>CM059296.1:6275000-6955000 GCA_030340665.1 Neosalanx taihuensis | reverse complement strand
AGGCCTGGCTGTGTTTGTTAATGAGAAATGGTGCAAGCCAGGACACTGTACAGTGAAAGTGGAGATGTGTAGCAAGGACATCGAACTGCTAGCGGTTAGCATGAGGCCCTTCTACTTGCCGAGGGAGTTTACACAGGTTATAGTGATAGCTGTGTATGTTCCCCCCTCTGCTAAAGCTGACACTGCCTGTGACACACTGCTCTCAGTTACCAGCAGACTACAGACACAGCACCCACAGGCCCTCTTCCTCATCTCTGGAGACTTCAATCATGCTCCACCCTCGTCTGTGTTACCAACTTTTACACAGTACGTCACCTGCACTACCAGGAACAATAAGACTCTGGACTTGTTTTATGCCAACACCAAGGAGGCTTTTTCTGCATCCCCCCTGCCCCCCCTTGGCAGAGCTGACCACAACATTGTCCACCTACAGCCTGTGTACACACCCTTGGTGCACAGACAACCTGTGGAGCGGCGCGTGTTGAAGAGGTGGACTACTGAGAACGAGTAGGTCTCGGCGTGGTCTGAACTCTGCGATCCACATGGGGAGGACATCAATGCCATTACTGACACTATCACATGCTACATCAACTTCTGTTTTGAGAACACCGTGCCCTCCAAGAAGGTACGGTGCTTTGCTAACAACAAGCCATGGATTAACCCGGACATCAAGGTTCTTCTGAAGGAGAAGAAGAGAGCTTTCAAGTCAGGGGACAGAGAGGAGCTCAGGTCTGTGCAGAAGGAACTGAGGAGGATGATCAAACAGGGCAAGGCCAAATACAGGAGAAAGATGGAGGTTCAGCTTCAACAGAACAACTCGAGGGAAGTTTGGCGTGGCCTGAAGACCATTTCTGGGTTCAACGCACCCCTCCCCTAGGCTGAGAAGGATCTACAGTGGGCGAACGACTTGAACTTGTATTACAATAGGTTTAATGACTCACCCATTGCCCCCCCCCCAGCTGCTGCCTCTAGCCCCGTCTCCTGGTCAATGCCCACCTCCCCCATCAGCCCTGCCTGCACCTGGCCACACCCTACATTCCATGCATTCCACTAACCCATCACAACCCCATGGACTCTCCGTCACCCACCCCCCGTGCTCCCCCCTTGTTTTCTCACCCGGCCAAATTAGGAGAGAGCTGAGAAAGATCAATGCGCGAAAAGCAGCTGGTCCGGATAGAATTAGTCCCAGGCTCCTGAAATCCTGCGCGAACGAACTGTGCGGGATCATGGGGCAGGTCTTCAACCTCAGCCTCAAGCTGAGCAGGGTACCACTGCTCTGGAAGACCTCCTGCCTGGTACCAGTGCCTAAGACACCGCGGGCTAAGGACCTCAGCAGCTTCAGGCCAGTGGCTCTCACATCACACATGATGAAGACACTGGAGAGGCCACCTCCGCTCTGAGGTGAGCTCAGAGATGGACCCGCTGCAGTTCGCTTACCGACCTGGAATCGGGGTGGACGACGCATTGATCTTCCTGCTTCATCGTGCTCTCACCCACCTCGAGAGGCCTGACAGTGCTGTGAGGATTACCTTCTTCGACTTCTCCAGCGCGTTCAACACCATTCAGCCAGTGCTTCTGAGGGACAAGCTGGTGCGGGCTGGTGTGGATGAACCGAACCACCTCCTCATCAACGCGGGCAAGACCAAGAAAATGGTGGTGGATTTCCGCAGACACCGACCCCCCCCCCCACCGGTGAACATCCAGGGAATGGACATTGAGAGAGTGAAGTCCTATAAGTACCTGGGTGTTCACCTGAACCACAAACTGGACTGGACTCACCACACTGATGCACTGTACAAGAAAGGTCAGAGCCGGCTGTACTTCCTGAGGAGGCTGAGGTCTTTCGGAGTACAGGGGGCACCCCTAAAGTCTTTCTACGACTCAGTGGTGGCCTCTGACATCATGTACGGTGTGGTCTGCTGGAGCAGCGGCATCACTGAGAGGGAAAGGAAGAAGCTGGACAAGGTCATCAAGAAGTCCAGCTCAGACCTAGGCTGCCCTCTGGACTCAGTGCAGGAGGTGGGTGACAGACGAGTCCTGGCAAAGCTGACAACCATGCAGGACCATGAGTCACACCCCCTCCACACTGTCCGCTCTGGAGAGCAGCTTCAGCAATAGGCTGATTCACCCTCGGTGTGTGAAGAAGAGATTCCGCAGGTCCTTCCTTCCTGCTGCTGTCAGACTGTTTAACAATAATCACTAAATACTGCTGTCCATAGCCACTATCATGTGCTACACCTTTACCATTATTATAACTATTACCTTCACTACCTCACCACCGTGCAGTATTACTGTTTATTACTCTTTTATTGTATCTTTATCTGTATTATATTTTTTTGCTTTTATTACTTACCTCACTCACGTGCAATACTCATGTTATATTCATATTCTGTAGTAAGTGCAATATTTCTACTTAACTTGCTTACTTTTTGCAATACTGTAATGCTGTAAATCTCCATTTCAGTAACTGTCTATATGTCTAAAGCCTACCTAACTTATTTTTTTTATCATACTCTTTGCAAAATACTGTAATTCTGTAACTCCTCAAGTGCAATAACTGCCTACATGTTGACTTAACTTACTTATTTTGTACACTGGACTACTTAACCAGACTACTTAAATTACTTATTTTCTTATTTTTTTATATCTAACCTTATCGTGCCCGCCTATTGATATTGCCATTGTTATTGCTATTGTTATGTTATTGTCATTATGTATATTACCCTGCAACTCTGTGTGCTGTACTTTACCCTGCTGCTGTTGTGAACTGCAATTTCCACCCCCTGGAGGACAAATAAAGGTTTATCTCTAATCTCTCTCTCTAATGACAATTTTGAAGTGATGGAGGAGTTGCTCAGAGTAATTCCAATGCATGGCCAGACCACTGCTCAGGAGATATTTTGCCAGTTGTGTGATGCCATTAAGAATGCCGGTTTGCCATGGAAGAGGTTTGTTGGGATAAAAACCGATGGAGTGCCATCAATCACAGGGAGGAAAAATGGACTGGTGGCACTTGTTAAAAAAAAACTGGAAGAGGAGGGTGTGGAGGAGGCCATTGCGCTGCACTGTATTATCCATCAGCAGGCCCTTTGCAGCAAATGCCTGAAGTTTGACAATGTGATGTCTGTCGTTGTGAAGTGCATTAACCGAATCAAATCCAGGGGCTTAAAGCACTGAAGGTTTCGTGCTTTTTTTAGAGGAAATAGAGTCAGAATATGGGGATGTGCTCTACTTCAACGAGGTACGTTAGCTCAGCAGGGGAAACGTATTGAAGAGATTTTTTGAGTTGAGAGCAGAAGTGAAAGCCTTCATGGAGAAGGATGGAGTGACTGTTCCTGTGCTAAGTGATCCCAAATGGCTCATGGACTTAGCTTTTCTTGTTGATATCACACATGAGCTTAATGTACTCAACAAGAAGTTACAAGGCCAGGGACAACTTGTCAGTGCTGCCTATGACAACGTGAGAGCATTCTCCACAAAACTAGTGTTATGGAAAGCCCAGCTCTCTCAGACAAACCTTTTCCATTTCCCAACATGCAAGGCACTGGCGGATGCAGGCACACCATTCAGTGGTGAGAAGTATGTTGATGCCATTTTGAAGCTACAGGAGGAATTTGATCACAGATTTGCAGACTTCAAGACGCACAGAGCCACATTTCAAATTTTTGCTAAACCCCTTCTTCTTTGCTAGTGGGTGGAAAAGTAGACAAGCTTGGGCAATTTTTAAGAGAATAGCCACCCGGCTTCCCTGAGCTTTCCCGAATGTTCAAGCAGACCATGTGCCTTTTTGGGAGCACATACGTGTGTGAAAAGCTCTTCTCCACCTTGAACTTCAATAAGTCCAAGTATAGGTCCAGACTTACAGATGATCATCTTCAAGCCATACTGAGGGTCTCAACTACTTCCTCCCTCAAGCCAAATGTGGCTCGGCTATGCGAGAGGAGGCGCTGCCAGGTCTCTGGGAGCAAGAAGTAGGCAAGAGAGGCCATGTTCAGAAGAACAGTTCATATTCTTCAATGTTCTGTCATGATCCGTCCCTGCTCCTCCTCCTCCCCAGTTTTTGTCTTTTTTTTAACCTTGATTCTACCCATTTGGTTCATCCTGCCTCGTTCCTAACATGTTCACAACAATTCAGGTTCAGAAGAAGGTTACAGAACTGTTAGTACAGACATTTGAATCGAGTCACTAACTAGAGAAATCTAAGCCACGGGTTTGGAGCGCGCAGGGCGTCCTGCGTGCCAGCCCTGGTGCCTTCCCAGTGGGCCCCGGGTAGCTTAATGCTCGGGGTCCAAGTTGCCCGGTTTCAATCCTCCGGGTACCCATTCCAAACCATGCACCCGTCCTCCAACCTTCGGGCGAGGCGGGCACCGGGGGTTTAATGTCTCCACTCTGTCATCTCCGGATGCCAGGGCGGGCGGGCCTCCCTTTCAACCTTTTTAAAAAAGACACAGCTGCCTCCCGGCGCGGGCCTTGGAGGAGCTCAAGGGCGCATGACACAAGTGAAACACGCACGTGAGCTAGAGCCCTCCTGTAATGGGAGTGGTTAAACTGCTGCCTCCCGGCACGTGCCGTGGAGGAGCAAAGGTCCTACCAAACGAATCAAACACGGACCTGATTCAACCCCCTCCTGTGATGGGAGTGGTTAAACTGCTGCCTCCCGGCGCGTGCCGTGGAGGAGCAAAGGTCCTACCAAACGAATCAAACACGGACCTGATTCAACACCCTCCTGTGATGGGAGTGGTGAAACTGCTGCCTCCCGGCACGTGCCATGGAGGAGCAAAGGGCCTACCAAACAAATCAAACACGGACCTGATTCAACACCCTCCTGTGATGGGAGTGGTGAAATAGCTGCCTCCCGGCGCGTGCCGTGGAGGGGCTTAAGGGCGCATGGCACAAGTGAAACACGGCTAGGGCCCTCCTGTAATGGGAGTGGTTAAACACTTTGAAAAAAAGCTGCCTCCCGGCGTGTGCCACGGAGGAGCAAAGGGCGTAACACGAAGCAACAATCGGAAGCCAGGATATCTCCAGATTACCCTGTGTTACCGCGTTTGGGGTGTCGAAGGCCTCCGGGCCTCCGTCCCCTTAAATAAGATCCAATTCTTCCTCTACCTCTACCTCCAGCACGGCCTCCATCTCTTCCTCTGTTGATCCCTCCTCGTCCTCCTTGTTCTCCTCCTCTTTCTCCTCGTTCTGGTCCTCCTTGTTCTCCTCCTCGTTTTACTCTTTCTCTGACACTTTCCATTGTGCTTGAAGACCGATGAACTCACCTGCTGCTTTTTATGGTGTTTATAAACCTGATTTGTGTGTCTACAATTAAGCAAACAAGTGTTTGCACACCTGATGACTGTGTTGAACCAATTGGTTAGACGGTGTGGTAATTTGACAGTCAGTGCTTTGGTATTGCAATGAAGTAACTTAATGATAGATTTTTGTGTGTATGTATATTAAGTGTGTTTAGTGTTTTACAAATCACTGTGTGTAGAGTTTTGTAACAAGTGTGAGGTTGACAATGTGGTTATAGTTGTGCAAATATGGGCTGATGTTTTGCTTCTTGAGTACTACTTGAAATTTTAGTGTGTAAGCAATCCCAAAAAACTGTAAGTGTGTTTAGTGTTTTGCAAATCACTGTGTGTAGAGTTGTAGGTTTTAAGTGTGAGGTTGACAATGTGCTTATAGTTGTGCCAATATGGGCTGATGTTTTGCTTCTTGAGTGTACGGTTATGCTAATTGTACTACTTTTTATTTGAGTGCGTAAGCAATCAAAAAAAACTGTAAATTATATGGTTGATACACTATAATAGTTTGATTAACTATAAAAAGTCTGTTTAAAGGTTTTTTGATATGCTATGTAGCTATGTAGTAGTTTGCAAAATGTGATGGGTGTTATTACTGAATCTGAAACACTTTCAAATCTCCACATGTTTGAATAATGAAAAAATATGTACAGAATAACCTGGTTTTAAAAATTTTATTATGTCACCAGTCAATTCCAAAATCATTAATTTAAAGGTAATATATTTTTTTATTAAAATGATATCTATTTCTCAATTATATAAATATATTACAATATCCTTGAACTGACAGGTCAGTCAGTATAACAGATTTAGTTCCATCATATTTTGGTCTTTCTGAAACAGAGAAAGGAAACAAAAAGAACAAAGAAATACACAAAAGTGGTATAAGATAGAAAGCCGACCAGTGCTGTCTAGTGACAGTTCAGTAGAATCCAATACACGTAGGTCCCACGCAAGGTCAAATTTTGAATTGAAAATGGAGACAGCAGCAAGGGAACAGCATTTATATAAATTTGGAGAATCAAGACAACTCTGTGAAACGTGAACAACTCTTTGGTGTCAGAGATAAACATGGCCTACCAAGCTAGCTATGTCACTTTGTCTCAAACAGCCCTGTAAGATCAGCTGTTGCATTGCCGACAACATTTTGCAGTGATAGAGGGAAGTATAATGTGTCTCATATCATCAAAGAACAAGAAAGAATGCTCCATAAAAAGCAGCATCTCTCAGAGAAAAAACTAATTACAATAAAAGTATATTTCATCAGACCAGGAAAAAAATAACATACGATCAAAATACACAGTTTACGCAATAAGTATAAATATAGAAGCCCATACTCATATTCCTCAATATATTTACGTTAACAAACAGTGGTTAGGATATCAGCATGATAGGCAGAAGCAGAATAGAGTTACCAGGAAGTAGGTGAGAGAGATGTGCTTCATCTAAACACTGTTTTGCTTGGCCATTTTTACCACAAGTATTACATTTCTCCCCTGCCACAAAAACATGTGCTTCCACTGACAGTTCTAAAACACTATTTGACATCACCCAAAGCCTTCAAAGGTAGTTGAAGATGAAAGTAACAACTTCCTTCTATGCCCAAAGAATTGTGAGAGTTAAATTTATTGGGGTTTCCAGTGCATGAGGAACTCAGACATGTAAACTGCTGCAGATGTATGCTGCTCAAACCCAGCCATGATGTGGATGCATTCACTGTAAATCTTTTCAAACAGGAAAATTAGTAACCTTTAGGGAAATAAGTAGTTTTTTTTTTGTCCTGCAAAATAAAATAAAAAAATATATACTGTATATTCATGACAAAAACTAGTAAATGGTGATCTCAAAACAAACTCGTCCAAACAATTACATACATTAGTCGACAGGAGACAGTCGATGCAAACCAAGATTTTTTATGACAGAAAGATAACAATCATCAATTTATCCAAACATTATCCTTGCTATATATATGACATCTCATCAGCATTGCCCTCATCACATAGAACATGTCTCTTCTTAAGAACATTGTGTTGGTCCAACTTTCAGACTGCCAAACAGTAGCTTGCACACACAGAAGGAGAGCATTACTGATGTAAAGGAAACGGCAAACATGCGCCTCTCTCTCTTTCTGTCTCCTCAGACTCACAGGATGGAAATTAGGCCTGTCAGTGCCCAGATGACCTAGACTGTTTATCCAGAGTTGACTGTCCCAGAGAGCTTCCACGCCCCCTGACTGTGGGCTACTCAGGTCGTTGTGATGACAGAAGTCAAACAGTGTGTGGCACCTTGCTCTGGACAGGAAAAAGGAGTGAAGGATCTGAGTAGCAGTATCTGGTGGGGTCCATCTCAAACAGCAAGCTTGGTCATCAGAGCTGGTACCACTTCTTATCTTTGTACTTCAGCATCATCTGAGGAGGAAACATTAAGGAGAGAGAGACACACAGGAGACAGATGAACAATGGGAAAGAAAGAAGAAAATGAGAGACAGAAAGAAGTGTCTTTTAAACCATGTGTGCGCACAAAAATCTTGAATGAGCATCCACACCGGAATTTACGACAACAGAACTGTGAGACAACCCACATTTTGTGTGGTGCCAGTGATGCAATCTTTCTTTTGGTGGGAGGGGAATGCTATCGCCAGAGCTCTTTCACAGTGTTGTAGCAGTCAGTCTATGTGGTACTTGTACAACTATATATCCTGTATATTCTGTAACATGACATCCTGTAACATAGCACTGTATATTCTGCTATAATCCTGTATATTCTGTAACATAACATCCTGTAAGACAGTGATTTTACGACACACCCCCTTTTGCAAATGTTAATTTCTACATATAAATTCCATATCCCACAAAAAAAGAAACAATACAGCCAATACATTTTCAATTAATATTTATACTGGGATCAGCAGAAACTGGCATGCATGTCCTTGACTTTCTTCATGTTGTATTTGTAGTTTGTTGTTGAAATCACAGTGAGGCATTCAAGATGAGCATGGGTCAGTCAGTTTTTCTGTTTCCTCTTGATAGTGTTCACAGTTGAACATGTTGACTCACAGGTGTATGTGCTCATGAAGAAAGACATCACTTTCTGTGCAAGTGGTTTCAAACTGGGAAAGTCTAAACTGAAGTCAAACTCCAGAAGTGGCCAACACCTGCTCTGAGTTAATCTTGGAGAATGGTATTTGTTTGCAGCAGGGACGTTTCTAGGATTGAGGCTTACCTACCGACATTTAACCGAGAGCATCCGGTAATTTTTCGAAAAAAATATATTGTTATTGTGTGCGTGCTGCAAGGCGCACACTATGTTATTACTAGCGTTTATTATTATTCTTACGCCGTTTTTTTGGCTCAAAACACCTACCAGAGTTTTTGACGCATATACACAAAAGTTATATCAAAACGTGCGGCTCGGCCCCGACATGTGTGCTATGATTTATCTAAGACTTTTGGCGAACAATTTTGCCCCAAAATTGCCAAAAACCACACCAAAAAAATTAATAGGTGTCAATGGAGAGAATGTTTGAGAGGTAGAGTGGTGATGTCATCGTTAGAGTGTGGAGAAGAGAGAGAATTGTGTAAAAAAAATAAAACGTATTTGACTACCATGGCCTCAAATGCACCACTACAGACACAATTTATACATAGAAACGTATGAAAATGTGTCCTCTAGCTCACACTTGCTTTACTTTATCTGTCAGATTTATTGTTTTAGCTTGACATGCGAAGATTCGGCCGCAGCACCCATGAACAGCCTCATAGACTCCCATGTTAAGAGTGGCGGGGCTGTAACTGAAAAGAAAGAAAACGAACACTTTTTAGAATTGCTCCCAAGAGCACATTTCTTCACTTGTCAACACAAAATGCCTATGTAGACGTTCAGGAAGGGCTCAGCCGGCTTCACGTTAACCTGGTTTTATGATTGGAAACACGGTTTGGCCAGAAATCCTTCCTGTTCGAGGGGTGCTGCAAGCCTTTTCTCTCCGTCTTTTGAACTGCCATGACAGTTCCAGCTGCAACTTATTAGTTCGTTACTTAACAACGTGCTTGAAAGAGGAGAGGGGAAGACGCATAGTGTGCGCCAGTGCAACAGCTGTATGAGCTGTTGCACTGGGTTGGTGTTGGCCCCTCTGGCCATTTTATGAAAAGTAATTCATTTCACATTTAATAACTTTAATTGGAGGATATTTACTGGAGGAATCAAATTGGTTCTTTTTGTTTCGGGTGTATTTATAAACTGTACTCCAGCTCAACTCTTCCTCTCCGGCTCTAAGTCTCTAAGGTAAGCGAACATCTTTTTCAACTCTTTCGCTAGCATGCTATCTAAAATGTAGGTTTTTGACTTCTTTAACATTTGGGCTCATAGGTATTCATGTGCTTATCAGTCAGGATTTACAACTGACATTCCAACTAGCTGTAAAGATATGCTGTTTGCTAACATTAGCGACCAATGCTGAAATTAGCCCTTAAGCTAATTGCTAGTGCATCAGCATATGTTTCACTAGCATGCTATCTAAGATGTGGGTTTTTGACTTCTTTAACATTTGGGCTTATATGTATTCATGTGCTTATCAGTCAGGACGGGAGGGTTGTGGGGAGGGTAGTGGGGGGGTTATTTGTGTGCATTTTGACCGTTTAGGGTCATTTTCGGAGGGGGGGGGGGGGGCGATCGGCGTTCGCGGGGGGCGGGGGGGCTCGTGCGGGGCGGTTTGAGGGCAGGGTTCATGTAGTGGGGTCCATAGGAATCTAACAAGATATTGGGGAGGTGTGTGGGAGGTCGGGATCGGCAGTTAATGGAGTTGCCGCTCCATAGAGAAACAGTGGGGATTAAATACAGGTCTTTTAGGAATTGCTAGTTAAATTGTTGGGGGGCTTGCTGTAAAACATTCATAATCGTCTGGATACTGGTTGACCTTGCAAACTATTGGCTAGTGTTGTATGGGGAGTCCTGTAGTCCTGTAGTTTATAGATGATTGAACCTGTGTGTCTGCTACTAAGTGATTCATTGCACTGAATGGTTTGATTGACAGTTCATCATTAAGTCATTAATGTACAGACTGCCTGTGTGTATGCACATATATGTATATATATATATATATATATATATATATATATATGTGTGTGTGTGTGTGTGTGTGTGTATGTGCGTGTGTGTATGTGTATATGCGTGTGTGTTTTTCTCAATTAATGTTGGATAAAAAGCACTGTTTTTGTTAGTGTGATATCAGAACTGTGTGACCTAGTGCTAGCTTATTGCTGAATCCTGATTTGTTGCATGTTTGATTGCATGTGGATTGATTTGACATTTAACACAGCTACAGCTCATAGCCATTGATGGCCTAATTCTGGCATTGGATGTATTTGGGTCATTTTACATTCTTAAGTTTTTGAAAGCATTTATCACTATTATCAAATTAGAACCAAACTATAACTATGCTACTGAACTGTAATGTAAAGTGCTACCTGACACAGAGTGACCAATTGTTTACTGCTTGCTTACTACTTAAACTTAAACTGTGGCAGTGTGCTCAAGTGGAGCTGTCTTTAATCCTGCTGAAATTAGTGTGTACGCTACTACTAGTGCATCAGCATATGAACACCTGTTGAAAGCTTGATCTGTCACATACCTAAGCAATGGTAGAAGTCATATTCTGAAAATTACTCAACAGTGTCAGTGATGTATGGGGGAGAGTCCCGGGCCAGGCCTCAAAATTTCTTTAGGAATTTTTTTCTAGTTAATTATCATATTTCTTCGGCGGCCCGATAATAATCATTTAGGGGGGCTGAAGAACATTTTAAACTAAACTATTAAACTACTACTAACTAAACTATTCTAAAACAGGGCTAACGACGCCCCTGGTTTGCAGCTCTATTAGTTCACTCTCCAGAGTGGCACAATTATCAGGGCAGAGCTGTGTGATGTTTGGAGTGAGGAAGGACACATCCACATGGAAGGGGTTTTCAATAAATTGAAAATATCAACTTTAATCATTTTATTTGTTTTAGGATCACGTCCTTGTTGTCAAAGTCTGTGAACAGTATTTCTGCTGAAGCCAAAAAGCAGTCTTTTACTATTTCTGAGTCTGAGAACAGTGTTTTGGCCCACGCCAAAATCCAAGCCATCTCGAAAGATGCCGCGATAAACGCGAAAGTGAAGCAGTGAGCTGCGCTATTTTACTCTTTCTTATTTCACTGCCAGGCGGATAACTTTCATTGAAATGTGGATGCGCAGTTTTGAAATGGTGCTCCAAGTTGCTTTGTTTGAAACAGGCGCGGGTTTGTTTGCATATTAAGCACAGAGGGTTCATGCCATGAAGAATAAATAAGATTTTGTCTGTCCTGCTCGCCCCCTCTCCGTCGTCTTCATGCTGATTTTCGTTTGGTGTTAGTGCTGGTTTTTGCCCTTTTTAAAGTAAAAAACGACCCATTGTGCCCGCATCTCAAACTGGCTTGCTCCATCCTCTGTCCGTCGTCAATGCCCGCTTGGTGCATAACGCGTGCAGAAAATTACTTAAATTATAGTTTATTACTTATTAAGTATTATGCAGATGTTTGCGTTTGTGTTCACTGCATGTTTATGTAGTACATTTTTTGATATTTATTTTTTGGCTGTGTTACCATATTGTTATAAGCTAGTATGCCAGTCGGAGCCACCAATTAAAGCTTGACGAGCCGCATGTGGCTCGCGAGCCGTGCAATGAGTATCTCTTCTGTAAGATAACACTGTTATCATGACCCATGACTGCAAGCCAATGTATGGATCCAATGTATGGATCCAAATGTATGGATGACACCACGGTGATTGGCCTCATCACCAACAACGATGAGACAACCTACAGAGAGGAAGTACAGCACCTGGCCATGTGGTGTGGTGACAATAACCTGCTCCTTAACGCTACAAAGACCAAGGAGCTTATCGTGGACTTCAGGAAGAAGTGGGGAGACACGCATGACCCCATTCACATCAACGGGATGGCCGTTGAGCGTGTCTCCAGCTATAAATTCCTGAGGATCCACATCTCGGATGCCCTGTCCTGGCCAGCATCTCTTTTTCTTGAGAACACTGAGGAAACACCACCTGTCCTCAGCTGTCATGGTGAACTTCTATCACTGTGCGATCGAGTGCATCCTGACAAACTGTGTTACAGTGTGGTATGAGAACTGCACAGTCGCAGAGCGCAAGGCACTGCAGAGGGTGGTGAAAACCGGCCAACGCATCACTGGGACTATTCTTCCATCCATTAAGGACATCCAGAGAAAGCGCAGTCTGAGCTCTTTTCAGAGCTCACAGCATCCGAAAAAATTCCTCACACCCCGCCCACAAACTGTTTGCCCTCCTGCCCTCTGGCAGGCGCCTCAGGAGTCTCCGGTCTAAGACCAGCAGACTGAGGAACAGCTTCTTCCCCAGAACTGTGACACTCCTGAACTCCACCTGCACTAGACCCCGCCCCCCTCATAGAACCCCCGCCACCCTATATCATTTCTGTTGTTATCTTGCACTATCTGTTCATTTTGCATCATCTGCATCATTTCAGTTGTTATTCTGCTATTTGCACTATCTGTTCATTTTGCACATCTGCACATTGCATCATTTGCACTAACTGTACATACATGCAACTCTGTAAATTCTGTTAAATACTGTAGTCATCTTGTACAATCCAGCTGTACATTTGTCTTAAATCACTTTAATCTGTTCATACCCTGTATATTCTGATTATACTGTACATACTGTGTATATTCCGAGTATACAATTACAATTATATTCTGTTGTAATAACTGTTTTGCACTTCTGGTTGGATCCTGTACTTGTACCTGTGTAATGACAATAAAGTTGAATCTAATGTAATCTAATTTGTAGTACAGTTTTAATATGTATGTGCTGTACTACGCAAATCAAAAATTACCTTCCTTTTGTGTCTAAATTTGCTCTGTCTATAAGGACAAAAGACAAAAGCTGTCCTTCCTCCAATTTGCATTTGCCATCTTCTCTGCAGTCGCTTGACTGCTTTACCGCAGATTTTTCTCAACAGTGTTGTCACCCTAGTCCAGGGGTCGGCAACCCAAAATGTTGAAAGAGCCATATTGGACCCAAAAATAAAAACAATATCTGGAGCCGCTAAAATGTTAAAGCCTCATAATGAAGGCAACACATGCTGTATGTATCTATATTAGCTGTATTAGCCTACTATCAAAATGACTAAGCCCATTGGAGTTCACATACCTGCATAAAAGCGCAGTCTGTTCAATATCGATCACATCACACGACTCATCACAGGCAATTAAGTATGCTGGCGCTGAATTAATGTCCTTGATGTCCTTGATTAATGTCCTAGTGTATAACTGCACTACTGTATATCCTGTATATTCTGTGACATAACATAACATCCGGTAATATAACAATGTATATTAAGTAAAAGTCTGACATAACATCCTGTAATATAACAATGTATGCTCTGCTAAAACCCTGTATATCCTGTAAATCCTGTACATCGTGACACAACACTGTATTTCTGCAAGACCAATACTTGTATAATTGTAATTGTATAGTCTGTACATAATAATTTATCCAAGCCTCTGCCCCCCCTCGTGTGGATTCACGTACCGTTTTTGCCCCCACCCTCTATCCCTGTGTGCACTGTTCTAATCTTTTACTTCACACCCTTACCCCCGTGTGCTTTTGCGAGACTGTGTGCCGTTGCTGCAAAGGAGTTTCCCCCAGGATTAATAAAGTATTCTGAATCTGAATGAATCTGAATCTTGATTTGCTGATCAGGGGACAGATGTACAGATGTACAATGACAATAAAGATGAATCTAATCTAATCTAATCTAATCTAATCTAATATAATCTAATCAATGCTCTTTGGTAAAGCTCTCTCTTGAAAGTTGCTTTGGATAAAAGCGTCTACTAAATTAATAAATGTAAATGTACTCGTATTGTTGCAGACCTCATTGATTCTTAAGATTACACCTGTCCAACGCCAAAAAATCTTCTGTAAATTCCCAACAAACAATTGCCTGCAGAAATCCAGGCGAAATCCACCACCAACAAACACAGGAACACAAATGCATTGGCAGCAGCACTGATCACTAGGCAATTGTTGTGTGTGTGCATATCCGCCGTCCTTAAAGGCCGAACGTGGCCCAATGGGCTTGCACTAGCTAAATCAGGTGTGGTAAAGATTGATTGATGACGTGCTCTACCCGAGTGCCTGTGCTAGCTAGTACAGGAGTGGTAACAAGCAATGATGCAGGCTGAGTGTCTGTGCTAACAAGTCTAGGTGTGGTAATGAGTGATGACGTGGGTTGAGTGCCTGTGCTAGTTAATACAGGAGTGGGAACGAGTAATGATGAGCGCTGCCTTAGTGCCTGCCAGAACAAGCGCCCTTTTCAAATGGCTGCCATCTTCAGAAAGGGGTGAAACCCCCTTTTAAAGCCCACAACAAACAATCTTAAACCTCCAAATAGTATGACATACAGTATATACACCTGGTTTTATAAATGAAAAACAAAGTGAGAGATAAAGTATGTGAGAAAGAAAGAGAGTGAGAAAGACTGATTGCCACAACCAGCTGACAGCCAGGTGCTTACGTCATGAGCATGCTTGGAGAAAGAGTCGGCGCTGGCCATCATGGCAGCTGTCCTCTCTTCCAGCTCGCCCAGTTTCTGCCCTCTCTCGTCCAGCGCTATGCGGGCACGCGCCAGATCCCCCACCACCCCAGATGCCGCCCCCTTCATGCCCTCCATGCCACCTGGTCCAGGGATGTGCTGGGCAAGGGAGGTGGAGGCCTTCCCTGCAGTTGTTTCTCCAACTAGCACAGGCAGAGAAAACAGAAGTGTCAACCGTATCTCCTTCAAAATTAGTTGAAGAAGTTTAGAAATCAATCACTTCATTCCCAGTGTTTTGATTGGTTGTCTCGCATGATTGGTTGTGTCTGTTGAGAGTGCACGGAAGCAAATTCCTAACAACTACCTTGGCATGGCGGTTAATATTCCGTTCTATACAGTGGTATGAAAAGTATCTGAACCTTTTGGAATTTCTCACATTTCTGCATAAAATCACCATCAAATGTGATTTTTGTCAAAATCACACAGATGAAAAAACAGTGTCTGCTTTAACTAAAACCACCCAAACATTTATAGGTTTTCATATTTTAATGAGGATAGCATGCAAACAATGACAGAAGGGGGAGAAATAAGTAACTGAACCATCACATTTAATATTTTGTGGCACCCCCCTTTGGCAGCAATAACTTCAACCAGACGCTTCCTGTTGCTGATCAGTCTGGCACATCGATCAGGACTAATCTTGGCCCATTCTTCTTTACAAAACTGCTGTAGTTCAGTCAGATTCCTGGGATGTCTGGCATGAATCGCTGCCTTGAGGTCATGCCACAGCATCTCAATGGGGTTCAAGTCTGGACTTTGACTTGGCCACTCCAGAACGTGTATTTTGTTCTTCTGAAACCATTCTGAAGTTTATTTACTTGTGTGTTTTGGACCATTGTCTTGTTGCAGCATCCATCCTCTCTTTAGCTTCAACTGTCTGACAGACAGCCTCAGGTTTCCCTGCAAAACATCCTGATAAACCTTTGAATTCATTTTTCCATTAATGATTGCAAGCTGTCCAGGCCCTGAGGCAAAAACAGCCCCAAACCATGATGCACCCTCCACCATGCTTCACGGTGGGGATGAGGTGTTGATGTTGGTGAGCTGTTCCATTTATCCTCCACACATGATGTTGTGTGTTCCTCCCAAACAATTCAACTTTGATTTAATCAGTTGACAAAATATTTTGCCAAAACTTCTGTGGAGTGTCCAAGTGCCTTTTTGAGAACATTAAATGAGCAACAATGTTTTTTTAGACAGCAGTGGCTTCCTCCTTGGAGTCCTCCCATGAACACCATTCTTGGCCATTGTTTTACATATAGTTGATGTGTGCACAGAGATATTTGACTGTGTCAGTGATTTCTGAAGTCTTTAGCAGACACTCTAGGGTTCTTTTTTTTACCTCTCTGAGTATTCTGCAGTGAACTCAAATCAACATTTACTTGTATAGCCCTTTTTACAAGCAATGTCACAGAGAGATGGAGGAGAGAAGATGTTAGAGAGTGCAAGGAACAGCTAACAGTTATAGCAATATTCAGAAGGAACAGCTAACAGTTATAGCAATATTAAGAATGAGGTCCCCACCGGTCAGTGTGGGCTAATGCAGCAATTAAAAAGACCAAAAAAGGGCTATTGACGCAGCCTTAGACACCAAGACAGCACCAGCCCCCCTGAGTTGGAACATAAATCTGTTCCATCAAAGAAAGAAAGATAGTATTTTTAGAAAGCCACGTCTCCTGTCGTCTCTAACTAACCCAGCACATCCACACACTTAGTACCACACACTTAGTCGTAGTACTGACTGAATAAAAATGTTTTTAACCTAACTTTGAATGTCGAGACGGTATCAGCCTCCTTAACTGAAACAGGTAATTTGTTCCAGAGAAGAGGCGCTCTATTGACCCTTTGCACGTGTCGTCACGCTCGTCAGAGTAACGCCCACTCTGCCATGACGGACGGCAATAGTATTCCATGTGCGCGGTAAAGGTATAGAAAGTCTCCCTGACTGACTCTTGTCTGACTGGTTGGTTTGTTTTAGATATTATTTATAAAGGCATTCATTTATTTTTCCAGGAGAGAAGAGTGATGACCCCTTATCACCTGATTATGTGCCTGTTGAGCGCGAGAAGGATACCTCCCATCTGATCGAGTCACAATTAAAAACTGAGCCCTAAAAAGTTTGCTTGGTTAGCAACAATACGTTTGTTTTCAAATGTTATTAGATTGATTATTTCTGAATGTAATTACATCCTGTATGTTTTATGAAGATAACTTTATTTTTTGATTACGTGATTGATTGAATAAGCACATGAGCAAAAAAAGTCGACTTGTATTGTACATCAACAGTTTATGATTAAATACTATGTTTTATTCATGCCTGGGAGTTAAACTGGGAGTTGGTACAAATCGTAGGGGTTGAATTCGGGTAAAGTTGGCATTTTGATTAAATCGGTGAATATGGACGGAGGAAGAAGGTACGGGTCAGTTTTTAAAATAGCGATCTCGACTTTCTCCAAATATCTCGCTTTGTGAACGCCTAAAAGATGATTTACTTCCACTGACAACCGAACTGAACATGCCCTAAAAGAAGTCATGCTTGCTGACAAAAAAAATTCCGATCGCTGTAAGTTTAGAGAGACTAAACTTACAGTTTTGTAAGTTTTGCGCTCCCTGCAATGCTTCATTCACTTACTCTTGCCATCCAGCATGGCACACCCACGTGATCATGTGACGTAGGTGCAAAGGGTCAATATGAGAATAAGAAAAGTATGCTGGTCTGAGGTCTACGCCACTTACATTCTAGCTTTTTAGTGGACTTTTTTTTAGTTCAAGTTCGATCTGAATATGTAGGATTGTGGGGATGAACAGTGAGATTAGTAATCTCAATACCCCGTATGAGGACTAGGTCCAAAGTATGTGAATGAAGATGGGTAGGTTCGGAAACTACCTGTGTGAAGCATGTAGAATCTATGACTTAAAGGATCTTTTGGGTCATCTATGTGAATGTTAAAGTCACCCATAATTAAGATGTGATCAGTGTACATCACAAGATCCTAACAAAATCCTATACAAAAAGAGGATGGAGGGACCGGAATGGTAGCATTATTGCTCTTCAGTGTAGTTGGTGGCTTCATGCATAATATTTCAAATGTTTTGAAGGTGTTCAAAGCTTTTGGGCTTAAATTGAAACTGGCTTTATAGATCATAGCAACACCACCACCTTTCTTAGAGACACGAGGGATATGCGAGTACGTGCAATCCGGAGGTGACGCTGCATCAGGTTTTAACCAGGTTTCGGTGAGTCCAATCAAGTCCAGGCTGCATTCAGATATCAGATCATTAATCAAAACAGCCTTTGTGGGTAGGGATCTGATATTTAGGAGTCCAATATTCCAGTGTGGCTTTACAACAGCTTTGGTCTTAAATGTTTCCTCTGAAGATATGACATTCGTAGCAGCAGCTTTAGGAGTGCTGACAACAGGAGAAAAAGGCTGTACATAAAATAGGTTGGAATAATTCCTAACAATTACAGGCAGAATCTTTTTTGAAAAGTAGCGGGGGACTGACACAGTCTCAATGGGAAAAACTACATCAGGAACCACACTGGCTACACTAAAAGCTAAGCTATCGGGCCCCGCACACATCAGCCTTTCTAAGAGACTGTGGACTGGCTTGTTCTAGTGAGTGTCAGGTATGCACTAAAATAGCTTCAATGTTTCTAGACAAAAGAAAAGCGCCTCTCCAGCTCGGGTGGGGTCCGTCACTTTTCAACAAGCCAGGTCTGGCCCAGAAACGAGACCAGTTATCAACTAATCCTAAATCATGCTCCATGCAAAGCGAGCCAGCCAGCGGTTAAGAGAGACAAGTCTGCTGTAGATCTCATCACACCCCCTACTAACAGGTAGTGGACCAGAGACTATTACTCGACACCGACTCATCTTTGGGGCAAGGTCACATGCCCGGGCTATATTAACCTTCGTGACCTCTGACTGCCTCAGTCTAACATCATTGGTGCCAACATGAATGACAATATTCTCGTACTTATTGTCAATGTGTGTGCCATGTGCTTTAGCTTTGGCCTTTGCCCTAGTCTTAGTGCTAGCCAGCACCCTAAGATTAGCTTCTATGTCGGTAACTCTGGCCCCAGGAACACAGTAAACTGTCGCTGATGGCTTTAATCTAATGTTGCGAGTGATAGAGTCACCGATGACTAAAGTCTGAGGAATGCCATCACTCCAACCATGCTGCAGGACCAACCATGCTGGGGAACTCGAAAAAATAAAGTAGGTTGGTAAAAACTATAACGCGATTGTAAAGTGTAGACTGAATCAGAGATGAACAGGAGATGAACGATATTTAAATTATATGAAATACGACGAAAACACAGGAGAAAGTTTGGAAAAATTCCGGGGCAGGTCGACAGGTGTGCAACGCAGAGTAGCTCAGAATATCGAATATTATATTAGCAAAAGAGGATGTGAGAGAGAAAATGAGAATGAGAGAGGGAGGGAAATTATTACTCTCCATCCACTTTTAGAAATTGGACGAAGTCTACTCTGAACTCCACCGAACTCTTGGCGTCATCTTTGGTGGACGGCCACTCCTTGGAAGAGAAGCAACAGTGCCAAACTCTCTCTTTGTAGACAACTTCTCTGACTGTTGATTGGCGAACATCCAGACTTTAAGAGATGGTTTTGTATCCTTTCCCAACTTTATACAGATCAACAATTCTTGATCGCAGGTCTTCAGACAGCCCTTTTGAATGAACCATGGTGCAAATCAGACAATGTTTCTCATCAAGACAATTCTTGCCAGGTGTGTGTTTTATAGTGGGCAGGGCAGCTTTATGCCACTCATCAGTGATTGGGGAAGACACCTGACTTAAATTGTTTGGTAAAATTTGGTTTCTATTCTATCTTTAATACCTCCTTAGGCAGAGGGTTCAGTTACTTATTCCTCCCCCTTGTCATTGTTTGCATGCTATCCTAATTAAAATATAAAACCTATAAATGTTTGGGTGGTTTTAGTTGAAGCAGACACTGTTTTTTCATCTGTGTGATTTTGACAAAGATCAGATCGCATTTGATGGTGATTTTATCAGAAATGTGAGAAATTCCAAAAGGTTCAGATACTTTTTCATACCACTGTAAGACAAATATAAACTTGATGGAAATTTTTTTTTTCTTTGAACACTTACAAAGGTCTTCTCTGTCCAGGGACTGAGCACCTCCACCAAACAGGCCCTTAAAGAAACCTCTATTGGGGGCTTCAGGCGTTTCCACAGGGGTGAACAATTCACTCAGCATCTCCTGGAGAACACACAAATTATTTTTTCAATATTACTTTCACAGGTTCCATCTCAGGGATGTAGTAACCCCACATTTGGGTTTACAGCAACGACATTTCATTTTTCAACAAAAACTACATTTTATTCAACCTTTTTATGTATGTTTGTAAAGGAAGAACAGACCAATGGTCACTGCATCTCCATTTGCGCTACTGATTAATAACTGAATAACTCATTGTAAACTTGTGTAGAAGCCCCATGTTGCAGACCCTTTTCCAATACTCAATCTATACAAAACCCAATAGACAGGAAGAAAAGAAAAAATACAAAACTACGGCAATAAGAAAAAAATATGATAATTCTTCATAAATCTGGCCAAACTGTAAATAAGGCATTCAATTTAAATAAACACTATTACAGTTTTCCTCAATTTTGTGGGCTCAATTCTTGAAACAGAAATCACATTCTCATAGCTCTAAGTGCATTTGGTTTAGCACAACTATATGATCACCTAAAAAAGGTTGTATCTCAACAACAGCTTAGTCAGGCTTCAAAAACGAATAATTTTCTCATGTAAATACTCCGTAAAAAAGAGGACATTCTCAAAATAATTCGCCAAAATAACTTAGATGCAGCAAAACACCATAGCACACCTGCAAAAGGGCATATCTTTCCCTAAACAGACAACTCATCAGTCAAAACTAAATAATTTTCTCATACAAATAGTCAGTACCCCTAAAACGAAAAGTCCTTAGGCATTGTGTAAACACTGCAGGTCAAAAGTGGTCAATACACTGTGTGCACAATTATTAGGTAAATTGTATTTTTGAGGATTCATTTTATTATTTAACTAAATCAATCCAAACTCGGTCAAATTAAACTTGGTCAATCCAAAGTGTCAAAAAACCTCGAACCTGATTATTTTAGAAAAGCGAGGTTTTGTCTTTCTTACGAGGATATCTGCGTGCAGAATTATTATGCAACTAAATTTAAAAAATATATATTCCCATGTCACTTCTTTACTTCCATCTGTTAAAGTGAGAATTATAAACAAAAACACAGCAAAATTACAAATATCGTATTTTTCGGACTATAAATCGCTCTGGATTATAAATCCGCACCAGCCAATAAATGCATAACCCTGTGAGGCCGTACGTATCATATTTGATACATACATTTCTGGAGCTCATTGCATCACCATTAAACGTAAACTTTGCATGAAACCCTTTTGCATGAACTCTTTTACATGTATGCTTCCCCGTAGTGGACATACTTCGCTTTCCCAATGTTTGGATGTCAGAATCAGAATCAGAATCAGAATCAGAATGGGGGTTTATGATTCTGATTCTGATTCTGATTCTGACATCCAAACATTGGGAAAGCGAAGTATGTCCACTACGGGGAAGCATACATGTAAAAGAGTTCATGCAAAAGGGTTTCATGCAAAGTTTACGTTTAATGGTGATGCAATGAGCTCCAGAAATGTATGTATCAAATATGATACGTACGGCCTCACAGGGTTAATAAAGAAGGAAAAAACATATATAAATCGCACTGGCGTATAAGTCAAATTTTTGGGGGAAATGTATTTGATGAAATCCAACACCAAAAACAGACATGTCATCTTGAAAGGCAATTTTAAATATAGCTGCGAGCAGCGATGGTGGATTCCTCCTGGAACAGTTTATGGAATGGATATGTAATTCAAAGTGCAATATGCAAGTTTGGTGTGAATACATCCAAGACTGTAGTGCCCCCTGTGCTGCAAGGGACAAAGGATTTAATATGTGAATGAGAAATATTTGCATGGTTTGTGGCTCCACCTACGGCTGAGGATGTGTAATTGAAGGTCTATTGGTTCAATATTGCAAAATATGAATTGTTTTGCTGATCAAGTCAAACTAGCAATCTGTTTGTCACTCTGTGAAAATACAACATTGATTACAATAGAAGAAATACAAAAATAAGGATGACTTTTGAAGTAATATGTTGTAAAGGCAAATGGCAGTATAACAAGTTGCCAAGGTAAACTGGTAATGGGTTGCTCACTTAGTGAAAACACAACATGTATTACAGTTGAATAAATACCCAAAATAAGGTGGTTTTAAAGAAGGTGCAAAGAAGGGTTAGGGTTTTGCTCTTTTTCTTCCTAGTGAGTTTTTCTGTGAGTTTTTCCTTGTCTTCCTTGAGGGTTTATGTTGGTTGAGGGGCAGTTCTATGGGCATATGTGAAGCCCTCTGTGACATTGCTTGTAAAAAGGGCTATACAAATAAATGTTGATTTGATTTGACATATTTGCCAACTCTGGAAGGTAGGCATGTTGTCCTACAATGCCACAAAATGCTTGTTCAACTTCAACAGAAAAATCAACATGATGCAGCACGTGATGCAGGCAAGTCACTTACCAAAAGATGAGTATAGTTTACATGATTGCAATTCTGCACAGATGTGTAACGCTCATTTCCATTTAGTAGAATATTATCAAGATCACTACTTTCCCATGTGCATATATCTTTAAGTTTGTGAACAATATTTATTCTTCAGCGTGACAAATGTGGAATCTGTAATGAATTTCAGGACTCTACAACAAAAGGGATACAAAATGGTTTCACTTGGACAAAACGTTTTGCTCTTTTGGTCTAAGGGCTGCCATTTACTTCCACTTTACAAGAATAAATTGTCTTGCAATGGAAAGTGAACCCTGCAAGTTTGGTGTGATTATGTCAAAGATTTGATGAGAGACAAGACTACCAGTGTCCTGATCCATCCAGCAGCCAATAGCAGGTTGAAGGTGGGGGCTTACTCAGCCCACTGTGTCAACAGACTCTCGTGCGTGTGACTTTTTTTGGAGCCACAGGGTCTGGCATGACAGAGAGAGGATTTGCAAGACAGCCTTAGCCTTTAGCCAAGCAGTAAAAAGGCTGTAGCGGACAAACGGTTTGGAATATCATAAAACCTTTGACAGCTTTTGTGAGGTTTGGTCTGAAGATGTTGTCAGCCAAAAATGGGGACGATTGAATTTGAACTGTAGAAGGAGCAGCGAACAAGCATGTTTCATGAATTAATATTGTACAGAAAAATGTAAAGATTTGCCATTATAAGTTGTTGAGGCTTTTTTGTTTGTCGTGAGGAATGAGGCACATAAAATGAATTTCAAGATTATAGGACGAAAGACATACAAGTGGCATCACTTTTAAAAAGAACGAATTGGTGCGTGGCCCTTAGCGCCCCTTTGACTCTAGCGGACAAACAGTTATGAAAATCAAAAATCTTTGATTTGATAGCTTTTGTGAGGGTTCTTCTGACGATGATAACTGGCAAGTATGAAGAAGACTGGACAAAAATTGCAGGAGGAGTGGCCAAAAAACATGTTTGATGAATTTATGACGTACAGAAAAATCTAAGGACTTGCCATTATGAGTTGTTAAGACTTTTTTGTTCATTGTGACAAATAGGCATCTGTAATGAATTTCAGAATTTTAGGACAAAAGGACTACAAATGACATCACTTTGAAAAAGGACACAAATGGTTGGTCAAATTGGGGTGTGACGAAGGAATCCTAACTAGAAAAAAATTCCGAAAGAAATTTTGAGTGTGCGTGACTGGCCCGGGACTCTCCCCCATACATCACTGACACTGTTGAGTAATTTTCAGAAAATGACTTCTACCATTGCTTAGGTATGTGACAGATCAAGCTTTCAACAGGTGTTCATATGCTGATGCACTAGTAGTAGCGTAAACACTAATTTCAGCAGGATTAAAGACAGCTCCACTTGAGCACACTGCCACAGTTTAAGTTTAAGTAGTAAGCAAGCAGTAAACAATTGGTCAATCTGTGTCAGGTAGCACTTTACATTACAGTTCAGTAGCATAGTAATAGTTTGGTTATAATTTGATAATAGTGATAAATGCTTTCAAAAACTTAGAGTGTAAAATTACCCAAATACATCCAATGCCAGAATTAGACCATCAATGGCTATGACTTAGACCATAGCCATCAATGGCTATGGTATTAGAAATACACCTTTTATCAAAATGATAACGCATTATAAATATCAGTAAACATTAAAATCTTATACAGCTGTTTCAGTGTTAAATGTCAAATCAATCCACATGCAATCAAACATGTAACAAATCAGGATTCAGCAATAAGCTACCATCAAAATTCACAAAAAGCACTAGGTCACACAGTTCTGATATCACACTAACAAAACATTAATTAAGAAAAACACACACGCACATACACACACATACACATATATAATATATATATATATATCTATAGATAGATACATATATGTGCATACACACAGGCAGTCTGTACATTAAAGACTTAATGATGAACTGTCAATCAACCCATTTAGTGCAATGAATCAGTTAGTAGCAGACACACAGGTTCAATCATCTATAAACTACAGGACTCCCCATACAACACTAGCCAATAGTTTGCAAGGTCAACCAGTATCCAGAAAAATTATGAATGTTTTACAGCAAGCCCCCCCAACAATTTAAATAGCAAGTCCAAAAAGACCTGTATTTAATCCCCACTGTTTCTCTATGGAGCGGCAACTTCATAACTGCCGATCCCGACCACCCACACACCTCCCCAATACCTGGTTCGATTTGTCTGGAACCCTGCCCTCAAACCCCCCCGCACGAGCCCCCCCACCCCCCGCCCCCCGGGAACGCCGATCGCCCCCCCCCCTCCGAAAACAACCCTAAACGGTCAAAATGCACACAAATAACCCCCCCCCACTACCCTCCCCACAACCCTCCACCACCGTCCTGACTGATAAGCACATGAATACATATAAGCCCAAATGTTAAAGAAGTCAAAAACCCACATCTTTGATAGCATGCTAGCGAAACATATGCTGATGCACTAGCAATTAGCTTAAGCGGTATTTTCAGCATTGGTCGCTAATGTTAGCAAACAGCATATCTTTACAGCTAGTTGGAATGTCAGTTGTAAATCCTGACTGATAAGCACATGAATACCTATGAGCCCGTATGTTAAAGAAGTCAAAAACCTACATTTTTGATAGCATGCTAGCGAGAGACTTAGAGCCAGAGAGGAAGAGTTGAGTTGGAGTACAGTTTATAAATACACCCGAAACAAAAAGAGCCAATTTGATTCCTCCAGTAAATATCCTCCAATTAAAGTTATTAAATGTGAAATGAATTACTGTTCATAAAATGGCCACCGTTTTCCCCTCTTCTCTTTCAAGCACGTTGCTAAGTAACGAACTAATGAGTTGCAGCTGACAGTTGAACAGATAGAGAGAAAAGGCTTACAGCACCCCTCGAACAGGAAGGATTTCTGGCCAAACCGTGTTTCCAATCATAAAACCAGGTTAACGTGAAGCAGGCTGAGCCCTTCCTGAACGTCTACATAAGCATTCTGTGTTGACAAGTGAAGAAATGTGCTCTTGGGAGCAATTCTAAAAAGTGTTCGTTTTCTTTCTTATTAGTTACTATCCCACCACTCTTAACATGGGAGTCTATGAGGATGTTCATGGGTGCTGCGGCCGAATCTTCTCATGTCAAGCTAAAACAATAAATCTGACAGATAAAGTAAAGCAAGTGTGAGCTGAAGGACAATATTTCCTACGTTTCTATGTATAAATTGTGTCTGTAGTGGTGCATTTGAGGCCATGGTGGTCGAATATGTTTTATTTTTTCACAGATTTTTCTGTCTCCTCTCCACTCTAGCGATGACATCACCACTCTACCTCTCAAACATTCTCTCCATTGACACCCATTCATTTTTTTGGTGTGGTTTTTGGCAATTTTTGGCAAAATTGTTCGCCAAAAGTCTTAGAAAAAACATAGCACACATGTCGGGGCCGAGCCGCACGTTTTGATATAACTTTTGTGTATATGCGTCAAAAACTCTGGTAGGTGTTTTGAGCCAAAAAACGGCGTAAGAATAATAATAATAACTAGAAAAAAATTCCTAAAGAAATTTTGAGTGTGCGTGACTCTGGCCCGGGACTCTCCCCCATACATCACTGACACTGTTGAGTAATTTTCACAATATGACTTCTACCATTGCTTAGGTATGTGACTGATCAAGCTTTCAACAGGTGTTCATATGCTGATGCACTAGTAGTAGCGTAAACACTAATTTCAGCAGGATTAAAGACAGCTCCACTTGAGCACACTGCCACAGTTTAAGTTTAAGTAGTAAGCAAGCAGTAAACAATTGGTCACTCTGTGTCAGGTAGCACTTTACATTACAGTTCAGTAGCATAGTAATAGTTTGGTTCTAATTTGATAATAGTGATAAATGCTTTCAAAAACTTAGAGTGTAAAATGACCCAAATACATCCAATGCCAGAATTAGGCCATCAATGGCTATGACTTTGGTATTAGAATTACACCTTTTATCAAAATGATACCGCATTATAAATATCAGATAACATTATAAAGTTATACAGCTGTGTTAAATGTCAAATCAATCCACATGCAATCAAACATGTAACAAATCAGGATTCAGCAATAAGCTAGCACTAGGTCACACAGTTCTGATATCACACTAACAAAAACAGTGCTTTTTATCCAACATTAATTGAGAACAACACACACGCACATACACATACACACACGCACATACACACACACACACACACACACATATATATATATAGATAGATACATATATGTGCATACACACAGGCAGTCTGTACATTAATGACTTAATGATGAACTGTCAATCAAACCATTCAGTGCAATGAATCACTTAGTAGCTGACACACAGGTTCAATCATCTATAAACTACAGGACTCCCCATACAACACTAGCCAATAGTTTGCAAGGTCAACCAGTATCTAGACGATTATGAATGTTTTACAGCAAGCCCCCCCAACAATTTAAATAGCAATTCCTAAAAGACCTGTATTTAATCCCCACTGTTTCTCTATGGAACTGCCGATCCCAACCACCCACACACCTCCCCAATACCTGGTTGGATTCGTCTGGACCCCACCACATTAACTCTGGCCTCAAACCCCTCCGAAATCGCCCCCCCCCGAGCCCCCCGCAACGTCACAAACTCCGCTTGAAAGTGAAACTAAATCATTCGCGATTGTCAAACCTCTCCCCCAAACAGGCTCATAGCTCATCAACCCGACCTCCCACACACCTCCCCAATATCTTGTTAGATTCCTACGGACCCCACCACATGAACCCTGCCCTCAAACCCCCCCGCACGAGCCCCCCCGCCCCCCGCAAACGCCGATCGCCCCCCCCCTCCGAAAACGACCCTAAACGGTCAAAATGCACACAAATAACCCCCCCCCCCACTACCCTCCTTACAACCCTCCACCACCGTCCTGACTGATAAGCACATGAATACATATAAACCCAAATGTTAAAGAAGTCAAAAACCCACATCTTATATAGCATGCTAACAAAACATATGCTGATGCACTAGCAATTAGCTTAAGCGCTAATTTCAGCATTGGTCGCTAATGTTAGCAAACAGCATATCTTTACAGCTAGTTGGAATGTCAGTTGTAAATCCTGACTGATAAGCACATGAATACCTATGAGCCCAAATGTTAAAGAAGTCAAAAACCTACATTTTAGATAGCATGCTAGCGAAAGAGTTGAAAAAAGATGTTCGCTTACCTTAGAGACTTAGAGCCAGAGAGGAAGAGTTGAGTTGGAGTACAGTTTATAAATACACCCGAAACAAAAAGAGCCAATTTGATTCCTCCAGTAAATATACTCCAATTAAAGTTATTAAATGTGAAATGAATTAATGTTCGTAAAATAGCCACCGTCATTCGTGGCCACCGTCTCTCCTCTTTCAAGCACGTTGCTAAGTAACGAACTAATAAGTTGCAGCTGGAACTGTCATGGCAGTTCGAAAGACAGAGAAAAGGCTTACAGCACCCCTCGAACAGGAAGGATTTCTGGCCAAACCGTGTTTCCAATCATAAAACCAGGTTAACGTGAAGCCGGCTGAGACCTTCCTGAACGTCTCCATAGGCATTTTGTGTTGAGAAGTGAAGAAATGTGCTCTTAGGAGCAATTCTAAAAAGTGTTTGTTTTCTATCTTTTCAGTTACAGCCCCGCCTCTCTTAACATAGGAGTCTATGAGGCTGTTCATTGGTGCTGCGGCCGAATCTTCGCATGTCAAGCTAAAACAATAAATCTGACAGATAAAGTAAAGCAAGTGTGAGCTAGAGGACACATTTTCCTACGTTTCTATGTATAAATTGTGTCTGTAGTGGTGCATTTGAGGCCATGGTAATCAAATACGTTTTATTTTTTGTACACAATTCTCTCTCTTCTCCACACTCTAGCGATGACATCACCACTCTACCTCTCAAACATTCTCTCCATTGACACCTATTCATTTTTTTGGTGTGGTTTTTGGCAATTTTTGGGCAAAATTGTTCGCCAAAAGTCTTAGATAAATCATAGCACACATGTCGGGGCCGAGCCGCACGTTTTGATATAACTTTTGTGTATATGCGTCAAAAACTCTGGTAGATGTTTTGAGCCAAAAAACGGCGTAAGAATAATAATAATAACTAGAAAAAAATTCCTAAAGAAATTTTGAGTGTGCGTGACTCTGGCCCGGGACTCTCCCCCATACATCACTGACACTGTTGAGTAATTTTCACAATATGACTTCTACCATTGCTTAGGTATGTGACTGATCAAGCTTTCAACAGGTGTTCATATGCTGATGCACTAGTAGTAGCGTAAACACTAATTTCAGCAGGATTAAAGACAGCTCCACTTGAGCACACTGCCACAGTTTAAGTTTAAGTAGTAAGCAAGCAGTAAACAATTGGTCACTCTGTGTCAGGTAGCACTTTACATTACAGTTCAGTAGCATAGTAATAGTTTGGTTCTAATTTGATAATAGTGATAAATGCTTTCAAAAACTTAGAGTGTAAAATGACCCAAATACATCCAATGCCAGAATTAGGCCATCAATGGCTATGACTTTGGTATTAGAAATACACCTTTTATCAAAATGATACCGCATTATAAATATCAGATAACATTATAAAGTTATACAGCTGTGTTAAATGTCAAATCGATCCACATGCAATCAAACATGTAACAAATCAGGATTCAGCAATAAGCTAGCACTAGGTCACACAGTTCTGATATCACACTAACAAAAACAGTGCTTTTTATCCAACATTAATTGAGAAAAACACACACGCACATACACATACACACACGCACATACACACACACACATATATATATAGATACATATATGTGCATACACACAGGCAGTCTGTACATTAATGACTTAATGATGAACTGTCAATCAAACCATTCAGTGCAATGAATCACTTAGTAGCTGACACACAGGTTCAATCATCTATAAACTACAGGACTCCCCATACAACACTAGCCAATAGTTTGCAAGGTCAACCAGTATCTAGACGATTATGAATGTTTTACAGCAAGCCCCCCCAACAATTTAAATAGCAATTCCTAAAATACCTGTATTTAATCCCCACTGTTTCTCTATGGAGCGGCAACTCCATTAACTGCCGATCCCGACCTCCCACACACCTCCCCAATATCTTGTTATATTCCTATGGACCCCACCACATGAACCCTGCCCTCAAACCTCCCCGCACGAGCCCCCCCGCGAACGCCGATCGCCCCCCCCCCCCCCCTCCGAAAACAACCATAAACGGTCAAAATGCACACAAATAACCCTCCCCACAACCCTTCACCACCGTCCTGACTGATAAGCACATGAATACATAAGCCCAAATGTTAAAGAAGTCAAAAACCCACATCTTAGATAGCATGCTAGCAAAACATATGCTGATGCACTAGCAATTAGCTTAGGCGCTAATTTCAGCATTGGTTGCTAATGTTAGCAAACAGCATATCTTTACAGCTAGTTGGAATGTCAGTTGTAAATCCTGACTGATAAGCACATGAATACCTATGAGCCCAAATGTTAAAGAAGTCAAAAACCTACATTTTTGATAGGATGCTAGCGAAAGAGTTGAAAAAGATGTTTGCTTACCTTAGAGACTTAGAGCCAGAGAGGAAGAGTTGAGTTGGAGTACAGTTTATAAATACACCCGAAACAAAAAGAACCAATTTGATTCCTCCAGTAAATATCCTCCAATTAAAGTTATTAAATGTGAAATGAATTAATGTTCGTAAAATAGCCACCGTCATTCGTGGCCACCGTCTCTCCTCTTTCAAGCACGTTGCTAAGTAACGAACTAATAAGTTGCAGCTGGAACTGTCATGGCAGTTCGAAAGACAGAGAAAAGGCTTACAGCACCCCTCGAACAGGAAGGATTTCTGGCCAAACCGTGTTTCCAATCATAAAACCAGGTTAACGTGAAGCCGGCTGAGCCCTTCCTGAACGTCTACATAGGCATTTTGTGTTGACAAGTGAAGAAATGCGCTCTTGGGAGCAATTCTAAAAAGTGTTCGTTTTCTATCTTTTCAGTTACAGCCCCACCTCTCTTAACATAGGAGTCTATGAGGCTGTTCATGGGTGCTGCGGCCGAATCTTCGCATGTCAAGCTAAAACAATAAATCTGACAGATAAAGTAAAGCAAGTGTGAGCTAGAGGACAAATTTTCCTACGTTTCTATGTATAAATTGTGTCTGTAGTGGTGCATTTGAGGCCATGGTAGTCAAATACGTTTTATTTTTTAAACACAATTCTCTCTCTTCTCCACACTCTAGCGATGACATCACCACTCTACCTCTCAAACATTCTCTCCATTGACACCTATTCATTTTTTTGGTGTGGTTTTTGGCAATTTTTGGGCAAAATTGTTCGCCAAAAGTCTTAGATAAATCATAGCACACATGTCGGGGCCGAGCCGCACGTTTTGATATAACTTTTGTGTATATGCGTCAAAAACTCTGGTAGATGTTTTGAGCCAAAAAACGGCGTAAGAATAAGTATAATAATAATAATAATAATAATAATAAACGCTAGTAATAACATAGTGTGCGCCTTGCAGCACGCACACAACTAGAAAAAAATTCCTAAAGAAATTTTGAGTGTGCGTGACTCTGGCCCGGGACTCTCCCCCATACATCACTGACACTGTTGAGTAATTTTCACAATATGACTTCTACCATTGCTTAGGTATGTGACTGATCAAGCTTTCAACAGGTGTTCATATGCTGATGCACTAGTAGTAGCGTAAACACTAATTTCAGCAGGATTAAAGACAGCTCCACTTGAGCACACTGCCACAGTTTAAGTTTAAGTAGTAAGCAAGCAGTAAACAATTGGTCACTCTGTGTCAGGTAGCACTTTACATTACAGTTCAGTAGCATAGTAATAGTTTGGTTCTAATTTGATAATAGTGATAAATGCTTTCAAAAACTTAGAGTGTAAAATGACCCAAATACATCCAATGCCAGAATTAGGCCATCAATGGCTATGACTTTGGTATTAGAAATACACCTTTTATCAAAATGATACCGCATTATAAATATCAGATAACATTATAAAGTTATACAGCTGTGTTAAATGTCAAATCGATCCACATGCAATCAAACATGTAACAAATCAGGATTCAGCAATAAGCTAGCACTAGGTCACACAGTTCTGATATCACACTAACAAAAACAGTGCTTTTTATCCAACATTAATTGAGAAAAACACACACGCACATACACATACACACACGCACATACACACACACACACATATATATATAGATACATATATGTGCATACACACAGGCAGTCTGTACATTAATGACTTAATGATGAACTGTCAATCAAACCATTCAGTGCAATGAATCACTTAGTAGCTGACACACAGGTTCAATCATCTATAAACTACAAGACTCCCCATACAACACTAGCCAATAGTTTGCAAGGTCAACCAGTATCCAGACGATTATGAATGTTTTACAGCAAGCCCCCCCAACAATTTAAATAGCAATTCCTAAAAGACCTGTATTTAATCCCCACTGTTTCTCTATGGAGCGGCAACTCCATTAACTGCCGATCCCGACCTCCCACACACCTCCCCAATATCTTGTTAGATTCCTATGGACCCCACCACATGAACCCTGCCCTCAAACCTCCCCGCACGAGCCCCCCCGCCCCCCGCGAACGCCGATCGCCCCCCCCCCCTCCGAAAACAACCATAAACGGTCAAAATGCACACAAATAACCCTCCCCACAACCCTTCACCACCGTCCTGACTGATAAGCACATGAATACATAAGCCCAAATGTTAAAGAAGTCAAAAACCCACATCTTAGATAGCATGCTAGCAAAACATATGCTGATGCACTAGCAATTAGCTTAGGCGCTAATTTCAGCATTGGTTGCTAATGTTAGCAAACAGCATATCTTTACAACTAGTTGGAATGTCAGTTGTAAATCCTGACTGATAAGCACATGAATACCTATGAGCCCAAATGTTAAAGAAGTCAAAAACCTACATTTTTGATAGGATGCTAGCGAAAGAGTTGAAAAAGATGTTTGCTTACCTTAGAGACTTAGAGCCAGAGAGGAAGAGTTGAGTTGGAGTACAGTTTATAAATGCACCCGAAACAAAAAGAACCAATTTGATTCCTCCAGTAAATATCCTCCAATTAAAGTTATTAAATGTGAAATTAATTACTGTTCGTAAAATAGCCACCGTCATTCGTGGCCACCGTCTCTCCTCTTTCAAGCACGTTGCTAAGTAACTTCGCAACTGTTGCAACGGTCATAGCAGTTGGACAGAGAGAAAAGGCTTACAGCACCCCTCGAACAGGAAGGATTTCTGGCCAAACCGTGTTTCCAATCATAAAACCAGGTTAACGTGAAGCCGGCTGAGCCCTTCCTGAACGTCTACATAGGCATTTTGTGTTGACAAGTGAAGAAATGTGCTCTTGGGAGCAATTCTAAAAAGTGTTCGTTTTCTATCTTTTCAGTTACAGCCCCACCTCTCTTAACATAGGAGTCTATGAGGCTGTTCATGGGTGCTGCGGCCGAATCTTCGCATGTCAAGCTAAAACAATAAATCTGACAGATAAAGTAAAGCAAGTGTGAGCTAGAGGACACATTTTCCTACGTTTCTATGTATAAATTGTGTCTGTAGTGGTGCATTTGAGGCCATGGTAGTCAAATACGTTTTATTTTTTAAACACAATTCTCTCTCTTCTCCACACTCTAGCGATGACATCACCACTCTACCTCTCAAACATTCTCTCCATTGACACCTATTCATTTTTTTGGTGTGGTTTTTGGCAATTTTTGGGCAAAATTGTTCGCCAAAAGTCTTAGATAAATCATAGCACACATGTCGGGGCCGAGCCGCACGTTTTGATATAACTTTTGTGTATATGCGTCAAAAACTCTGGTAGATGTTTTGAGCCAAAAAACGGCGTAAGAATAAGTATAATAATAATAATAATAATAATAAACGCTAGTAATAACATAGTGTGCGCCTTGCAGCACGCACACAATAATAATAATAATAAACGCTAGTAATAACATAGTGTGCGCCTTGCAGCACGCACACAATAAACGCTAGTAATAACATTGTGTGCGCCTTGCAGCGCGCACACAATAATAATAAACGCTAGTAATAACATAGTGTGCGCCTTGCAGCACGCACACAATAATAAACGCTAGTAATAACATAGTGTGCGCCTTGCAGCACGCACACAATAATACCTACAATAAAAATAGGTTTCCTCCTGACGGAGGAATCCTAATAAAACAGAGAACAACAGGCTGAATAAGTGTACCGTATACAAACGTTACATGACGCTTAAACAACGAAATGAGAACTTGCCTGGTATATTAACGTAAAATATTAAGAGTTATTCAGATAACTATAGCATAAAGAATATGCTAACAAGTTTACCAAACCATCAGTTTCACTCACGCAGTTTAGTGTGAAAATAACATGTGAAATGATGTCAGTATTGGGCAAGCTACTTGTAAAGTATAGTGGGATAAGATACCAGTTAATCTACATTAAATTAAGCTTCACTACACCCAAGCTAACCCCTAGAGAAATGTAGCAAGCTAAGCTACAGCAACACAGCAAAAATAGTTTAACTACGTCAAAGCTTTTTTTTTATTGGAACAACTTCATTCCAAGGCAAAGCTATCTCAGTGATCAATAACACTGTTAATCAGACAAAAAAGCAGGCAAAAATGTTACATTCAAATGTTTATTAAACAATACACTGTGCTCTCACTGCTCCAAAACCTGCGTTTGCATGGGTATGCTCAATAACTTGGGCACATTTGCAGGACGAACTGCAAGTTAACGCTAAACTCAATAACTTAACTCAAACCACAGTAGTAAAAGAATAAAGACCTGCTCTATTATGTTTGGACGAATCCCTCTGGATCAATTCTTCTCCGTCCTCCTCACCCTCTGCCATCTTTCCATCAAGTAACGTAACTCACTCAAGCAAGCTAACTTGTCCATATTCCCCTGCATCAGTGACGTTGTAGCTAGCCCAATGATTGGTCCGTGATGTCACCGTCATACGGAAGTGCTTCTGTCGGCTCCACATACACATGCACTGACTGATCCTTTGATTTCAGACCGCAGCAGAAAGCTCTGCTGTGCTGAGCTTCAGAGATGTTTGTAAAAATGCACTTTACAAAAAATGTAGCTTGTGTGGACGCTACCGCACTTCTTGGTTTATAAAAGAGCTAAGCTACTATTTGATTCAGAAAGAAAAGAGCTAAAAGTAGCGTCGCTACAACACAACGTTGACTCTCTCTATTCAGGAGAGGGAAGTCAACAAAGTGTTCAACAAACTGAACCCCCGCCAAGCAGCTGGGCCGGACGCTGTCTCCTCTGCCACGCTGAAGCACTGCACTGACCAGCTTTCTCCGGTGTCCACCAACATCTTCAACATCTCCCTGGATACATGCCATGTTGTGGGGGATGGGGAGAGGGCCTGCGGTGGCATGGGGGTGTTACACGACTGTCCGATTGTATTTCAAATCTGCAGTAGAACTCATTCAGGTCGTTGGCCAGTCGGGAGTTGTTAGTGGTGGGTGGGGCTCTGGGCTTGTAGCTGGTGATTTGCCTGAAACCTCTCCAGACAGAAGCAGAGTTGTTCAAAGAGAATTGGTGTTTCAGTTTCTCTGAGTAGTCTAGCATCCCTCACCGCCCTGCTAAACAACTTTTTGGACTTCTTGAATCTGTACTTGCACTTGTACTATCCCGTTGCTATGCTCAGTGGCCTCTTTTTGTAAAGCTCTCTCTTGTAAGTTGCTTTGGATAAAAGCATCTGCTAAATTAATAAATGTCAATGTACTTGTCCCCACTCCTAAAGGCCTCCTCTTTCTTAAACCTCAGACTTCTGAGTTTAGCTGTAAACCAGGGTTTGTCATTGTTGTAGCTCACCCTGGTGCGTGTTGGTATGCAGGAGTCCTCACAGAAGCTGATGCGACGTCACAGCCTTAGTGAGCTCATCCAGGCCATTTGTTGCAGTTGCAAACACAGTCAGTGCAGTCCAAGTTCGCCCTGAGATTGTCCACAGCCTTACTGGTCCACTGTTTGGATGTCCTCACTGCAGGTTTACAGTTTTAGCTTCTGCTTGTATGCAGGAATCAGTTGGATCATGGCATGGTCGGAGTCACACAGTGCTGCCTGAGAGACAGCATGATAATCTTTGCTGACTAAGGTGTAACAGTGGTCCAGGATATTTCCCTCTCTGGAGGAGCAGTTGATGAATTGCCTGTATTTGGGGAGTTCCTGGCTGAGATTACCTTTGTTAAAGTCCCCAAGGACAATGACTAGTGAATCCGAGTGGGTTCGCTCCACTTTCAGGATCTGGTCTGCGAGTGCGCACTGGGCTTCTTTCACCTGTGGGTCCGGCGGCAGATCAGCTCTAACCAGAATTAAGGAAGCAAATTTGCAGGGCAAGTACAATGGTTTACATTTTATGAAAAATTATTACAGATCGGAGGAACAATGTTTCATAGTAACAGACACGTCAACAAACCAGCCACGGATGATGAAATCCTCCTTTCATTTTGCTAGACAGAGCAATGTCTCGGTCTGCTCTTAGTAGCTGAAAGCTGGCTAGGTCTGGCACACAGTCGGAGATCTTGTCACACAGCCATGTTTCGGTGAAGACATTGCAGAGGAAAAAAGAAAGTCTTCGTTTTTTTCGCCATGGTTAGCTGGAGTTTGTCTATTTTATTGTACGTTAGAGAGGAGGAGACTTGGCAGTGCAGACCGACTACCGCGTCTCCTGAGGCGGACAAGCGACCCGGCTCGTTTCCCTCTCCTTCGGCTTCAGTAATGCTGCTTCAGAGCGCAGACAATACCCATAGTAGCGTTGATCTCCACAAGTTCTGCCACTAGGAGCAGAAACGTGGGGATCAGGCTAGCAGGAATTGTTCCTCTGATGTTCAGGAGTTCTTCTCTTGTTAGAGAAATCTGTGAATCTTGGCAGTACACAGAACTTACAAACAAAACAACATACAAGGGCACTGGATCCAGCCGAGGTTGCCATGCGCGGCGCCATCTTGGATCTCACATGCACACCTTGATATGTTTTAATACCCTTGGTCAAAATACTCACTTGCCTAATAATTGTGCAGTGTAGAAATATCCCTCATGTGCACGTCAATCTTGGCTCAGTTATTTGACATTGAATGGTTACTGTAGTATTTTTTTGTGTGGTTAATGTAGCATATGTTCAGCACAATATACTGACCTACAACAAGCACGTAAAAGAATATAGGTACCGTAATTTCCGGACTATAGAGCGCACCTAAATATAAGGGCACCACCTAAAATGTAATGAAAATAAATATATATTTTGTCACATAATCCACCCCGGACTATAAGACGCCGAAAAGACGGCTCTTTTGTAAAGCTCTCTTTTGTATGTCGCTTTGGATAAAAGCGTCTGCTAAATGAATAAATGTAAATGTGAAGCGCAACTGCGCAAAGTAGCTTAATTCTCCCGTGCACTGAAGCCACAAGTTACTTATTCATCTTCCTGAGGGCTGAAGAAAAATTCATAGAAAAGCCGCATCTCTGTATTAGCCGCATGGTTTAAAATCTGGGGGAAAAGTAGCGGCTTATAGTCCGGAAAATATGGTATATACTACACTACTTATAACACATTCAGTAAAGTAAAGCAAAAACTGGAGCTTCGCCAGGGGTCTCATTTATAAAGCTTGCGTACGCACAAAACGGGGCTGAAGTTTTGCGCAAGTCACCGATTTATAAAAAACAAACTTGGCGGTAGAATGTGCGGTCCTCCACGCAAACTATGACCCTCCCGTACACCTACGCACTTTTTGGAGACAGTGGGAATTGGAGACACAGATGACCGTACTGTAGTCTGACTGCAAGAAGTCGGAGAAGCGATTACTCGTAATATTTATGTATTTTGTTGTCCTCACACATGTTTTTTGACTCAATTTATGATTATAATGAATATTAAATACATCAGTGTTATGTGAGCTTGAACTGCGTGATAATTGTTCCTTTAGCATTTTGTACAATGCAACTCAAATTTTAAATCAATATTCAGCGCTGTCTCACAATCAGATTGTCCACTACGGCAGTGTAGGAGGCTGAAATGCATGTAACTACAGAACACAAAGTATACCTAAATATATTTCTTTAATACTGTGCATATATCACCATATGTCAAAATCTGGAAATACAGTTGTTAAACTCCCATGCAATCGCTACACTCATTACACTTCAGAATCAGAATTTGTTTTTAATCGCCATGCAAGATACACAAACACAGAATTTACTACTGCAGTTGTTACTGCTGCTTCTCCAGTTCTGCCACTTGGTGCGCTGTCGCACTACTGTGTTGTTTTTTGTTTGCCTTGATTCACTGTGAAGAAGAATCACCTGCCGGGTTCATGAGAATAATACTAGATTAGCATTCATGAGGTCCTTTGCATTGACCATTTATGGTTAAAAAAAGGGTGTGTTCACTGTGATTGCAGCCAAAGGTGCATCTTCTAAGTACTGACTTGAAAGGGATGAATAATTATGCAAACAATTATTTATATTTATATTATTTTCTTTAATTAACATTACTTTATAGAAATATGTTTTCACTTTTACATTAAGAGTTTTCCAATAAATTGTTGTGTTAAAAAAGCCAAATTCTATTGATCATGATTGATTTATGAAAGCAATAAGGGTAAAACATCAAAGGGGGTGAATACTTGTAAATACTTGTAAACTGTGAAGAATAAAAGCTCATGTGTGAAGTGGTAAACACATACAAAAAACCCCCAGAATCATGCAGTTCCAAATACTTTTTGTATGTTTAAGAACAATTAAAAAGACGTTAGAAAATAAATTTACCCATGTGTTAGCTATTAAAGTATTTATTATTTAGTATTTACACTGTTTGCATAACGTTAGTTGTAAACTGCTGGACGACACTAGTTTGTTAAATGTGTAGGTGTGGAGTAATTTGAGCCAAGTAGTCAGTTGAACAAGTGGTCCATTCCTTCTTATTATTAGGTTTCCTCCTGATTCCTCCGTCAGGAGGAAACCTATTGTTATTGCAGGTATTACTAGGATTCCTCCGTCAGGAGGAAACCTATTGTTATTGTACGAATTCCGAATCTTGTAGCATTGAAGTCAATGGCAGCCCTTGGAGATTTTTGGCATGGTGAAACAGTACAACATTATGAACTACCACACCCATTTTGGTCCTGAGACCAAAAGGGATGCTACAGGCCACGCCCCAATTTGACCAACCATTTGTGTCCTTTTTCAAAGTGATGTCATTTGTAGCCCTTTTGTCCTAGAATCCTGAAATTCATTCCATGTGCCTCATTCCTCACGACAAACAAAAAAGCCTCAACAACTCATAATGGCAAATCTTTACATTTTTCTGTACAATATACATTTATGAAATATGTTTTTTTGATACTTTTCCTACAATGTTTGTCCGATCTTCCCCATGTTTCTATGGCAACATCTTCAGACCAAGCCTCACAAACCTTATCAAAAGATTTTTGATATTTCAAACCGTTTGTTCACTACAGCCATTTAAAATCGCCAATATTGTAACTAAACAGGACATTCGTCTTATAATATTATGAAAGTCAACAAATCTTTGAGATATCGATATCAAACTATATATGCACGAAGAACACACTACAAAATACAACCTTGTTTAACAGCTAAGTTCATAACTTCAAAAATGATGTTAATAATGGTAATCTAATTTATTTGCTAAGGCTATTGTAGCAGACTGTTTAGTGGTAGAGGGGAGTTTTGTCCGGCCTGAGTTGCCGTACAACGGTGACATAGGTTTCGTGTTCTGGTTGGACGGGGGAGAGTGTGGAATAAAGAAGCGTGTCTACCGAACCAACTTTCGATTCTCCTGTCCTCTTTAATGGTGATTGTTAACACGTGCACTATTAACAGTTTAATGTACAATGAAAAGTACATGAATGTTTAATATTTGAAATGTGCATGCATTGCAATGCTAGCGCTTCACAAGTGACTTTAGATATGCGGATGGCTTCAGTTAAGATATTTAACTTAATTTCCCACGCTTTCAGGTAGAATCGCCGATGGCATTATTAAGAGTACACTTGGTTGTAATTACGGCGAAAGTTTGTAATTACGGCGAGAGGTTTTGCTAGGTTACATTTTTCTATTTGAATGACGGAGTGGCAAAGCCGTGTTTTTTTTTTGTCTCAGTAATCAGAGGTGAACTGAAAACAGTCTCATCTCAACTGAGAAGGAAAGTAGCCATTGTATGTCTCTGTCGAGTGAAACGAATGTTTTTGCTACCTGCACTCTGGAGTAACTTGACAGTTGGTTAGCTTGGCCAGTGTGATGTCAATTGTAATAGCAATAATGTACACTTGAGAAATAACATTAATGTAGTTTTATGACCAGTACTGCTGATGTGTATATTCTTCATTCCAAAATAACTATGTGCAAAATGTGCCTCATTCCTCAAGACAAACAAAAAAGCCTCAACAACTCATAATGGCAAATCTTTCTTTTTCTGTACAATATACATTTATGAAATATGTTTTTTGATACTATTCCTACAATGTTTGTCTGATCCTACCCATGTTTCTATGGCAACATCTACAGATCAAGCCTCACAAAAGACGTCAAAGGTATTTTTATATTCCAAACCGTTTGTCAGCTACAGCCTTTTTAATTTGGCAAAAACACAACTAAACAGGAAGTTCATCTTATGATTCGTATGAAAATCTAAAATCTTTGAGAAATCAACGCCAAACTTGATATACCACCAACAACACACTACAATATATACGACCCCATTCAATAGCTAAGTTAATATCTTTCAAAATTATTTAAATAAAATAAATAAATTTATTGCTAAGGCTAATTTAATGTTTATACAAGTGCCAAGCAAAAACTGATAGTCCAAATCAATCACACGTTCATATGTAGACTCTTCACAATGTGTTGTGTACAAATAAGAGAAAAAGTTCAATGTAAGATGAAAAGTAGATTAATGATTAATATTTGAAATGTGTGAAATGCGTGGCTAAAGGCTAAGGCTGTCTTGCAAATCCTCTCTCTGTCATGCCAGACACAGTGGATCCAAAAAAACTCACACACACAAGAGTCTGTTGACTCAGTCAGTCAGTAAACCCCCACCTTCATCCTGCTATTGGCTGCTGGAGTGATCATGACACTGGTAGTCTTATCTTGTATCTCAGCAAGTCTTTGACATAGTCACACCAAACTTGGAGGGTGCACTTTGAATTACACGACAATTACATTGTTCTTGTAAAGTGGAAGTATATGGCAGCCCTTGGACCAAATGGGTAAAAAGTTTAGATTTTTGGCACAATGTTCATACTTCTTCACTAATGGAAAATATTGCCTTTTTTCTGTCTTCATTCTTGTGTTCATATTGCCATTGTACTTTGCACCTTCTTTAAAACCACCTTATTTTGGGTATGTATTCAACTGTAACTAGAAAAAAATTCCTAAAGAAATTTTGAGTGTGCGTGACTCTGGCCCGGGACTCTCCCCCATATATCAATGACACTGTTGAGTCATTTTCTGAATATGACTTCTACCATTGCTTAGGTATGTGACAGATCAAGCTTTCAACAGGTGTTCATATGCTGATGCACTAGTAGTAGCGTACACACTAATTTCAGCAGGATTAAAGACAGCTCCACTTGAGCACACTGCCACAGTTTAGGTTTAAGTAGTAAGCAAGCAGTAAACAATTGGTCACTCTGTGTCAGGTAGCACTTTACATTACAGTTCAGTAGCATAGTAATAGTTTGGTTCTAATTTGATAATAGTGATAAATGCTTTCAAAAACTTAAAAGTGTAAAATGACCCAAATACATCCAATGCCAGAATTAGGCCATCAATGGCTATGACTTTGGTATTAGAAATACACCTTTTATCAAAATGATACCGCATTATAAATATCAGATAACATTATAAAGTTATACAGCTGTGTTAAATGTCAAATCAATCCACATGCAATCAAACATGTAACAAATCAGGATTCGGCAATACGCTAGCATCAAAATTCACAAAAAGCACTAGGTCACACAGTTCTGATATCACACTAACAAAAACAGTGCTTTTTATCCAACATTAATTGAGAAAAACACACACGCACATACACACACGCACATACACACACGCACATACACACACACACACATATATATATATATCTATAGATATATACATATATGTGCATACACACAGGCAGTCTGTACATTAATGACTTAATGATGAACTGTCAATCAAACCATTCAGTGCAATGAATCACTTAGTAGCAGACACACAGGTTCAATCATCTATAAACTACAGGACTACAGGACTCCCCATACAACACTAGCCAATAGTTTGCAAGGTCAACCAGTATCCAGACGATTATGAATGTTTTACAGCAAGCCCCCCCAACAATTTAAATAGCAATTCCTAAAAGACCTGTATTTAATCCCCACTGTTTCTCTATGGAACTGCCGATCCCAACCACCCACACACCTCACCAATACCTGGTTGGATTCGTCTGGACCCCACCACATTAACTCTGGCCTCAAACCCCTCCGAAATCGCCCCCCCCGAGCCCCCCGCAACGTCACAAACTCCGCTTGAAAGTGAAACTAAATCATTCGCGATTGTCAAACCTCTCCCCCAAATAGGCTCATAGCTCATCAACCCGACCTCCCACACACCTCCCCAATATCTTGTTAGATTCCTACGGACCCCACCACATGAACCCTGCCCTCAAACCCCCCCGCACGAGCCCCCCCGCCCCCCGCCCCCCGCGAACGCTGATCGCCCCCCCCCCCTCCGAAAACGACCCTAAACGGTCAAAATGCACACAAATAACCCCCCCCCACTACCCTCCTTACAACCCTCCACCACCGTCCTGACTGATAAGCACATGAATACATATAAGCCCAAATGTTAAAGAAGTCAAAAACCCACATCTTATATAGCATGCTAGCAAAACATATGCTGATGCACTAGCAATTAGCTTAAGCGCTAATTTCAGCATTGGTCGCTAATGTTAGCAAACAGCATATCTTTACAGCTAGTTGGAATGTCAGTTGTAAATCCTGACTGATAAGCACATGAATACCTATGAGCCCAAATGTTAAAGAAGTCAAAAACCTACATTTTAGATAGCATGCTAGCGAAAGAGTTGAAAAAAGATGTTCGCTTACCTTAGAGACTTAGAGCCAGAGAGGAAGAGTTGAGTTGGAGTACAGTTTATAAATACACCCGAAACAAAAAGAGCCAATTTGATTCCTCCAGTAAATATCCTCCAATTAAAGTTATTAAAAGTGAAATGAATTACTGTTCGTAAAATAGCCACCGTCATTCGTGGCCACCGTCTCTCCTCTTTCAAGCACGTTGCTAAGTAACGAACTTAGCAACTGTTGCAACTGTCATGGCAGTTGGACAGAGAGAAAAGGCTTACAGCACCCCTCGAACAGGAAGGATTTCTGGCCAAACCGTGTTTCCAATCATAAAACCAGGTTAACGTGAAGCCGGCTGAGCCCTTCCTGGACGTCTACATAGGCATTTTGTGTTGACAAGTGAAGAAATGTGCTCTTGGGAGCAATTCTAAAAAGTGTTCGTTTTCTTTCTTTTCAGTTACAGCCCCGCCTCTCTTAACATGGGAGTCTATGAGGCTGTTCATGGGTGCTGCGGCCGAATCTTCGCATGTCAAGCTAAAACAATAAATCTGACAGATAAAGTAAAGCAAGTGTGAGCTAGAGGACACATTTTCCTACGTTTCTATGTATAAATTGTGTCTGTAGTGGTGCATTTGAGGCCATGGTAGTCAAATACGTTTTATTTTTTTTACACAATTCTCTCTCTTCTCCACACTCTAGCGATGACATCACCACTCTACCTCTCAAACATTCTCTCCATTGACACCTATTCATTTTTTTGGTGTGGTTTTTGGCAATTTTTGGGCAGAATTGTTCGCCAAAAGTCTTAGATAAATCATAGCACACATGTCGGGGCCGAGCCGCACGTTTTGATATAACTTTTGTGTATATGCGTCAAAAACTCTGGTAGGTGTTCTGAGCCAAAAAAACGGCGTAAGAATAAGCAGAATAATAAACGCTAGTAATAACATAGTGTGCGCCTTGCAGCACGCACACAATAAATGTTGTGTGTTCACTAAGTGAGCAACCGATTACCAGTTTACCTTGGCAACTTGTTACACTGCCATTTTACTTTACACCATATTACTTCAAAAGTCATCCTTATTTTTGGATTTCTTCTAAAGTCATCCTCCAAATGTCGTATTTTCACGGAGTGACAAACAGATGACTAGTTTTACTTTATCAGCGAAACAATTCATATTGTGCAATATTGAACCAATAGACCTTAAATTACAGGTCAGCCATAGGTGGAGCCACAGACCATGCAAATATTTCCCATTCACATATTAAATCCTTTGTCCCTTAGAGCACAGGGGGCACTACAGTCTTGGATGTATTCACAATAATTTCACAACCTTTTCCACATTTAATGTGACCTATAACCTGTACAATGCAATTGAAAAACAAACTGAAACCTTTAAAGGGGAAAAATATAAAATAAAAAACTTAAAAGAACATGGTTGCATAAATATGCACACCTTTAAACCAATACTTTGTTGCAGCACATTTGGCTTTTATTACAGCACTCAGTCTTTTTGGGTAGGAGCCTATTAGCGTAGCACATCTTGATGTGGCAATATTTGCCCACTCTTCTTTGCAAAACCACTCCAAATCTGACAGATTGCGAGGGCATCTCCTATGCACAGCCCTCTTCAGATCACCCCACAGATGTTCCATGGGATTCAGGTCTGGACTCCAAAGCCTCAATCTTATTCCGTTCAAGCCATTCTTTGGTTGATTTAGATGTGTGCTTTGGGTCATTGTCATGCTGAAAGATGAAGTTCCTCTTCATCTTCAGCTTTCTAACTGAAGGCCGGAGGTTTTGTGCCAACACTGACTGGTATTTGGAACTGTTCATAATTCCCTCCACTCTGACTAAGGCCCCAGTTCACGCTGAAGAAAAACAGCCCCAGAGCATGATGCTGCCACCACTATACTTCACTGTAGGTATGGTGTTCTTTTGGTGATGAGCAGTGTTGTTTTCGCGCCAAATATACCTTTTGGAATTATTTCCAAAAAGTTCAACCTCGGTTTCATCAGACCATACCACATTTTCCCCCATGCGTTTGGGAGATTTCAGATGTCTTTTTGCAAAATTAAGCCGGGCTTTGATGTTTTTCTTTGTAAGATAAGGCTTCCGTCTTGCCACCCTACCCCATAGCCCAGACATATGAAGAAGATGGGAGATTGTTGTCACATGTACTACACAGCCAGTCCTTGCCAGAAATTCCTGCAGCTCCTTCAGCGTTGCTGTCGGCCTCTTAGCAGCCTCCCTGACCAGTTTTCTTCTTGTCTTATCATCAATTTTGGAAGGACGTCCTGTTCTTGGTAATTATAATAAGTTATAAGTAATAATAAGTAATAATAAGTTCTTGGTCACAGTTGTGCCATATTTTCTCCACTTGATGATGACGGTCTTCACTGTGTTCCATGGTATATTTAATTCCTTGGAAATTCTTTTGTAGCCTTCACCTGACTGATATCTTTGAATAATGAGATCCCTCTGATGCTTTGGAAGCTCTCTGCGGACCTTGGCTTGTGCTGGAAGATGTGGCTACAAAAATGTCAGGAAAAGCCTACTAGAAAGCTGAACTTTATTTGGGGTTGATCAGAGGCACTTTATTTGGTGACAGGTGTGTGCCGACTCCAATTTAACATGAGTTTGAATGTAATTAGTTAAATCTGAACACAGCCACATCCCCAGTTATAAAAGGGTGTGCACACTTATGCAACCACATTATCTCAGTTGTTTATTTGTAATTTATCTCCCTGATAGATTTGTTTGTTTTTCAATTGCGTTGTACAGGTTATAAGTCACATTAAAGGTGGAACATTTTGTGAAATTATTTATCTTGATGTAATTTTTTTACATGATAAATACATGGCATTTGAACAGGGGTGTGTAGACTTTTTATATCCACTGTATGTAGGGAGAACGGAGGGGGGCAGTCTAATTTACATCTCTAGTTTGCGCTTCATGCCCAGTTTTATTTTCATTTCAAGCTAAATTATTTTTTTCTCAGCATATCAAACAGGCCTTGTGTAATATTGTTCTCTAAAGTTGTAAACTTTGTTCATATTAAACCTTATTTTGTATTGATTGTGCTTGCTTTGATAAAACATTAGACTACATGAAGTAAAAATGTTGTTTTACTTTCACATAACCATACTCCCATGTAGCTCAACTTACCCTCTCCCTGGCTCAATGTACCCCTAATCTGGGGTAAATTAAGTCAAAAGAAAACTTTTGGGGGAAGAGTCATATTTTGTTAATTATTTTAGATCCAATGTGATGCTTACCAGGGATGCACAACCTCTTGAACTAGATTTACGTTTATTCATTTAGCAGACACTTTTATCCCAAGCGACTCCCAAGAAAGAGCTCTTTCATAGCAATGGGCGAAGCCAGTTCTGCCATGACACTCGGGCTGCCCGCGTCATCACTCAGTCATACAATCAGTACATATCATTAATTCACACACCTCAGTATACATTATCACTCATTCACACACCTCAGTACATGTCAACACTCTCTCCCTCACATGCACTAGCAGCACAAGCACTCAGGTAGCGCAAGCAATCAATCATGAACACACCTAGTGCAAGCCCATTGGGCCTCGTCCGGTAAGACTGCTTTTAAAGGCTGCGCGGATATCTAACACTCACACAGACAGGCTAAGAATCAGTGATGTTGGGTTTGTTATTGCTACCGTGTTGGGTTCGTTATTGCTACCGTGTTGGGGTCGATCAACAAGCGGTCGATTGCGGGGACTTGCCCATGTTCTTCAAAGACAGTGAACCCCGGATGCCGAACATGACTCTGGCCAAGTTCTGCTTGGCTTTCGGTGTACCGTCAGGGAGACTGGCTTGGCTGCGCAGCGACAGCATTGTCGACAAGCTGTCAGATGCACTGTGTTGGATTCTCATTAATGTGCTCAGGCTACCGTCATATTGCACCTGCTCACCTGATGTTTCGGTGATGGAATTCAGTCCTCTGCGCCCTGTGTTACATTTTGGTTAATGGACCTTTCGGGTATCGGGCATTCCGGTTGTCCCCGGAGAAAAGATTCAGATTCAAAATACTTTAATAATCCTACTTTATTAATACCTACTTATTAAAAAAGGGAACTCCATAGCAGCAACGGCACACAGTCTCGCCAATGCACATAGGGGTAAGGGTGTGAGGTAAAAGATTAGAATAGTGCACACAGGGATAGAGGGGTGGGGGGGCAGAGGCTTGAATAAATTATTATGTACAGGCTATACTATTATGCACAGGCTATGCTATAGCATCGGCACATTAACCCCTGCAGGTTTCTTGGCATTAATCTGGCCAGCATTTCCATTTTCTGGCCAGTCTTTTACACTCGGACATACATGAGTTAATGACACTTAGACACCTCAGCTGTTGTTGTGTTGCTTTGTTAGTTGTTGTGCCCTATTGTTTTGCTTCCTACAAGTAGCTACAGTTCCGTTGGAGGTGCCTAACTTAAATTGTAAACGTCAGCTGAATGCTCTTATACTTAATCCCTTGGCACTATTGGTTTCTCATGATGCATGTTCATACTCTACACTGTTCCAAATTATTATGCAAAAAGTGTTCAAGAGTTGTAAGGTAAAATTTATTGTCAGTTTAAACTCATGAATGGTAATGTGTATCATGGCTCTGTATATCACTGAAACCAATGGAAGACACCTGTGCTAAGATGACCGGGCTGCAGGCCAAGGATGCTGCTGGTCTACCCCACCCATATCCCCTGTGCACGCTACCCATTCCCTGTTGAATCATGTGTCTTTGTGTTGTACAATTTATGTGCTCATGATGAGGAGTTTTTTGTTTTGCTGTTCCCAAATATGGGGGCGGCTTCTCTTTTTTTTCTCCTCTTCTCTCCTCATGTCATGTGATGTTTTTGAAACCTTGAGTTGGCGCTGTTTATAGTGCCATGGCATGTAATGTTGAAGTAAATTCCTTGTATGTGTAAACATTCAATGGCGAATAAAAACCGATTCTGATTCTGATTTTGATTCTGATTCTAATTAGTTTGGCAGGTAAGTCCAATTAAAGGGGAGACTACTAAAGACGGTTGTTCCACATTATTAAGCAGGCTACCATTTTCACCCAAGATGGGCAAGAAAAAGGACCTTTCGGCTGCTGAAAAAAACAACAAGTAGTTGAATGTTTGGGTCAAGGAATGACGACAATCAAGATTGCGAAGAAACTTCATCGCAATCATCGCACCATCAAGAAGTATGTAGCTGATTCAGAGCACACACGTGCTGATAAAGGAAAATCCAGGACTCTTTCTAACAGGCAAATACGTCTGATCAAAAGAGCAGCTGTAAAAATGCCCCATCACAGCAGCAGACAGGTTTTTGAAGCTGCTGGTGCCTCCAACGTGCCCCGGACAACAAGATGCAGGGTCCTCCAGGGGTTTGCAGTGGTGCGTAAGCCATCGTTTCAACCTCCACTATCCACTGCACACAAGAAGAAAAGGCTCCAGTGGGCCAGGCAATACCTGAAGACTGACTTCAAAACTGTTCTGTTCACCCATGGTATCATGGGGAGAGAGATTGTTGGCCCTTTCAGGATCCCTGACGGTGTGAAGATGACATCCACAACGTATGTGGAGTTCCTCGAAGAACATTTCCTGCCATGGTTCAAAAGGAAGAATCAAGCTTTTCGGAACAAGTTCATTTTTATGCATGACAATGCACCATGCCATGCTGCCAAGAATACATCTGCATCTCTGGCTGCAATGGGCATCAAAGGAGACAAACTTATATTTTGGCCCCCATGCTCCCCTGACCTCAACCCTATTAAGAACCTTTGGAGCATCATCAAGAGAAGTGTTTATGATGGTGGAAGGCAGTTCACATCTCAACAACAGCTCTGGGAGACTATTCTGTCCTCGTGCAAGGCTGTTCCAGCAGATACTATCCAAAAACTAACAAATTCAATGGATGGAAGACTTGAGAAGGTCCTTTTCAACAAGGGGTCGTATGTTCACATGTGACTTCACTTGTGATAATGTTTTGATTTAAATAGTGCTTGATTTCAGTTACATTTAAGTCAGGCATGACCTGCTAATGTTTATAATTTCACACATAACCATTTTTTGTTCTTTATGACAATAAAATGTGTGGAAACTCAATTGTGCGTAATCATTCGGAACATGCATTTTGGGTGCAGTTGTGTTTTATTTTTATTTTTTTTACGCTAATGGTTGGTGACTGGAAAATCATGATGACTGCCATTCATATAGATTATTTTGGAAAATCAGAGAAAATATGACTTGAATAATAATTTGGAACACAGTGTATAACCTGCATGTGTTTGTGGTCTATCATGTTGCTCTGCTCAATGACCGATGCTCAGTTGTGGCGCTCTGTCTTGTAAATTGCTTAGGAAAAGGCGTCTGCTAAATGAATTACTATAAATATTGGAGCGCATCTGGTGCCTCCCACCACCATCCCCTTTCTCCCCCGGTTGTCTGTCTGTCTGACTATATGTATATCTATCTATCAGGGGGATTATATATCTATTGCTCCATGCCTCATGTCATATATGTATGCACGTATGTGTCGCTCGAAGCGGTAGGGAGCGCTTCCCCTTTAGACATTCCACTCCGCCAAAGTCAAACATATTCCATGTCATGGTTATCAATAAATATTGTACTATCAATACTCAATCAATATCAATCACGTGAGTGTCTTGACTGAAATGTGATAGTCCTCAAACATGGCGGGTTTATAGATTATGAGACACATAGTGAGAACCTAAAACCAAAAAGCGTCTGCTAAATTAATAAATGTAACCAATTGTGCCAAAAGAAGAACCATAAGAGCATTCAGCCAAACAAGTTCACAAATTTAAGGCAAGCATCTCCGACAGGCAATAGTGTATTTGTAGGAAGCGAACAACAAAGCAACAACAACAGCAGGGCACCTGACTGCAAGTAGCAAAAACCTATGCAGGGTTAGGACCGTCAAAAGGACAACAGGTCCCCCAGTAGGAGTAATTATTGCCTTGGGGGAGAGGCTATTATTAGGTCTAGCTGTTATTCCTAACTCAAATCAACATTTATTTATATAGCCCTTTTTACAAGCAATGTCACAAGGGGTTTCACATATGCCCATAGAACTGCCCCTCAACGAACCTAAACCTTCAAGGGAGACAAGGGGAAAAACTCACTGGGGAACTGCCATTGAACTCTTGGAGCAAGTGAGTCTTGAGCCTTTTCTTGAAGGTGTTTCTGAAGGAGGTGGGGAGTTGATTCCACCATTGGGGAGCCGACAGAACTAAGTGCAATACAGTTTTAGAGACATTACTGTTCTGCCCTTTCTTTAAAGATGCCTCAAGTACAAACCAGCTCAATTTACTCTGTTCTCCCCTACATATCATGATGGGTGTAATGGTATTATGTGCCTTAAAAGATTTTGATAGCGGAGTGAATTATAGTGCAGGTGATGGTACACAAGGAAATCATACCAACATATTTTACAGAGAACACCCGCTTGACTAAAGCAACGGTCGGTTGAGACCAGCATGATTTATTCCGTTGGACTAACTGAAGGCAATTGTACTTAACCATTATGAAAGATCATTTGTAGGAAATGTTTTCAAGGATGTGCTAATACATTTGCAATTTTATTAAAAGAATGAGAAAATTGTCGTGAACAACTACCCTGGTTTGGAATTTTGAACAGGTTATTTCTGTTTTCGAGAATTTAGCCCAAGAAATGCAGAATAACCGGAAGTTAGAAGCTGCCATTGAGACGTGGAGTTCAGAAAGAGGGAGAGGTTAAACCTGCAGGTTGTCGCAGGTCTCCTGGCTGTAGGTGATCCTCTGGATCTCCATGGAGGAGTTCATGTAGAGGGCCTGGCCCAGGTTGGAGAAGCAGAAGGTCCTGGCTATCCTCATATCCGTCAGGGGCAGGTAGTTCACATCCAGCAGAGGCCTAAGACTGGGCAGACTGGGGTAGAGGGAGAGAGGACATGGAGGGATTGTTGGGGATGAAATGAGGGAAAGAGGGGAGAGAGTGAGAGTCAGAAATTAAAAAAAAGAATGAGATATTGTAGTTACTGCAGTTACTTTCTGGGGAGTCAGATGGCTCAACGGGTTAAGGCGTGGGCCTCATGAACGGAAGGTTGTGAGATCGAGCCCCCACTGTGGCTATATGACTTTGTGTCCTTGGGCAAGGCACTTCACCCTACTTGCCTCAGGGAGAATGTCCCTGTACTTACTGTAAGTCGCTTTGGATAAAAGCGTCTACTATATGAATAAATGTAAATGTATGTTGCAAAGTTCCGTAAAGCATTGAAGAGGAAAGTGCAGTCCAGTCCAGTCCAAGGGTGGTGCTGGTTAGGTACCTCAGAGCCATGATGTGTCCATTGGCACAGAAGCACATGATGCAGAGTCCTCCAGCCAGCTGCACCACCTCGGCCCTCAGCACAAACGAGGCCTCGGTGATGTTGTGCTTGTGGACACAGGCATGCGAGGGCAGCGACACCACCTTGGCCTGGTTCTCGGAGCACACAACGGCGTACTGGCCCTCAGAGGATGCTGGGGGCGAGGCAGGCTCGCGCCTCTTTGGACGGTGTCTGTCCTGGTCATTGGCACTGGGCTCAAACCACGGCTCACAGGGGCAGGGAATAAGCGCCATTGATGCATCCAGAAAGGCCATGGTCAGCACCCCTCCTTTGAGTCTCATCAGGGTCCCTGGGGAACAAAAGTAAAAAAATATAAAAATGTACATGGTAGTGTAGTCCTTTTTCAAGTTACTCTTAAAGGTAAATATAAGTTTACAGTTCCAAAAGCTGCCTCACAATATCTATCAAAACACAACTTTTATGTACATGATGCAGCATATCCGATACACTCACTAGATGTAACATTTTATTAATCCTTAAGACTTCTTTTGTTCCTCATGAGGATCTATGCCAACTTACAGGCAAAAACAATAGGTTTCCTCCTACAGGAAGAAACTTCCTCATCACTGCAAACCATAAAAAAAATGTACATTACATGATACATTCTATTACCAGCAGCATCTCATCCATTTTGAGCCATTCCCATATCTGGACATTGCTTAGTTTAGTAACTGGATTATGAAATAAGACGTTTCTCCAATGGAAAGCATTGTTCAATTTGGTTCAAGCTCAAACTCAGTAATGCAGTTATATTTCACATTTTCAAGGTGAAACTTTGATCAACTTTGGCGGAACTTTGCATGTTACTAATGGGGGGTGTCGACTCAAAGCCTGTTCAGTTTGAAAGACAATCATTCAAAATTACAATTGATTTAGTGACACAAACATATTGAGGCGAGTCAGCTAGCCGAGCGATAAGGGAGTTGGGCTAATAATCAGAAGTTTCCAGGTTCGAATCCCGGCAGTGTCAACATGACGTTTGGTCCTTGGGTATGGCACTTCTCCCTACTTGCATTGGGGGGAACGTCACTGTACTTGATGCAAGTCGCTCTGGATAAGAGCGTCTGCTAAATTACTAAAAGTACATGTAAATTAGGCCATATGGACATTGGTTCAAAATGTCAGTGTGGTGTGCCCCCTAAGCTCTGATGTGGGCCATTCTTGGTATGGGCGTTTGGTGTGGAATATTGTATCAATGTGCCAAATATCTTAAAGTTTTACTCTGAGGTTATGAGGTTACAATAATGATAATAATAATACCAAAAATTCCAAAAGGTTTCCTCCTGTCAGAGGAATACACCTCCGACCCATGTTACCTACCACAAGGTGAGACGCCCACAGGTTCCCGCAGCCTCTGGTCTCCATCGGGCGGTAAGGAGAGAGCCACAGATAGCACGGCACCCTGGGAAGTGCCTACCCACAGGCTAGGTCCCGGTGCTGAGGCAGGGTTGGTCTTCCTGGGGAAACTGTCACACAACTGGAAGGTAGAGATGGCCTCTCGCGATTCTCTGTCTATACTAGTCATACTGGAGCTGCATGAACGGGCGAAGGCGTTGGAATCTGGGAGGGGGGTGGTGGGCAGCCAGGGACAAACAAAGAGAGAAATGTGAAACAGAGAATGAAAGGAGAATATCGTACTTGCAGAGTGCTGGGTGGTCACCAGTCAGATGGAAGGTCTGAGCATGTTCATGGCGATGCATTGGCCTTCACACAGATCCACACCTTGTTTTTCTTGTTCTACCTTGCGGTAAAGAAACACCATTCTAAGAAGTACCATGATTGCATACCATAATTTAGAGCCTATGGTTTTTATTAAAGGACCATTGAACTTTGAATCTTTTAAAAATAAGAAAAACATCCCACACCCTGTCCCAGACACCACAGGGTCTCTTGGAAGAACAATATCCAACTGTTATTTGGTAATGAAACTACAGTTTAGTCTGGCAGGCTTATGACTGAAAAACACCACAATACACCAAATTCATGCAACTCAAAAACTGTGTCCTTTTTTTAACAGTGGAGGAAATAAAAACCCTGTCACCAAGAAAGCCAATCATGAGGGCAATTTCACCACAGATAATTAAGCACTCCCTCAAAGTGAAAAGAGAGAGAGCAAACAAAGAAGCAGAGCTCAAATGTCAAGTGGCAGGGAAGGGCCCAGCTGAGAAAGGTGGGGTTAGTACCAGCTACTTTTACCCTGCTCCAGCCCAGGCCAGACCACTGCAAGTCCACTCACTGAAGCTGCCACATGATTGACTTCTTTGGACGTCCAACATGGGTACAATCTCTGGCCTCCTGGCCACCTTCACAGAACCAGGCTTCTTGTGGAAGCACTGTCGTAGGACTATGTCAGCTGCACACCCCGCAACACAGACATGACAGTGCGTCTCAATTCACAAGATTATGACAGAACTGTATTTTTTCATATTCCATTTTTTTTACTCAATCCTTGTGACCACACACTGTCAGACACTTTAGGACATCGAGACAGAAAGTCATGTTCAGGTTGTTGAAGAGGTGGATGTTGTACCTGCAAGAAAGAAGACTGTGTCCCCTGCATGCAAAATCAAGACTTACCCATGTCTGGCTTGTGCTCTGTGGTAGGAGAGCAAATTTTTCGTGAAGTTTTTGCTGCAAGAAAACAGACAACACGTTTTTTTATCACTGTGAGGAAGAGCAAAGCACAGAAAACTTACTAACACTGATTCGGTCTCTGACGTAGAGAAGACACTATCGGATCACAGCAGGACCATAAGGAAGCATTGACTGAAAATCAACCAGCCGTATTAGAACAGCAGGACAGATGCGTGACTTTGTGTATTTAGACATCGTGCTGAACAGCCAAGACCTGGAGATTCACTTCCCTCATCCCCCCACAAATGCAAACCCTGTAACCTCCACATGCCCTGAGAGAGAACAGCGAAGTCTGTCAATTATAGTATTACACACAATGGGGGGGAGGGGGGGGGGGGGGGGTGAATGAGGAGGTTTATTAAAGTAATTCATTTGGGCATCTATAAACTTCCAGTAGCTCTGAAAGGAAGAAGAAAACACAGCCAAATTCCTCAAATCAACAAGAGTTGATTCCCCATTTGCAACGAACAGGTTAGACATTAGTACTGTGACAGTTGAACAGATAGCCCGCTGTTCTGTCATGCATCACACCAAGCTTGAAAGTATCACTTGACACTTAACCTAACCATGGGTCATCCTAGCTATGATTTACAAGCCCAGTGCATGTCCCCTTCATTGACTGTAAGATGTGGACAGCAATTAAGGCGTGGCGTGGTTAGATGACAGCGTGAGGTCGTTGAGAGAGGAAAAAGAGAGAAAACCAGAGAGAAAAAGACAGAGACAGTACATTTGGATCATACAGTACCAAAGTCATTGGAAACCGTCTTGGAAAAGCGCCTGCTTTTGGATTTCACTGCACATACGTTTAACAAGGAGACAAAGCAAAAGTACGTCAGACGTTTGATGTGTCAGACTGCTATGGACACATGCAGCTGTGAATGTCCGTACCCTTCTGTATAAACCTTTGCTGTTTGCGCTCTTCATCTGAGTTGTAGGGCGACGTAGGGCCTATTGTGGCAACAACATCGCTTTAAATTATTATTAATAAATGTTTTCATCAAGTTTGACATACAAAATTCTTTGTATTCTTTCCTTGTTCTTTTTAATATTTAGTTGAGGTAGAAAACGACTTTCGGAACATAAGTTTTACCTGATGTTGGGGATTTGCAGCGTTCCTCTGTAGTGTTGTTTTCCTCAGTTTCACACACAGCTGAAGAGAGCAAACCCAAGTTAGGAGGCTGTCACCCACATAAACAACACCACAGGTTCCAGCCAGAGCTGGCTCTAACACCCTCTTAATCTTCTACTTTAGCCATGTCATAAACTAGGCTTTACCTGAGACAGGCATAATGTGTTGAGTTTAAGCACTCCTTCAGGGCAAACAGACAGTTCAGGAGTTGGGCTTTACTGTTAGGGGCGTCAGATAGCTCAATGGTTAAGGCGTTGGCCTCATGATCGGAAGGTTGTGAGATCAAGCCCCGGCTGTGGCTATATGATGTTGTGTCCTTGGGCAAGGCCCTACTTGCCTCAGGAAGAATGTCCCTGTACTTACTGGAAGTTGCTTTGGATAAAAGCGTCTGCTAAATGTGTAAATGTAGACTTCCCTTGAGTTGGCTAAGAACACCATACATTAGACTAGCAACACATTAGTCTAATATATATGTTGAAATTTCTGTTGAGTGACACTCTGTGTTTAGTAAGTCTACGCTCCTACTGGGAGATTAGGGAGGGACAGGCTGTCTGAACGAGCCAGGTAGGAATGGATATCAAAGCAACAGAGAGGATGAGATAAACCTTGTGAGAGAAAGAATAGAAATTGAGAACAACATGAAGTGACTTACGGAAGTGAGAGGATCGAAGTTTTTTCACAGACTCAGTATAAAAGCTAGACAGGCTGGACATGCAAGACGTCACAGGTGGAATGTCTTTACCAAAACCATAGAGAGAGACGGGTAAAATAATATGTCAGGAAATCATAATACCACCGTAAAGAAAAAGCAGAAAAACTACTGGACACTGGATTGACTCAACCAAAACCAAATCAACCAAACAGCACCATTAGTGATTCATAAACTAACCAATTGATTTTTTTGAGAGATGAAGTTGGTGCTAAGCAGCAAGTCTAGGACTAAAAACACTAAGTGGCTAGGCTGAGATAAGTCAACACAACAAGACAGGATGACATGATACAACCATAAGCACCCTCATTTAATCCCTATGTGGCGCTACAACCACATTATTATTTAACAGTGAGGAGCTGTTATGAATCAAAGCAGTAGCTAAGTAGCCTTATACCAGCATCAAGTAGTTAAAAGTGTTCATATGTCTGTCCAACAGATTTTTTTAAACGGTAGATCAGTCAGAAGTGAGGAGGAGCCAGGTGAGATGGGTAAGTGAACGCTGAGAGCTTCTGACCTCCAGAGGGCTGTGTTTTGCATGGCGACTGAGGCTGCCTCAGGTAGGGCTCTGTGGGGCTGTACAGCTCCAGCGTCCCCATGTGGAAGATCAGGGTCTTCTGGAGGTAGTCCACCATGGCAAGACCATTGCTGCTGCCAAACACCACTCTATAACGCAAGTCAGGACAGGATGCCTTAAAATGAAGCTAACTGTGATGGTAATTCTGAATATCTGGATGTTTTACAAGCCAAGGACAAGTTGAAAGTACTATGATTGCCATGGTGACAGGATGAAGGTGACATTGGTGAGTGAGGGACTCACAGGCCGTAAGCAGAGTTAACTGCCAGGCTGGTGATCGGCTGGGGTGGCTCTCCACTGACCCACAGGAGCTGCACCACCAGCTCCACCTGGTACCCGGGAGACTGATTCAGAGGGGCACTACGCACCCTGTAACAGGAGAGGACACAAACAGACACACACACACCACACACAAACATAAGGCTGATAAACACACACAGGGGTGAGACTACGTGCAGTCAACATGGTACATATTATTATATTATTTGTTATATTGTTATTGTAAACATTATTATATATCAATACATTATTTTATTGAACTATTTTATTAAAAACTTCACAGTATATTATTTATTTTAGTTTTTGGGCCATCCAACCTGTCTCAGAATCTAACAATGTTTCCCTTCAATAACAGTCATTAAGTCCTGCTGACGACAGCACAGCGTAGGGAACATACTTTAGATGTGGCACATTGTCCCTGGGCCCATCAAAGTTGCTGCCTGGGGAGGCTGGGGGGGTGGGTTCGCTCTCCTGGGGGCTGGCGAAGGTAGTCTGTTCCACCGCCCCATCTGGAGAGCCCCTGTCATTCAGCTCACACTGCAGACGCACCTCCAGGAGCTGAGGAAAATGAAGCTATTCATCAATGTAGTTTCGAATTACAGGTGACGATCATATTGGTCACTTCCTGCCTGGGAAATCAACAAATTTTAAATGTAAATTTCTTCATTTAGCAGACGCTTTTTTCCAAAGCGACTTCCAAGAGAGAGCTGAACATAGCAATTTGACAGTCCCCAAACATTGCGGTTTATAGATTATGCAGTGTGAGAAGCCAAACAAGTGCCAAAAGGAAGAACCATAGGAGTATTCAGCCAAACAATTTACAATTATATGGCATGCATCTCCAACGGGCAATCGTGTACCTGTAAGAAAGCAAGCATCAATAACAAAGTACCTCACTGCGAGTACCAAAAATTCTAAATCAGGTTAGAACTGGTCAAAAGGACAATAAGTCCCCCAGTAAGAGTCATTATGATCCTGGGGGGAAAACTAACATTAGATATGGCAATCATTCCTAAGTACCGTTGAGCTGCCGGAAGAAGTGCGTCTTGAAATTTTCTTGAAGGTGGGGAGTTGATTCCACCGTTGAGGGGCCAGAAAGGGGAGGAGTTTGAGCTGGGACCGTGCATTAGGCCGACGTGCTATTTGGGCCGATAAGTCCTGATATATATATATTTTTCATATTGGTCTGACCGGCCCATAATCAGTAGATCACACCGCCCAAACACACTGTTGAACAACCACCCCGTTCGCTTTGGTCCTTTTTCCAGTCTGAAAAAAAAGGCTGTGCAAGACTTTGTTTCCTTACCATCGGCCCTTACACCCTGACTGGTCAGTTTAATGCAGGTGAAATGAGCTAAAAAGTTCGGAGCATTAGCATTATTTTTACTGTAAGACATTGTAGACTGGCTGGATGAGAAGCCTACTTTTATGTCTTTCATTTTAAACGAAATAGTCTTGAGAATGAGAACCTGTTCACCATCCACCAACAATAACCTTAAGTCAGTGGGCAGCATTCTAATTTCTTACTAGGCTATTATTTTTTGTGGGGTCAGTACTAGGCTAGCCTATTGGCCAAGTTGCTTTTTTGTCCTGCAAATATAGCAGTTCTTTATGTAGCCTAGATGGTAGGGAAAATGTAGGCTACATTGTTGATAGAAAATCTCACTTTTAAAAATTATATTCTAGCCTAGGCATATTTAAAGCCCCCAGCGTCTGCTAAAATTGTATTATTATGATTATTATTTCATGTAGCTAGGTGGCTAGAGACAATGTAAGTTAGCCTACAATGAAAGAAAATAACACTTTTTAAAATGACATACTTTTGTTCATTGCTAGTGTTATGTCAATGCAGCTGTGTGTTTGTTCATCAGAGAATCCAATAATTCTGGTCCTGACTGCATCTTTATGTATATATACATACATATATATGTGTATGTCCTGTTGAGCTAGGTTGAGATGAGCAACATAGACGATGATGTCAGTGAAGGAGAAGAGAGTGTAAGAGAGGAGAGAGTCGGCCAGAGTGAGGACAGAGTCAGTGAGAGTCGGCAAAAGTGAGGGGAGACACAGGGAGAGATCCTTCTATGCTACAGAACTTTTTGGATCAACACCCACAACAAAATGCCAAAAATCCAGTAGTGCAAAGGGTACTCACTTCACGGAACCAGCAGGAGGTGGCTCACATGCGAGAGATGTCACACAGTTTTGTTTTGTCTGTATGGCTTTTGGGAAGATCGGTGATTCAAGCAAACTTATTACTGGAATGTCTGATTGGAGGCATGTGCACCAGCGCACAGAAGAGCATGAAAAGAGTAGTGCACACCGAATCTGTGCTGAAGCTTTTTTATTAAGATGCTCAAAAGCAGTCATCAGCAGCAGGTTTGCAGGTAATCAGCTGTCTGCTCATAGGGAACAAGTCAGAAAGAGACTAAAGGGTTTTGGAACGTGTTGTTGATGTGGTGAAAGTGATAGGCAAGAGGGGGCTGAGCTATAGGCATTCAGAGAATGAGGCAGCATACACACTGGATGATGACACAATTGACCATGGGAACTTTTTGGAACTCATCATTTTATTAGGGAAATATGATGTCTGCCTAAAGGAGCACCTTGATGATTGTGTTGAAAGGAGTAAAAAGTTGCATGAATCCAGTGGAACAAGAGGTCAAGGGTCTCTTGTCACACTTCTTTCCAAAACTACAGTCAATACAGTTATTGATACAGTTGGGCAACACATTCAAGACTGCATTTCAAGTGAGGTACAGACAGCTGGAATGTTCTCCATTCACCTGGACACAACACAGGACATAACCTCTCAAGATCAATGTTCCATAATTCTAAGATATGTCACTGACACTGTGCATGAGAGGCTTGTGGCCTTAGTGAGGTGGGCACTGGGCAATACTTTGTCAATTTAATCTCAGATGTCTTGAACCATCTGAAGCTGGACAAGGACATGTGCATAGGAAATGCCACAGATGGGGCATCAAATATGCAAGGCCATTACAAAGGATTTTCAGCACTGATGGCTTCAAAGTCACCCACTCATGTCCATGTCTGGTGCTATGCGCATGTTCTTAATCTGGTGCTGTCTGACACAACACAAACTGTAATTTGTGGAACACTGTTCAGTCTACTGAATGACATTGCTGTCTTCATTAAGGACTCCTATCAAAGGGTCATTCTGTGGGAGACCCAAGCACAGGATAAAAGCCATAGACGTCTCTCCCCAATAGGGGAAACAAGGTGGTGGTCGAAACACGATGCGATCAGAAAAGTGTTTGCCATTTTGGGAAGCCGCAAAATGCCTTGTTCTCAGATGCTGTCCTAACATTGGAAGCCATAGAAGAAAAGGAAAACGAAAAGGCGTGCCAAAGCACATGGTTTTAAAGAGGGCCTTCTGTAAGTATGAAACTATGTTGTCACCTCTTTCTAAGTTTCTCCAGACAGAAGACATGGATATCCTTTCAGAACATCGTATGGTACTTGCCACACAGAAGTGCTTGAAATCCATTGCCAGGGATTTTAAAAGTGTTAAAGTGACTGCAGACACTTTTGTCCAGTGGGAAAATGACGACCTTGAGAGAAGAGTGGAAGAAAGATCTCTCTAAGTTGAGAGTGCATTGCCTCAGAAAAGAGGCAGAAATGGCCCATGACTAGCCCATTATGGATCCTGAGAGAGCGTTTGAAATCAGTGTTCACAACAAAATTCTGGACACTGCTGTTGAGGCCATTCATAGGCACTTAATGACACATGGCACTCTTTTTGCTGATTTGGCTTGGCTGGACCCCAGGAACTTTAAACTAATCCGGACCACTACACTACCCAACAATGCTCTTGTAGTCTTGAGCAGTGCCTGATCAGATTTGAGACAGTGCCTGATCAGATTTGAGACAAGTGCAACAGTGGACAATCTCCAGTCAGACCTGAAATGTTAGCAGGACAGTGGAACAGACTGAAGGCATCTCCTCTTGAGATTATGTGACCAGGACAGTGGAAGATGGAGCTGGAGAACAGGAAAATGAGGAATCAAGAGTTGTGGATTTAACCTGTGCCCCCTGTAAAAATTGCCCACTGTTCTGCAAACAAATTCTCTAGTGGCTTAACATGTTTTCAGATGCCTATCATCTCCTTGGGCTTGTGTGAAGGAAACTTTTCTGATGGAAGACGTTGAACGGATACAAAGTTTAGTTGTTCGTTAGATACAAATTCATTGAACCTTTCACAAGAACAGAGTATTGCAATAAGAACACATGGAACGTGAAACAGACAAGACATACATTAACAGAGCTCTGTGACCTGGTCTCATAGAAACTGAAGTTCTAGAAAGAAGGCCCTGAACCTTTCACAGTCCCTGTTTATATATTGTGTCTGTGAGTGCATCATTGCACTGACAGAATCAGCCAGTCACCTGCCTTCATTGTCCTGACTGGGGGAGTGCATCATTTGCACTGATAGAATTAGCAAGTCATCGTCCTGTCTGGGGGAGGTGTTAACTTTTGGTGGGAACCTCTGACCAGAATGTAACTTGCCATATGTCCATGCAGTTTCAAAACATCAACACAACTTATAGAACATCAAAATCTGTCACCACAGCTTGCTAAGTTCTTGCTGACCATTTCCCTGACCCAGGTGGCCTGTGAAAGAACTTTCTCCACCCTCAAGTTAATCAAAAGCAGACTGTCAGCAAGCAAGCTGGAGGCCTTTATGTTGATGGCCACTGAGAGAGATATCCTCATGGCTTTGGACAGACACAGTCATAGATAAGGTGGTTGAGCCTCTCCTCCTCTCTGACAGGATTCCACGACTCAAACATGCTCAAAGTGATTTATCATAGGAATCATTTGCATCTTTTTTAACTTGGTGAGTTTACAATTGTCCAATGTAACCTTGCAGTAATCTATCTCTCAGTAATATCATAACTTCTTATAATAATAATTGATAACATTTGTGGTCATCTGGTTGCCTATGACTATTTCCCCTCTTTCTACCTCCCCAGACTTAGGATGCTACTTGTTCAATACAGGAGGGGTTCTTTTTGGAATGCCAAATGTTCATTACTGTGATTGAGTGGTGCAGTGTATTTTTATACTGTTAATAAATGTTTTTCATGTAAATGACAAGTATTTCATATGTCCACCCTCACTGACTCCTGTTAAGTCATTGCACGGCTCAAGGTATGTTGTTTTAAAGACTTGCACAGTTGCATCGAAAAGACTGAAAAGGTGCGTTATCAAATGTTGTGGGCCGGTCTGGTCCAAAATACCAGGGCCAATTTTTTGGCCCAGTCCGCCCCTGGGTGTAAGGCTGGAGGAGAGACATGAAATATATGGTTGCAGTCCCGTTCACTGCTCTGAAGGTCAGTACCTGGGTCTTGAAGCTGATACAGGCCATGATGGGAAGCCAGTGGAGGACGATGAGGAGCAGTGTGACCCTGTCTGGGTAGATTGAAAACCAGGTAGGCTTCTGTATTGCGGGTTGCGCCCCCTCCATGAGGGGAGACTGGTGAGCAGTGTACTGCAGTAGTCCACCTTTGAGAGGAAATGTGGTTGGACAAGCTGCTGGGGGGAATGTTCAGACAGCCGAGCAGGATCTGTTGATTAACCATATCAAATACTGCAGAGAGGTCCAGCAGAATGACAACAGATAACCTTGAGGCCGCTCTGGCAGACTAGAAGGAAGTGGTGACTGACACCAGGGCAGTTTCTGTGGAGTGGCCGGTCTTGAAATCCGATTGGTTAGGGTCTAAGAGCTTGGACTAGCAGCTGGGTGGAACGTTCAGACAGGTATCTTCTGATCTTCCAGATGTTGTAGAGCAGGGGTGGGCAAATTCAGTCCTCGAGGGCCACTGTCCTGAAGGTTTTTGATGTTTCCCTGGTCTAGCACACCTGATTCAAATGAACGGGTTGTTATCAAGCTCTGTGGAAGTCTCATAATGACCATTCATTAGAATCAGGTGTGCTGAAACAGGGAAACATCATCCCGGTGGGCCGTTTACCCAATGTGGGCCGGGGCCGGGGATCAGTTGATACCGGGCCGCCGAAGAAATACGATAATAACAATCTTTTATTTCGAAAAATTACCGGATGCTCTCGGTTAAATGTCGGAAAACGAGTAAAAAAATGACGTCTTTGGGAATCTCTGGCTAGCTCGCATCGGACTATGTGGACTGACCGTCATCGACCGCCATCCCCTCTTCTTTGGCCAGGACAAAGCAAAGCTTTTTGGTGTAAGTACGACTTTCGTTAGCGACATTAATGTGGTCCTCACCTGTCATCCATGTTTTAAATGTTTCCCTGCTCCCACATAACTGGTTCTAATAAACGGGTTGTCATCCAGCTCTGCAGAAGCCTGCTTATGATCATTCATTAGTATCAGGTGTGATATCCCACACTTACAACCTTGTGGAAGTAGGTGAAGAAATAACACAGAAGTTACCTGAATCACTTCTGTGGTGACTTCTTGTTTGCTGAACCTGTAGATGATCACATGGGCGGAGACTCCCGCCACACAGAGGATCCTGCTCTCAGGGCACCATGACAGGGTCTGGATGGCAAACGGGTCCTCATCCACAATATCTGTATTCAGCTTCTCCTTGCAACAAGCCCGCTCAAACACCTTGGCTGTCTTTAGCTTGTACAGGACCTGAAGCATTACTAGGAGATGCATACATGAGTAATCAACAGCCAAGTCTGATATAAAAACAGCAGCGCAAGGGAAAGCGGAAGAGTGATACCACTCATGACAGGAAGCTGTGATGTTCAATGTTGCTCTATGAAAAATATATTTGCACACAATGGATCACTGGAAAGTAACATTAACAAGGGTTGCTGGCTAGCTCTAAGTAGACTGATGTTTCTGACAATTTGGAGGATATATGGCATATACCTGGGTTACAAATGAAGCTTGCGTAACTTCTGTCATGCGAGACCAATCCCTGCACCCAGGCATACTCGAAAATGTTCAATACTAAATCCACCTGCTAAAAATGCTTGGGGTCTAAGCCCAAAAACTTGTAGTAAATTTAAACTAATAGTAAATGTTTCCATCCCAGGTCTCTGATTGAACAACACCCTGCATGAAGGTGCACCCAGTCTAAAAGCCAACCCTGAGTGACCAACCTGGCATTACAGCTCCAGTGCAGCATACTTACACACAGAAGCATCCCAGAACTTGACTGAGCCGTCCGCATGTCTGTTTTCAAGGAGAGAGGACGAACGACACCGTAAAAAAGGTGCGTAACAGAGAGACATGGTGTTACTAGGGCATTGTGTCTGAGTGAGACACTCACCCTGTGACCAGGATCTCTGGGTAGCTGTGTGTGCCCTGGCCCCAGTTGCCACCATTGATAGGCCACTCCTACAAATAAACAGAAGTTTGAGACAATTTTAACAGTTACAATGCTGGCCAAAAGTATTGGCACCCCTGCAATTCTGTCAGATAATGCTCAATTTCTCCCAGAAAATGATTGCAATTACAAATGCTTTGGTATTAATATCTTCATTGATTTTGCTTGCAATGAAAAAAACACAAAAAAGAATTAAAAGAAAGTCTAATCAATTATCTTTTTACACAAAACTCCCAAAATGGGCCGGACAAAAGTATTGGCACCCTCAGCCTAATACTTGGTAGAACAACCTTTAGACAAAATAACTGCAAACAACTGCTTCTGGTAACCATCAATGAGTTTCTTACAACTCTGCTGGAATTTTAGATTCTTCTTTGGCAAACTGCTCCAGGTCCCTGAGATTTGGGAGCCTTCTCCAAACTGACATTTTGAGATCTCTCCACAGGTGTTCTATGGGATTCAGGTCTGGACTTTTTTTTATTTATATTTTTTATTGCTGGCCACTTTAGAAGTCTCCAGTGCTTTCTCTCAAACCATTTTCTAGTGCTTTCTGATGTGTTTTGGGTCATTGTCCTGCTGGAAGACCCATGACCTCTGAGGGAGACCCAGCTTTCTCACACTGGGTCCCCGCTGCAAAGTCTGTTGGTAGTCTTCAAACTTCATAATGCCATGCACACAGTCAAGCAGTCCAGTGCCAGAAGCAGCAAAGCAACCCCAAAACATCAGGGAACCTCCGCCATGTTTGGCTGTAGGGACTGTGTTCTTTTCTTTGAAGGCCTCGTTTTTTTTCCTGTAAACTCTATGTTGATGCCTTTTCTCAAAATCCTCTACTTTTGTCTCATCTGACCAGCGAACATTCTTCCCAAACGTTTTTGGCTTTCTCAGGTAAGTTTTGACAAACTCCAGCCTGGCTTTTTTATGTCTCTGGGTCAAAAGTGGGGTCTTCCTGGGTATCCTACCATAGAGTCCCTTTTCATTCAGACGCCGACGGATAGTACGGGTTGACACTGTTGTACCCTCGAACTACAGGACAGCTTGAACTTGTTTGAATGTTAGTCAAGGTTCTTTATCCACAATCCGCACAATCTTTTGTTGAAATCTGTCATACTTTTTTCTTTTCAGTCCACATCTAGGGAGGTTATCCACAGTGCCATGGGCTTTAAACTTATTGATGACACTGCGCACGGTAGACACAGGAACATTCAGGTCTTTGGAGATGGACTTAGCAAAACACCATAGCACACCTGCAAAAGGGCATATCTTTCCCTAAATAGACAACTCATCAGTCAAAACTAAATAATTTTCTCATACAAATAGTCAGTACCCCTAAAACGAAAAGTTCTTAGGCATTGTGTAAACACCACAGGTCAAAAGTTTAGATGATTTGTCAGTATGGCAGTGGACAATACACTGTGTGCACAATTATTAGGTAAATTGTATTTTTGAGGATTAATTTTATTATTTAACAACTAAATCAATCCAAACTCGGTCAAATTAAACTCGGTCAATCCAAAATGTCAATAAACCTTGAACCTGATTATTTTAGAAAGTAAGAGAGGTTTTATCTTTCTTACGAGGATATCTGCGTGCAGAATTATTATGCAACTAACTTATAAAATATATATTCCCATGTCACTTCTTTACTTCCATCTGTTAAAGTGAGAATTATAAACAAAAACACAGCAAAATTACAAATACTGTATTTTTTGGACTATAAATCGCTCCGGATTATAAATCGCACCAGCCAATAAATGCATAATAAAGAAGGAAAAAACATATATAAATTCAGAGTAGACTTCGTCCAATTTCTAAAATTGGAGATTGCCCATGCTTGCTCACAATTTTGCTTCTCAAGTCCTCAGACAGTTCTTTGGTCCTCTTTCTTTTCTCCATGCTCAATGTGGTACACACAAGGACACAGGACAGAGGTTGAGTCAATTTAATCCATTTTAACTGGCTGCAAGTGTGATTTAGTTATTGCCACCACCTGTTATGTGCCACAGGTAAGTAACAGGTGCTGTTACAGAAGCATCACATGATTTTTCAAAGGGTGCCAATACTTTTGTCCACCCCCTTTTTTATGTTTTGTGTGGAGTTATATCCAATTTGGCTTTTTGGGCATTTTTTGTGGTTTTCCCTTGAAGATGAAGGATATTAACATTCTAATATATAAAACATTTGTAATTGCAATCATTTTCTGGGAGCAATTGAGCATTATCTGACAGAATTACAGGGGTGCCAATACTTTTGGCCAGCACTGTAAAACATGGCCTCTCAGGCTTGTCTTAATTCTATAAAAATACTATGAAACATAGTTAATCGCTCATTCATAAAATCAACCAGTTTAGTGTTTTCTAGTACCTTCTTGCTGCATCCTTGTCTCTTCTGGCAGCAGCCCACAGAGTACAGAGCAGGTATGAGCTCAGCAGGACAGTCAGCAAAGTACTCGCAGCAAGTCACTGGAGACTCGTGGATGCTCAGAGGGTAGGGGTTCTCAAAGATGGGATACCTGCATTAACAACATGTAGGCAGCACTGTCGTGACTGAGTAAATGGAGTTGTAGTAGTAGTTCATAATTTAAAGTCAGTTTTGTCATGGAAACCATGTCATGACTCAAAAGTAATGGTAATCACACCCTATTTGTCTGAGGTCGATCACAACCAAGTCCTTTTCAAGTAGAACCACGACTGCATAAGGCTCTTGGTAATCTGTTGAGGCGATGACACCACATTCAATTACACAAAACTACAACATCAGCGAAATACCAAAAAATCTACTTAAGCCCAGTTTTGATATCCTTCCACTTCTTTGAAAGACAGCAGCTATGCCACAACATAAAAAGGAGTTGCCATGTTAGTGTGGAAGTGTACCATTGGGGTAAGGCGTTTCACACAGCGTCAGAAAGTCCACAATGGGGAAGTCCATCTCCAGGACAGTGGTGCTCTTGCCATGCATCACCGTCAGACAGGACCTCCTACCCAGCGTGTCGTATGGCAGCCCCCCAGAGAGCACCATGAACGGATCCCTGAACAGCACAAAGCAGTCACAAACTGTCCTCGGGTGTGTGTTAAAGACTTGGATGATTGAGCCTACATGAAATGCACTAGAGCACTAGGGTTAGGTGCTGTGAAACCTACCCAGCTCTTGTTGTTTTGTACTCCACTTTTAGGATGGGCTTGCATGGCTCTGGCTTCTTCGCATCTTTGGACTGTTTACCTGGGACAGGGCAGCAGACAGGTCATGTGACCATCTACACAATTCTGCTTCTAATGTCTAGAAGTGAAGGAAACACACCAAGACAGTCCCCCCATATAACCTCCGCCCCCCCATAGAACACCCGCCACCCTATATCTGTTTATTTTGCATAATCTGCATCATTTTGGTTGTAATTTTGCTATTTGCACTATCTGTTCATTTTGCACATCTGCACACTGCATCCTTTGCACTAACTGTACATACATGCAAATCTGTGAAATCTGTTAAATACTGTAGCATCTTGTACAATACAGCTGTACATTTGTCTTAAATCACTTTAATCTGTACCTACCCTGTATATTCTGATTATACTGTTCATACTGTGTATATTCTGAGTATGCAATTACAATTAAATATTCTGTTGTAATAACTGTTTTGCACTTCTGGTTGGACGCTAACTGTATTTCTTTACCCCGTACTTCTACCTGTGTAATGACATTAAAGTTGAATCTAATCTAATCTAATGGATCCTGTACATTCTGCACATCCTGTATATTCTGCTGTATATTCTGCACAAAAAACTGTAAATCATGTACATCCTGATATATACTGTATATTCTACAAGACCATTACTTGTATACTTGTAATCGTATAGCCTGTACATAATCATTTATCCAAGCCTCTGCCCCCCCCTCCTGTGAGGATTCACCTCATCTACCGTTTTTTACTTATTGTTATTGCTTACTTACTGTTATTGTTTACTTATTGTTATTGCTTTCTAATCTTTTACCTCACACCCTTACCCTTGGGTGCTTTGCGAGACTGTGTGCCGTTGATACAAAGGAGTTTCCCTCGGGATCAATAAAGTAATCTGAATCTTAATCTGAAAAAAAAGCCTGTCTCTTTGTCTACGTGTCTGTATTTGCATGTGTCTGTATGTATTGCCGTTTCTGTGTTTTCATCTGCAAATGTGGATGTGTCATTGTATTAGTGTGCAAAATACATGTGTGTGCATGCATCTGTGTACACTATGTTCCAATTTATTATGCAATTCATATTTTCAAAAATTATCTATATGAATGTCAGTCATCATGATTTTCCAGTCACCAACCACGTACAATTCAAATGTTTTTGAATGAACCTCTCAATGATAATAGTACATAAAAAAACAAACAACTGCACCCAAAATTCATGTTCCAAATTATTACGCACAATTGAGTTTGCACACATTTTATTGTCATAAAGAACCAAAAATTATTATGTGTGAATTCATAAACATCAGCAGGTCATGCCTAACTGAAATCTAACTGAAATCAAGCACTATCTAAATCAAAACATTATCACAAGTGAAGTCACATGTGAACATACGACCCCTTGTTGAAAAGGACCTTCTCAAGTCTTCCATCCATTGAATTTGTCAGTTTTTGGATAGTATCTGCTGGAACAGCCTTGCACGAGGACAGAATAGCCTTCCAGAGCTGTTGTTGAGATGTGAACTGCCTTCCACCATCATAAACACTTCTCTTGATGATGCACCAAAAGTAATAGGGATGAGGTCAGAGGAGGATGGGGGCCACACCATAAGTTTGTCTCCTTTGATGCCCATTGCTGCAATGACGCAGATGTATTCTTTGCAGCATGGCGCATTGTCATGCATGAAAATTAACTTGTTCCAAAAAGCTCAATTCTTCCTTTTGAACCATGGCAGGAAGTGTTCTTTAAGGAACTCCACATACGTTGTGGATGTCATCTTCACACCGTCAGAGATCCTGAAAGGGCCGACAATCTCTCTCCCCATGATACCAGCCCAAAACATCACTCCACCACCTCCTTGTTGGCGCCGTAGCCTTGTTTGCATGGGGTGGCCGTCAACCAACCATCCAATACTCCATCCATCTGGACCATCGAGGGTTGCAGTTTTGAAGTCAGTCTTCAGGTATTGCCTGGCCCACTGGAGCCTTTTCTGCTTGTGTGCATTGGATACCCCTGGAGGACCCTGCATCTTGTTGTCTGGGGCACGTTGGAGGCACCAGCAGCTTCAAAACTTTGCTGCTGTGATGGGGCATTTTTACAGCTGCTCTTTTGATCAGACGTATTTGCCTGTTAGAAAGAGTCCTGGATTTTCCTTTATCACAACACACGTGTGTGCTCTGAATCAGCTACATACTTCTTGATAGTGCGATGATCGCAATGAAGTTTCTTGGCAATCTTGATTGTCGTCATTCCTTGACCCAAACAATCAACTACTTGTTGCTTTTCAGCAGCTGAAAGGTCGTTCTTCTTGCCCATCTTGGTTGAAAATGGTAGCCTGCTTAATAATGTGGAACAACCGTCTTTAGTAGTCTCCCCTTTAAATGGACTTACCTGCCAAACTAATTAGCACAGGTGTCTTCAATTGGTTTCAGTGATAAACAGAGCCATGATACACATTACCATTCATGAGTTTAAACTGACAAACAAAAAATCTTACCTTACCACTCTTGAACACTTTTTGCATAATAATTTGGAACACACCTGCATGTGCGTGTGACCCGAGGAGCCTTACCATGTGGTGTGATGGTCTGTACAGGTTTGGCAGGGGCGCGTACATTCCATGTGGTAAGAGTTCCATCAGAGTGGCTGCAGATGAACTGCTTCCCCTCATGGTGCCAGGCCACAGAGTGGATGGCCTGCAAGAATCATAACGTTAGTCATAACTATATAACTTAATACAATAACTAATATATTACTGTCTTACTACCTAATAACCAAACACAAACGGAATCTGCAGACTTTTTTTCTGGTTTTCTGCGGTGATTCAGGAGGAAAATCTGCAGAATTCTGCGGAGTAGTTTATTTTCCTTTTAAGGATTTAAACAATTAAGTTTGTACCTCTAGTACAATAATCCATGTGTTTAGAGCAAAAATAGCAACAGGCAAAATACTGTATTAAGATTTCCTAACGGGGGTCAACCCAACCGGTCGAGGTGGATGGCCGCCCACCTTGAACGTCTGGTCTTAAACCTGCTCTACTTGTAAAGTGCCTTGAAAAAGGTGCAAAACAGATCACAATGTTTCTACCAACGTGGTGACCTTTTTTTGCAAATAAATCGGTGGAGCATAAAAACTGTTTGTGCAGACTTCCCTCTTTTTAATCATTGAAAACGTTTTTTGTCCTGCACCAGCACTTAAACAGATGTGCATAGTGCTACATCAGCGTGGCATCTCCTTACATGGATTTTATTTAAAGGGATAGTTCAGATTTTTTTACATGAAGTTGTATGACATCCTCACCATCAGTAACAACAGCGGGACAGACCTTGGCTCACAGGATGCAGTGGGGGAAAAGTCACTGCTGATGCACGACACTAATGGTGAGGTTTTTTGAACTTCATGTCAAAAATCCAAACCATCCATTTAAATAAAATCCATATAAGGAGATGCCATGCTGACAACATGGAACCCATATTATTAATTAGTCATTTGGCAGACGCTTTTATCCAAAGCGACTTACAGCATGTAAAGGGACATTCCCCCTGAGGCAAGTAGGGTGAAGAGCCTTGCCCAAGGACACAATATCATGTAGCCCCAGCCGGGAACCCGCTGAGCCACCTGACTTTCCTGTATGTGAGATTCCAAATGTGGATATAGTGTATCTGACAAACGGTGACCTCACAGCATTTTAGCTGACAATAGCTGACAAAAAGGTAACCACAGTCTCAGAGAACTCAGATTAAATCACTGCTCAATACTCCTGATAGATAGAAAGAAAGCTTTAAGGGACAGAAAATCTGCGGAGAACAGGAGAGACCTGGCAAGTGTCACTGAAGAAATGTGCATGTGTCCCCTGGGTACCTCTGATATGCCTAGGGGTTGGATTGACAGGGCAACAGCCTGAACTCTGGATGTGAGACTCTAGTTAACCTAAAAGTACCACAAAGTCAAAAAATACTCCATACTGACACCATACAGTCAAAAATGAGATTCAGACATTTTTATTCAATAGAAAACAATTTACTGTTTTAAGAATATTCCATAGAACCTATTCAAATTCGGCAACAAATGTGTAAAAAAAAAAATACAGAGATGTAACAAGGAATGGAATTTACAAAAAAGTATAACTCTGAACATATGTACAGATTAGGATATTTCAATTAATTATGTCATAAATACATAAATAAATAGGTAAATAAAGTGCAAATTCTTATTCAAATTTAATAGATATCTGAAACAAAAAATGATTTTAAAAGGTTTTAAATAATAAATATTAATATATGATAAGTTGAACCACAAAACCACAGGTTTGTTTTATGTACATTGGAAAATAACATCTTAATTTAAGATTAGAACAAGGAAACCTGAATTAATTAGTTTGTCCAACAAATAAATCAGGAACAAAGGCATGAATAAATATTGTGCAAACCATACATAACTTTAAATAATCATTGTGCAATTCTACTAATTTATAAAGAACTTACTTTAACAATCAATAAAAGAGAAAGTAACAATTGGTTTACTCATTTAAGCATGAGTAAAAGGCTGAGTTACCGAGCAAGTAAGATAGTCAGTCGGTCAGTCAGTCGGTCAGTCAGTCAGTTAAATGGTTAATCCTGCTGCCGAGTGTTGAATTTTGCAATGAGCATCATTTTAACATTGTTTTCTGTAAGGCGCCGTCTGTACTGTCTAAGCAACATGTTGTAGCATGTTATCCAAGATGGCGCCACGCACGGCCGCCACGACGGGTTTGAGCGTTCTAGTTTTTTACTTTTTGTTTGTAAATTGTGTGTTCTGCCAAGATCCGCAGATTTCTTTATCAAAAGAAGAACTCCTAAACATCAGAGGAACAACCCCTGATAGTTTGATCCCCACTTTTCTGCTCCGGGAGTCTAAACTTGTGGATATTCTGATCAGCTCAACACTCTGTATTGTCTGTGCTCTGAAAAAGCGCTACAATGCTAACAAGGCTAGCACCAGGAAGAGGGGGAGACGAGCCGGCTCTTTAGTCCGACTCAGGAGGCGCGGAAACCGGGTAGCCTGCGCTACCGAGTGTCTTCCTCTCCAATGTGCGCTCACTGCACAATAAAATGGATGAACTCTGGATTACCATGGCGAAAAACAAAGACTTCCTTCTTTCCTCGGCTATGTGCTTCCCGGAAACTTGGCTATGTGACAAGGTGGTGGACAATATGCTAGACCTGACTGGATTCCAGCTGCTAAGAGCGGATCGAGACACGGCCCTGTCTGGGAAGAAGAAAGGTGGATGTATTTTTATATCAATCGCTGCTGGTGTGTGGATGTATCGGTGATTATGAGACATTGTTCCCCCGACCTGGAATCTTTTTTCATAAACTGTAGACCATTTTATTCGCCCCGGAAGTTCGTGTCCTTCATCCTGGTTGGTGCTTATCTGCCACCGGGCCCGCTGGTTAAAGAAGCCCAGCGCATGTTAGCAGACCAGATCCTGAAAGTGGAGCGAACCCACCCGGACTCTCTAGTCATCGTCCTAGGTGACTTCAACAAAGGTAACCTCAGCCAAGAACTCCCCAAATACAGACAATTCATAAACTGCCCCACCAGGGAAGATAACACCCTGGATCATTGTTATAGCCTGTTATAGCCTGTCACAGCCTGCAACGCTTACCATGCAGTGTCCCGTGCTGCACTGGGTCACTCCGACCACGCCATGATCCACCTGATTCCTGCATACAAGCAGAAACTAAAACTCTGTAAACCTGCGGTGAGGACATCAAAACATTGGACCAGCAAGGCTGTGGAGGAACTCAGAGCTAATCTGGAGTGCACTGACTGGCAAATGTTTGCTGCTGCTACAAATAGACTGGATGAGCACACTGAGGCTGTGACATCTTCATCAGCTTCTGTGAGGATTCCTACATACCAACACAAACCAGGATGCGTTACAACAATGACAAACCCTGGTTTACTGCAAAACTCAGAAGTCTGAGGTCTAAGAAGGAGGAGGCGTTTAAGTCTGGCGACCACTACAGATTTAAGGAGGCGAAAAAGCTGTTCAGAAGGGGCGTCAGAGACACAAAACGATCTACTCAAAGAGACTGCAAGAACAATTCTCCTCAAATGACTCTGCTTCTGTCTGGAGGGGGCTTAGGCAAATTACCAACCACAAGCCCAGAGCCCCACCCACCACCAACGACTCCCGCCTGGCCGAGGACCTGAACAAATTCTATTGTAGATTCGAAGGACAATCGGACAGCCCCATGCCCCAGCCCCACCCCTCTCCCCACCCACCACCCCACCCCCCTCCTCCCCAACCATCACCCAACCCCCCACCCCCCACCCCCCAACCCATCAACACCAACACAATATTGACTCTCTCCATCCAAGAGAGGTATGTTAACAAAGTGTTCAAGGGACAGAACCCTTGCAAAGCTGCGGGGCCGGATGCTGTCTCCCCTGCCACACTGAAGCACTGCGCTGACCAGCTGTCTCCGGTGTTCACCAACATCTTTAATACTTCCCTGGAGATATGCCACGTGCCAGCCTGCTTCAAATCCTCCACCATCATCCCTGTGCCCAAGAAGCCCAGACCAACAGGACTGAATGACCCGTCGCCCTGACATCTGTGGTAATGAAGTCCTTCGAACGCCTGGTGCTGGCACACCTCAGAAACATCACAGACCCCCTCCTAGACCCCCTGCAGTTCACCTACAGAGCCAACAGTTCTGTGGACGACGCAGTCAACATGGCCCTCCACTTCACCCCCCAGCATCTGGACTCTCCAAACACCTACGCCAGGATCCTGTTTGTGGACTTCAATACCATCATCCCTGCTATGCTTCAGGACAAGCTCTCCCAGCTGCACGTGCCCGACCCCATCTGCAGGTGGATCACAGACTTCCTGTCCGACAGGAAGCAGCGCGTTAAGATGGGAACGCAAGTCTCTGACTCCCGGTCCATCAGCACCGGATCCCCTCAAGGCTGCGTCCTTTCCCCCCTGCTCTTCTCCCTGTACACAAACAGCTGCACCTCCAGTCATCCATCTGTCAAGCTCCTGAAGTTTGCGTACGATACCACCCTGATCGGGCTCATTTCTGATGGGGATGAGTCTGACTTCAGGTGGGAAGTGGACAAAGTGGTGACTTGGTGTAGCCAGAACAACCTGGAGCTCAACGCTCTTAAGACAGTGGAGATGGTTGTGGACTTTAGGAAGAACCCAGCCCCACTCCCCGCCCCCCCCCCCAATCACACTGCGTGAGTCCCTTCACTTCCTGGGCACCACCCTCTCCCAGGACCTTAAGTGGGAGCTGAACATCAGCTCACTCACAAAGAAAGCCCAGCAGAGGATGTACTTTCTGTGGCAACTGAAGAAATTCAACCTGCCAAAGACAATGATGGTGCAATTCTACACTGCCATCATCGAGTCCATCCTCACCTCCTCCATCACCGTCTGGTACGCTGCTGCCACTGCTAAGGACAAGAGCAGACTGCAGTGTATCATACGTGCCGCTGAGAAGGTGATAGGCTGCAACCTGCCATCCCTTGAGGACCTGCACACGGCAAGGTCTCTAAAACGGGTGAGGAAGATTGCGGCCAACTCCTCCCACCCTGGACATTCTGTGCTTCAGCTGCTCCCTTCTGGCAGGAGGCTGCGGTCCATCAGGACCAAAACCTCTCGCCACAAGAATAGCTTCTACCCCTCTGCTATTGCCCTCTTCAACAGGGCCAAGGACTCAGTTTGAGACATCCACCAACACCCCACACCCCCCCTCCAGAATCCCACAACACTGCCACTTTAGCACACAACACTTTAAACTTTAAAAACTTACTACTGTGAATTCTGCACCACTGTTTACACTACTGTGTATATACCCTTCCCCCCACGTACTATATATAGCCAATCCACTCTGTACTTATGTTATTTGTACTTCCACGTTACCTGTATCATTTGTACTATTGCATCACTTGTATTATTTGTATCCATATCTGTAGTGTATTTTACATTGTATTCATTTGTATTTTTTTATTTTATTAGTATGCCACATATACAGTATGTTCTATGTTTGCTCATTCCTGCCAAAGTGAATTCTATGTTTGTTAATCTTGCATAGCGAATAAACCCCCATTCTGATTCTGATTCTGTACTGGGAGAAAAGTCTGTCAACATCCACTGATGTAGTGGGGAGATGGAGGTACAATGCTGCAAATGGGGCAAGAATGGGCATTCTGTCCTCTCTGGTTGCCCAACACTGCACAGGACTGACCTCCTCAGCGTCACTTTTGTCCATGTGGATGTAGCGGTGCCATTCCTCAGCTGACACGCACGTAAGGGATATTTTTTCTTACACCAGCTGGTCAAACTGCTGGGTCAAACACTGGGAGGGCTTTGAAGAGCTCCATGCTGGGGTGTGACGCCATCACATTCTGCAACTTTGCAGAGCAGTCAGCCATGGTCTTCTGGAAGAGCTCAGTGCAGGCAGCACGATCATCCTCATCCAGACCATCCAGACCCTTAGCTTTTCTGTGGTCCCGGGATGCCAATCCTCAGCTCCTACAGTGCGGCCATAGTGAAACAGCATGAGGAGGTTCTCCAGTTGACCATGAATAGTGGCAGCAGAGGTGTTGGAAGTCTCCTGCAGTGATGGTGATGGTGGTCTTGATCTCAGTGCTGTGCTCAACAATGAAGATTGCATGGGCCTTAAAAGTAGCTTCTTTCTCTTCTAGCAGCACTCTCAGGTCCCGAACAACCCTAGAGGACAGTGGCAAGGAGGGAATGAATTGACAAAATATGGCCAGGTTCTCCGCAAGGTACTGGACAGCCTCAATCCAGGAACCCCATCTGGTCATCACAGCAAACACAGGCATAACAGGAGCCAAGTCCAATGCCTGCATATAGGCCCGCAGCTCTTGTCGACGCTGAGGTGCCTTACAGAACACTCTCTTCACCAGTGTACACGCTCTGTTGAGGTCTTCAAAGGTGTCTGGGAAGACCTGCAGCACCAAATTTAGCAGATGTGCCAGACATGTTACATGTATGGAGTTGGGGAACAAAAGCCCACACATCACTAAAATTAACACTGTAGTTGTTGAGGCAAGAGATGACTGCCTCGGACACAGTGTTGAAGTTAACTATATCTGCTGCCAGAGGTGCCCTGCCAACAGGTTGCAGAAGAATTGCAAGGACACAGTGGCCACAGGCGTCTGTCGTCTCATCTACTAAAATGTAGATGGGCTTTCCTTCCATCGCACACTTAATGTCCTCCACATACTGAGGGAACAGCTCTGGTAGGTAGTCGGAGCGGAGGTGGGATGGAGCTGAAAGGGATCCGCCCTGCTTGCAGTATTTCTGCAGAAAAGCAGCCAGCTTGGGGGCCTTCTCAAGTGGAAATCGGCTTCAACAAGAGCCTTGGTAAAATCTAGCACAAACTCCTTCCTCTCAGCTGTTGATGGGGTCTTGGAGAGGCAGGCAGCAAGGGTTTGTGTCCTAGATCGTACTAGAAGACAAAGAAAAGAAAAGGAATCATTTAGATTTTGATACAAGATAAAGTAAATATAAGCTTGTACATGTCTTTGTTTATTTAGATGGGACCATGCATATTAAGGAGCAGTATATCTGACGGTTTACATACTAAATTTAGTAAAGATGCCAATTTTTGTCCGTAGAAAAAGAAAAAAAAATACAAAAAAACAACAACAAATAAAAGCAGCTTGTTTTAATTGAGAAAGTATGAGACATACAAAAAAGAAGAGGTCATAGCTTGAAGCAACACTGTTGCTGCAAATAAGAGAGAAGGCAGCTTTCAATTTCTGACAGCTCTACATTGCATTACTTTTAAATGAAGCTTGATCCATTTAAACTAAATAAAACAGAGCAACAGCAACTGACATCTTTAAATCACGTTTTATATTGTGTTCATATATTTTATTGAACGCAATTGTGCGTTGAGTGTGTTTTCCAAGAAAACAAGGATGTGCTTATAAAAAATATGCTACAGTGGGGTTTATTAGTACAAATCTCATAGGGTATTCTCTGTACAATGACAACAAATACCTTTTTATCTGTGACATTTAATAGACAATTAATCATTTGCATTTGGGCAGTACTATGACAGGCGAAACACTGATAATAGTTTATTCATGGCCACATCAAAGTGAAATTATTAACTCTATCGATTACCCATCTGATTATCTGTCCTGCTGCTAGCGAACAACTGTCTCCATAGACTATTTAAAAGTAAAATATAAATATGCTCAACAGAGGGGTATTGCACAAAACCAAGATAAGGGATTAAGCCGGGATATGTTGGGTATCCTGGCTGAATTTAGCCTCAGGTCGGTTGCATGAAAGCAGATAAAACTTAGCCTGCTTACCATGGTGATTTATTCTCTGCAGCTAGCCTGCTCCGGACCAGGCTAACAGCCAGGCTAAGATTAATCCTACTGATTCACCTGTATTTCCACCGTCAATCCTGTGAGGAATTCATGTGTTTTACAGCATGTCCATGATCTTTTTAAATATGTTGCATCATTTTAATTATACTGCATTAAAAATGTACATATATATAGTATATTGTCATTTAAGTTAAATCTACAACAGTCTTTTTATATAGATTTAAGTGGTATTATTATTACTCTGGCTAAGTGTTATATTGATATGCTGATGAAGACTGCTTGTCAAACTGCCGTCAGAGGTTTCATAAAGATGTGTTTTATTGCAGTACAATGAAACATCGCTATATCATGGTTCAGTACAGTGAATCCTCGCAATCTCACGGTTCACTTTTTTTCGCTACTTCACGGATTTGCATTGTGCATTGTGTTCTGAATTCTGATTGGCTACAGTCTCTCCGCGTCTTCTCTACCTGTGCATCAATAAAGTTTCGGTTTGCTGTAATATGTACTGTACATGTATGTAACATTCGGACGTGTACAGTATTTTAATTCAGAAAAAGTTAAACTTATGGACATGCTTAATTGTAGTCCAAATATGACAGCTCCAAAGGATTGTACAATTTTTTAATACTAACGCATTAAGCCAGTCCGCTATTGTCTGCCAGGCTTATTCTCTTTCTTTGATTATGGCTTGAGTATTGCCTTTTTAATAATATCCTTCTCCTCCTCATAAAATCAGGAGCTGTTGTTCTGTGGCCGTGAAATATGTTGCGTGACTCTTGTCCATGATCTGATCGGTGGTTCTGTGAGCGATCGCGAGGTCTATTTAAGAATTCCGTGAACACGCATTTATCCTGACTACCTACACCTGGCTTGACATAGCCGCGCCTTTTCATCCTGGCTTGGCAAACGTGCATCCGATTAAGACAGGATACGCCGACCAGACTAGGTCAAGCCGCGCTTGCTCAGTTATCCCGGATTTCTTCATTCTACTTTTGCGCAATACCCCTCAGGTGAGGAGCGACGGTGATCTAGCCGGGTTAAAAGAGAGCCACCTTTTTAGTTAAACCCAGCTTTAGGCTCAACATAACTCGCTAACGCAAAAAACTCTCAACACCGTGGCAACACATTTAAATTAATGTAACATGTTTATCAGCTAGTAAGTAGGCTACTTACCCAATCCACTCCTCTTCCTGTTGTTGTGCCTTTGGGACTTCAGATGCTCCAAGATTGTCTGTTTCCTCAGGTAATCCACCGAGTGTTGACACACGTTACAGAACAACACGCCCCCGTCTGCATAAAAATCATTGGCAAATTCATATGCCCTGTCTGCCGCGGTGGTCCGTGTCGCTAAATGACGACGCCTCAGCTCTTCTGATGTAAATCTGTTTTTCGACATCATTTACAGGTAGATTAATAGTACATTGTTTTATTTTGTTGTTTCACCTGACACAATATTGACAACGGTGGGGGGCGGGGTCCAGGGGCAGGAAATGTAAATTCTCAGATAAAGGGGGAGGGCCGAGAGGCGTTCAATAAACTGCTGCACTGCTGGGTTCAAAATTCCACTAGTTTTTGTCAAAGCACCGCGGCCGCAGATTCCATGCATGCCTGCTAATAACTATCTAATAAAATATAACCGTCTTACTATTTTACTATATTATGCAACATAATAATTATATATTACTGCCTCCCTATTTAAGTATATTATACTATATAAAAACTGGAATACTATATTCTATATAATAGCTACAGTTGTGGTCAAAAGTTTACATACACTAGTGAAGATCATGTATGCCATGGCAATATAGGGTTTTCAATAAACTCTACAACTCTTATTTTTCTGTGATGGAATGATAAGGAGCACATATTTCTTTGTCACAAAAAACATTCATGAAAATTTTTTCTTTTATGAATTTATTATGGGTCTTTTGAAAATGTGACAAAATCTGCTGGGTCAAAAATATACATACAGCAATGTTAATATTTGGTTAAATGTCCCTTGGCCATTTTCACCTCAATTAGGCGCTTTCGGTAGACATCCACAAGCTTCTGGCAAGCTTCTGGTTGAATCTTTGACCACTCCTCCTGACAGAATCGGTGCAGTTCAACTAAATTTGTTGGTTTTCTGAGTCGGACTTGTCTCTTCAGCACAGTCCACATATTCTCTATGGGGTTTAAGTCAGGACTTTGGGAAGGCCACTCTAAGACCTTAATTCTAGCTTGATTTAGCCATTCCTTCACCACTTTTGATGTATGTTTGGGGTCATTGTCCTGTTGGAACACCCAACTACGTCCAAGACCCAACTTTCTGGATGATGATTTTAGGTTTTCCTGCAGAATTTGGAGGTAGTCTTCCTTCTTCATTATTCCATTTACTTTCTGTAAAGCACCAGTTCCACTGCCAGCAAAACAGGCCCACAGCATAATACTACCACCACCATGTTTGACGGTAGGTATGGTGTTCTTGGGGTGAAAGGCCTCACCTTTTCTCCTCCAAACATATTTCTGGTCATTGTGGCCAAAAAGCTCAATTTTAGTTTCGTCTGACCACAGAACTTTCCTCCAGAAGGCCTTGTCTTTGTCCATGTGATCAGCAGCAAACTTCAGTCGAGCCGTAAGGTGCCGCTTCTGGAGTAATGGCTTCCTTCTTGCACGGCAGCCTCTCAGCCCATGGCGATGTAGAACACGCTTGACTGTGGACACTGACACATGTGTTCCAGCAGCCTCCAACTCATTGCAGACTTGCTTTTTGGTGGTTCTTGGTTGACTCTTGACCAACCTGACCAATTTTCTCTCAGCAGCAAGTGATAGCTTGCGTTTTCTTCCTGATCGTGGCAATGATACAACTGTGCCATGCACTTTATACTTACAAACAATTGTTTGCACAGTTGATCTTGGGACCTGCAACTGCTTTGAAATGGCTCCAAGGGACTTTCCTGACTTGTTCAAGTCAATGATGCGCTTTTTCAGATCCGTGCTGAGCTCCTTAGACTTTCCCATTGTAGTATTTCTGGCTGAGTCTAGTGAATGTGTCAAACAAGCCCTATTTACATGGACTGAAAGAAGTCACCAGCTGGAGTCAATCATAATCACTCGTAAGAAGTTAGGAGGCCATGCCAAAAAGCAAATTGGATTGAAACAACTTTTTCTACATCACCAAATTGGTAATTCAAGGTGCTGTATGTATATTTTTGACCCAGAAGATTTTGACACATTTTCAAAAGACCCATAATAAATTCGTAAAAGGACCATTTTTCATGAATGTTTTCTGTGACAAAGAAATATGTGCTCCTTATCATTCCATCACAGAAAAATAAGAGTTGTAGAGTTTATTGAAAACCCTATATTGCCATGGCATACATGATCTTCACTAGTGTATGTAAACTTTTGACCACAACTGTATGTAATAATAATAAGGTAATACTGTACTACTATTACAGTACCAGGCCACATTTTCTGTGTATTCACACCACTATTACTACAGGAAACACCCACCCAATAATAATGTATTCACTGTACAGTGAACCCTCGCTATATCACGGTTCACTTTTCACGGTTTGGCTACTTCACGGATTTGCATCGTGCTATGTGTTCTGCATTCTGATTGGCTAAACAGTCTCACCAACACACACCTGTGCATCAATAAAGTTGCGGTTTACAGTGTACAGAACTTTTACTTGTTAAACAAATGCTTGGGCCAGTAAAAAGGGTTTGTTCTTTGGTTTTAATATATCATAGAGTATTTAAATGTATAATAATTGTAAAAAAAAAGACAAAAGTTTCTACTTCACGGATTTCACTTATCACAGGTTCTTTTTGGAACGTAACCCCCGTAAAAAACGACGGTTCACTGTATACCCATAAAATACAGACATACAGTTTTAACTAAATGACATTAATTGACAGTACTGTTGTCTGATTCCAGTACCAGCAAACAGATAAAATCCGAGGAAGGTGTTAACAGACGAATTACCTCATCATAGTTGTAGCGGCAGTCAGCTTTCTTGCACTTTAAGTCCCACAAAACCACAATCCCACACTCATAGCCAATCAGGAGCTGAAGAAAAGAGGTGGGGGGACAGTGGTGGAGGTTTGGCAAAGCAACTAATGTTCAAACTCTGATCATGCTAGGGAGACATGCAGTGAGGAATCTGTACCTTTCCCTCATCCATGGGATTGTCACTTATGTGGACCACAGGCCCTGGATGGGTCTTTGTGGACCTGGGGGTGGAGAAAGCGAGAGAGAGACAGTGAGAGAAAGACAGAGAGGTAACAGAAGACAGAAAAGGAGAAAGGCGATAGCAAAGATAGGTTGGAGGATGAAAAGATATTTGCAGAAAAAAAAGTTGCGGATGGAGTGTTAGATTGACAGAAACATTGTTAGGATGAACGGAGAGAATGAGATTGGAAAAAGAAAAGTTGAAAAAAACACTAACACAGAGATGGAAGAAACGGTTGAACTAGATATAAAAACATTCTGCATTGTTCTGTCCAAACAGGACACCTAACTACAGCTCTACATGAACGAGCCTCACAGTTCAATGGCTTTGTTCCACATGATGACGTAGCCTGACAGGGTGAAGGACTCCACATTGACAATGTAGATGTTCCCGCGCTCTGTGCCAATGTAAAGCCACTTGCTCTGGAAGGGAAGATGGCAGATGGTGATCCTGCAGAACAAGAGAGCACCTTAATCAATACGTAAATTCATTGCATTATTCTGGATTACTGCTAGATTATGCCAGATAATCTATCCAAGATTCTTATAGTTTTCACAGTTATTCAGTTGTCAAGAAACACATTTTTTTAAACAGTCTGAGACAAAGTGGGTGAGAACATGTCTGTACTCAACACTTCAATAAACTTATTTGGTAGGAGTATTTGGTTACAGTTTATGTCAAGCACAGACAATTTTGGGTAGTACAGACACCTTGTATTATTTTTTGCAGGATCCATACTGATTAAATGTTTCATTTCTGCATACTCATGTTTCTTTGTTTAGATCCACCATTCAGGATTCAGGACAGGTTTGAGAGGGGGCCACCCAGCACTTCCTGATTTTATGGTTGAGGTGATGTCAAGGTGACATCACTGGTTGAACCAGGTGGTGGCTTTTTGTATTCATGTTTATTTTGGGCTGCATGATGTGTTGTAGATTTGAAGGGGGAACCTTGTGGGTACAGCCTGTAAAATTATATATGTGCAGGTGAAGTAGGCCTGGAGCCAGACATAGCATTACCTTCAGAATCGGATGAGTGAGATTACCCTCATCTTGGTTTGGGCGGTCTAAACAGGGTTAGGGGTAGGGGAACCACCTGAACAATGTGGGTTTGCATGTCAAACTCAAGGCCTACGGGCCACATGTGGCCCGCCATGTCATTCATTATGTGTCCCACAAGACCTTAAATGTTTTAATTTGAAACTGGACAATGACCTGTTGCTGAAAAAACTGTGCTGTTCAACCCTCCCATTTGCAAGCTGTAAGTATAATTTTGTTGCTAACAATGAATGTGTTTCGTTGACGTTATTCATTTTTTATCTCTGTGAATTCTGCACCAAAAAGGTTTGAGGAGGACAGCCTTCAATATAGAATCCCTATTGATCTGTAGGCTCAGAATGTTTTTGGGGTTCACGAAAGTCTTGAAAACGTATGAAAACGTATCACGCAGACCACATAGCCTTAAACAGCAACCATGTCTTGTTACAAACGTCATAGTTAATTTTGCAGTTAGATTAATCAATCTACAGTCTAGCAGAGCTGCTTTTTTCTAGATACATGGGAATATTGCCTATTGCCAGATCGTCCGATTATTTTTGTGATGAGAGCATTCAACCAAACAAGGTACAATTATATGGCATGCATCTCCAACAGGCAACCGTATACCTGTAGGAAAGCAAGCAACAATGACAATGTACCTCACTGCGAGTACCCAACATTTAAAAGCAGGTTAGGACCGTGCAAAAAGTTTGCCCAGGTTGCCCAGTAGGAGTCATGATCCTGGGGGGAAATAACTACCATTAGGTCTAGCAGTCGTTCCTAAGTACTGCTGAACTCCTGGAAAAAGTGCTTCTTGAGCCTTTTTTTTAAGGTGGGGAAAAGTGTCTGTGATGGACATGGGGAGTTGATTCCACCACTGAAGAGCCAACTTCAGGAAGGAAGGGGAAGAGCTTGTGCTGGGACCGGGCTCTCTTAAGGGGCGGGACCACTAGACTATTGTCAGAAAAAGACTGTAGGTAGCGGGTGGGGATATTAAAACAAAATTTACTTTGTCTGGTTGCCTTGGTAGGCACGGTCCTGCCAAAGAGTTTTCCCTCTGGGTCTAATAAAGAATTCTGATGATGTAAGGCCAGAGGAGAGACTTGGTATAATTGGGACAGTCCCGTTCACTGCTTGGAAGGTCAGTACCAGGGTCTTGAATCTAATATGGGCCATGATGGGAAGCCAGTGGAGGGCAACGGAGGAGCGGCTGACATGGGAGCATCTGGGTAAATTGAAAACCAGGCGGGCATTCTGGATCCTCAAGAGAACTGAAGAGATCTGCTTAATTAATATTGATTTATTTTATGTTGTAGAGGGTGAATCTACATGACCGGGAGACTGTGGCAATGTGTGCTGAGAGGGAGAGCTTGACATCTAAGGTAACCCCCAGGTTTCTGGCAGAAGAAGAAGCGGTCCCCGTTGCAGATCCCAGTGTGGGAGATAAAGGGTTTGGCCTGGATAATGAGAAGTTCCATTTGGGCAAGGTTCAACTGAAGGTGGTGCCTGGTCATCCAGGCGGAGATGTTTGTGAGGCAGGCCTAGATCCTAGCTGAGATCTTCGGATCAGTCGGGGGGAACGACAGGTACTGCTGCATGTCGTCAGCGTAGCAGTGGTAGGAGAGGCTATGGGAGGTGATGATTGGGCTGAGTGAGGTGGTGTACAGGGAAAATAGGAGAGGTCCAAGAACAGAACCTGGCTGGACACCAGTGGAGCGCTGGCAAGGAACCTAATATCTTTCCTCCCCAGGAGACCTGGTAGGATCTTTGCGTTATTTAGATTCAGAATACTTTATTAATCCCCTTGGGGAAACTCTTTGGCAGGACAATGCCCACCGAGGCAACACGACAAAATACATTATCGGCGCACAAGCCTTCTGAAATTGGAAAAACACAGATAGATTTTTCGAGGAGAAAAAAGAAAATATAGCTGCGAGCAGCGATGGTGGATTCCTCCTGGAACAGTTAATGGAATTGATATGTAATTCAAATGAACAAAAGAATGAAGAAAGGAAAACAAGGCAATAGTGTGAATACATCCAAGACTGTAGTGACCCCTGTGCTGCAAGGGACAAAGGATTTAATGTGAATGAGAAATATTTGCATGGTCTGTGGCTCCACCTATTATCCAAAGTAAAAGGGCAGTGTAACAAGTTGCCAAGGTAAACTGGTAATGGGTTGCTCACTTAGTGAAAACACAACATTTATTACAGTTAAATAAATACCCAAAATAAGGTGGTTTTAAAGAAGGTGCAAAGTACAATGGCAATATGAACACAAGAATGAAGAGAGAAAAAAGGCTATATTTTCAATTAGTGAAGAAGTATGAACATTCTGCCATAAATCTAAACTTTTTACTCATTTGGTCCAAGGGCTGCCATATACTTCCACTTTACAAGAACAATGTAATTGTCGTGTAACTCAAAGTGCACCATCCAAGTTTGGTGTGGCTATGTCAAAGATTTGCTGAGATACAAGACAACTACCAGTGTCATGATCCATCCAGCAGCCAATAGCAGGGTGAAGGTGGGGGCTTACTCAGCCCACTGTGTCAACAGACTCTTGTGCGTGTGAGGTTTTTTTTTGGAGCCACTGGGTCTGGCATGACAGAGAGAGGATTTGCAAGACAGCCTTAGCCTTTAGCCAAGAAGTCACATTTCAAATATTCATCATTAATCAACTTTTCATCTTACATTCAACTTTTTCTCAGATTTGTATACAACACATTGTCAAGAGTCTACATATGAACTTGTGATTGATTCGGACTATCAGTTTTTGATTGCCACTTGTATACAGCAGTAAAATGGTCTTAGCCTTAAATTAGATGACCATTATTTACATCATTTTGGAAGTTATGAACTTAGCTGTTAAACTGGGTTGTATTTTGTAGTGTGTTCTTCGTGCATATATAGTTTGATATTGATATCTCAAAGATTTGTTGACTTTAATAATATTATAAGATGAACGTCTGGTTTAGTTAGTTTTAAATGGCTGTAGCGAACAAACGGTTTGAAATATAAAAAATCTTTTGATAACGTATGTCAGGCTTGGTCTGAAGATGTTACTATAGAAACATGGGGAAGATCGGACAAACATTGTAGGAATAGTATCAAAAATACATATTTTATTTATGTATATTGTACAGAAAAATGTAAAGATTTGCCATTATGAGTTGTTGAGGCTTTTTTGTTTGTCATGAGGAATGAGGCACATGGAATGAATTTCAAGATTATAGGACAAAAGACATACAAGTGGCATCACTTAGAAACAGAACGATTTGGGGTGTGGCCCTTAGCACCCTCTTGACTCTAGCTGACAAACAATAATGAATATCAAAAATCGTATTGATAACTTTTGTGAGGGTCCTTCTGATGATGATAACTGGCAAGGATGAAGAAGATTGGACAAAAATTGTAGGAGTGGTAAAAAAAGCATGTCTCATGAATTTATGATGTACAGAAAAATCTAAGGACTTGCCATTATAAGTTGTTGAGACTTTTTTGTTCATTGTGACAAATAAGGAATCTGTAATGAATTTCAGGACTTTAGGACAAAAGGACTACAAATGACATCACTTTGAAAAAGGACACAAATGGTTGGTCAAATTGGGGCGTGGCCTGTAGCGCCCCCTTTGGTCTCAAGGGAACCAAAATGGGTGTGGTATCTTATAATGTGGTATTGTTTCACCATGCCAAAAATCTAAACTTTTTACCGCTGTGATCCAAGGGCTGCCATCAAACCCATGTTACAATGGTAATAATAATAATAATACCTGCAAAAACAATAGGTTTCCTCCTGACGGAGGAATCCTAACAAGCCAGAGCCCGTAACAAAAAAACACCTCAGCAGACAGATAAGCAACAACAACAAGCAGGTGGAGGCGTTGGATGAGTCTGTGTTCGTAGCCAAAACACAGAACAATCTGCCTCATGGCCTTGAGGTCAGGACATCTTGTTCCATCCAGACAACTCTCACAGAATGGGATGGGGGGTTGGGGTGGGGGTAGGGGGGTGTGGAGAGACTTCGTACTTCAACATTCCAAGATGGGGGGAGGGCACCCTGCACGGTACCTGGCACGGCTGTACAGGAATGGGTTAATTTATCCCCTACAAACAAACACCAAAGTCTCACTCAATCAATGTCTCTCTCATGTCTCTCAAAGTCCCTCACTCTTCCATCTTCACCCTCCTGACCAATTTTCTCTCAGCAGCAGGTGATAGCTTGCATTTTCTTCCTGATCCTGGCAGTGACAAAACAGTGCCTTGCACTTTAGACTTACAAACAATTGTTGTTTGTTAAGAACGTCTGCTAATTGACTAAAATTATTAAATGTTTAGTGGTCTTGCACATCAGACAAATGCTTTGTCAGCTGCTCTGTTACTCCCTCTACATCGACCTCTCTCACTCCTAGTTTTTGAGCCTTCTGGCATACTTACATGTTTTAAGGTGTTTATCCATCACACCTCAAAATTTTCCATTTCAAAACGATCTGCCCATCTGGTATTTGACCCCATTAAGCCAAAATGTATGGAAGTTGGTATGCATGCCTCATAGTTTACATTTATCGCAATGCTAAAATAATGTTAAACATTTTGAGACAATGTTACAAAAATGTTTGAATGTAAGATGAAACAGAGATTTCTTAATTTTCTAAATGCTACATCTGCCAATTTAACTCAGCCTTCCTCCCCTTACGTGCGATGGCACCAAATCTAATTTAGAGTCATCCAGGCCATTGACACACTCGAGTTTAGGGAGACAAACATATTTAAGACTTTCTTGATAGGGTGGGTTAATCTAACCCCCACCCCTAACTCCTTTGGTTTAAACATAAAGCCCTTGTGGATAATGATGGTCAGGGATAATTAGGGTTGACAATTAGATAATTAGGCATGTATATTAGACATATATAGTATCAATTAGACAATTGATAATTAGGGTTGACAGATTAACTTTTTCTACAGCAGACTCCTCCCAGAAGGCAGGGCTTATGTAATTCAAATGAACAAAAGAATGAAGAAAGGAAAACAAGGCAATAGTGTGAATACATCCAAGACTGTAGTGACCCCTGTGCTGCAAGGGACAAAGGATTTAATGTGAATGAGAAATATTTGCATGGTCTGTGGCTCCACCTATTATCCAAAGTAAAAGGGCAGTGTAACAAGTTGCCAAGGTAAACTGGTAATGGGTTGCTCACTTAGTGAAAACACAACATTTATTACAGTTAAATAAATACCCAAAATAAGGTGGTTTTAAAGAAGGTGCAAAGTACAATGGCAATATGAACACAAGAATGAAGAGAGAAAAAAGGCTATATTTTCAATTAGTGAAGAAGTATGAACATTCTGCCATAAATCTAAACTTTTTACTCATTTGGTCCAAGGGCTGCCATATACTTCCACTTTACAAGAACAATGTAATTGTCGTGTAACTCAAAGTGCACCATCCAAGTTTGGTGTGGCTATGTCAAAGATTTGCTGAGATACAAGACAACTACCAGTGTCATGATCCATCCAGCAGCCAATAGCAGGGTGAAGGTGGGGGCTTACTCAGCCCACTGTGTCAACAGACTCTTGTGCGTGTGAGTTTTTTTTTTGGAGCCACTGGGTCTGGCATGACAGAGAGAGGATTTGCAAGACAGCCTTAGCCTTTAGCCAAGAAGTCACATTTCAAATATTCATCATTAATCAACTTTTCATCTTACATTCAACTTTTTCTCAGATTTGTATACAACACATTGTCAAGAGTCTACATATGAACTTGTGATTGATTCGGACTATCAGTTTTTGATTGCCACTTGTATACAGCAGTAAAATGGTCTTAGCCTTAAATTAGATGACCATTATTTACATCATTTTGGAAGTTATGAACTTAGCTGTTAAACTGGGTTGTATTTTGTAGTGTGTTCTTCGTGCATATATAGTTTGATATTGATATCTCAAAGATTTGTTGACTTTAATAATATTATAAGATGAACGTCTGGTTTAGTTAGTTTTAAATGGCTGTAGCGAACAAACGGTTTGAAATATAAAAAATCTTTTGATAACGTATGTCAGGCTTGGTCTGAAGATGTTACTATAGAAACATGGGGAAGATCGGACAAACATTGTAGGAATAGTATCAAAAATACATATTTTATTTATGTATATTGTACAGAAAAATGTAAAGATTTGCCATTATGAGTTGTTGAGGCTTTTTTGTTTGTCATGAGGAATGAGGCACATGGAATGAATTTCAAGATTATAGGACAAAAGACATACAAGTGGCATCACTTAGAAACAGAACGATTTGGGGTGTGGCCCTTAGCACCCTCTTGACTCTAGCTGACAAACAATAATGAATATCAAAAATCGTATTGATAACTTTTGTGAGGGTCCTTCTGATGATGATAACTGGCAAGGATGAAGAAGATTGGACAAAAATTGTAGGAGTGGTAAAAAAAGCATGTCTCATGAATTTATGATGTACAGAAAAATCTAAGGACTTGCCATTATAAGTTGTTGAGACTTTTTTGTTCATTGTGACAAATAAGGAATCTGTAATGAATTTCAGGACTTTAGGACAAAAGGACTACAAATGACATCACTTTGAAAAAGGACACAAATGGTTGGTCAAATTGGGGCGTGGCCTGTAGCGCCCCCTTTGGTCTCAAGGGAACCAAAATGGGTGTGGTATCTTATAATGTGGTATTGTTTCACCATGCCAAAAATCTAAACTTTTTACCGCTGTGATCCAAGGGCTGCCATCAAACCCATGTTACAATGGTAATAATAATAATAATACCTGCAAAAACAATAGGTTTCCTCCTGACGGAGGAATCCTAACAAGCCAGAGCCCGTAACAAAAAAACACCTCAGCAGACAGATAAGCAACAACAACAAGCAGGTGGAGGCGTTGGATGAGTCTGTGTTCGTAGCCAAAACACAGAACAATCTGCCTCATGGCCTTGAGGTCAGGACATCTTGTTCCATCCAGACAACTCTCACAGAATGGGATGGGGGGTTGGGGTGGGGGTAGGGGGGTGTGGAGAGACTTCGTACTTCAACATTCCAAGATGGGGGGAGGGCACCCTGCACGGTACCTGGCACGGCTGTACAGGAATGGGTTAATTTATCCCCTACAAACAAACACCAAAGTCTCACTCAATCAATGTCTCTCTCATGTCTCTCAAAGTCCCTCACTCTTCCATTTTGTTGGTCAATACGTTCCACCATCCTCTGCAGAGCCATCAGTCTCTCCTCAATCCGATGTTAAGTCACACTATGTCCACTAACAGCCCTGCCCATCGCATCAATCATGTGGGGCAGCTTACAGGGGCCATTTACGGCTGCTTCCGTTTTTCTAATTTGTCGATATCCCAAAGTAACGCCTAATCCAATCAGCAGAAACCCGGCCATCATAAATCCCAATAATTAATTCGTCGTTAATTCGTCTCCTCAGCAGACACGCAGACGATAGAGCAGGAAAAAGTCAGGGAGTGAAAAAATTTGCGACCGCCTCCACCAAGAGCCAGAAGAGAAGGGATGGTAGGTAGGATGAGATACATTTAATTGCAGTGCCAGTGATGCCCAACTCAGAGAGCAGGATCTGATAATTAACTGCATCAAATGCTGCAGAGGTCCAACAGAATTACAACAAATGACCTTGAAGCCGCTCTGGCAGACAAGAAGAAAGTAGTGACTGACAGGAAAAGGAAAGCAGTGATAGAGGGAGAGATGGTTTGGAAGAGGGGAGAGAAGGAGTTAAGACAAGTAGTTGGGTCAGTTATAGTGGGAGAGTGAATAGGCAGGGTGGGTTCAGGGAATTGACTGCTTCTCAAGGAATTAGGAGACGTCGTCTGCTGTCAGGGTGGAGAGGGCTGGATTGAGGAGGGAAGAAAAGGTCAACTTTGTTCAGGAAGTAGTGGTTTTTAGCCTAATTTTTGTGAGTAGAGAAGGATTTGAGGGCATGAGTGATACTTGTCAAGGTCCGGACTGTCATTGGACTTGCACCATCTCTCCTCAGGAGCCAAGAGCAGACGGGAGATGATCGTACAGGTCTATTTGACATGGGACAGAGTGTCCAGAGATGCTGAGGAGCATGTACAGCTCTTCCACAGCTCCTTCTTCTACTGCTTCTACTGTTCTTCCTAAAGTATTATAATTTTTCTTCTCCATTCTCAATATCTCAAACAGTCCTAATTTTTGTCTAATCTGGCCCAATGATACAGGAAACCGGACCCTCACTACTCTCAGACTGCCTATCTGCCCAGATACGCCCACAGGTGGCGCTTTACGCCATGCCAAAAGTATATGTGGTTTCCCCACACTCCTTTACTCCAAAATGCCTTTGGAAATGTTGTATACATGCCTTATTTTTCATGGGGAACAAAAAGCTTCAAGGATCCATAACATAAGATTCATGAATAATAATAATATAAGAATATAATAATAATAATAATAATCTTGTACTACCTAAATTTGGGAAAATCTTCAATACCTTTTTCTTCATAAATCATAGATCCAATTAACTTGAAATAGGTTACAGAATTGTAGAATTCATGTCTTTATATAGGGTTAATTTGGACGAAAGACAATCAAACCTTACTCGTTGTTGCCATTAACGTTCAGTTCTTGTATTTGTCATACATAGCAATATTTTAGCTGTGTTTTTCACAACACTCCCTTCATCTGGTTTTCCACGGTAAGCCACAAAACGGATGATTGATTGTTATTAATATGTTACTCTGAGGGGAATCTAAGTGCACCAACAAAACAGATTTTAGCAGTTGTTAGGCACTTTTGGTAGCCATCCACAAGCTTCTGGCAAGCATCTGGTTGAATCGTTGACCACTCCTCTTGACAGAATTGGTGCAGTTCAGTTAAATTTGTTGGCTTAATGACATGGACTTGTTTCTTCACATTGGCCACGTTCTCAATGGGGTTCTCAGGACTTTGGGAAGGCCATTCTAAAACCTTAATTCTAGCCTGATATAGCCATTCCATTTGGGGTCATTGTCCCGTTAGAACACCCAACTTCGTCCTCCTTCTTCATTATCTCATTTACACTCTGTAAATCACCAGTTCCACTGGCAGGAAAATAATTCCACAGCATACTAATACTACCACCACCCTGCTTGACGGTAGGCATAGTGTTCTTGGGGTTAAAGGCCTCACCTTTTCTCCTCCAAACCACTTTTGGAGCAAGGGCTTCCTTCTTGCACAGCAGCCTCTCAGTCCATGGCGATGCAAAACACGCTTGACTGTGGATACTGACAACTGTGTTCCAGCAGCTTGTAATTCTTCGCAGATCTGCTTTTTGGTAGTTCTCGGGTGACTCTTCACCCTCCTGACCAATTTTCTCTCAGCAGCAGGTGATAGCTTGCATTTTCTTCCTGATCCTGGCAGTGACAAAACAGTGCCTTGCACTTTAGACTTACAAACAATTGTTGTTTGTTAAGAACGTCTGCTAATTGACTAAAATTATTAAATGTTTAGTGGTCTTGCACATCAGACAAATGCTTTGTCAGCTGCTCTGTTACTCCCTCTACATCGACCTCTCTCACTCCTAGTTTTTGAGCCTTCTGGCATACTTACATGTTTTAAGGTGTTTATCCATCACACCTCAAAATTTTCCATTTCAAAACGATCTGCCCATCTGGTATTTGACCCCATTAAGCCAAAATGTATGGAAGTTGGTATGCATGCCTCATAGTTTACATTTATCGCAATGCTAAAATAATGTTAAACATTTTGAGACAATGTTACAAAAATGTTTGAATGTAAGATGAAACAGAGATTTCTTAATTTTCTAAATGCTACATCTGCCAATTTAACTCAGCCTTCCTCCCCTTACGTGCGATGGCACCAAATCTAATTTAGAGTCATCCAGGCCATTGACACACTCGAGTTTAGGGAGACAAACATATTTAAGACTTTCTTGATAGGGTGGGTTAATCTAACCCCCACCCCTAACTCCTTTGGTTTAAACATAAAGCCCTTGTGGATAATGATGGTCAGGGATAATTAGGGTTGACAATTAGATAATTAGGCATGTATATTAGACATATATAGTATCAATTAGACAATTGATAATTAGGGTTGACAGATTAACTTTTTCTACAGCAGACTCCTCCCAGAAGGCAGGGCTTAGGCAGCACAGAGCAGCATATACAGACGTGGACAGATTGTTGGTAGACTTTGATCAATTAAAGAAAAACTCAATGCTCACAGAAAAAAAACTTTAAACTGACAAAAGTAATAATAATAAACAAATTCTATGAATGTTAACTAATGAAAGTCAGACATTTATTTCAACCATGCTTGAACGGAATTATAAAAGAAAAATAATCTCATGGAACAGGCCTGGGGGGTATTGCACAAAACTAGGATAAGGGATTAAGCCGGGCTATGTTGGTTATCCTGGCTGAATTTAGCCTCAAGTCGGTTGCACGAAAGCCGATAAAACTTAGCCTGGCCAAGTTACCATGGTGATTTATTCTCCGCAGCTAGCCTGCTCCGGACCAGGCTAACAGCCAGGCTAAGATTAATCCTAGTGATTCACCTGCATTTCCACAGTCAATCCTGTGAGGAATTCACGTGTTTTACAGCATGTCCATGATCTTTTTAAATATGTTGCATCATTTTAATTATAATGCATTTAACATTTACACATATTTAGTATATTGTCATTTCTCATTTCAAGTAAATCTACAACAGACTTTTAATATTGATTTAAGTGGTATTATTATTACTCTGGCCAAGTGTTATATTGATATGCTGATGAAGACTGCTTGTCAAACTGCCGTCGAGGTTTCATAAATATGTTTTATTGCATTACAGTAAACCATCGCTATATCACGGTTCAGTACTGTGAACCCTCGCGATATCATGGTTCAGTACAGTGAATCCTCGCGATATCACGGTTCACTTCATGGATTTGCCACGTGAATTGTGTTCTGCATTCTGATTGGATAAACAGTCTCTCCGCATCTTCTCTACCTGTGCATCAATAAAGTTGCGGTTTACTGTAATATTTACTGTGGCTGTACACCTACGTAACATTCGCAGAAAAAGTTAAACTTATGGACATGCTTGATTGTAGCCCAATTATGACAGCTCCAGAGGATTGTACACTTTTTGAATACTAACGCATTAATCCGGTCCGCTATTGTCTGCCAGGTTTATTCTCTTTCTTTTATTATGGCTTGAGTATTGTCCTTTTTAATTAATATCCTTCTCCTCCTCATAAAACTCCATCAGGAGCTGTTGTTCTGCGGCCGTGAAATATGTTGCGCGACTCTTTTCCATGTTCTGATCGGTGATTCTGTGAGCGATCGCGAGGTCTATTTAAGAATGCCGTGAACACGCATTAATCCTGACTACCTACATCTGGCTTGACATAGCCGCACCTTTTCATCCTGGCTTGGCAAACATGCAACCAATTAAGCCAGGATACGACGGCCAGACTAGGTCAAGCCGCGCTTGCTCAGTTATTCTGGCTTTCTTTATTCTACTTTCGTGCAATACCCCCCTGGACAAAAATGATGGTAACCCTAGAAAAGACTGAAAATAATGTAACCAAAGAGACATGTTAATTCAAAGTGGGTCCACAATTAGCTTCACAGGTGTCTACAATATTGTAATCAGTCAGTGGGCCTGTATAAAGGGCTCCTGGCAGTCACTGTGTTGTCTGGTGACATGGTGTGTACCACACTCAACATGGACCAGAGGAAGAGAAGGAAAGAGTTGTCTCAGGAGATTAGAAAGAAAAGTAACTGCAAGCAGCGATGGTGGATTACTCCTGGAACAATTTATGAAATTGATATGTAATTTAAAGTGCAATCTGCAAGTTTGGTGTGAATACATCCAAGACTGTAGTGCCCCTGTGCTATAACGGACAAAGGATTTGATGTTTCAATGGGAAATATTTGCATGGTCTGTGGCTTTACCTATGGCTGATGATGTGTAATTTACGGTCTATTGGTTGAATGTCGCACAATGTGAATTGTTTTGCTGATAAAGTAAAACTAGTAATATGTTTGTTTGTCACTCAGTGAAAACACAACATTTATTACAATTGAATAAATACAAAAAAGGTTGGTTTTCAAAGTAAGGGTGCTTTCACACATACACTGTTTAGGTCGGCCCAAATGACGTGTCGCTCCGAGTACGGTTTGTTTGGGTCAGTGTGAACACAACAGCCGCACTCTGGTGCACACTAAACGGCCGCTCCGAGACCGCTCTAAACAGGTGGTCTGAGAGCGGTCTCGGAGCGGTCTCGGAGCAACACATCTGTGGTGTGAACGCTGCTCGACCTCGGGCCGAACCAAATACAGGAAGTTCTTCACATGTCACTGAGATTCGCTGTCTACTGGATATTTGGAGCGATGATTTTATTAATGCACAGCTGTCTTCCTCCCACAAAAACAGTGATGTTTACAGGGTGTTTAGCAAACGGCTCCGTGAGAGTCGTAAAAGAGAGAGTCCGTGAGAGTCGTTCGAGAGTCGACTCTAAAATTTGGCATTGCGTCCTGTAAATGCATCAGCACGTTCCTCTCCCGATGTAGACGGGTCTCATTTTCAAACTGAACAATTTGCCAAAAGTTTAATAAACAAATTATATAAAAACTAATAACCAGCGCCAGGGTAAACATACGTGCTTTGTTTATTTCCATCTCTCTAGCTTCCGCGTGTTAGGCTGGTTGTCATGGAAACATGTGGGGGGTGGTCATGGGGGTCAGAGCTGTCAGAGACCAATGATAGCGTTGACAGTTGTCACATGGTGTACGGTGCGGCGTTTCGAGTACAGTAAAAAAAAACATGTGAACACGGGCCGCACTAACTGAAAAATGATACAATGTATTTTGGAGCGCTCCAAAGCCGCACCACAGTGCGCACCAACATATGTGAAAACAGCCTAAGATGGTGCAAAGTAAAATGGCAATGTAACAAGTTGTGTTATTGCCAATTTAAAAGGCTGTAGCGGACAAATGGTTTTGAATAGCAAAAATCTTTTGATAATTTTTTAGAAGCTTGGTCTGAAGCTGTTGCCAGCCAAACATGGCTTTTGAATTGATTTGTAGAAGGAGTAGCGAAAAAACACTTTCATAAATGTATAATGTTTTTGAGAAACGTGTGCATTTGAAAATTTCCTGATTTTAGAGGAAAATGGGTGACGAGCACTGTATTATGCCTTACAACCGTAATGACACGCTACTTCATGTTAACAAATTAAACCAGCTAGGTATTATTTACTTATTGTACGCATCAGAAAACTTGTAAACTGCTCTTAAAACAACGCTAAAAACAAAGCATAACAGTATAATATTAAAAAATGACCCATGATCACGCATAACAAAAGGGTTTGTGATAAAACAACTAAAGCTAACTAAAATCAGACTTCGGATTAGTTTAAGTGTAAAAAAAGTAGCAAAACATTTAAGAACATTTTGGTCTGTCCACCCTACTAACCGATTGGGTGGCTTAAATACATGTTGAGTACAGTTTTAATTCCACTGACAATGTCAAATTAAGAAAGAGCACTCGTATAATGATTTGAAAAAAGTATGCTTGTTTTACTTAGTCACAATTACAATGAGTGAGTAATGTGAAAGTGACTAAGCAGTGTTACAAATCAAACTACCCAAAAGACCACCATTTCCTGAATGTTGGACGTTTGGTGTTTTACATCGGCGGCCACATCAACTCGGCTGGTATCTCAAGTATTGATAACTTTTGTGAGAATGCAATCTGCAAGCTTGGTGTGAATACGACGAACACAAATCACAAAAACAAGCTGCCATCCTCTTATGTTTTTGGTGCAGAATTGAACAAGATTAAAAACAGTATGAATAGGCACTCCTCTGTAGCAATTGTAAACGCTTAGGCAGACACGCCAGATCACTCTTTACCCCTCCGTCATTTAAATATCAAAATCTAGCCTACCGAAACCTCTCAAACTTTCAGCGTAATTACAACAAGGTGTACTCTTAATAATGCCATTGGCGATTCTACCTGAAAGCGTTTAAAATTAAGTGAAATATCTTACCGAACTGACGGCGTCTGCATTTACTTATTGTATACATCAGAAAACTTGTAAACCGCTCTTAAAACAACGCTAAAAACAAAGCATAACAGTATAATATTTGAACTATATAAATGTGTTCATGTTATCATACAAACTGTAAACATTAACTGCATGCTCGTTGTACTTACATTCAAAATTAAAATTAATCATGAATCTTCACTCGACAAAGAAACAATACAATGGATGCGCCAATGTTTAACTTCCCTCAGCGCCGACCACTGACTTGAAGAGTTGCCATTAACTGTTTTAAGTCAACCTACCTAGGCGCCTGCAATGCTTCCCGAAAGACCGATCATTCTTTACCACTCCGTCATTTAAATATCAAAATCTAACCTACCAAATCCTCTCAAAATGTTGCCGTAATTACAACTAAGTGTACTCTTAATAACACCATCTGCGAATCTAAATGAAAGTGTGTAAAATTAAGTGAAATATCTTAAAGAACTGATGGCATTCGCATGTCCAAACGTGATGTCACTGGCATGGTTCTTGTCCTTGCTCTCGTGGAGGCGGTCGCAAACTTTTTCGCTCCCTTATCTTTTTCCTGCTCTATCGTCTGCCTGTCTGCTGGAGAGACTAACTGCATCACCCTTTTAAGCTGAAACATGGAATTGATTAGCTGGTCAAGTACTATTGACACCATATATTTAAAGAGACCTTGAGGCTGGGGGGACCCAGCATGTCCCCGCATGGGATCGTCTCCAGCGGGATACATTATGGACGCGTGGGATAAGAGGCGTGTCGTGTGCCTGTGGGAACCTTCCGTCGAGGACTTTGAGGATCTCTACATATTGGGATTTATGATGGCCGGGCTTGAGGGGTTCCGGTTGCGATGCGGACAGTGTAGACGTGCCTTTTTGAGCTCCTCGTGGTGCACGAAATAATTCTAATTTAAACTGCCTTTTTGAACGTGAGACTCTTTATAGTCACTGATAAGTGGTTTGTTACTCTGTTGGGCAACTAAAAAGATAAATATTGGCATGTCCAGCAAAACTGCACGAGGTGGAAAAGGAGCAACTCCAGCTGCTAGCCGGTTTGGGTTTCAAGCTAGCAAGAAAACTTCAGACGTGCTGCTCGCCGAGATGGAAGAAGACGAGGACGAGCTCCCACTCATCTGGCAGAAAATGTCAAAAAAGCTTTTACAGTCTTTCAACGAGCGGTTCGATAAGTTCGAGCAGAATTTTCAGAGTCTTATGGCCGCCCAGCAAGCGCTCACTGAGAGACTATCGACCACCGAAAATGTGACAGCGGACCACGAACAGCGCATCCTCACCGTGGAAACCTCAGTTGCGGACATGAAACAAGAAAACAAACGGCTGCGCGCCAAGCTTTCAGATCTAGAAGGAAGATCCCGACGCAACAACATCAAGATTGTTGGCATCCCAGAGGGTGAGGAGAACGGGAGGCCGACTGAATTTGTGTCCAATCTGATACCCAGGTTGCTGGGGGAAGACAAGCCGATCGTCATCGACAGAGCGCACCGCACTCAACAGCCCAAACCACCGGACGGCTCCAGGCCCCGCACCATCATCGCACGGGTGCATCTGGCACAAGAGAAAGAACGGATCCTGCGGCTCGGGAGACAGCGCACACTGGATTACGGAGGACACCGAGTTCTCATCTTTCCCGACTACACCGCGGAGGTGATGGAAGAACGGCGAGGCTTTCGTGCGGTGCTACAAAAGCTCAGAGAGAAGGAGATTCGGCACTCTCTGCGCTTCCCCGCCAGGCTTTTCATCCATCATCAGGGGCAAGTAAAAACATTCAACGACCCTGTGGAAGCCAGTAAGTTTGTAGACCAAGTAGCCTAACGTGAAATAGGCCCACAATTATGCTGGACTGAATGTAAGAGTCTAACTTTGTTTTGATCAAACTGTTAATGTGGCAGTGTTTTTCTTTCTCTCTGAAACCTATTTTTTCTTGTGTGCACCATTGAGGGGCTGTGCTAAGGAGGTGCTTTTTTTCTTCTTGCTCTCCGGGTTTTATTAGCCGACGGTCCCAGAAGAGGATGGGGGTAACTCTGCTTCGTTTGGGGAAGCAATGGGTTGGGGTTTTGTTCTTGTGTTTGTTGTGTGTTCACCCATTCTGCATGTTGTTTTTTACTGGCTGCCAGTTAGATTTTCTGTTCATATTTCACCTTAATGCCATCATGTTTAAAGGCTCTATGCAGACCTTCATGACATATGCAGGTACTTATAAATGAATAATATACTTGACTCTATATCATTGGTCTCTTGGAATGTTCGCGGATTAGGTCATCCGATTAAGCGAGGAAAAGTATTTGCAGTTTTGAAGTCACTTAAATCTGACATTATATTCTTGCAGGAGACACATGTTATAGCCACGCAGCACAGGAAACTCAGGGCTAATTGGATTTCACAGGTTTATCATTCACCTTTCACATCCAATGCCAGAGGGGTTGCTATTCTTTTCAGAAAGTCGGTACCTTTTCGTTTTCATTCATCCAAAACTGACCCAAATGGCAGGTTTATTATCATAACTGGACATATCAATTCACTCCCCATTACACTGGTAAACGTTTACGGCCCTAATACGGATGATCCAGCTTTTTTTCGTAAGGTATTTGATTTGATCCCGGATGACGATTCAAGCCACTTACTGATTGGAGGTGACTTTAATTGCTATCTTGATCCATACTTAGACAGGCTGTCCTCTGCCCCTCCACCTAATATTCATACTGTACAAATTCTAAATAATTTGATTAAATCCAAAAGAGTGGTAGACATCTGGAGACTTCAACATCCTTCTGATCGTGATTATTCTTTCTATTCTCATAGACATAAATCATATACACGAATAGATTATTTCTTAGTTGACACTAGATTAATCTCTACCATTGACCACACCAAATATCACAACATTATAATTTCAGATCATAGTCCAGTTATTCTAAACCTTCAGCTGTCTGTCCCCAGGCGAGCCTATAGCTGGCGTTTCAATCCAACTTTGCTTACGGACCAGACATTTAAAGAACACATTGCAAAGCATATTTCACAGTTCCTTGAAACCAATGACAATGGGGAGGTGACTGACTCAATATTGTGGGAGACACTTAAAGTGTACATTACAGGCCACATTATTTCTTATGAAGCAACACGAAGAAGGGCTAAGAGAAGCAGATTGGAAGTGATTGAGAAAGAACTGCCGGCTGCAGAACTGGCTTACAGAAACTCTCTGCTCCAGTCAGATTATAACAATATACTTAAATTAAAATATGAATACAACTCTATTTTGGGAGATCAGGTTAGCAACCTTCTACTTAAACTAAGGCAGAGAAACTTGGAGTTTGGTGACAAACCGCATACGTTATTGGCCAGGCAGTTAAAAGGGGAACAGGCCAAAAGAGCCATTTACAAAATAAATTCAAGCTCTGGTCAAATGTTGACAGATTTAAAGGAAATTAATAACAGATTCAGAGAATTTTACTCAGATATTTACACCTCAAAATCGACAGCTCCACAGGAAGATATAAATAATTTTTTTGACTCTATTGAGCTCCCACAACTTGATGTAGTTTCCCAGGAGAATTTGGATTTAGACTTTTCGTTATCAGACCTACAGGAAGCCATCAAATCATTTCCCACTGGTAAGGCGGCGGGACCTGATGGGTTCGGGCCAGAGTTCTATAAGGTCTTCCGAGATGCTCTTGCACCAATTTTGCTAAGAATGATTCATGACACGTTTAGAGACAAGAAGCTCCCATCTTCCCTTAATGAAGCAAATATCTGTGTTTTATTAAAAAAAGATAAAGATGAAACTGATCCCGGTAGTTACAGGCCCATCGCCCTGCTCAATTATGATCTTAAAATAATAACAAAGGTATTGTCAAATCGGCTGGGAAAACATATAGCAACTATTATCCATCCAGACCAAACAGGATTTATCCCAGGGAGGTATTCCTTTTGTAATGTCCGCAAAATTCTCAACGTCCTACATGCCGAACACGGTAAAAAGGATGGAGCTGCTATATTGTCTTTAGATGCACATAAGGCATTTGATATGATTGAATGGCCTTATCTATTTGCAACACTTAAGAAATTCGGTTTTGGTGATAAATTTATAGAATGGGTCAAGATATTGTATAGTAACCCACAATCCGTTATATTAACAAATGGAGATAAATCCAGCCCGTTTTCTCTGCAATGTGGTGTCCGCCAAGGGGACCCACTGTCTCCTCTGCTTTTTAACATTGCACTGGAGCCCCTGGCAATTGGCATTAGGAAGCATCCAGATATTAAAGGTATTACGCTTGGTGGTGCGGAGACTCGCTTGGCTTTGTATGCAGATGACCTTTTGGTCTGTTTGGATGACCCAGTAGTTTCTGTACCCATCCTACTGAATTATATAAATTCTTTTGGTAAGATTTCTGGCTATGTTATAAATTGGGGAAAAAGTGAATTCATGCCAATATCAGATCCATTGACTGATGTTTTCTTGAAAAATTTGCCATTTAGAGTTGTGAAGGATTGCTTCACTTATCTTGGACTTAAGCTGACCAAGGACCCGAAGCTTCTCTTCAGCTTTAACTTTGAAGAGTCTGTAGAAAAACTGAACGCAAATATTGAGTCCTGGAGGATGCTGCCCTTATCCATGATCGGACGGGTTAATGCAATCAAAATGGTGAGCCTACCCAGGTTTCTGTATCTTTTCCAGAACCTGCCCCTATACTTGAACGCATCTTTTTTTAAGAAGCTTGATTCTATCATCCTGCCTTTTATATGGGGTTATAAACCACATAGAATAGCAAAGGCTCATATTCATAAACCCCTCAAAAAAGGAGGCTTAGGTCTTCCCATTTTCAGACATTATTATTGGGTGGCTAACTCCAGGGCTCTTGTCTACTGGAACGGTACAGAGACGGAAAACATTCCCTCATGGTTACAGTTAGAAGCTTCTGCTGTCAAAAGCTCTTCACTACCTGCCCTCCTTTTTTCAAGGCCCGCCCCGGTAGATAAGTCATTTCAGAAAAACTTCACACTAAAGAATTCCATACGAATATTAAATCAGATTAAAACTGCTTGCCGGCCCCTCAGTGTTTCTGTTTATGCTCCCATTTGCCAAAACCATCTTTTCAAGCCTGGACAGTCAGATGCTGTGTTCACGGTCTGGAAGGACAGCGGTATTAATACATTTTCAGACCTGTACATTGATGGCAGGTTTGCGTCATTTAAGCAATTAAGCACCAAATTTAAACTGCCAAACTCTCATTTCTTCCGTTACCTTCAGGCTAGGCATTATCTTAAAGAAAATGTTCCACACTTTGAGTCTTCGCCCATCATTCACCCTTTTATTGAGAATATTTTGCTCCCGCCAGATTCTGAGCAGCTGGTATCAAAATTTGTGAATTATTTTTCGACTGTGGTGTCCTCAGAACATATAAGGGAAGCATGGGCTAAGGATCTGAATTCAGATATAACAATAGAGTTCTGGGAGGAAGCTATGTCTCGGATTCATTATTGTTCTATTAACTCGCGGTACAGGCTAATCCAGTACAAAGTGATGCACAGAATGCATTATTCAAAAACCAAGCTGAACCGCATATTCCCATCAGTGTCTCCTACGTGTGACAAATGCCTTTCAGCTGAAGGGTCACTGGCACATCTTTTCTGGTTCTGCCCTGCATTTCACAATTTCTGGACTGAGATTTTCAAGTGGCTTTCGAAAGCCTATTCCAGAGACATTCTGCCGGATCATGTGCTTGCTATTTTTGGTTGCTCTACAGGAACTTTTGGAATGTCACATGATTTACAAGCTGCTTTGCAACTAGCAATGCTGGTTGCTAAGAAGCTCATTCTGCTGGTTTGGAAGTCCACCCGCCCACCATGCTTTAAACAATGGCTTAAGGATATGATATCCATTATACAGATGGAGAGATTGCGCCTTAGTAAGAATAATCTGCAGAACAAACTCTTTTTGAGAATTTGGGGCCCTTTTTTGTCTCTGTGCCAGATTACTCCATCCCAATAGAGACTTCTAACTGTGAATAAGTGTGCTGTGTCTATGTATGTAGGTCTGAGAGACTAATGATTTTTATTTTATTTTATTTTATTTATTTATTTTTTTAACTGGCAGCCGCAAAATGTTGCTATACAGTATGTGGTGATATGTTCTGTTTTGTTTGTCTTGTTACTGTTGTAAAATTGAAAAACTGAAAAATAAAATATTGAAAAAAAAAAAAAAAAGATGGCCGGGCTTCTGCTGATTGGATTAAGCGTGCCGTGGGATATCGACAAATTATAAAAACTGAGGCAGCCGTTAACAGCCCCTTTAAGCTGCCCCACTTGATTGATGTGATGGGCAGGGCTGTTGGTGACCAAAGTGTGACTTTACGCTCATCGCGGGATACCGATGGCTCTGCAGGGGACAGAGGAACGTATTGACCAACAAAATGGAAGAGTGAGAGACATTGAGGGACATTGAGAGACATTTGAGAGACATTGAGAGGCATTTGAGAGACATTTGAGAGACATTGAGTGAGACTTGTTTGTAGGGTGTAAACTAACTCTACGAGCAACGACATGAGTATATGTTTTCGGCTCCAAATTCCTATACGGCTGTGCCTGGTACCGTGCAGGGCTACCCCTCCCCCTACCTGTTTCTATCTTGCAAGATTGAGGTACGACGTCTCTCTACACCCCCTCCCCCACCCCAACCCCCCCCACCCCCCACCCCTTTCTGTGAGAGTTGTCTGGCTGGAACAAGATGTCCTGAAATCAAGGCGATGAGGCAGATTGTTCTGTGTTTTGGCTACGAACACAGACTCATCCAACGCCTCCACCTGCATATTGTTGTTGCTTATCTGTCTGCTGAGGTGTTTTTTTTTGGTTACAGGCTCTGGCATGTATCCTTTTTTTCTCCTCGAAAATCTATTTGTGTTTTCCCAATTTCAGAAGGCTTGCGCGCCGATAATGTACTTTGTCGTGTTGCCTCGGTGGGCACTGTCCTGCCAAAGAGTTTCCCCAAGGGGATTAATAAAGTATTCTGAATCTGAATCTGAATGCAATGCATGCACATTTCAAATATTAACCATTAATCTACTTTTCATTTTACATTAAACTTTTTCTCAGATTTGTATACAACACATTGTCAAGAGTCTTCGTATGAACTTGTGATTGAATCGCAGTATCAGTATGATTGGCACTTGTATGAAGCATTTAAAAAAACTTAGCCATAAATGTGATTTCCTTTATGTAAATAATTTTACAAAAGTTATGAATAAAGTTATGAACTTAGCTGTTGAACCGGGTTGTATATTGTAGTGCAGAGGTCACTAACTGGCGGACCGCGGTCCGGGTCCGGACCCAGAAGCTGTCTCATACGGACCCGGAACTACAGCCTAAACACGATTTAAAATTGGACGGAGCGCTTCCATTTTAACCGGCGCAGCTGTTATCTTCTTTACGGGAGTCGGTTTGTGGATGGGAAAACAAACAGGACAATCGCATACGAGTTAAGCCATCCCACATGATTCCACTCAGCCAGTCAAACCTGTGTATTCTAGGCGGTAATCATTGAGAAGATGTACCGCAGTTTTCGGCAAGACACAAGAAGACGATAGAAAAAAATAAAAATAAACATGAACCACGTGAGAGACACGGACGAGTGAGACAAAGAAAGGGAGAACCACGCAGGAGTGAGACTGAGAAAGAGTGAGACACAACACAGAAAGGGAGAGAAAAATATGAGGAAAATGGCTCTCAAAAAATGAAAAGTGGACAGCGAAAATAGGGCATTTAATCCAGAATGCACAGACTCCTTTCTGTTTTTACTACTTTTAAATGTTAAATGTTGGGCATTTCCAAATAAAATTGGTTGATCTCCAAGCAGATGTAACCATGAAAGAGCAGTTTGTATGAACTGACCCTTCTACTTTCTGGCTCCAAATGGTCCCTGAGACAGCTTTCCCAGGTCTGAGGAAAGTAGACCCATACCTTTTGACCATGTCATTATCAAAACTAAATATCATTCAAGGCTCACCAATGAGCACCTCCACATGTGTATGAGAATGGCCCTGACTCCATTTAAGCCCAGGTTTAAAATCCTGGCAGGACAAGCTAGAGCTCAATTTTCCCACTGAGCAAAAAAAGTGGGGGAGTTGAATATAAGTGGGGAACTGTTAAGTTAAATAGTTCAATGTATAAGATATGTTGAGGTCTACTAAGGGGACTTCCGGTTGGTGAGCAGAATGGAGTAGTCGTGTATCGTAAGGCTCCTGCCACACAGTTTCTGTTTTGACCATAAGTCAATACAAATTATCTCAACTTAGTTACAACTAAACACCAAACGGCACCCAAACAAGTTTTTTTTTTTTTGCCCAACAACATGTCGTCCAGACCAAGCAAGCCGCCGAAAAAGTCTGAACAAGCTGCCCCAGCTGACACTGCTATCGACAATGCTACGTTAGCAAACATGCTGGTGGAGCTAAGAGCTGACCTGCTAACCAAACCTGACTCACTCGCTGTACGATTTGAAAACAAGCTGGCGACCATCGACACAAAGCTAGATGGGATACAATCCACGGTAACCAACCATGAACAGCGAATCTCTGATTTGGAATCTGGGTTGAATCATCTGCAGTTCTTGGAAGCAAAGGTAACTTCTATGGCTGAAAATAATGCTAAGCTGAAAGCCAAGCTAACTGACCTGGAGGGGAGAAGCAGACGGTGCAACGTACGTCTCATTGGTGTGCCTGAAGCAGTCGAGGGTTCATGGCCAACGTCTTTTTTCTCTAGTTTCCTGGTGGATGTGTTGGGGAAAGATGTGCTTCCTTCGCCCCCAGAACTCGACAGAGCTCATCGCACACTCAAACCCAAACCAGCAGAGGGGGAAAAACCTAGAGCTGTGATCATCTGTTTTCACAAGTTTCAGACCAAAGACGTTGTCATTCGCGCTGCCCGCAAAAAAAGAGGCGAACTTAAATATGACGGCAAGCCAGTCTATATATATGAGGATTACTGCCCTGAAGTGCTGGACCAGCGTTCGGAGTATAAAGAGGTCATGCGCCAGCTCTACATTCTCAAACTCCAGCCTTCACTGTTGTACCCTGCGCGGCTGTTTATCAAGGCTGAAGACGGCAGCAGACGGCGTCTCACGTCAGTGAAAGAGGCACAGCATCTTTTGGCCTCATACCAGAAGCGTTAGAAGACTGATGCAAGTTAAAGACGGTTGAGTTGTCAATAGCTTATCCTAATCACATGTCATTGAATGGAGCAGGTACGCAATTGCGTTTTGTTAACAGAACAAATATGGCTGTTTGTGTGTTAGTGTTAAAAAATGTTTTGTAGTGGCATACAAGATAAGTTGGGCTCACTGTTTCATTTTCACCCCCTCTGGGTGGAACTGTTACATTGTACTGCTTAAGCCTAACAGTTATGCAAATTGACTTAATTTTTTTTTTTTTTTTACCACTCAGACTACTGTGTGGCAGGGTGGGAGATTAGAGGAAAGTAACCCCGGGAGAATGTTGCTAAGCGTGCACGGGCTGTGGGTATTTGTGGGGTCGGTGGGTGTGGGGTGGGGAAGTGGGGGGCACTGTGAATGTGGGTGGGGGCTGGGGGGGGGCGGGGTTTTGCACTTTGTCTCTCATTGTTTCTTTCATTTTTCTTTTTTCTCTTACTTTTCTCTTCCTTTTTCTTTTCACCTCTCCTTTCTCATTATTCTCAGATATAACCAGATATTTCACTATGCTATACAAGATAATCCATCACTTAGGCCTGTATGGAAAGTAAAAAAAACTATGAATAACATTCGTTTTATATCATGGAACGTCAAGGGGGCAAATCAGGCTACCAAAATAAATAAGATCATGTCTCATCTTCAAGATTTGAGAGGTGATGTAGTTTTCTTGCAGGAGACGCACTTGCGCAGTGACGAGGTCTTGCGCATTAAAAGGGGTAGGTTCAGCCATCTATATCATTCAAAGTTTAATGCGAGGGCCAGGGGTGCTGCCATTTTGATTCGAAGCAACATTACATTTGAACCAGAAAAAGTTGTAGCTGACCCAGCTGGTAGATTTGTTATTGTGACGGGAAGGCTGTGCAGCACTCAAGTTATTTTAGCTAGTGTCTATGCGCCAAACTGGGATGATGAACAATTCATATCCAAGCTTTTCAACTCTATTCCCAACATTGAAACATACCACATCATTGTTGGGGGGGATTTTAATTTCGTACAAGATGCTGTTTTAGACAGATCCTCCTCTAGACCATATTCTATCAATAATTCTGCCAAACTACTAACCTCCATTGCAAGGGAGTTGGGCTTGTCAGACCCATGGAGGTCTAAATTCCCCACTAGAAAATCCTTTTCTTTTTTTTCGCATGTCCATCATTCCTACTCTCGAATAGATTTTTTTCTCTTAGACAACAGACTCATTTCGAATATAAATTCATGCGAGTACCACAGTATTGTGATCTCAGACCATGCTCCTACATCACTAGACATACAGTTTCCCAATTACAGCCGTATCTTAAAACCATGGCGATTTAATTCACATTTATTATCTAACGACCCCTTTGTGGACTTCCTAAGATCCAATATACAACTATTTTTTGAAATAAATGACACACCAGACGTATCAAAAGGAACCTTGTGGGAAGCTTTTAAGGCATACTTAAGAGGCCACATCATTTCCTATACAACACACCTCAGAAAGATGACTAAGTCCAGACAAGAGGAACTGTCACAGAAGCTCCTGGAGGCTGATAATAGCTACTCTAATAATCCAGACCCGCTACTTTACAAAAAGCGTTTACAGCTCCAAACTGAGTTTAACCTTTTATCCACAAATGAAGCAGAATTGCAACTGCTCAAGTCCAGACAGCGATTTTTTGAATCAGGGGATAGGGCTGGAAAACTCCTTGCCCAGCAAGCCAGAGCCGCATCCGCCTCCAGGCTTATTCACAGTATTAGGTCTACACCTGGCGTTATTACTACTGACCCAAAATCCATAAATGAAACATTCACCAAATTTTATTCTGATCTATATGCCTCTGACCACCCCCAGGCCAGTACAGCCAGTACTCTAAACACTATTGAGTTTCCTAGAGTGGACGAGGAGCTGGTGGAGAATTTAGCCAATCCAATTTCAACTGCTGAGGTCATAAATGCTATCAGTTCTTTACAGAGTGGCAAGTCGCCGGGCCCGGATGGATATAGCGCACAATTTTATAAGAAATTCGCCCCACTTGTCTCCACAGTCTTGTGTGACGTGTATAACGAGGCCCTGTCTCTTGGCCAGCTTCCTCCAACCCTGACTAATGCCACAATTACTCTTCTCTTAAAAAAAGATAAAGATCCTTTACTTTGTAGTAGTTTTAGACCTATATCCCTGTTAAATGTAGATTACAAAATTCTTGCTAAGATTCTAGCCCTCCGTCTTCAGGGGGTTCTTCCACAGATCATCTCATCAGACCAAACTGGCTTCATGTTGGGGAGGCACTCATTCCACAACACGAGAAGACTGTTTAACATACTGAACATGCCCAGCTCCAGCACCCCAGAGGTAGTGGTGTCGCTGGACGCTGAAAAAGCTTTTGATAGGGTGGAGTGGGACTTTCTATTTGATGTGATGGAGAAATTTGGTCTGGGTTCAGGTTTTATCTCATGGGTGAAATTGCTATACTCCACACCAGTAGCTTCTGTGCTAACAAACAACACAGTATCACCCCCCTTCCAGCTCCACCGCAGCACAAGGCAAGGGTGTCCACTATCCCCTTTATTATTTGCCATAGCCATCGAGCCCCTGGCCATCTGGCTGAGATCTGAGAATGGATTTGAGGGCATTTCCCGCCAAGGCTCAGTACACAAGCTGTCACTTTACGCAGATGATTTACTTCTCTATGTATCAAATCCATCTACATCTCTCCCGATAGTTTTAGACATCCTAAAGCAATTTGGTCAACTCTCTGGCTACAAACTCAACTTTGGAAAGAGTGAGTTATTTGCAATTAATAACTTAGTTGGTGATTTACCAGACGACATAGCTCCTTTTAAAAGAGTGGATAACGGTTTTAAATACTTGGGTATACTTATAACAAGGTCTCTATCAGATACTTCTAATAAAAATTTTGTCCCCTTGCTTGGCAGAGTTGAGGAGGACTTTCATAGATGGTCTACCTTGCCTCTATCATTGGCCGGTAGGGTGAACCTCATCAAAATGACAGTTCTGCCCAAATTCCTTTACCTTTTCCAGCATATTCCTGTACTTATTTCAAAAAAGTTTTTTGCTAAACTGGATAAGGCAATATCAACATTTCTCTGGGCAGGTAAACCTGTGCGTATGCAGAAAAAGTTATTGCAGCTTCCTAAGAGCACAGGGGGCCTTGCTCTTCCCAACTTTGTATATTACTATTGGGCAGCTAATATTCACAAGCTTTTGTACTGGACTGACAAACATACCACCGACCAGCCTGCCTGGGTCCATATTGAAATGTCATCATCCCAGGTCTCACTGCGGTCATGGCTGTGTTCTCCACTTCCTGTGTCAGCCACTGAAGCCAGTGATAATCCAGTAGTTAAGCAGTCATTTAAGATATGGTTGCAATTCAGGAAGCATTTTGGCTTGCAAGGTTCCTCTATTCATGCCCCAGTATCCCATAATCACAGTTTTAAACCGTCCATTATGGACTCTGCATTTCAGTTGTGGTCGGAGAGAGGTGTAGCATCTATCAATGACCTCTATGATAATGGTACATTCATGTCTTTCAGTGACCTATCGTCTAAATTTAATCTCCCCTCATCTCACCTTTTCCGTTTTTTTCAAATTAGACATTTTGCCCAGAAAAACTACCCTGACTTCCCAAACACTCCCCCTCAGACTCTGTTAGACACCCTTCTCAGAATAAACCCCAATCAGAAAGGGAATATTGCCCATATTTTTAATGCAATGGACGTCATCACTTCAGTTTTCCCACAACATACAAAACATTTGTGGGAACAGGATCTAGGGCTCAATTTTGAAGAAGATCAGTGGGACAATATCCTTGAGTCGGTCCACAACTCCTCTCTCTGTGCCCGACACGGGCTGATCCAATGCAAACTGATACACAGGACTTACTACACCAATCATAGACTGTCTAAATTCTATCCCAATGTAGCTGACTCTTGTAATAGATGCAACCAATCCCCTGCTGATCTCATACACATGTTTTGGTCATGTCCAAAGCTTACAGACTTCTGGTCCAAAATATTCGATACCCTTCAAATTGCTTACCATTTTGTGGCTGACCCCCATCCCCTCTCTGCACTCTTTGGTATCCCAAACAACAACATCTTAACGGCTGAGGCACGACATTCTATGGCCTTTTGCACTCTGTTGGCTAGGCGCTTAATTTTGTTGAACTGGAAGCACAACTTGCCACCATCCTATACTCGATGGGTTAAGGAAGTTCTACACAACTTAAAGTTGGAGAGATTAAGGTTTTCCCTCAAGGGCTCCCTGAGGAAATTTGACAAAATCTGGAACCCCTTGTTGTTAATTATAGACTCATTAGATATTACACCTGAGGAGTCAGATATCTGAGTTATGCTGACGTACCACTAAAACTTACATTCCCAAAATGTTAGTTTTTCTTTAGTTTATTCTCTTTTGGTTTTTTATTTGTATTTGTATTTATTTATTTTTCTTCTCTTCTCTCTTCTCTTTTCTTTTCTCTTCACCTAGAGACAGGTAGGGTTGGGACCTCTACAGGGGTATGAGGTGTGGGTGGGTGTGTGGGGGGGGGTGGGGGGTTACTGTAAAATTGGGAAAAATGTGAGCATTGTACAGTATCTCTTTTATGTCCTCATTTTGTATCGTCGATGCTCAATAAACATACTTATAAAAAAAAAAGATATGTTGAGGTCATACTTGAATTGTTTCAATTAAGTGTATGCAAATTTGTGAAATTCAAGCTTAAAAATATATATATTTATAGATTTATAGACTTTAATATGCACATTGTGCATATTTTTTAAGTTCAGTTCTGTGTTACATGACAATAAATATTGTCAGAAAGTTTTGAATTGTCCTGAAATCATTTTATTTACAAGGCAGGTATTGATTAGATGCAGATATTCATAAAAGTACTAGGCCACTTAAATATATATCACACTAAGTTAAACATTACGATCTTCCGGACCTTTGCTTCATGTCATTTTCTCGAACTGGACCTCTTTACATTTTAGTTGAATACCCCTGTTGTAGTGTGTTCTTCGTGGCATACAGTTGTGGTCAAAAGTTTACATACACTAGTGAAGATCATGTATGCCATGGCAATATAGGGTTTTCAATAAACTCTACAACTCTTATTTTTCTGTGATGGAATGATAAGGAGCACATATTTCTTTGTCACAGAAAACATTCATGAAAAATGGTCCTTTTACGAATTTATTATGGGTCTTTTGAAAATGTGTCAAAATCTACTGGGTCAAAAATATACATACAGCACCTTGAATTACCAATTTGGTGATGTAGAAAAAGTTGTTTCAATCCAATTTGCTTTTTGGCATGGCCTCCTAACTTCTTACGAGTGATTATGATTGACTCCAGCTGGTGACTTCTTTCAGTCCATGTAAATAGGGCTTGTTTGACACATTCACTAGACTCAGCCAGAAATACTACAATGGGAAAGTCTAAGGAGCTCAGCACGGATCTGAAAAAGCGCATCATTGACTTGAACAAGTCAGGAAAGTCCCTTGGAGCCATTTCAAAGCAGTTGCAGGTCCCAAGATCAACTGTGCAAACAATTGTTTGTAAGTATAAAGTGCATGGCACAGTTGTATCATTGCCACGATCAGGAAGAAAACGCAAGCTATCACTTGCTGCTGAGAGAAAATTGGTCAGGTTGGTCAAGAGTCAACCAAGAACCACCAAAAAGCAAGTCTGCAATGAGTTGGAGGCTGCTGGAACACATGTGTCAGTGTCCACAGTCAAGCGTGTTCTACATCGCCATGGGCTGAGAGGCTGCCGTGCAAGAAGGAAGCCATTACTCCAGAAGCGGCACCTTACGGCTCGACTGAAGTTTGCTGCTGATCACATGGACAAAGACAAGGCCTTCTGGAGGAAAGTTCTGTGGTCAGACGAAACTAAAATTGAGCTTTTTGGCCACAATGACCAGAAATATGTTTGGAGGAGAAAAGGTGAGGCCTTTCACCCCAAGAACACCATACCTACCGTCAAACATGGTGGTGGTAGTATTATGCTGTGGGCCTGTTTTGCTGGCAGTGGAACTGGTGCTTTACAGAAAGTAAATGGAATAATGAAGAAGGAAGACTACCTCCAAATTCTGCAGGAAAACCTAAAATCATCAGCCAGAAAGTTGGGTCTTGGACGTAGTTGGGTGTTCCAACAGGACAATGACCCCAAACATACATCAAAAGTGGTGAAGGAATGGCTAAATCAAGCTAGAATTAAGGTCTTAGAGTGGCCTTCCCAAAGTCCTGACTTAAACCCCATAGAGAATATGTGGACTGTGCTGAAGAGACAAGTCCGACTCAGAAAACCAACAAATTTAGTTGAACTACACCGATTCTGTCAGGAGGAGTGGTCAAAGATTCAACCAGAAGCTTGCCAGAAGCTTGTGGATGTCTACCGAAAGCGCCTAATTGAGGTGAAAATGGCCAAGGGACATTTAACCAAATATTAACATTGCTGTATGTATATTTTTGACCCAGCAGATTTTGTCACATTTTCAAAAGACCCATAATAAATTCATAAAAGAAAAAATTTTCATGAATGTTTTTTGTGACAAAGAAATATGTGCTCCTTATCATTCCATCACAGAAAAATAAGAGTTGTAGAGTTTATTGAAAACCCTATATTGCCATGGCATACATGATCTTCACTAGTGTATGTAAACTTTTGACCACAACTGTATATAGTTTTATGTTGATATCTCAAAGATTTGCTGACTTTTGATAAGCCCAGTTTCCTGTTTGGTTGTGTTATTGCCAATTTTAAAAGGCTGTAGCAAACAAACGGTTTCAAATATCACAAAACCTTTGATACATATGTAAGGCTTGGTCTGAAGATGTTGCCAGCCAAACATGGGGACGTTTGGATGAGAATTGTACAAGGAGTAGCAAAAAAACACGTTTCATAAATGTATAATGTGCAGAAAAAAAGATTCTCCAATTTTTGCCCAATCTTCCCCATAATTGGCAGTTATCATCGTCAGAAGAACTCTCACAAAAGTTTTTAATAGTATTTTTTATTTTCATAATTGTTTGTCTGCTACAGACAAGGGGGCGCTACAGGCCACACCCAAATTTGCTCTTTTTAAAAGTGATGCCATTTGTATCTCTTTCGTCCTAGAATCCTGAAATTGATTCCATAAGCCTCATTCCTCACAACGAACAAAACAGCCTCAACAACTCATAATTAAATGTTTATACTTGTGCCAAACAAAAACTGATAGTGTGAATCAATCACAAGTTCATATGTAGACTCTTGACAATGTGTTGTATACAAATCACAGAAAAGGCTGAATGTAAGATGAAAAGTAGATTCATTATGAATATTTGAAATGTGACTGCTTGGCTAAAGGCTAAGGCTGTCTTCCAAATCCTCTCTCTGTCATGCCAGACCCAGTGGCTCCAAAACAACTCGCATGCACAAGAGTCTGTTGACACAGTGGGCTGAGTAAGCCCCCACCTTCACCCTGCTATTGGCTGCTGGATGGATCTTTACACTGGTAGTCTTGTCTTGTATCTCAGCAAATCTTTGACATAGTCACACCAAACTTGGAGGGTGCACTTTGCATTACATGACATTTACATTATTCTTGTAAAGTGAAAGTAAATGGCAGCCCTTAGACCAAATGAGTAAAAAGTTGAGATTTTTTGCATGGTGTAACAGCACCATCCTCTCAGAGAGCAATCACATTTCAAATATTCATCATTAATCTACTTTTCAAGATTTGTATACAACACATTGTCAAGAGTCTAAATATGAACTTGTGATTGATTCAAAATATCAGTTTTTGCTTGTCACTTGTATGAACATTGAACTAGCCTTAGCGAGATTAAGTCTCCCTTCATTTGAATAATTTTGAAAGATACAAATTTAGCTATTGAATCGGGTTGTATATATTGTGTTGTTGCTGGCATATCAAGTTTGGCGTTGATTTCTCAAAGATTTGATGACTTTCATAGGAATCATAAGACAAACTTCCTGTTTAGTTGTGTTATTGCCGATTTGAAATGGCTGTAGTGGACCTGACGGTGGAATCCTAATACCGACAATAACAATAGGTTTCCTCCTGACGGAGGAACGTTGTTTGAGTCAAAGTGGACTAAATGGGAGACGACCAAGGAGGACACCATTGTTGAAAACAAATCATAAAAATCTAGACTGTAATTTGCCCAACTACATGTTGACAAGTCACAAAGCTTCTGAGAGAATGTCCTATGGACAGATGAGACAAAAGTGGAACTTTTTGCCAAGGAACATCAGCTCTATGTTCACATGAAAAATGAAGCATATCAAGAAAAGAACACTGTCCCTACTGTGAAACATGGAGGAGGCTCTGTTATGTTCTGGGGCTGCTTTGCTGCATCTGGCACAGGGTGTCTTAAATCTGTGGAGAGTACAATGAAATCTGAAGAATCAAGGGAAAGTGGCTTTTATGAGCCTTGACCTCAATCCTGTTGAGCATCTTTGGAAGGAGCTGAAACATGCCGTCTGGAAAAGACATCCTTCCAACTGGAAACAACTGGAGCAGTTTGCTCATGACAAGTGGGCCAAAATACCTGCTGAGGGTGCATACATCTCATTGACAGGTACAAGAATCGTCTGATTGCCTCAAAAGGTTGTGCAACAAAATATTACGTGTTTTTTTTTTTTTTATTCCATTGAAGCATGGTTGAAAAGCAATGTCTGACTTTCTCTGGTTAACTTTCATATATATATTTTTTATGAATACTTTTGTCAGATTAAAGTTTTTCCTGTGAGTTTTTCTTTCATTGACCGAAGGGTACCAACAATTTTGTCCACGTCTGTACATCTGAGTTCTCAAACCATTTTCTCTGATTGAGAATGGCAATTGAACAGTGTTCAGATGACTACCTCTAAACCTTTTCTACAATATACAAATACAGCCCGTTTTATCTGAAGACCTTCTACTGCCACGCAGAGAAAAACTCTCCAGTTGGGATAAGAAACGGGCCCTATGGTGGAAGGCAAACATTTACAGTAAACGTTGATGGTTGATGATAAACCATTTTTGTATTCAGACACCACATTGTCCCAAACCACCAATATAAACAGTGCATGACCCAAGTGTGAGCAATTTAGTTTTACAAATGACAACTGTTTTAGTTTTGTTTAATGTTTGCAGCCTGCGTTTACCATTTGCAACCCAAGTGCATCACAGTGAATGAGAATGTGCTTTGGCAAGAGTCTGATTTGACAAATGGGTTTTAAGGTTTTGGGGACGAGTCTTACTAAAAGTGTACGTACGGCCAGAAGCCTTAAATGGCGTACGTACCAAATAATGCACATTTATAAAACCGTACGCACACCTCTATGCAAAGTTCCCTTCATAAATCACAGATTACCCACAAGCGTGCATACTTTAATTAGCATTGTGCATTAGCATAAATGGTCAATGCAAAGCACCTCATGAATGCTAATCTGGTATTTCATGACCCTGGCATGCGACAGTTCTTCACAGCGAATCAAGGCGGAAATAAAGTGCAACAGGGTGCAACAGTGGCAGAACTTCAGAAAAAGTGGTAACAAAGATGTAGTGTTAAAATGTGCGTAGGTTTACGTAGAGTTTGCGTAGAGGGCCGCAAATTCTACCGTCAAGTTTGTTTTTTATAAATCACAACCTTTGTGGGAACTGGCGTTTTCAGCCCAGTTTTGTGCGTACACAACATTTATGAATGAGACCCCTGAACACTTGATTCAGAGAATGGGGTTTAGTGTTTTAGCAGTTGTAAAAAAACATAATGAAACTGCCAGGTATAAGAACCTGGTTTTAGGACATCTTAAAGAATGAACCAACTGCAATGCGCCTATGATCAAACAGTAGCTTGGACCATTCTGTTTGACTGCTCAACGGTAATATGCATTTATCTCATGCATATTTCTAGCGCACATACTGGATGTTTCTCACCATGCTGTCAAGCCCACATAACAAACAAGTGTCAGAAGCATACACAGTACAGGGGGGTATTGCACAAAAGTAGAATAAAGAAATCCAGGATAACTGAGCAAGCGCGGCTTGACCTAGTCTGGCCGTCGTATCCTGGCTTAATTGGCTGCACGTTTGCCAAGCCAGGATGAAAAGGCGCGGCTATGTCAAGCCAGGTGTAGGTAGTCAGGATAAATGTGTGTTCACGGCATTCTTAAATAGACCTCGCGATCGCTCACAGAATCAACGATCAGAACATGGACAAGAGTCGCGCAACATATTTCACCGCCACAGAACAACAGCTCCTGATTGAGTTTTATGAGGAGGAGAAGGGCAACTCAAGCCATAATCAAAGAAAGAGAATAAGCCTGGCAGACAATAGCGGACCGGCTTAATGCGTTAGTATTAAAAAATTGTACAATCCTCTGGAGCTGTCATTATTGGGCTACAATTAAGCATGTCCATAAATTTAACATTTCTGCGAATGTTACGTAGGTGTACAGACACAGTACATATTACAGTAAACCGCAACTTTATTGATGCACAGATAAAGAAGACGCGGAGAGACTGTTTACCCAATCAGAATGCAGAACACAATGCACGAGGCAAATCCGTGAAGTAGCGAAAAAAAATTAAACGATATCGCGAGGATTCACTGGACTGAACCATGATATCGCCAGGGTTCACTGTATTGAAAACGTGACATAGCGATGGTTCATTGTACTGCAATAAAACTTTAAATCAATCTTTATGCAATAAATCTTTATGAAACCTCGACGGCAGTTTGACATGCAGTCTTCATCAGCATATCAATATAACACTTGGCCAGAGTAATAATAATACCACTTAAATCAATATTAAAAAAAACTGTTGTAGATTTAAATGAAATGACAAATGACAATTTACTATATATATGTAAATTTTTATGGATTATAAATAAAATGATGCAACATATTTAAAAAGATCATGGACATGCTGTAAAACACGTGAATTCCTCACAGGATTGACGGTGGAAATACAGGTGAATCACTAGGATTAATCTTAGCCTGGCTGTTAGCCTGGTCTGGAGCAGGCTTGCTGCATTGAATAAATCACCATGGTAACTTGGCCAGGCTAAATGTTATCTGCTTTCATGCAACCGACCTGAGGCTAAATTCAGCCAGGATAACCAACATATCCCGGCTTAATCCCTTATCTTGGTTTTGTGCAATACCCCCCAGAACTGTGCTACTCTATAAAAAGACAACGCCTGGTTGTTTATTTGCATGCAAAAGCCACAAGCTTGTTCAGTCTAAAAGCTGGTTGTACATTTCCTGATATATACTGTGTTGAAGAATGTCAAACTCAAATTACCTCTCTTTGCTGAATTTCAGTGTGTGCAGGATAGCTGGTTGCTTTTGTCTCAGGTTCCACAAGTGTATGCTGTCATCGGTTAAGGCACTCACCAGTGCCCCCTGTGGATAAGTGTAAACCCAAAACCACATTTACTAGCAGTAACAGTACATTGCCACAGACCCTTTTTTCCCCACACTGACTAGGCTGTAGGCTAGTGGGCCAACACTATACTGTTTGTGCGTTTGTGTTTGTGTGTCAGGCAGCATGGGTTTGTTACAACTTTGGAGCAGGTTGTGTGTGAATGTGTGTGTGAGCTCTGGGCAGAAGGTTGGCGGCCCTCTGAGCTGCGTGACCCACCTCATTGACCAGGAACTGGAGCTGGATGACAGCTGCTCCGCTCTCGTGCTGGCAGTAACATTCCACTCCGGCACGCCCAAAGCTGCAGCCAGGCTCCATCAAGGAACACAATCAACTGTCAGTGACTCTTGTACTATACACCAAGTGTTGGGGCAACATGGTCTTAACACGGAGGACCAGTGAGTATGAAGCTCTAACCAAATAATCGCATCTAGCCAATGTTGGAAATACCCACATAAAACCTTCACTTTCTTCAATTTCTTTGAACCAGTCCTATTAAAGCAGTCTGCCTTGTGAGAGTGCATCTTATAAAGTTTGTATAAATATAAACCTGAAGGCTCTGACAAACATATTTATTCCATTCAGTGGGGAATCATCTGAGGGAAGTATGATCTCAGTTCTATATTTGGGTCTTCAGATCACAGGATCTTAGTTTTCTCAAGACAGTGACCCCAAGGTTAATCATGTGCAGTCATGTGCCCCTGGAAAACCACCCACTGTGAACCACTCAACTGTGACTGATAAAACAAGGATCCACCTTTGGTGTGTTTGTTGGAATTCAAAGCATACCTTAAGAAATTGTGTAAATATTTCTAGATGTTAAGTACCCTAGGATAAGTGGAGCATTTCTTAGGAACAGACAAAAGTGGTAAAACTGGTTCAAAAGTCTTCATTTATCTTACCAAAAACACACTAACATGCTCTTCATCAACAAGTGTTTAGTAGACCAAACAAGAAAAAAACAATCTGACCCATGCTACAGGAACTGCCCAGCCTCAGGTATCACCTACTAAACTATAATAATAATCGGCAAATGTTATTTAGCACTGCAGATAATAGTGGTAATCAATGTTCCCTCAAAAACTATTCTAAACACAGCAAATACAATATATGTCTGAGCGCTCAATACTGTGAGCAATTTGTTACTTGTTCTCTGCTGCAATGATCAGTATATAGAACAGCATTAGCCCTTGCTGCTAACTAAAAATGTGAAGGGTTTGGGTTAGATTTGGGGTTATCCATAACTCTGGCCTTCAAGAGGAAGACTGAGGTGTGAAAGCAAGGGAACTGTTGGGATTTGGGTCACTGCTAACAAAAATCCTAACCCTAACCTTAATTTGAAGGGTAAGGGTTTGGGTTTGTGTTACCTTCCTGTGATCTTCCAACTACTTAGTGCTGCACCTGGAGAAGCCTGGCAGCGCTGTAAGGATCCTTTTCTTTGACTTTGGTGTGTCTGACCCCCTGACCTGCTTTGTGAGTGTCCCCCACACATGCCCTTCCTCTTCACACACAGAGAGTGAAAGGAGCAAGCTAGACAAGATCATCAAGGAGTCCAGCTTGGGCTGTCGTCAGGACTCAGTGCAGGGGTTGGGTGAAAGAAGGCTTCTGGGGGGTCCAAGTCGCGCCCCCTGCAGGACGTATTGTCCGCTCTGGAGAGCAGCTACAGCAATGGGCTGATTCATTCATGATTTCCTTCACACACCCTTGGTAACAGGGAACATCCTCCTCAGTATCGGAAAATCCTGCATGTGTCCCACCCCCAAAAAATCCTATACTGCAGGTACAAACTGTACATTTGTAACTTAAAAAACTGTAAAGCCCTCCCCAATGTCAAAGTAAATCCTATGTCCTTGCTTATAAGGATTTTCATTTAGCCATTGCTGCATTGCTAATCAAACGTAGAGCTCAGCACTAAATTCACGTAAGACAGAAAGTTAAAATGTGACATTATTATTACCATTGTATTATAATAGCGTATAGTGTCAAAGCGGTGCAGGTGCACAACTTAGAGGGAACATTGGTGTTAATAATCATCAATGATGCAATAATCACCTGAATCTCACACAGTTGCCTTTCTGGTGCATACTAATGTCCAAACTATCCGAATGAAAATGTAAAATAAAATAGTAAAAGTAAAGTAAAATAACATTTCAAAGATGAGAAAATAGCTAAACTGATGAAATTATAACTATATAGAAGCTATATAACTACAGCTTCTATATAACTATATAAATACCTCCATAACTATATCCATGCGCAAACAATGTTTTCATGTTTTTGGGACAGTAGGCCAACATGTTCCAGCAATATTACTTTGTATATGGCTAATCGCTTTGTCCTGCTAATCTTTAATCAATTGTCAAGCACGGACCACCAACAGCCTCTGCAGGCTCAGCTTGGCTCTCATTTGCAACAGTGTCAGTGAGAGCTGGCACACTGAAATGAAATATGTGTGAACAAGTTTAACAAAGCTGTAATCAAACAATCCCTCCATGCCTTTAACAAACTAAGGTGGGGTTACAGCAGAAACCATTAATGGAGGCACCACAGTGGGCATGCCAGGAGGAACCTACAGTAGAGTACAGTGTAGAAAAGGAAAAAGCACAGCATCAGCCTGGCTTAGCTACAGCATGATGTTCCTCTGCCAGCCCTCTCCAGAAAAGAGTTCACACCTGGGTTCCTTCAGCCCTCCTACAAAGAGGGATTTCTATATTGGTCCACATATCCAGGGTTCCGTATGCTTTTCATCTCCCTCACAAACAAGAGTTGATCCCACAAACTGGTGAGATCAAGAAGTGCATAATGTACTAATTCGCAATGAGCAAGCTGTAAGTGGAATTCCACCCTCACCAACTGTGCTGTGGTCACATGATGGTTCACTTATCTGTTCATTCACATCAGACATTCCCGAATTGCAACTGAAATTGTTGGATTTTAGATTGCGCACCAAAGAGGTGGGGGGAAAAAACTTCCCCCCAAAACTTATTGTGTGTCCATGAGCCAAAGTACATTTCAAATACAAGTACTTTTGAAATATGTCACAAGAAGTGGAGTCACATACAGACACACTTTTGCCATGACAGTGCAATATCTACCATATCAACCTAATACCAAGAAAGGATCTGCAACATAAAAAACACTACACTTCCTTGTTTGGGAAATGCAGTCTACCACACTACGTTGCACAACCATTAATTGTACTGACATTTCCTTTATCGAATAAAGCATATCTTGGCTAAGAGTTATTTCTGTACATGAATCGAAAAGGTCTGTCTTTTGATAAATGGGCCAGTGTCTTGATGACAGGAATCCCATCACCCCCATGAATCACAACCCATGTACGTTAGGACAACATGGACAGGATGTGTATTTTTGGGGAGGAGATCTATGCACACACTGGGACCAGCCACAGACCACACTGTGGATGGCCCGTCTTAGCATAACAGTCCAAGAACATTCTCACCATGAAGCAGATGGCCATGCATGTTAGATAAGGGCTGGAGCCGAATTGTGCAATATAGATTAAGAAATATAGTAAACATCCTTAAGATAAAAATAACAACAGTCTTCCTGAAAACGGTAGGGTATCTGAGGTAGCTGTGACTCGAACCGAACAGTGATATTGGATTAGATTGGGTGTTGTCGTGTCAATTCCCTACCTCCCTTGCCTACACTGCCGGATCTCAGATTCTCTGACTCATGCAATGACCCCCTTTCATGAACACAGCCAGTTTTAGTCTTGAAAAGCAAGCAGTTTGATGGTGAAATGAGTGACAATTAAAGAGAGTGTGTAGAACTAATTCAACTCGGTTCCACATATGGCAACTTTTTGCCACAGTGGAGATCGCATTAATGAGCCACGTTTCTCCTGGAAGAACATAGCCACGTTTTTCAAAAAACAGTGAACAGTATTTCAAATGCTTCTTCTTTGTTTGAATGAGCATGCCTGGAGAATAATATGTAGGGGCTGCAAATACCATTCCTTGTCAGTCAATATCTTCACTACACAGGCATTGTAAAGTATAATTCTTACTAAATGTGAGATATATTAGAGTCTATCTACGGCGTGAATACAATGTACAATACAGTAGTAGGAAGAGATGGGGTTGGCATGATATGAGAAGTACAAACATTTTGACCCATCAACTGTTCAAAAAATGTAAATATTTAATTTCACATTGTCTTTTGTAAAAAGATACAGCCTCAAAGCTCCACTCTGCGTCCCGATGGCCAGTATCTTCTGCACAGGGTCAAACGCCATACAGGACGGTTGATGAGGGAAGCCGTGACGCACAGTCTATATCAGAAAGCACATAATTTTTAACACTATTGGTCAATAGTAACCAAGTAAGCACAGATGTCTTTATGGGGTGACATGTTTTTTTATTCCCTCAGACCAGTGGGAGACTAAATACAGTTTAAGTGCATTTTGTTCAGGCTGTGAACATTGGACAGTTCAGTACTATCTGACAGTGGGCAAAGTAACTTGCTGTGTAATGACAATAAAGTTGAATCTAATCTGACTTGTCTACCACAGTGGAATAAAGCAAATAGGTGACTGAAAGAGTATGAAGCACGTGTTAATGTAATGAACTGGACTACTAAGGAGAACAAGTTGGCCTACACTCTGCAGAAAAATGACAATGACAATTCACAATATGCACAGTATGCTTGTACCCGGTAAGCTAAGCCATAGCTTTGCCTCAATGCTAAGCAACATATGGGACTGGAAGGGGGAGGGAGAATCAGCTGACAGTGCTCTGTGAAGGATTTGACAGCTAGCTAGCCAGTCTGCTAACTATCTTAAAAGCTACCATAACAGGAATAGTTTGATAATTTCAATTTAGGTGCTGGCCATGACATTTATGCTCAACGTTATTTTTAGTTTGCGCTATTAAATTAACAGCGGGGACTGGATCACACGCTCATACTGGCGTCGGTAAATACTGTTGGCATTAGCATTGCTATCTAAATTCTTACCTTACACAGCTGAAAATGTTCTGATTGTAGGGATTCTGTAATTGCATCGTTTTCCTTGTTTTCCGATTGAGCAGATGCAGAGGAAGACGAAGCTGCCGTCAAGCCGTCCAAGACCTTTCTAATATTAAACTTCTTCATTTTCTCACAATATAGACCAGTATGAAACTTAAAAAATATCAACGGAGCTACCATCAATTTATGGAGTGCTCGTTAAAGAAGTACAGACAATATATTGCTACAGAGGGTGTTGTCACTGCACTTTCCATTTCATGAAACAAAAACACCCTGCTGATCGCATATAAACATTAATTTAGTCTTCTACGATATCAATTTTGAACCACGGACATTATAGTATTGACGTCTTTTAGTCGAAATCAATGGTTTCCGTCACTTCCCCTAACAGGCAAAACCGAGCTTGTGCTAGATACGGAAACGCAATGAACTGCAGTGCAGCAACGACTGGAGTAGGCGCTGTGTTCATACATGTCTGTGTTAAGTAGTGTCTGAACGCCCGGATGTCCATAATAAAGCGTCGTGTAGGTAGACTGGTCTGTAAACGTTGTTGTCACACTAAAAATTGTCAAATACCAATTTGCATAGATAATAGATTGTCCTGGGACAATATAAATCATAGTCTCACTCTCTTTTCATGCTCCTACGCAAAAAGCATTCTTGAAACAATAATTTGGCCAAGCTCAAATGTCCTACAAAATATTTGAGACATCCAAGAGGGTTCAGACTGCACGCTGCAAGTTTGGTGTGAATACCATAGGTATCCATAGAAAGGCTAGATGTCTCATCAGCGCTGCTGGCCACCATACAGTCTGGTCCATAAATATTTGGACATATTTGGAATATTGGAATATTTGGACATTGACACCATTTTCATCTTTTGGCTCAAAACCACAATGGATTTGAAATGAAACAATCAAGATGTGCTTTAAGTGCAGACTTTCAGCTTTAATTTCAGGGTATTTACATCCAAATCAGGTGAACGGTGTAGGAATTACAACATATTTTATATGCGCCCCCTCCCTTTTTAAAGGACCAAAAATAATTGGACAAACTAACATAATCATGAATCTAATTGTCACTTTTAATACCTGGTTGCAAATCCTTTGCAATCAATGACAGCCTGAAGTCTGGAACCCATAGACATCACCAGACGCTGGGTTTCATCCCTGGTGATGCTCTGCCAGGCCTCTACTGCAACTGTCTTCAGTTCCTGCTTGTTCTTGGGGCATTTTCCCTTCAGTTTTGTCTTTAGCAAGCTAAATGCATGCTCAATTGGATTTAGGTCAGGTGATTGACTTGGCCATTGCAGAACATTCCACTTCTTTGCCTTAAGAAACTCTTTGGTTGCTTTCGCAGTATGCTTCGGGTCATTGTCCATCTGCACTGTGAAGCGCCGTCCTATGAGTTTTGAAGCATTTGGCTGAATCTGAGCAGATAATATTGCCTGAAACACTTCAGAATTCATCCTACTGCTTTTGTCAGCAGTCACATCATCGATAAATACAAGGGAATCAGTTCCATTGGCAGCCATACATGCACACGCCATAACACTACCTCCACCATGCTTCACTGACGAGGTGGTATGCTTTGGATCATGAGCAGTTCCTTCCCTTCTCCATACTCTTCTCTTCCCATCATTCTGGTACAAGTTGATTTTGGTCTCATCTGTCCATAGGATGTTGTTCGAGAACTGTACAGGCTCTTTTAGATGTTTTTTGGCAAACTCTAATCTGGTCTTCCTGTTTTTGAGACTCACCAATGGTTTACATCTTGTGGTGAACCCTTTGTATTTACTCTGGTGAAGTCTTCTCTTAATTGTTGACTTTGACACAGATACGCCTACCTCCTGGAGAGTGTTCTTGAACTGGCCAACTGTTGTGTAGGGGTTCTTCTTCACCAGGGAAAAAATTCTTCTGTCATCCACCACAGTTGTTTTCCGTGGTCTTCCGCGTCTTTTGGAGTTACTGATCCCACCAGTGCGTTCTTTCTTTTTAAGAATGTACCAAACAGTTGATTATGCCACACCTAATGTTTTTGCTATCTCTCTGATAGGTTTGTTTTGATTTTTCAGCCTAACGATGGCTTGCTTCACTGATGGGTGACAGCTCTTTGGACTTCATATTGAGAGTTGACAGCAACAGATTCCAAACACAAATACCATACTTGAAATTAACTCTAGACCTTTTATCTGCTCCTTGTCAGTGAAATAACAAACTCCCTTTATGATGGAATAACATACACCTGGCCATGGAAGAGCTGAGCAGCCAATTGTCCAATTACTTTTGGTCCCTTAAATAGGGGGGCGGCACATATAAAAAAAAAATTAATTCCTACACCGTTCACCTGATTTAGATGTAAATACCCTGAAATTAAAGCTGAAAGTCTGCACTTAAAGCACATCTTGATTGTTTTATTTAAAATCCATTGTAGTGGTATACAGAGCCAAAATGATGAAAATTGTGTCAATGTCCAAATATTTATGGACCTGACTGTACATAACACAGGCTCCAAAAAGAAAAGATCTCATCAGTGCCCTCCTTTAATATGTCCATCTAGACATTGTTAAAATTAAATAAATAGGAAAATGAAAATGCTGGTTTCTGACCTGAAACGAAAGAAAAACTCAGATGGAACCCAAACATTTACAATTTTACCTCAGTAATGTTATCCACCTTCCTTTTCATCAGCCTAAACACCGGCGGCACTTCACCTTGCAAGAAGGCTTTAGAGGAGAGATGACCTGTGATTGAGCAATTTGCATAGCACGCGTTTCCTATCTGCAAACCACACAAAAGCAAAAAGTCAATGACATATAAACATAATAAGCTCACAATTACATAGGTTCAAATGTTAACTCACGGTTGATTCAATTTCTTGGTTCAATCCAAGCCCCCAAAAGTCAGAGCGTGTCAGGCAACTTTTTCCTGTTCTGACAATGAGCTCGCCCGCTGGGTTGTCAGCGTCCAATAAGTATCTGAGCTGATTATTGTTGAAAGAAGCAAATAAAATCATAACAAGCATAATATTATTCATTATGATATAGGAACATGGGTGGTAGAGCTTCAAGATGAGAAGCACATATGTCTGTCTTATATATCACACAGCTCTTTCCTTTATACATATATGCAATGTATGTAATGCAATGTATGTATATGTACATACATGCAACGTATGTATATGTACATACATGCAACCCTGTAATTTCTGTTTAATACTGTAGCATCTTGTACTATACAGCTGTACATTTGTCTAAAATCATACTGTGTATATTCTGAGTATACTCATATTTATTATATTCTGTTGAAATAACTGTTTTGCACTTCTGGTTGGATGCTAACTGTATTTCGTTACCCTGTACTTGTACCTGTGTAATGACATTAAAGTTGAATCTAATCTAATTTTGTGACGATACCCAGCTAATGCAAGGAGTTTACAAAAATTTATTATAACGTTACATACAAACAAATGCGAACAGTTACTTTACGTTATGCACTATACATTTAATAATCCCTGATAACAGCAAATGCAAGGATAGTTTACAAAAATGTTTTGTAACGTTACATACAAACAAATGCGAACAGTTACTTTACGTTATGCACTATACATTTAATAATCCCTGATAATTTGTTGATGCTAAGCGCCATCGGTGAAAGTAAACTTTGACGTTATCAAATTTAGCTTCATAACACCTACCCAAGCAGACTTGTAACATTCATAAATATTGACAGATCGTACAGATGTGGAAGCACTGGTCTGTGACGGTGAAATCCAGGTTTAAATGTCCTCACTTCCCCCCGCCCCCCAACAAAAAAAACAACTCCGGAAACTCCCTGCCTCACGGCGGTGCAGTTGCCTCGCGGTGGTGCCTGCAACGCTCCTGCCTCACGGTGGTGGACTGCAGCCAGGTGCCTCTCGATGTTTCCCGGTGGCCACTCGTGGTATTGCAACATAAAATCCCCATGGGGCCCAGAAAGCATTTTTCCCATAGACCGTAATAGTAAAAGAGAAGCCTGTAAAAAGGTTCTCAGGACACCTACAGCTGTAACCACTATTAATTGCAAATCTTTTTATTCCATATTTTTAAGTCATGGACTTTTAAACCGTCAAAAAAAATTCTAAAGGCCAGAAAAGCCCCCTCAAAGTGTTATTCTTATGGTGACGTCACAGCTGTGTGCCTACACTGCCAAGCGCAGTCCCGCTGTGTCTCGGGAACGTCACACTGTTCAGCCACTCTGTCGCAAGTCTGTTGTTTTTGTTATGTTATGTTTGTTATATTGTAAATTGTTAATGTTCAGTAAAATCACATTATTACTTTGAAAAGTTTGAACTTATTTCATTATAAAGCCTTGCATAGGAACACCTAATTATGTTAAATACACCACACAACGGAATTTGTATTTATTTATTCAGTAGCATGTGGCTCAGTATAGGTTCTGACATCTCAGTACAGGAGAAAACAATGTTTTAGGGTCGACTATAAAAAGATATCAGGCTAGGAATTACACTTAATGTCCAGGAGCTCCTTCCTCCAAACTATATCACGCAGCTGTAAAAGAAACAGAGAAGCTGCATAACGCTAACGATAGACTTGCCTGTTTGAATGTGCCGATATAGCCCATAAAATAATAAGAACTTTAAACTTAATCTGACAAGAAGTCGTAGGCTATATCACATATGGGATCATTGATAGACAAAACAGATTTACTACTGGCATTTGGTTGATAAATATGACAGCTTGTGGAGAATCCCTTATTTTTTATTTTAGATTAACCTTAATAAAAAATGACTCGTTTTATCCTTACTTAAACTTAAAAAATAAACAAACAAAACGAATTAACCTCGTATAGCCATGACTATGAAAACATAATCGGTTTATGTGTCCTATAAATCCATCATTTGATTGTGTAGATTCGTCATTATCGGTCAAACTCTTCCACAAGCACTCATGAGCGCGCAGCGCTTGTCCAGAACGTGATTTGCTCGATCTCATTGCCCCAGAGCGTCATCAGCCTCCCATCATTCCATTCCCCATACCGTGGAAGTAAACCAGGAAGTTAAAAAACTTTTTCGGCACATGCGCCAGGTGAGCAACTTCATTGAAATCAACGGCCGCCATTTTTCTGTACCGCATCCAGTTTATATAGTAGGTCCATGGTGTCACGGTGTCCATGACCATGGGAGTAACTTGCAAGTTGATGTTCTCGCAAGATTTCGAAGTATCTCGATAATTCAGATTAAAAAATTAGCACGACAAACGAGAGGCACCTGGCTGCAGACCTCCACAATGGGGCACCTCTACCATGCGGCAGCTCCACAACAGGGCAGGAAGTGAATTTTAAAATAAAAGTGTAAAATTTAAAAATAAAAGCGCAAATGCATATAAAAGCGCATTTCCGGTTTTCCTCCCAAATGCATTAATTAGTAAACACATTAAATGACGTTAAATCTATTAAATTCTTGTCTATAGTTTAAATCGTTATATCATATTTATATAGTAAACGTTAGACAAGAAGCCAGACTAGTATACACTGCATTGCGTAATTTTACAACTTAGTCATTACGAAAAATAAAAGGTGGGGGGTGATATGACTCGGGGCTCAATAGTGTATTTGTAGCCTACTACAAAGCTGAGGATCGTGAAAAGATAAGGTCAAAATGCTGATAACTGAAAACAGTGGAGGTTAGAGATAACATAGCTCAGTGCAAGTTATGACTCGTATTAATCCGCCTGCATTTCGTAAGAATTATCATTATCATTTCGTAATTTTATTGTGTACTATACAGTACTTCAGTGCCTTTTCATTATATGAATTATAAATTGTCATTTAACCTTATTGCACTGCTGCTTTTCATGTTTGGCTCTATATCTATGCCAATTATGTTCTTGTGCTGATATCTACAGTGTAATAATAAACCAATAATAATAAGCCAATAATTAAATGATCAGTGATAACATGTAAAACACACCAAGTCACAACATGATTAGACTTTATTCTCGCATACAATAAACTCATTCATCTGTTTGACATTCAGAATAGGCCAAATATTTTCTTCCATTATTTCGGCACAGAATTGCAACATCTTCTGTGTTGTGAAATGAGAACTTGAAGGGCTCCAGCATCGTTTCCTTTTCAAGGTAATTCCACACCCTCCCATACTACCTTAGCCTTGTTCTCTTCCCCCATGCCCAGGATGCCAGGCAGGTCCACTTTGACAGAGAACAGTTTTTAAAATCAACCCACTCATAATGAGAATCAGAATCTGTTTTAGATTAGATTAGATTAGATTCAACTTTATTGTCATTACACAGGTACAAGTACAGGGTAACGAAATACAGTTAGCATCCAACCAGAAGTGCAAAACAGTTAATCCAACAGAATATAATAAATATGGATATACTCAGAATATACAGAGTATGAACAGTATAATCAGAATATACAGGGTATGTACAGATTCAAGTGGTTTTAGACAAATGTACAGCTGTATAGTACAATAAACTACAGTATTAAACAGAAATTAAACAGAAATTACCGGGTTGCATGTATGTACAGTTAGTGCAAATGATGCAATGAGCAGATGTGCAAAATGAACAAAATGAACAGATGTGCAAAATGAACAAAATGTACAGGTGGTGCAGTAACAGATGTGCAGATGTGCAAAATGAACAAAATGAACAGATGTGCAAAATGAACAAAATGTATAGGTGGTGCAGTAACAGATGTGCAGATGTGCAAAATGGACAGTGCAATAACAACACACTTATGCAAGTGGTGCAAAATGTACAAACAGGAATGTGCAAATATAGGGTGGCGGGGGTTCTATGGGGGGGCGGGGGTTATATAGGGGGGCGGGGGTCTAGTGGAGTTCAGGAGTGTCACAGTTCTGGGGAAGAAGCTGTTCCTCAGTCTGCTGGTTTTAGACCGGAGACTCCTGAGGCGCCTGCCGGAGAGCAGGAGGGCAAACGGGCAAACAGTTTATGGGCGGGGTGTGAGGAATCTCTTCGGATGCTGTGAGCTCTACGTAGACAGCGCTTCCTCTGGATGTCCTCAATGGACGGAAGAAAAGTCCCAGAGATGCGTTGGGCGGTTCTCACCACCCTCTGCAGTGCCTTGCGCTCAGCAACTGTGCAGTTCCCGTACCACACTGTAACACAGTTTGTCAGGATGCACTCGATCGCACAGTGGTAGAAGTTCACCATGACAGCTGAGGACAGGTGGTGTATCCTCAGTGTTCTCAAGAAAAAGAGACGCTGGTGAGCCTTCTTGATCAGGCCGGAGGTGTTTGTAATCCAGGACAGGTCATCCGAGATGTGTATCCCCAGGAACTTATAGCTGGAGACACGCTCAACGGCCATCCCATTGATTTGAATGGGGTCGTGCGTGTCTCCCCTCTTCTTCCTGAAGTCCACAATAAGCTCCTTGGTCTTTACGGCGTTAAGGAGCAAGTTATTGTCACCACACCACATGGCCAGGTGCTGCACTTCCTCTCTGTAGGCTGTCTCATCGTTGTTAGTGATGAGGCCGATCACCGTGGTGTCATCAGCAAACTTGATGATGGAGTTGGATCCATACATTGGCTTGCAGTCATGAGTGAAGATAGAGTAGAGGAACGGGCTGAGCACACATACCTGTGGTACACCTGTGTTGTGTGTGATGGTGGAGGAGCAGGAGTGAGCTGACCTAACATGCTGTGGGCGGTTGGTCAGAAAGTCCATAATCCAGTGGCAGAGGGAGGTGTTGATGCCCAGCTCTCCAAGTTTGGTGATCACCTTGGAGGGGATGACAGTGTTGAAAGCAGAGCTGAAGTCTACAAACAACATACGGGCATAAGTGTTATTATTGTCTAGGTGTGTAAGCACAGAGTGCAGCGCTGAGGAAACTGCATCGTCTGTGCTCCTATTGCTGCGGTAGGCAAACTAGTGAGGGTCAAGTGTGGGTGGGAGGTTGGTCTTCAGGTGTGCCAGGACCAGTCGCTCGAAGCACTTCATGACAATGGGTGTGAGTGCTACAGGGCGATAGTCGTTTAGGCACGACGGGCTGGAGTTCTTCAGCACCGGTACGATGGAGGTGGATTTGAAGCATGCCGGCACAGCTGCTTGAGCAAGGGACAGGTTGAAAATGTCCGTAAAAACTCCTGAAAGCTGCTCAGCGCATGCTCTGAGCACGCGGCCAGGAATGCCGTCTGGGCCAGCAGCCTTGCGCGCGTTGATCCGGCTCAGTGCGCCGAGGATGTCTGTTGGGTTGAGTGTTAGGGGTTGGTGGTCTGGAGATGGAGTGATTGGGGTGGCAGTCTCTGTGTTGTTCCTGTCAAACCGAGCGTAGAAGTTGTTCAGCTCGTTTAGGAAGGAGACGTCTGTGGGTGGCGGGGTGGAGGTGTTCGACTTGAAGTCACTGATGATCCGGATGCCCTGCCACATGCGCCGGGGGTCGGAGTTGTCGAAGTGCTCCTCGATCCTCAGCTTGTAGCAGTGCTTGGCCTTTTTGATGCCCCTCTTCAAGTCAGCCCTAGATGCACTGTAGGCCTGTTCGTCACCTGATCTGAAAGCGGCCTTGCGAGTCTTCAGCAGGAGCCGAACCTCCTTGTTCATCCATGGCTTTTGATTGGGGTACGTGATAATCCGTTTCTGTGTTGTGACGCTGTCAATGGTGTTGTTGATATAGTCCAGTACAGAGGAGGTGAAGGTGTCAATGTCCGTGTGAGAGCCACAGGTAGCCTGTGAAGCAAACAGACTCCAGTCCGTGTGTTGGAATCTGTCCTGGAGTACAGAATCAGCTCCTGCAGGCCACACCTTTAAGCATGTCCATGAGTTTAACTTTTTCTGCGAATGTTACGTAGGTGTACAGACACAGTACATATTACAGTAAACCGCAACTTTATTGATGCACAGGTAGAGAAGACGCAGAGAGACTGTTTATCCAATCAGAATGCAGAACACAATGCACGAGGCAAATCCGTGAAGTGTCCGTGAGATCGCGAGGATTCACTGTACTGAACCATGATATCGCGAGGGTTCACTGTACTGAACCGTGATATAGCGATGGTTCACTGTACTGCAATAAAACACATCTTTATGAAACCTCGACGGCAGTTTGACAAGCAGTCTTCATCAGCATATCAATATAACACTTGGCCAGTAATAATAATAATAATGATACCACTTAAATCAATATAAAAAGACTGTTGTAGATTTAAATGAAATGAGAAATGACAATGTACTATATATATGTAAATGTTTAATGCATTATAATTAAAATGATGCAACATATTTAAAAAGATCATGGACATGCTGTAAAACACGTGAATTCCTCACAGGATTGATGGTGGAAATACAGGTGTATCACTAGGATTAATCTTAGCCTGGCTGTTAGCCTGGTCCGGAGCAGGCTAGCTGCAGAGAATAAATCACCATGGTAACTTGGCCAGGCTAAATGTTATCTGCTTTCATGCAACCGACTTGAGGCTAAATTCAGCCAGGATAACCAACATATCCCGGCTTAATCCCTTATCTTAGTTTCGTGCAATACCCCCCTGATCTTTATTTGAGACGTAGATAAACAAAAAACTTTCCAAACTAAAAGACTCTCTCTTTGGAGGAAACAAAAATCAATACTATAAACTTTAAACAAAAGACCCTCTCTTTGGAGGAAACAAAACTCGACACTATAAACTTTAAACAAAAGACTCTCTCACTGGAGGAAACAAAAATCTAGATTTACAAACTCTTCAGGATTACTTGATCAAGGCTGTGGTCGTGGGCTGGGTTGCGGGGAAAACACAAACACTCTGGCACAAGACAAGGGGAGAACGCAGACTATAAGCACATGAGGGTAATGGGGAACAGGTGCAAACAATCAAGGTTGGGAGAGACAATCAGACAGAAGATACGTGAGGAAGGGCCAGTGATCGAGGTGTGACAGTACCCCTCCCTCTAGGGCCGACACCCGACGGCCCAGGTTTACCCGGGTGGAGTCTGTGGAAGTCCCGGATGAGGCCAGGGTCCATGATGTACCGAGATGGCACTCATTGCTGTTCCTCAGGGCCATAACCTTCCCAGTCAACCAGATATTGTCGGCCCCGACCCCGGCTGCGAACTGCCAATAGTTGTTTGACCTTGTACACTGGACCGCCGTCAATCACCTCTGGTGGCGGGGGGGAGACGGCAGCTGGAACCATGGGGCTCTCCTTGGCCGGCTTAACCTGACTGACATGAAAGGTCGGGTGGACACGGAGGGACCGGGGCAGACGAAGCCGTACCGCTGCAGGGCCTATGATCCTGTCGATAGGGAAGGGGCCCACAAACCGTGGTGCCAGCTTCTTGGAGGGAACCTTGAGGTGGAGGTCTTTGGCAGAGAGCCAGACTCTCTGACCTGGCTGGTAGGCGGGAGCAGGCCGTCTCTTGCGGTCTGCCGCTTTCTTGACACGATCCCCTTGTCGAATTAGCACCCGTCGTGCCGCTGTCCAGATGCGACGGCACCTACGAATCATGGCGTGGGCAGAGGGGACCGATACTTCCGCCTCATTGTCTGCAAAGACAGGGCCATAGGCACATAGCCATAGGCACATTTAAAAGGGGTGAAACCCGTGGCAGATGTGGGTAATGAATTGTGAGCATACTCTACCCAGACCAGATGTTTGCTAAAGGTAGTGGGGTTCTGGGGTAGTGGGGTTCTGGGAGACGAGGCAGCGGAGGCCGGTTTCCAACTGATTCAGGCGTTCAGTCTGGCCGTTGGCTTTCGGGTGATACCCAGAGGTCAGGCTGGCCTTAGCTCCTACGAGGCGGCAAAACTCCATCCAGAACCGAGACACAAACTGGGGCCCCCGGTCAGAAACAATGTCTTTTGGAAACCCATGAACCCTGAACACGTGGTTCAGCATGGCCTCCGCCGTTTCCTTGGCGGAAGGTAACTTTGGCAGAGCAATGAACCTTACCATCTTTGAAAACCTGTCCACCACTGTGAGGACAGTCGTGTTTCCTTGGGAAACCGGGAGGCCTGTGACGAAGTCTAAGGATATGTCCGACCATGGTCTGGAAGGGATGGGGAGCGGCTGCAGCAAACCCATGCGTGACCTGGAAGACGTCTTATTGCGTGCACAGACTGAGCATGCCTCCACGTACTCCCGGACCTCTGGTTCCATGGAGGGCCACCAGAACCGCCGAGAGATGGCAAACATTGTTCTCCGAACTCCTGGGTGACAGGAAAGCAGCGAGGTGTGAGTCCAGTGGATCACCTGTGGACGCAGCTCAACCGGAACAAACAACCGGTTTGCTGGGCACCCACTAGGTGATGGGGCTCCTCTGTTTGCCTGCTTGACCTCAACTTCTATCTGCCATACCATAGATCCAACCACACAGTTCAGTGGAAGGATTGATTCTGGTTCTTTGGCAACAGGCTCGGGGTCGAATAGCCGAGATAAGGCGTCGGGCTTGACGTTTTTCTGGACCCCGGCCTGTAGGAGAGAGAAAAAGAGAAGCGGTTAAAGAAAAGCGCCCACCTGGCTTGGCGGGAATTCAATCTCTTGGCTTTGCGCATATATTCTAAGTTCCTGTGGTCCGTCCAGACAATGAACGGCTGGTTGGCCCCCTCTAACCAGTGTCTCCACTCCTCCAACGCTACCTTGACAGCCAACAGTTCTCTGTTACCGACATCGTAGTTCCGCTCGGCCTTGGACAGTCGTTGTGACAAGAAGGCACAGGGATGCATCTTGTTATCCCGTTCCGAGCGTTGAGAGAGGACGGCTCCTAAGCCCTCGCTGGATGCGTCCACTTCTACCACAAACTGACGCTGTGGGTCAGGCATTGTGAGTATTGGAGCTGATGTGAACTGACTCTTGAGATGCTGAAACGCCTTCTCCGCCTCTGGAGACCAGTGGAACTGCACCTGGGAGGAGGTTAGAGCATGGAGGGGGCGAGCTATCGCGCTGAAGTTTCTGATAAATCGCCTGTAGAAGTTAGCAAATCCTAAGAACTGCTGAACCTTCTTGCGGCTATCAGGAGTGGGCCAAACAGCCACAGCGCTAACTTTAGCCGGATCCATCTGAACTCTCCCAGGGGCTACAATGAAGCCCAGGAAGGAGACAGTGTCGGCATGAAACACACTTTTCTCAGTCTTAACGTAGAGGTCGTTGTCCAACAACCTCCTGAGTACACGGGATACATGGTCCTGATGAGAGGTAATGTCTGGGGAATAAATGAGGATATCATCCAAATACACATACACAAAGATATCAAGAAAGTCTCTTAATATGTCATTTATCATTGCTTGGAATATGGAAGGGGCGTTGGTGAGTCCAAAAGGCATAACAAGGTACTCATAGTGACCGCTGGGGGTGTTGAATCCGGTTTTCCACTTGTCACCTTCTCTAATGCGGACCAAGTGATAGGCGTTACGTAGGTCAAGTTTGGTGAATACCTTGGCTTGTTGGAGCTGGTCAAAAACAGAGGACATGAGGGGAAGGGGGTACCGGTTCTTTATGGTAATGTCATTGAGAGGGCTGTAATCTATACAGGGTCTTAGGGACCCGTCCTTCTTTTCCACAAAAAAAGAAGCCTGCCCCTGCTGGTGACGATGAGGGACGGATCAAACCCGCTTTCAATGAAGTCTATGTAGTCCTTCATGGCCTCTCTCTCTGGGCCGGAAACCGAGTACAAGCGGCCCTTAGGAATGGTGGAGCAAGGAATCAAGTAAATTGCGCAGTCATAAGGTCGATGTGGGGGAAGGGACATGGCTTTGGATCGGTTAAAAACCTCTCGAAGATGATGGTAGCATGGAGGCACTGAGCTCAGATCCGGGTATTCGGGGTCTGTGGTGAGGCAAGCAGAGGGCATGTTAAGTCCAGACACGTTATCTTCGTGGTTGGAGTTGCTATGGCAATTGAGAAGACCGTCTTTCCCCCAGCCTTTAATTTCTCCGGTTCTCCAGTTTATCTGGGGTTGGTGGCGAAACAGCCAGGGCTGCCCCAAAACTATCGTGTGTGCGGATGACTTAAATAAAAAAAATTGAATGTGTTCTTTGTGATTCTTAATGTGCATGAGGACTGGTTCGGTGATGTGAGTGATGGTGAACAATTCCTTTCCATTCAGAGATGTGGCTTTTATGGATCTGTCCACGGGTTCTGTCTGGAGTCCCAGTTCCTCTACCAACCCCCAGTCCATTAGGTTCTCATCCGCCCCTGAGTCTATGAACGCGTCGTGTTCTGTGAGAGTGTGGTGCCCTATTTGTACTTTCGTGAGAATGCGAGCTGCGGGAAATGAATCTGTGGCTTGACTCACCGGCATGGATCTCTTGGCTGGACAAAAACGGACAAGATGACCAGTCTCACCACAATCAAAGCACCTGCCTTCCATCTGTCGCCTCCATCGCTCCTCCAGTGTCAACCTGGTTCGACCCAGCTGCATGGGTTCTCCTCCCTCGAGGGACATGTGACCTGCCGGCTCTGAAAAGGATCGTTGGGAAGACTGCCAGCTTGGTGAGTGTGGGGGCTTCTTTGTTAGGGGAACTCCCCCTCCTCGTTGCCGTTGGAGTTGCCCGATCCTGTTGTCGGTTCTAATGGCGAGAGCGATGAGGGAGTCCAGGTCCGCGGGTAGCTCCAGGGGAACTAGGAGGTCTTGGATGGGGGCGGCCAGCCCCTTTAGGAAAACATCATAAAGGGCTGTGTCATTCCATCCACTCTCCGCCGCCAGAGTGCGGAAGCGAATGGCGTAGTCACAAACCGAATCCTTGCCTTGTCTTAATCCACTCAGCTCTTGAGCCTTCTCTCGGTCGGTCGTCACTGGGTCGAAAATCCTTTTTAGCGCCGCCTGGAAGTCAGCGAGGGACCAGCAGAGTGGTGAGTTACGAGCCAACTCGGCTGAAGCCCAAGCTTTAGCTCTACCAGACAGGTGGGAGATCATGAATGCAACCTTTGCTCGGTTGGTAGGAAAGGCATGAGGAGTGAGTTCAAAGTGAATCGAGCAGTCAATAATAAAAGCCTGACACAGTCCCTGCTCTCCGGTAAATGGTGCAGGTGGGGCCAATTTACTGCCAGAACCGGCAAAGGGCGTTCCTGGGGTGGGTACGGCTGCTGCTTCTGCTGCTGCTGCTTCTTGGGAAGGGGCTGAGGCAGCCGGTTGGACCCACTGGCTCATTAGGTCTTGAAGCTGTGAGGTGAGTTGATTCAGCTGAGACGCTATCGCCGTCTGGAAGAACTCCTGACGGGTGACGCGGCTCTTTTGGGTTCGTAGTATTTCCGATATCTGCTCCTTTTCTGCTGGGTCCATTCTGGCCAGAGTGTAATGTCAGGCTTGGACCGGGAAGAGGACTCAGGATACAAAAAAGTTGAGCAGTACCAGATCTTTATTTGAGACGTAGATAAACAAAAAACTTTCCAAACTAAAAGACTCTCTCTTTGGAGGAAACAAAAATCAATACTATAAACTTTAAACAAAAGACTCTCTCACTGGAGGAAACAAAAATCTAGATTTACAAACTCTTCAGGATTACTTGATCAAGGCTGTGGTCGTGGGCTGGGTTGCGGGGAAAACACAAACACTCTGGCACAAGACAAGGGGAGAACGCAGACTATAAGCACATGAGGGTAATGGGGAACAGGTGCAAACAATCAGGGTTGGGAGAGACAATCAGACAGAAGACACGTGAGGAGGGGCCAGTGATCGAGGTGTGACACTCCTCCATGGGAGAAATAGCTGTGGTAATGACATGAGTAGTTAAAGAACGTAAACAAGGAATACAACAACATCCACACAAGGTTAATATTGCAGCAAAGACACCAATATCGCCATTGACACCAATATTGATGACACTAGGGTCCGGTATCTTCCAAACATATTCAGCCAGGAATCCCACATGGAGGTGTTCACTCCAGAGTGCTCTTTCATTTTTCCATTGAGGGTACGAAGCCCCTCAATGGCTTTGGACAAGCGGCCATCAGCGGCTGTATTGTTAGGAATTAATGTGCAACAGCGTTCTCCAAACATTGCGCAAACACCTCCTTTTTCAGTCAACAACATGTCAAGAGCTGGAATGTTCTGGAATGCCATAAGGGAAGTCGCCGACAGCTGTTCATGAACAGCTTCAAACCCACTTTGTGTCCAATTTCCTAATTTTTGAACGTTGTAATGGATGTAACTGATCGTGTCTACATTTTTATTAATCGTACACCACCAACAAAATTGATGATTCAAATCCAGCTGATATTTGATCAACCAATTTATATTCATCAGGAACACCACGTGGTATACCTATAGCATCTATATAAGTAGAATCCTTATCAGATATCCAAGCATCTCGCTTCCTTCTAGAAATCCATTGCTGTGATTCTACATTAGCTAATCTCTCAACTAATTCAATAGAAGTAATAGAGTATACTGTAATAGGAAGAAGCAGAGATATTAGGGCACAAGTTCCAGTTACATTCTGTGGTAATTTATCAAACAGTCTATCGTCACCACACCACCACCAGATATCAGCTCTGGAAAGTCAAAAGGAACCATTTGACTGTGTCAATGGTTTACCCTTCCCTGTTATACAGATACTTAAAAAGTTACCAGGGGCAACTGTTTTAGAAAAGACTGGTTTCTTTTTTCATAAAAAGTGATGGGATAAACCGTGTCCCAACCACTGCAGTTAGCACTAAGATTCGTTTTAGTCATTACATCAAGTATACAAGTAGTAGAAATATTCGATGGTACAATGCATAGTAGTGGCCTGAGTCCTGATATACCTGAAGTCACCTGAAACCATTCATCAACAGATGCATCATTTTCCACGATATGCATGCATGTAGTTGTACTCATTGGACCAGGGGTCAACTTCCCTCACATGGGGTCAACAGGATTGTTTTTCTTTGGCGTCGTAATGTTGCTACAGATGGAGAGATAGGTATAAGGGTCAGCCGTCGCTCCTGATCTGTACACATAAAGAGTTAGATGATAACAAGGAGAGTTTGACCAGACATTACTTTTGGGAGGTTGTGGAGCCAAAGGTGCTTCAACAGTTTTTAACACCAGTTGTAACTTATCTGCTTGTTTTGTCAAAACGAGTCTCTTTCTCCACTGCACTGCTTCAAATGTCGTTGGGGTGGGAGACCAATCCTTTCCTGTGTATGTAAAAACATGTTCCCAACCTTCTAGCACATCAACTACAGACAAATATCATTCATAACCTGACCAGTCTATGCCTAGGTAACTACTAATTTATCTATTTATACCATACAAAAATACAATTCAAAATAAAGAGAAATGTAGCCCCCACACTGAATCAAATCTCCTAATCACCTTGGTGGCATTTTGACTGAAATTGGCTTCCCTATAAGGCTCGGTGTCTTGTATTTTCTTCTCTGACTTTCAGGTCTACAAACTCTATACAGTCTGTTCACCCTATTATCAGTCTTTTGCTCACCTCACCAGTTGGAAGTTTCAGCCAAAATGACCCAGTTTAACCTCTCAGCTATTTTAATGACAGTTGGGGTATTCAGCAAAACTTTATGTGTCTTTTCCAATTTAGAAGAATGCCAGTTCTTCTCCTACTGCTTCTTATCAACACCCAATCTCCAGGTTCCACCAACTTGTTGCTCTCCCTGGAAACAAGAAAATCTACAACAGTATTTAATAAGAATTGAATTTAGTAGTAAAATATTGATGTTACTATCCTACTATCCCTCCGGTTGAGACACGTTTTCACCATGGCTCAAATATCACAATTTATTCAGTAGGAAAAACTTACTGTTTCAACCAAAAATATAATTACAACCCCCCCAAAAAAATTCTAGCAAAGTTTCTTTTCTCTCACTTCATGACCTTCTTCTACTAAGTGTTCTAACAATACAATTACTGTATATCCTTTATGCAGATCTCCTTATCTGGTGAAGCCAATAAAACATCGTTAACATAAATCAACACTTGGCTATCAGTTCTAAAATGGTATTGTTTAAACACAGGTTCTATATTATATATAGTTTTATGCAAGAAATAGCTTTAATCACATCCTCTTTGTTACAGTTTTTTTTGCTTAAGCACGATTTTCTAAACAGAGCCCGTGTTGTCAAAACACTACACACAATTAGCACAACCACACACACAACTAGCAAAACACTACAGATCCTTTGCAAAACTAAACACTCTTATAAAAACTATACACTTCTTTTGAAAAACCACACTTTGTTACCATATGAAACACACATTATTTCACATTACTATACTATGTTTGCACGAGTTACACTCTGCTGTGATAAACCTAAAACACTTTTAGCATTTCTACTTCCCTATGATTAGAGTAGGCTACTATGAATTGAAGTACAAATATAACCTAAATTCACCAAACAAGACCAATGTTGCAGACTGAAGACACTCGTTTATTTATCAACATGCCCACAATGTTGACATGGAGATTCATAATACTGTAACAAAACGTCACTTTCCACCTCATTTACTTAAATGAACTCATGCTCGATCTCCTCTCCATCAATTTGTAAAACCCCCTGAAAAACAGTGGCAGGCAAAATTGTGTACTTCAGTTTAGATCTAGTATACATATTACAAGACAGTATGCAAGATCACACTGCTAAAGTCAATACATACCTCTGCATAATCATGCCACAGTAGCTTCACCCTTTCGGAATTGCGCTTGAAAGGCACTTGATGAATTTGCTTCATTTGAATATGTTTTGGGTTTTTTTGGGATACGTGCCAGTGTTGATGTTGAGACCTGATGGATATAACGTGGTTATTGACAAAATTAATACATGTAATATAAATGACAATGTTAGCTTTGAACTGATTGAGTGTTATAGCATTGTTGGCTAAACCCTGTTTACTATCTCCCTCACTTGCTGTTCTGTATAACATAGGAGGCCTTCCGGCTATGGACAGCAGTGTTTAGTGATCATTAAACAGACTGACAGCAGTAGGAAGGAAGGACCTGCGGAATCTCTCCTTCACACACTGAGGGTGAATCAGCCTATTGCTGAAGGTGCTCTCCAGAGCGGACAGCGAGTCCTGCAGGGGGTCAAGCATAGTTCTCAGCTCTGCCAGGACTCGTCTGTCACCCACCACCTGCACTGAGTCCAAAGGGCAGCTCAAGACTGAGCTGGACTTCTTGATGACCTTGTCCAGCTTCTTCCTTTCCCTCTCAGCGATGCCGCTTCTCCAGCAGACCAAACCGCACATCATGGCTGAGGCCACCACTGAGTCATAGAAGGACTTTAGGGGGTGCCCCCTGAACTCTGAAAGACCTCAGTCTCCTCAGGAGGTAGAGCCGGCTCTGACCTTTCCTGTACAGTGTGTCAGTGTGGTGAATCCAGTCCAGTTTGTGGTTCAGGTGAACACCCAGGTACTCCACTCTCTCAATGTCCATTCCCTGGATGTTCACGAATGTCTGCGTCTCCGGAAATCCACCACCATCTCCTCTGGTAAAGTAACAGTTTCAGTATTTTTGCATGTATGCTAATTTGTGTTTGTGTTTCTCATTAGAGTATGAAAGGGCCACAAAGTACTTACCGATTCTCATTTCGAAATGTCCTAATGATGCCACAGTGTAGTGGCTCAAATTAGGCTGAACCCGTGGGTCATCCCAAGGTTGTTGACATGGTCCACTATTGTAACTCTGATGTCATCAGTTATTCAATTTCTTACTCTTCTTACCTTTCCTCTTTCCCCTCCTCGTCCTCTTCTTGCTACTCCATGTCCTCTTTCTCCTACTTCTACACCTCCACGTGTTGAGTGTAAGCAGTGAGTTGTGTTTAAAGTTCTGCAAAAAGAGTGTGAACAGTTTTGCAAAGTGTGTTACAAAGATGCAAACTGAGTGCAAAGCAGTGTTTGTGTTTTTAGTTTTGCAAACTCAGTGAGTGCTTTTGCTATACATATTAATAGTTTTAGAAATTGTGCTACAAGAATCACAAGCATTCAGAAAAAAACTGTAATCAATCGGACGGGGTGGCTGCTGGTGCGTAGGACACCAAAACGGCCTGCGGGGTTTTTGCAATGTATGACCCTGATGATGCTATATACGTGAAACTTCCAATAGATGTCAGTAAAGTCTTGGTAATGTCGATCGATGCGATTGCCACCTGTCCGGTGCTCTGCTGTTTCTAAGGGCCGTTCATGACTCTCTAACCTCCGAAAGTCTGCCTCAAAGTCAAGACAATATTTTTTACTCATACCATTTACTGACAGTATAATAGCCTGTGTAGGCTTACGTGAGCATTCCATTATGCATTATTATGTATTATTATTATTTTATTTTTTTAAATGACTAATTTAAATGGCCATGCTAGATCAAAGAGGACGACGACGACGACTGAAAATGTATTGGGGGAGGGGGGTTGTGTTGTGCGTAGGGGACCTAAATGGCTATCAGCGGCACAGTGTACCTATAAATGCAAACAAAAGGATACGCGAGTTCTTCAAATTGCACTAAACCGTTTGCTCTGTTTTATTGGGGCCACACTGCAGTTTCTGTGACCCGGTTTATGGAATGCAGTGAGGAAGGGGGAGAGAAGGAGGGTACCCATCTTCACTACCAGTGGAAGAGACAGGCGCTATATCTTGCGCGATGAAAAGGTTTAACTTCGGTCCCAGATTCGGTAAGACAGGGGAAGAGGAGGTACGCAATTATCCTTGTTACCAAATGCAGGTAGGTTTCAGCATGTCCCAATTCGAATAGTTAGTAGATTGAAGATGTTCATAATGATAGTGGCTATGTGACACCAACAACAACTTCAAATAAGGCGATTCCTATTATTATTTAACTCATAGGTGTGTGTGAGGTTTTAGTTGTGTGCATACTCAGGCTCGTCTAGATGTAATATGCTTATAGTAGATTAAGTAAAAATATACGAATTCTTGAGTCACTGATTGACCATGTACTTGTAATAACACGATGTGCCATCAATGATGTGAAGGAAAATTTGAGAGGGTTTTGAAGAGACCTATGTAATTGTTTGACAGTGCAAGTGCGCTATCCAGGGTGCTGAAACCAGTGACTGCATATCAACTTTAAATTTATGTTGCGTTCTGTATTCTGCTGATACCTCAATGATTTTCAGGTTAGCTACCTGCTTTGGATTGCATCAACATCGCTTAGGAGCTGCACTCTTGTATCTATGCTTTACTCGCAATGGTGTGCTTAAAGTTATAGATCTTACTTAAACTTGACATAGATTTCATGGGCTATATTTAGGCACATATTAGTAAATATACTAATTGAAGAGAAATTGCTTACTTTCATGTAATCTCTCCTACAGGAAGGACATAATTGAAAGAGGTGTGCTAAACTGATGGATATACCCCACAAAAACGTTGATGTCTTCTTTGTTGGCTGAGATGACCTGATTCTGCAGTCAGTACCTCGGATACAATGTGGAATATGATTCGGCTGGGTACAATCTGTATTTTGTATTTTCCAATTATATTGTTCGAGGCATTTGTGTCTCCTAGTGACAGGTATGAGAGGTCGTTGGTGCCGCGGGCGGCGTCCCGCTTGGTGGCCAGGATGGATGGCGACATTATCATCGGTGCTCTGTTCTCTGTCCACCACCAGCCCTCGGCCGAGAAAGTCGCAGAACGAAAATGTGGCGAAGTACGGGAGCAATACGGAATTCAAAGAGTGGAGGCGATGTTCCATACGTTGGATCGGATTAATGCTGACCCGAACCTGTTACCCAACATCACTTTGGGCTGTGAGATCCGAGACTCTTGCTGGCACTCATCAGTGGCTTTGGAGCAAAGCATCGAGTTCATAAGAGACTCTCTCATCTCCATCCGTGATGAGAAGGATGGCTCAAGGTGGTGTATTGAAGGAGTGCCCGCCAGCCAGCCCCCCCCAACAAAGAAACCCATAGCGGGGGTCATTGGTCCAGGGTCGAGTTCAGTGGCCATTCAAGTTCAAAACCTACTGCAACTTTTCAATATCCCCCAGATTGCGTATTCTGCAACAAGCATTGATCTGAGTGATAAAACCTTGTTTAAGTATTTTCTAAGAGTTGTGCCCTCTGACACCCTTCAGGCCAGGGCCATCTTAGACATTGTCAAACACTACAATTGGACCTACGTGTCAGCTGTCCACACAGAGGGTAAGAGAGTACCCTTGCTGGGTATCATGAGTGCATGCATCTGAGCAAAACAGCATCTCCACTGGGGCATATTCCTTCTATTGTGACTTTGTTTATTTACATTTTGGACATTTGCAAGAATAATCCAGTTTTATACTGTGAGCCAAGTATTAATCTCCCAGAGCAGGAAGCACAAAATAAGATTTTACATTAGGTCAAAAAGGATGTTTTTCATTTAGCCAAATGTCTAATCTTGTTTACTTGGATTCCTAATAATACAACCAGTAGACATCCAAAAAGTTGAATATTAATTTAATGTAAAATGTGATTCAAAATACAGAAATTCTGCAATCATCTTTAAAAAGTGATACCAGTGACAGGTACCCCAGCTGTCAAAATTGTCGTTAACTTTGACTTTCTATAAACAGCTCCAGAAGGAGATCATGGAAACCATAAGGTCATGCCATCTGCCCCAGAGTGATGAATGATGAAGCACTGTCAAGCTGAATTGACATGGCCTATGCATTTTTGACTCAATTCAGTTCAGATTCAATGGCATTCTGTTATTACAATATAGGCTTTTCATTCATGCATTCAGTTTCTCATTTAGAAGATGTAACATTCATTAACTCGCACTGCAGTTCCTGGAGCTTAGTTTGGGGACTGGTTTGAACAATAATTAAGACCCATGTCCCAGTGGAGACCCTGGGTTTCAGAGCTGCCTGATGTTCATGCTTTGTCCTCATCAGCACCCCTTCCTCCTTCAGCACTGGGAGTCAGGTATGTGTTTAGGATGAGGTGATAAAAATCAAATGCACTCATTCAAGTAAGAGGTAAGTGTTCAGTGAACGTGTAATCATATGATCTACAAGTGTATACAGACAAAACAAACACAATGAGGACCAGATCATCCTTTTCTCCTGTTCTCAGGCAACTACGGCGAGAGCGGGATGGAAGCCTTCAAAGAGCTGGCTTCTCAGGAGGGCCTGTGTATCGCCCACTCTGACAAGATCTACAGCAACGCCGGGGAGAAGCACTTTGACCGTCTGCTAAGGAAGCTGAGGGAACGTCTGCCTAAAGCCAGGGTGGTGGTGTGCTTCTGTGAGGGCATGACCGTGCGAGGGTTACTCATGGCCATGAGACGCCTTGGCGTAGTGGGGGAATTTCTCCTCATAGGAAGGTAGGTCAGTACTACTCAGTGGTTAAAGAAGGCCACTGCAGATCAAAAAGTCTCAGGTTCAAATCCCTGCCATATGTTACATTCTATTAAGCTAAATGAATGCATAATCAATAGGGCCATTCCAGTAAAGATGTTCAGAGAGTGTAAGTAAAACTATGGATTAGTAATTTTCTTTAAACCATGTGTGGAACAAACATGTGCTTCTACTTTCTGAAAATGCACTATTACACCTCTGTACATCAGAATCTGAATCTGAATCTATTCATCTGATCGCTATGGCAGAAAGAAGCAAACATAGAACATATATGTGACATAATAATATAACAGGATGAAAAATATAATGTAAAATACAATACAAATTAGATACAAATAACATTAAAGTACAAATAACATAAAGTACAAAGTGGGCATTAGCTATACAGATGGGGGGGAATGTAACTATAGTGAGAGAGATAAGTCAGTCTCCATAAATACATTGAGATAAGTCAGTCACCATCACATAATGGTATGCAGTATATTGCTAGACGACACATAACTATCTTATTAGTGATGTGTTTTTGTAGCTTACGTTGAAATGGTAAGTGAATGAAAGTGTTGATGATGACAATGATGGTTTGCAATCAGGGTCTTTTTCCTCCAAGTCATGTGATCAGGCTCACCACAATTCAGTGAACTGAATTGTGAATTACAATTATTATCATGGCAGGAGTGGAACTCTTATGAAAGCAGAAGATTCTTTATGTAAGGGTCAGTCATGAATAATGAATCTGCAGCAAGTTCCCTCTGTCCCTGTCAGAATGTGACACAGGGTACCATGGAACAACACCTCCAGCGCAGGATTGAGGGGAATGAGTCCTGAATATCAAAGCTGCTGTGAACAACTAGATGTTCACGAATTGTAGCAGCCTTAAAAGTACCAACCTTCCATATAGTTCTGAGATGAGTGGCAAAGAAGTAACATCTTAAAAAGACACCCAATCCCCTCGAGTCCTAGATTAAAAAAGATCATTATAAATAGCTGAATAAATAAGAAGGAAACTAAGATTGTATGGAGGGAAATTCTGGGTAAACATGTGTAACACATTGAAAGTCCCCTCCAAATAATTCACTTGAGATATTTTCAAAAGCAGACAGGTAAAATGCAACTCAAGAGTTCAGGCTTGCCTCTGTAGAGTATAAAGAGGACATTCATTCGTTTGTGGTTGTTTCTTTCTGGGTCAAGGAGACTTTTTGTACGTTTTGTAGAGCAATGCAGTTGCGGCACAGGGAAGGTGGGAAAGTAGACTGGGCCTGTAAGAGGACCTGGCCATCCATCCTCTGTTCTGAAGGGAAGGAAACTGGTATGGAACAAGATGAACCTTGTCTTTTCTAAAATAACGAACAACACTTTTATCAAATCAAATCAAATCAACATTTATTTGTATAGCCCTTTTTACAAGCAATGTCACAGAGGGCTTCACATATGCCCCTAGAACCGCCCCTCAACCAACCTAAACCCTCAAGGAAGACAAGGAAAAACTCCCAGAAAAACTCACTAGGTAGAAAAAATGGAAGAAACCTTGGAAGGAGCAATTCAGTGAGGGATCCCCTCCTCCAGGGACGGTTGGAGAAAGTGAAGAGCGGAACACAGGCTAAAACAGTCATAACTCTAGAGAGAGTTAACAAGTTGCTGAAACATCAATACTCAATGCTCAACGTGGGTCTTAGGTTGCACAGCGTCAATTTAGGCAGTCACTGGGCTTGGGCCCATGATTGGCGCAGCATCACACGCAGGGGGATGAGGAAAAGGACCGGGAACTCTCTCCTTGTCCATCAGGGAGACTGACGTCCGACTTATCAGACTCTGACAGTATTGTAGTGATTTACGATTGATGGTGAATGATGCTGTGGGCTGGTTTGAATGTAATACAGTGAACCGATTAAACAAGTCTGTGAGTTAGTAGGATTGATCCATAGTCAATTTCATTGATGTGTTGACTGTTGACTTTTCCTGTTTGGATTTTGACATAACTTGAATGATACAAGCATAGCTCAGCATTATAGTGGTCTGATATTTGGCTTCTTAGTGATACAGTTTTATTCTAGGATAGCTTTGTATGATTACTGCCTTGTGCTTGCGTCAGTCCAGCAGGGTGCTGGCAGACAGTTTGATTAGGGGGACTATGGTACTGTGAAACAGATGGCGGAAGGCTGGTAATGTTGTCATGCCAGAATGGGAGAGCCTAACCGAGCCCAGTCTTTTGATACGTCAGGCATGTGATAAAGGATGTTTGCTTTTCTTTTTTTTGGCACCTTTCCTAGGTTGCTGTTGCTTTTAATAAAAGTTGTTTTTGTCAGTGCTCTTACACAGCTGCAAGACATGTGTCATGTGTTGGGAAGCACACATGGCTACACGCTAACCCATGTCCCCTTCCACTCTCCCCTCCTATCCCCCTCTACCCCCTGTCCACCACCCAGCGATGGTTGGGCAGACAGAGACGAAGTGGTGGAAGGCTATGAGCAGGAGGCCGTAGGCGGCATCACCGTCAAGCTACAGTCCGAGGAGGTCACATCCTTCGACAACTACTTCCTGCAGCTGCGTCTGGACACTAACACCAGGAACCCTTGGTTCCCTGAGTTCTGGCAGCACCGCTTTCAGTGCCGGATTCTGGGTCACCCACAGGAGAATGAGAACTACTATCGAAACTGCTCAGGTAGATATGAATGTGTTTCTGTAACACGTAGAGTAGAGAGTAGGGTAACATTTTATTGATCCCCTGCCTGGTTGAAACTGCAAAGGCTGTCATATTGTCAGCTCATGCCAGTTGCCAATAACATTTGAATTGTAAGGTACAATGTTTGAATGTTACATCCTCGAATGGCTGTATTCTTCATGAAACTGAAAACTTACAATATGTTTGACTAAACTACAGATGCATCCATCTATCCATACAATATATTAATATTTTCCTTGTTTTATTTTATTTCTAAAACATTCTCCCCAACGACAAAAGCTGATCTAGGTAAAAATTGAATGTTTTTTCACATCAGCCAACACAGAAAGGATGAGAACAAACACATTAGCTTAAGCTTTTGATCATGTGAAAAATGCTCAACAAGCTTAAAAAATATATATTTACGTTTCGAAGACTTGTGAGCTGCTTCTGAATCATATTTTTTATTATATCCTTTCTTTATTTAAATTATTAATATTAATTTTAAAATAAACGTAAATATAAAAGTATGCATGCAACAGTGCACAATTATTTTCAGCCATTGATTTTATATTAATTTAACTATTAAGTTCTTAAAAATACATGATGCATGGACTTACTTTTCAGTTATTACATCAACCTTTCCAATACATTTGTATCTTATTTGGAATCTGCGGATTTGCTTGAGCAAGCTTTTTCCTTGTGGTGGTACCATGTGTAAAACTGATTTGTTGTGATAGTCAGCGAGAAATGCTGATAGCCTGCTGTTCTGTCACTTTTATTGTCTCTCTGTGTAGAGCTTCGAGATGGTGAGTGTACTTCTCTGAATGACCCTCAGTAATAAAACACCTCACTTTGGCAATATAGATAGAGGTCAAATGATTTCTTGACAACTTGTCACACTTTGTGACCTATACTCTTCAATACTGGACCTAAAACTGCCACTGAATTATACAGATATCCAAGGGGATCACAATTTTTCTCTGAGGGAGGCATTCAGGATGCCTCAGCTTGGATAGGGCCTAAAAACGTCTTGTAAGGGTGGGGAGAGGGATACCTGAAATTACTTTCAGGTCCTAAATTGCTGGCACCCCTCTCTGCTGATATAATCTTGAAATGTAAATGGTGGCAGATTTCAGGCAACCTCTAAATTATGAAGCTGTTGGGGTGTTTTTGTGCGTGAGAGCACAACTGACTGATTATTGTATGTACTGTGTTCTCACACCTTCAATACCTTCAGACTGTTTACAGCCCAATAAAAATTGAAGCTGCCCACTGGCTTTTGTCAGTGCAAACTGCATGTTGGCCCGGTAGTCTAAGCCACTCGCTGACATTTCTTTTCTTTCTTTTTTCACAGTTCGGTTTTGATTACTCAGTGTTTCTGCAATCAGCACCACATGCATTCACCAGATTAAACTAAATGAACTGTATTGTGAACAACACAGAACTGTTTTGAACAACACACAAAATAATTGATCTTCTAGCAATATGGGGTGGAACCCAAGAAGTAATACAATTAGGTCACCCCTCACTGGTGTCTGCTGGTAAATGTTGTCACACATGGAGAATGTACACATTGCCTGTAGCTTGTTCACCGGATTGATAAGTAGTGTGTTAATTTGCACTGATGTCAGATGTTGACCTTTTGGGTAAATTCTTACACATGAGCATATTCAAATATATCATATTTCTAACAAAGACCTTATATAAATACCTTATATAACATACCAGTTGATAGTGTAAAAACATTGATTGAGTTGCTTGACAGATCAGCTTGTTGATTTATAATAGCTTAATTTGTATTTAGTGTCCACGCTTCCTGCTTCTAGCTTGCATACAACTGAACTGATAGGGTGTCCTTGGACATGGTTGTTAAAAATGAAACTAATTCGAAAAAAAAATTCTCTATCGCAGATATCCTTCTAAAAAGGTAGGCTGAGTGTACATTAAAGATTCAAATTTGTTTTGCATGCCAAAAACGTGGTTAGGTGTCAAGTGAGTATAAAAACAGGGAGGTCTGAATAAATTAGAATATTTAGCTTTTTTTTCTCTCAACTCATGACATATAAGAAATATCTGCATTATATGTCATGTTGAAAGCTGAACTGAAAATTCAGAAATAGCTGTGAACAAATATTCATTTGAAGCTTCACTCTTTGTTGTCTGGCTTTGATGCTCTCTCCTACATAACCGAGGAAATCTTCTTGCCTAAAACGTAACCATATCTCTTTGGACACCCTATCATTCCTTTGTAATAATATGGCTACAAAATGCTTTAGACAGCTAATGAACTCAGATACTGTAATTTTCCTCTTCTCAAGCAAACAGTTAACGATGACCCGATCACGTATTTTCATTGTGTAATGCTTGCGTAATGCTTGTGGCGCTGTAACTGCTTAAACCAGCACTCTCACTTACGGCTCACTCCTCAATATTTATACCTAGTTCCTTATTTGTGTCCTGTGTTTTTCCTTTGTATTGACAGGTTATGAAAATCTGGAAGAAAACTATGTTCAAGACAGCAAGATGGGTTTTGTCATCAATGCTATCTATGCCATGGCCCATGGCCTTCATGACATGCACAAACACCTGTGTCCTGGTCACGTGGGCCTCTGTGAAGCCATGGACCCAATAGACGGCAGCCAGCTGTTGGACTTCCTCTTGAGGACGTCCTTTGCTGGAGTGTCTGGGGAAGACGTGTGGTTCGATGAGAACGGAGACACACCTGGAAGGTACATCTATGAAGGATAGACACGTGAAAGTATAAAGAACTGCATTTTGAGCTATAAATAGTTCAACTTACACTAAAAACCAACTGTGAGTCACAGACAAACGACTAAAACTGGATAAGAATCACAATAGGTGATTAAAAAAGGTGATTCTTATCCATTTTTAGTCGTTTGTCTGTGACTCACAGTTGGTTTTTACTGTAAAACCCTGTGTCCTTTTTCCCTCCCTCAGGTATGAGATCATGAACTTGCAGTATGTGGAGCCTGGCATGTACGACTATATCAACGTGGGCTCTTGGCATGAGGGGCTTCTCAGCATCGATGACTACATGATCCAGGTGAACCGCAGTGAGATGGTCCGCTCCGTCTGCAGTGAGCCCTGCTCTAAGGGGGAGATCAAGGTAACACAGAAGTCATGACTGTCCCTCTGGCAGAGTTCAAGTTTATTTGACATTTGCAAGGAGTACAAATTTGGGTGCACTGAACTTCTTGGTCTTACTACGCTTGCTTGCATGGTGTGTGTGTTCATTTCTGAATAAGTTAGATCTATTTAATGATAGTCAGGGTTTTTGGCATTGCCTGAAAAACATCTTCCATTTATAAAAAATATAGAATTAGCGAACATATCATGTAATGAATGGTAACTCTGTTCAAAGTGTGATTCATTTTTCCTGATGTGTGGTACAGGTGATCAGGAAGGGGGAGGTGAGCTGCTGCTGGATCTGCACGGCCTGCAAGGACAATGAGTATGTTCTGGATGAGTTCACCTGCAAGGCCTGCGACCTTGGCTGGTGGCCTAAAGATGAACTGGAAGGTACAGTTGACCCCAGTGAAGACACCTGTTGTAGAACAGGGTTGGAGGTTTTCACTCTCATAGGCTCCAACTCTGGTTGACTAACCTGACTCTGTTTGTTAACCAGCTAGTTCCTGAACTTGTTATTTGTAAAGTATGTCATGAGGTATGCTAATTACAGAGTCAGGTGACTCAGCGGATTAAGGCTCATGATTGTTGAAGGTTGTGAGTTTGATTTCTGGCTGTGGCTATGTGATGTTGTGTCCTTGGGCAAGGCAAATCACCCTACTTGCCTCAGGGGGATTGTCCCTGTACTTAATGTGAGTCGCTTTGGATAAAAACATCTGCTAAATGAATATTTATTTATTTTATTAATTACACTATAGCTCTCCAGGAACTGCTATAGATTAAATCTAAGCATGCCTGGTCTCAAATGCATGGATGGTCATCGAACAACCCGATCGGTCACCTTCGTCGTTCATGCTCGCACAGTCATACATACAAACATAGAAGAGCCTTGATCCTGGGAATATTGTTACTGCTACTATCCTTCTAACTTGTCCTCTGAACAGTCTATCCTGCTGTGGTGTTACAGCAGTAACTCGTAAACCTGGGATGCCCTATTTTCAAAGGTTTACCATGACACCTGAGCTCCATTCATCATCTTTACCCCTGATCCGACAGGCCTACCACACTGGCTTCTACTGTGGCCTACTTTCACACAAACCCAGCGTTGTTCAAAGACAAAGACACTTACTTCAAAAGATTGCCTGTTTCCATTTGACATTGTATTTGTTACATAAAAAACACATAATTTGTAAGTTAAAACAGAAAACAAAACAGGAAATTATGACAAACTTAGATTAATTATGATGAACCTTAAAGTTAAAAGATCTACAGTCAGTCATGATTTTGTTAATAACTGCAATAATAAAATATTAATAATTACATTAAGTTAAGGACAGTCCAATTAAGAAAATATTCAGTGTCTTTTTTTGCAGGTACAGTTGGGATTTATTCCAGTACCAATCTTACTTTGTCTTGCTGCACTGACCTCAGGCTCCCCTGTCTGTGCACTATATCCCCCCCCCCCTCCTCCCCAGACACAGAGTATTTATAGTTGAGCTGAAAACCTACTTTAAGTCTTGTTCAAAGAAAAGATGCCATTTGAAAATGCATTTAATGCAAGTAATTTTATAGACTTACAGGACATGTCTGTGTCATCACAGGTTGTGAACCCATCCAACTGCGCTATCTGGAGTGGGGAAACCCAGAGTCCATAGTTCAGGTAGTGTTTTCCTGCTTGGGCATCCTGGTCACGTCCTTCGTCACCTTCATCTTTGTCCTATACCGCGACACACCTGTGGTGAAGTCCTCCAGCCGGGAACTGTGCTACATTATCCTGGCGGGCATCTTCCTGGGCTATATCTGCCCCTTCACACTGATCGCCCGACCCACCGTGTTCTCCTGCTACCTGCAGCGCCTCCTGGTGGGCCTCTCGGCCGCCATGTGCTACTCTGCCCTGGTCACCAAGACCAACCGCATTGCGCGCATACTGGCCGGCAGTAAGAAGAAGATCTGCACCCGGAAGCCCAGGTCTGTCGGTCTGTTGATACTGTCTAGGTATATGTCTAGCAGTTTATATGATCTACTTGCCTGCCTGCCTTGTCTGCCTGTGTGTTTGTCAGTATGTTTCTTTGTCTGTTATTTTGTCGGTTGGTCTGTCTATTTGTTTGTCTATTTATACAGTCTGTTTTATACATCCTCTCTATTTGTCTGTCAGTTTGTACAGCCTGTCTGCCATGTCTATTTTAGCTTTATTTTGTAATATAAAACTATCTCTCCAGGTTCATGAGTGCATGGGCCCAGGTGGTCATTGCCTCCATCCTGGTCAGTGTCCAGCTCACCCTGGAGATCACCCTGATCATCCTGGAGCCCCCGGAGCCCATCAAGTCATACCCCAGCATTCGTGAGGTCTTTCTCATCTGCAACACCAGCAACGTAGGCATGGTGGCTCCACTGGGCTACAACGGCTTGCTCATCATGAGCTGCACCTACTATGCCTTCAAGACACGCAACGTGCCCGCCAACTTCAATGAAGCCAAGTACATTGCCTTCACCATGTACACCACCTGCATCATCTGGTTGGCCTTTGTGCCTATCTACTTTGGCTCCAACTACAAGATCATCACCACCTCTTTCTCCGTCAGTCTGAGTGTCACGGTGGCACTGGGCTGCATGTTCACACCCAAGATGTACATCATAATCGCCAAGCCGGAAAGGAACGTTCGCAGTGCCTTCACCACCTCTGACGTGGTGCGCATGCATGTTGGCGATGGCAAGATCGCCTGCCGCAGTAACAGCTTGCTGAATATGTTCAAGAGGAAGAAGAACTCTGGCAACACCAAGTGAGTACCTGAGTTACAGTCCTGCCCTGGTCCGGAGGCACCTTGGGGATGTTGGTTCAGGCTCACTGTAAATCCCTCTCAGGGCACTGTAGCAGACATGGCCTAGTGGAGTTTTAATTAAATGACGATGTGATATTTGATCTGTAATTGGGACACAATTAAAACCTGCATCCTCAAGAGTACTAATGGATCGCAAAAGGGCTGAAGATGAACCATGGAATTATACAGTAAATCACCTTAGACTAACTATTTATTGTTTATGATTTGTTTATCTTAAATATAACACATCCCTTTGTATCAACATAGTTATATAGTTTTATGATACTTTTTTTTTTACATGAACCACAAATGCTTTTGTTGTCTCCACTTTTCTGAGTTCCTGTGAAATAACAGCCATCTTTATTCTGTTCATAGTTCTAATGGAAAGTCTGTGTCATGGTCTGAACCAGGTTCAAGACATCCTCCAAAAGGGGATCACATGTGGCACAGACTGTCAGTGCATGTGAAGAGACAGGAGGCAGGTTCCAATCAGATGGCGGTCATCAAACCCTTAACTAATACCTATCATAAAACAGCTCTGGAGTTCTCAGACCTCAGCACCAAGACTCTGTACAATGTGGCTGAGGAGGATGAGAATGACGCAATCCGATACAACCCCCCTAGTCCCCCCATGATGGCTCATGGGCAGACGCCCGCTTGCAGGCCCATAAAAGATGTGAACAAGGATGATGTGGAGTTCTCTACCCCAGAGAAAAATTGTTTGCTTCAACAGCACGTCATTATGGATCACCTCCAGGGGGTGGGGGGACAGTTCAACAGTGATGTTCCCCAGCTCAGTGACATGATCAGTCTGCCAGATTCTATGGTGGGAAGGGGCCGGCCGGTGTACCACCAGCCCCACCTTATCCAGCAGCACCAGGTGTTGCCCTTGGAGATGGACCCCTTTTATGAGGAGCCCATCTCCATCATGGATGAGGAAGAGGAGGAGCTAGAGGAGGAGTTGGAAGAGGAGCAGTTTGGTCTCCTCCATGGATACATCTACGATAATGCCCAGATTCATGATGAGGAGGAGGTTCAGGTCAAACTGGCAATGGTGAACTCCTTGTCCCTAATGCCTCCTTCTCCATTTCGTGATTCGATGGGGACAGGGAACCCCTTTCCCAACTCCCCCATGTCTGAGTCAATCTTGTGCACCCCTCAGAGTGTGACTTATGCTTCCGTCATCCTCAGAGATTACAAACAAAGTTCCTCTACTCTTTAAAAGGTGCACCGTATAATGTAACTTTTGTGAATTCCATTTTGTATCTGATGACTTGTCTGATTAAGAAATGGGGTGAGCTGGTGACTTGATGATTTAGGATAAATTCTGTAACATCACTGGCAGTGACTTTTAAACCCCATTGTAGATGTTGTTTAAGAGAATACACCTATCAAAAAGTATGGTTGCGTAATAATTTACCCTCTTGACGGCTGTCTCAGAATATGCTTTGAAATTTTAAGAATACTAGGAAAACGAATGCTAAGATGTGTCTGCATAATGCTTTCTGATTAGCAGCGTTATAGGATCCAACAGAAAAATGTACAGACATAACATATATAGGAAGTTAGGTGTACATTGACTAACTTGTAAACGAATATTTACCGTTTGTTAATGAGAAGAGTGTGTTCTTTATTGATATTTCCAGATTGATTTGTACAACAAAAAATATTCAATTTAGGTGGCTCATTGTGAGCAATACATTAATAAAGCATTAATTGGGGAGTCAGGTGGCTCAGCTGTTAAAGTGTTGGGCTCATGATCGGAAGGTTCTGACTTCAATTCCTGACTGTGGCTATGTGACGTTACCTCCTTGGGCAAGGCACTTCACATTACTTGCCTCAGGGGGAATGTTCCTGCACTTGCTGTAAATTGATCTGGATAAGAGCATGGATTAAATGTAATCTTGTAGTCTTGATGAATGTCTGTGATGAATACAGAATGTACACTATAGCTCTCCAGGAACTGCTATACATAGTTAAATTAAATACATGAATACATAGTTAAATTAATTATGAATATTACAGGAAAAAAGTACTGTTTCAAGAATGTAGGGTGTCTTTCATAATGTGTTAAATTACCACATACCTGCCATTAAGATATTTATTTTTGACATGTGTCTACAGTCTGTTCCAATTAATTAAATGTGTATATATATGTGTATATATAATGAGTCCACAAGCATTTGAGTGCAGTACAGGATAGTTATATAATATAAAAAAATGTCAAGGGTATTGTGTCAATGTAGATTCTAACTTTTGCTAGATGCATAACTAATCAACATAATTACTATGTACAAACTAATCTATGTACTAATTCAACTAATCTATGTACAGGATGATAACTTTAACCATGTATTGATTTACCCGGTAATGATTTATATATATATATTTATTTATTATATTGATTTATTTATATATATATAAGTAACAATTACATACAGTAGTGAATAACATTAAAAGACAGACCTTACATTAATACAAAAAAATTATGCGTTTGTGTATTGTTATAATAATGTATTGCTTTACACAGTTGTATAATTAATTTAAATGTATTAAAATATTTATAGATTTGCTTATGAATGATTAGACTTTGATTTTTCTTTGTTAATGGGCGAAGCTAGTTCTGGCGACGGCACTCGGGCTGCCCGCGTCGTCACTCAGTCATCTAAGTACATATCATCATTCATTCCCATAACTCATCATACACTCAGCATACACTTCACTCATTCAGTACATTATTACTCATCACACACCGCAGTTCACATGCAGTAACAGCTCAAACACACAGGTAGTGCAAGCAATCAATCATGAACACACCCGACTCGGCTAGTGCAAGCCCATTGGGGCTTCGCCCGGTAAGACTGCCTTAAAAGGCTGCGTATTTTGTTCTTGTTGCTACGGTATTGGGTTTGTTACTTCAGCAGTGTTTCATGATCGCGTCGGGGCTTGCCATGTCCAATCCCTCTGAATCTGCAGTAGAGCAGCCAGGTTCCAGAGTAAGGTCTATCGAATTGCTGACTGCTCATACGGACGGGGTGCTTACCTTAGCGGATGAAACTTTAGGGAACTTATTTTTCATCGAGTACGGTGAGCGTTTCCTTCTGCTAATCCAAGCACTCGGTGGGGACAACCAAAAAATTGAGTATTCCTCGCCCGGCACCTGCAAAAGCCTGAGTTCCGGCAGGACGCAGTGTTTTGAAGCTGCTGGATGTTAGGACTTCATGGCAGAAGAACAGGGCACCGCTCTCGTTTCCCGCTGCAACATTTCCGCCCTTCTGCGGGGCCAAGTCCTCGCAGTTACGGATGTGACAATCGTTAAGATACAGATGCAGATAAGACTTGCCGAGTTCTGCATGGCTTCAGTGTACCGTGATACGCTCCGCTTGCCCAGATGAACGTGTGGAGCTGGATAGATATCTGGTTCCAAGTTCTGTTTAGCCATGCGGTATGGCGGAACATCGTTTGTAGTTTACAAAACGAGTTTACAAAAACTGCTTTCTGAAAGGAAGCGTTGTCTTTGCACAATTTCAGATAAGGAATTTGTTTCATTACCATGCAGTTACGGGCAGGATGGTGCGCACAAAGACTGTATTTTAGCTAAGTAGGAAGCGATAAGCTAGACCTACAGGTAAACCTATAGGCGGTATTTACGTATGCTTTCTCAAATGTTGATTGCAACCAACATTTGATAGCATTAAGGTGTACGTGTCTACACACTAACTGTCGTGTTTGTTTGAATTGATTGCAAGTGGTCGCTAGTTATTGAGCTATGACCAGGACGTGGACCCGAAAATCCGGTGGCATTTCTTAGCATTCGCTTTGCCACATTCAGGCTAATGATGACGTCAGAGACAGTCGGTTAATTGTGTTTGTTACCTGCGCTCTGGAATCGCTCGACAGTTGGTTCGTTTGGCAAGGTAAAACGCGTTCTATTGTCTGCCCTATAGATGGATCTTTATTGTCATTGTCACAAGGTAAAACTAAATTGTAAGAAATATTGAGAGTATTTGCAGGTGTTAGAGGGATTAAAGTGATATTGTGGCGACAAATGTACAGCTGTATTGTTCGAAATGTTACAGTATTTTATTGAATTTACAGAATTGTATGTACGGTAGCGCACATGATGCTATGTGCAAAATGAACGGATGGTGCAAATAACAGAAATGATGCAGTTGTACGTGTACAGATAGTGCATACAAATATAGGGTGATATGCAGATATAGGGTGGCAAGTTGACAACTGGACTGATGCAAAAATAGGGTGGCGGGGGTTATGTTTTATATATACAGTATATAATATATATATACTGTATATATATATATATTATGGCATGCCGTTCAGGAAATTAATCCTTTGAATATATATACAGAAACCTTGAATATATATACAGAAACCTGGAATATATATAAAGAAACCTCGAATATAAATACAGAAACCTCGAATATATATACAGAAACCTCGAATATATATATATAAAGAAACCTTGAATATATATACAGAAGCCTTGAATATATATACAGAAACCTTGAATATATATACAGAAACCTCGAATATATATAAAGAAACCTTGAATATATATACAGAAACCTCGAATATATATAAAGAAACCTTGAATATATATACAGAAACCTCGAATATATATAAAGAAACCTTGAATATATATACAGAAACCTTGAATATATATATACAGAAACCCTGAATATATATATATATATACAGAAACCCTGAATATATATATACAGAAACCCTTCCACTTCGCGCCAGTGCCTGCGGCCATCTTGTGTGCAACAGTGTATAAGAGACAATGAGTCAGGCTGCACGCAATCTAGTTGCAGCAATTTTAAACAATGAACAAATGATAAATACACTGGCGAATGCCTGTCAAAATCCTCCCGATACCCCTGCCCAACACCCTGCCCGTTCTGCTGACGAAGAAGTTCGCTCAATTTTTAACCGTGGCAGACCAACAGCCCAGGCAGCTGCCTATCGGGCCAACCTGAGCATGGCCTCCATTTCTCAGGAGTGCCCCAATCCAGCCCCTGTGTACAATCTCCGACCATACCCACGAAAGGGACCAAAACACAAGAGGTAAGAATATTTAGGCTTAAGTTCAAACTAGATGAGGGCTCTCATATATACATATTATATATCTCAGCGCAGCTATGATGAGCCCTGGTAACAGGGCATCTCCTTCATAGCAGAACTATTAACGGAACGCTCTGCTGTGTGTAGACGTATGTATGTAGGTCTGTATGGTTAGCTTGATATCGTTTTCAGGTGAATTAATGAAGGTAAAACAAAGTTAATGGCCGTGCATAATGGCACTGCGCTCTGACGCAGCACTTCTCTGGGCCTGAAGAAGCTGCTGCGGCTACAGGGATTGTGTTAACTGAAAGAGAAGCTCTTCACATATTGTTCAGATACAATAAGAATCACCCACATTCATAGACCAGTGCAGGCTGAATATTTAGTTTAGTATTGAACGTATTTGATGATCCGCAACACATTGTCAGCTTTGTGCACGTTAAACAGCGGACTGCTAACAGACAGACAAATGCATAATGAAATCATGCCTTACGGAGATAATTACTATGGAATTAAAAAACAAAATACTGTTGTATTAATCACTATCACAGTTCAGTGGCATATATCAACCACAAAATACATACATGAATACACTGTCAAATAAATTAACTGTTAACACTGCCAGTTTCTATAGAGAATTATATTAGTTTAATGTTTCTAAGGTTTCAGGCACAAGAAAGTTCATGTTCTGTAGCCCACACCTTCTTCAAAGAGGTGATTCTCCTGCCAGACCACAAAGCCACACATGTGCCAAGGCGTGCCCAAAAAGCATGGCTTTTTGAAAATGGACACATCAGGTCTGCCTTGGAATTTGGCTGTGAATGGGATTCTGAAGCAGTAATGGAGGCAATAAAAACAGCCTTCCAGCCAGCTGTGGAGGGATGCAAGTAAGTTTTGGAATTGTTTTGATATATTTGTTACCTCTTTTCATTGGATATTTGAAAGAATAAACTTGCAACATACTATAGTATGTTATGAATAGCTTCATTCTAAGTGCTTATGTGTTGTGAATGAAAATATGATTTTATATTCCTCTTTGCTGCGGATGATTTCTGACAGGTTTACTGGGATGTATAACAAGATGAACACGCATTTTATCAATTCATTATGGATGTAAATAGCTCATAACAATTCAATTTAAGTTATACTGAACTGAGGTGTCCTGGTAGCTCACCTAGAGTGTGCACCCCATTTACTAAAGGCCAAGTCCTTCCCACAACAGCTAGGGTTCAGGAACAACCAGGCTCTTTGCTGCATACCAAACCCTCTCTCTCTCTCCTCTTTCCTGTCTGTCTACAACTGGCGCTATTAAATCAATTTAAATTATGAAAAAATATATATTAAAAATGTATACTGAACTGGTTGAAAATGTATTGACACTAAATATTTTCCTTGCACTGTACTGTGCTCTTTTAGCTTCAACAGAATTTTCAGGTACATTGTGTTTCCCCTTCCTTAGGTTACAAATCCTGCTGCCATGCTACAACAAACTAGTTGAGCCATCCCTTGCCCCCACACAGAGTTTGAATGGAGACCTTGTGAAAAAACTGTTTCATCAGAAGTCCATTTATGTCAGGCCTGACAAGATCATTTTAAGTGAAGAAAAAGAATCTGTAAGTAGTACTGACGATTTCAGGACATGTTTATGACATTGTCAGTCACAACGGCAATACTGTAGTTTACACTTGATTTAAACAGTTATCTAAAGTATGGTCTGTCATCATACAAAAGTCTGTTACAATGTTCTATTGTTATTATACTCTTTTGGATCCATAAAAGTTATTGTATTTATCTGTTTGCATTCACAGACAGTTTCTGATGGAGAAAGCAGCTTTACAAATGAGCCTGGTTTGGCAGAAGACACTGGTAAATATTTGTACACTATTACATCATACGTTATGTTTAAAAAAAAATGTATTTCATTTCAAGTAATATTTTTGCGCCAAAAGAATGTACAAGACCTAAATGTGTTCTGATGCTCACTGTCATATAAGTTAAATGTTACTCAAAAGTTAATTTTCCATGTTACAGTTACAGCCATAGGTTGTGCGCCTGACGTTTCCACAGAAGTTGTCCCAGACATCTCCACGTCTGAGGCATATTCCCTCTCCAGTCATACCCCTTCCATGTCCAGTGGTGAAGATGTTATATGGTGTTTTGACAGTCAAGATATTTGCACTGATGCACCTTCTATCCCAGCTGACACCCTCAACATGTTCACTTGTGCTGGTGTCATCACTATTGATGAGACTTCCACCATGTCCAGTGGAACTCCTGCCATCTCCATTGGCAACACTCATGGGTTGTTGGATGGGCCCACTGGCCGTGCTAACCGTAAAAGGCATGGCATCTTTGCGAATAAGACCTCCAGGGTGTGCCATGGTCCCACTCAACCCAGTGCATCGGGCAATAGTTCATCCAGCACATCCTACAGGTCCATCTTTTCTAAATTGTTAATCTCTTCTCATACAGTATTGTCAGCAAATGGTGTCCTGAACAGAGAAGAAAGTTGCACTTGTTTTGATGCAAGTCCGTTGGTCCATTCTATTATGTTTGTGTTTGTATCAGCCACACCTAATCCAAGCACCGCCCACTCTGTCCTGTTCTTTTTTACAACAGGCAGCTGTCAAATGACATATATTACACCTTTAATTAATGCTGTCTATTCAAGATTTTTTTATTTATTAAACCATCAAGGAAGGTTTTTGTCCAGTGGTCATGCAACAAATCTTTGTGAACAAACATCATATTTGTACCTTAATTTTAAACTATTCTTGTTTTTTTTGTAGCACATACCTTGACCTATTGGCAGAGGAAGAATACCTCTCTGATGACCCTGATCTCCAGGAAGCTATTTCTAGGTCTTTAGATTCCAGCGCAAGTGAGAGGTCAGTAGATGATATTATATAAAAGTGTTGTAATCCAGGATTCCAACTTATTGTCTTGCCTAAAGACAAGTAGCAAAACGCAAGCTGCAAACTATTTTTGTTATCCAGTCGTTTCTGTGGTCATTTTGTCAACAATATTCAATAGATCTATTTTTTTTTATTTATCATCAAAACTTCTCTGAATGGAGAGTATGCGTGCTATAACATGCATTATATTTATTTAAAATTTTTACAACATGTTTCCGCCTGCAGGGTTGTTGTTGCATTTGCATTTACACTTGTGTTCAATGTGGTCACAATGCATCCCTGACCACCTTCTGAAGCAGTATGGATTGAATAACAATTTGTGGATTTTGGATTATAGTTCAGTATGTGAGTTATTGCCATTGACACTGACAGTGACTTTGTTTCATTGTTTATTATTGTTCCAGTGATTTACAGATGACTTTAGAGAAAATAATGGAGCAGATTTCAACAAGAATAAATAATGACAGCACTGTGCGCTTCAATATCATGAGAAGAAATGTGTGGGATGGAACATCCAGAGCCCTGGGCAGATCCAATTTTTCACCCGAGAAGAAGGTAGATGTCAAGTTCACTGATGACTATGGAATATCTGAGGGTGCCGTGGACAATGGAGGACCTACTCGGGAGTTTTTCCGACTCTGTCTTCATGAAATCAAGGACAAAATTGGCATCTTTGAGGGTCCACCTGATGCTAAAGTCCTCACATGCAACTCCAAAGGTATTTATGATGAAATGAGTTTTAAGAGACAATAGTTTTAATCTCTATCAACAATGTAATACTGCTATACTACTAATATAATACTGTTTGGAATTTTTGATGAAAATCAGCCTGAACATTTCTGATGTAACCATTTCACATGTGATGTTTTATTTCATTTGATAACAGCGATGAAAGACAATGGACACTTCAATGCTGGCCAGATTATGGCAATGTCAATTGCCCATGGGGGACAGAGGCCATGTTTCCTGTCTGAACTCTTGTATGAGTGTCTTCAAAAAGGTCCGGACAATGTAAAGGTCAAAACTGAACATATTACTGATGAAGAAACAAGGTCACAGGTGCAGTCGGTGAGCACATTTTCCTTTGATTCTATTGAATTTGTAAACAAATATTATTCATTTTGCATGCACTCGTTAACATGCAAGTTAAACATTAAAACTAACAGTTGTATATCTTGATTCAAAATAAAAATCAATAAATATTTACTGTTCTCATATCCTAATGTCATTTTAATGTTTTCAGATCTTACAAGCTGAGACTGAATCACAACTGCAAGATGCAGTTGCACAGGCATCCAGCTTGATCAGTCTTGCAGGTCACAATGTTCGCATAACACTGCAAAACAAACCAGAGACTGCTTTGGACTTGACTCACTGGTATGTCCTCCAGCGGACCCGTGCACCGTTTGAAAGGTATGTTTATAGTTGCTGCCATAGAAACTATGTTACCACTGTATCAGAACAATTTCAATGATGGATGTAGAGTTCCAATTTACCAGTGCAATCAGTGTGTATATACATTGAAATTAGTTTCATATTCATTGTGGGGGATGCCCATGTAGCTCTGTTGGAAGGGCATGATGAAAAACCCTCTGCAGTGTGCAGGTTCAAATCCAAAAACCAGAACAACACATTCCAATTTGTTTCCCTTTTAATAGGTTCAGAGATGGCTTAATGTCTCTAGGTGTCCTAGATGCTCTCCGGAGATACCCTCTACAGATGAAGTGCCTTTTTTTGAAGGCTGAAAATACTTTAACAGCAGCTGATGTAGAGAATCTCTTCTGGATCATTCACTCTGAAAGAGGGAGTAATGCATTCCAAGAAGAGTGTCGTACCCTGGCTTTCTGGCAAGACTACCTTCAGGATGCTGAATGTAAGTTTGACATGTCAGACAGTGTTTCAACAACTTATTTTTTGTTAAACTGTTTTGGATGCACCATAACAGTACATGACATTGGGACAAATAGTTTGAATTGGGACACTCCACTATGTAAGACTATGACTATGTAAGTAAATTATAAATACATCAATCCAGGCAGCAGGAGTGTTTGTCAGCAGTTTGAATCCAGCTCAGACCAAATATTCAGTATGGACTAGTAGCTGCAGAGGTGCAAGTTCGTCTTCTGGGTACAGCCAGAGTACCCTTGTGCTCAGGCACTTAACCCCCAACTTCAGTGGTATTGTACTTAATGACTTTAGGGAAATGGTCATAGTCATCATTAATTGTGATACTCTCTTTTAATGTCTTACAAGTGAAAACGACATCTCTCTGGAGGATATTCTTGTTTTCCTCACCGGATGTGACAGTGTCCCAGCACTGGGCTTCTCCCCAAAACCAAGCCTTGAGTTCATCACCCATTCCCGATTTCCACAAGCAAATACTTGTGAAAATATCCTTCGCATTCCAATTCATGCAGTATACACTGCTTTCAAATCTGATATGACTTTTGCCATACGCAATTCACCAGGATTTGGAAGAGCGTGAGAGGTAATATTATGGAGGCCTTTTAAAGCTAAGTTAGGGTGAGGAAGTTTGTTTATTTGTTTTGCCAAAATAATTGCTGTCATTTAATTTTCCTTTTCCTGGAGACAGTATTGAATAAAGGCAAGAAGAAATATAAGTAGAAACGTTATCTGCTACTTTTGAAGATATATTTCAAGCCATGGTTTTTGTTTTCAAATTTTATAATGCACACTCGGTGGTCTTTTAAGTTGACAACGATAAAATTTATTTCATTCATCTCCTTTGATATGACTCAAAGCAGCAATTAAGTGATTAGCGCAGATTATTTCCTCTTAAGTTTATAGTAAGGCCTCCTTAATAAATGGTTCTACTGTATGTTTCTACTTTGTATGGACTGGTTCATTGTCATTTCAGTGTTATGTGCGTCCAGTACTCGCCATATTTTTTTTATTTCAGGTCCAGGATTTCAGGTCCAGGGGGCTATTGCACAAAACTAGGATAAGGGATTAAGCCGGGCTATGTTGGTTATCCTGGCTGAATTTAGCCTCAAGTCGGTTGCACGAAAGCCGATAAAATTTAGCCTGGCCAAGTTACCATGGTGATTTATTCTCCGCAGCTAGCCTGCTCCGGACCAGGCTAACAGCCAGGCTAAGATTAATCCTAGTGATTCACCTGCATTTCCACAGTCAATCCTGTGAGGAATTCACGTGTTTTACAGCATGTCCATGATCTTTTTAAATATGTTGCATCATTTTAATTATAATGCATTTAACATTTACACATATTTAGTATATTGTCATTTCTCATTTCAATTAAATCTACAACAGTCTTTTAATATTGATTTAAGTGGTATTATTATTACTCTGGCCAAGTGTTATATTGATATGCTGATGAAGACTGCTTGTCAAACTGCCGTCGATGTTTCATAAATATGTTTTATTGCATTACAGTAAACCATCGCTTTGTCACGGTTCAATACTGTGAACCCTCGCGATATCATGGTTCAGTACAGTGAATCCTCGCGATATCACGGTTCACTTCACGGATTTGCCACGTGCATTGTGTTCTGCATTCTGATTGGATAAACAGTCTCTCCGCGTCTTCTCTACCTGTGCATCAATAAAGTTGCGGTTTACTGTAATATTTACTGTGGCTGTACACCTACGTAACATTCGCAGAAAAAGTTAAACTTATGGACATGCTTAATTGTAGCCCAATTATGACAGCTCCAGAGGATTGTACACTTTTTGAATACTAACGCATTAATCCGGTCCGCTATTGTCTGCCAGGTTTATTCTCTTTCTTTTATTATGGCTTGAATATTGTCCTTTTTAATTAATATCCTTCTCCTCCTCATAAAACTCCATCAGGAGCTGTTGTTCTGCGGCCGTGAAATATGTTGCGCGACTCTTTTCCATGTTCTGATCGGTGATTCTGTGAGCGATCGCGAGGTCTATTTAAGAATGCCGTGAACACGCATTAATCCTGACTACCTACATCTGGCTTGACATAGCAGCGCCTTTTCATCCTGGCTTGGCAAACGTGCAACCAATTAAGCCAGGATACGACGGCCAGACTAGGTCAAGCCGCGCTTGCTCAGTTATTCTGGCTTTCTTTATTCTACTTTCGTGCAATACCCCCCAGGTTCATACTCGAGTATTTGCATTGTATGAAAATGTATATTTCTACTCTACACTTATATGCTTTTACTTAACAAAGAGAACTGAATACTTCATTTACAATGAATATAATATACATGGCGCATATATATGGTGATAATTTTTATTTTATTTTTTAAGACATTTGTAGGTAAATCTTCAGTCCCAAGACCTGAACACACATTTCTCAATTACTCTTTTATATCTGAGTCTATGGGACAATGTATGACACCACAATAGTGTAACAACTTCATTACTGAAGCTAGTAGACTCTCTCAAGCAGGTCGCATGCTCTGCCAAAAAGTTCAATTCCATGATTTCCATCATCAGTGAAGGGGTTGATGGGCCTTAACTCTACATTCCACTGGTGATCATAAGGGGGTTGCACAGGCACAAAATTGAGTGGCCTTTGATGCTGAGGAAGTTGGAGCATTCCAATTGTCCACAGTTGCAATGGGGACCGACTCTCCATTGTCCTCAAGCTGTGGTTGTTCCACTGCCTCACAAACTCATCCACAGATCTGTTAATTCTTGGATGATAAACATGGTGAAGAGCTGTTATGTGAAGAGGGTCAGTGCTGTCTAAAAGTCCAACATTTTCCATAAAGAGGAAAAGGTCTTTGTAGTATCCTGACACAACCCTGTTTACTTCTGCCCACAATCTTTCAATCCTTTGATTATGGACACTACGTCCAACCATGAAACTTCCTCTGTTTGTTCCTCGATTCTCAATCATGAACCGCGCAACATCAATGTTCTCGCTACCAGCATCACCCCTGACATGATGTGGCAGTCCAAATACATCAACAGCACCCTGGAAAAGATGCAAGGCAGTTGATGCTCGGTTGTCTGTGCAACATCTGAGGAAGGTAATGCAGCGACTGTAGCCATCAACTGCTCCATGATACACAAATTTCCATGGATTTAACTTGTGGTTTGTGTCAATATGCCTGAAATAAGAAGAAGTTAGTTATTATTATTGTACTTGCAGCCTTCCATGTGTAACATAGTTAAAAAGGTTCAGGTTCAATCCAGCTAAATGGGACAACCACAATATTTTCAATGAGTCACTGGTCAATGAATTGTGTTGCATTGACCAGCTGGGGAGAAATAACTAATGTTAATCAAAAAACAACACATACCACACTTGACTTGGGACAGAGACATTGTAGACCCTCCTTTGAATTGTCCTTCGTCCTCTCAAGGCTCGCCCCACGCGATCGAGTGCATCCTAACAAACTGTGTTACAGTGTGGTACGGGAACTGCACAGTCGCTGAGCGCAAGGCACTGCAGCGGGTGGTGAAAACTGCCCAACGCATCACTGGGACTATTCTTCCGACCATTGAGGACATCCAGAGGAAGCGCTGTCTACGTAGAGCTCACAGCATCCGAAAAGATTCCTCACACCCCGCCCATAAACTGTTTGCCCCCCTGCCCTCCGGCAGGCGCCTCAGGAGTCTCCGGTGTAGAACCAGCAGACTGAGGAACAGCTTCTTCCCCAGAACTGTGTCACTCCTGAACTCCACTACACCCCCGCCCCCCTATATAACCCCCGCCCCCCCATAGAACCCCCCCCTCCTATATTTGCACATTCTGTTTGTACATTTGCACCACTTGCATATGTGAATTGTTATTTGCACTATCTGTCCATTTTGCACATCTGTTACTGCACCACCTGCACATTTTGTTCACATTTGTTCACTTTGCACATCAGTTCTTTTTGCTCAATCGCATCATTTGCACTACCTGTATATACATGCTACCCGGTAATTTCTGCTTTCTGCTTGTCTAATTTGTATCTGTACATACCCGGATTGAACCTGTACATACCCTGTATATTCTGTCTATACTGTTCATAATATGTATATTCTGAGTATATCCATATTATTATATTCTGTTGTTAATAACTGTTTTGCACTTCTGGTTGGATGCTAACTGTATTTCGTTGCCCTGGACTTGTACCTGTGTAATGACAATAAAGTTGAATCTAATCTAATCTAATCTAATCTACTGTTCTTAAACGCTCCCGTATCCGCCAACGCTGAACTCTGATTCCTCTTCCTCTCAAACTACCAGTTACATAGGTCTCTCCGGAACCGGGGGTTTGCCTGAGAATCTCAGCAATAAGTCGATCCAGATCAGCATTTGCAGTGCCAGTGAAACTCCCATAGTCCACCAGACCGAGTTGTGTCCTGTGGTTGTACAGTGTTCTTATGTTTACAGACAGCATACGAGATATGGCTATCCAGCTAAATCCTAAATCTCGCATGTGAATCAGCTGAGCAGCTGGTATTTTGTACCTTTAGAGAGAAATAATAAAAAAATGAATTCACAGTGTAAATAAATTGTTTTATTACCTTGCAGCCAATAATAATTTTTATGTAATAATAAATTATAACAAATTTGTATGTAGTCTGATCTGAGTTTACGTTGTGTCGGTAACGGACGAGAGACAACTGCCTGGGTGTGACAACCTGCCGGGTGCGCCTTGCTACTGGTACCCCATACCCTTATTTAAATATTACTTACTTCGGTCTTCCTCTCTGAGATGCAGAATGTGTGCCAATGTCATGCGCTTCCAGCTGGAATGTTATTTCTGCCAACATCTCCCTGAGAGATTCAAAAAGTCCTTCAAGAATGACGGATAATTGTCTTTCAGCAATGTTTTGTTGAACATTACTCATAAGTATTGTGAATGTCGCAATGATGGAGATACGAAAGTATACGAAAGTTCACGAAAGTATTGGAATATTTCAACTGATGCCATTTTGTAAAACGATGTCAAGTATTATCACGTTTTTACGTGACGTTTTTTTAAAATAAGTATATTAAAGTTTCATTCCATACATTCAAGGTTTCTGTATATATATTCAAGGTTTCTGTATATATATATATTCAAGATTTCTTTATATATATTCGAGGTTTCTGTATATATATTCCAGGTTTCTGTATATATATATTCAAGGTTTCTGTACATATATATTCGAGGATTCTTTATATATATTCCAGGTTTCTTTATATATATTCCAGGTTTCTGTATATATATTCCAGGTTTCTTTATATATATTCCAGGTTTCTGTATATATATTCCAGGTTTCTGTATATATATTCGAGGTTTCTTTATATATATTCGAGGTTTCTTTATATATATACCAGGTTTCTGTATATATATTCAAAGGATTAATTTCCTGAACGGCATGCCATAATATATATACAGTATATATATATATAGGTTATATATATATTGTGATAGCCTGGTTAAATGTGTTCTGTTATAATGACTGGCGTTCTTATGTGTAGCCTAGTTGTGCCTTTAAGGGAAACTGAGAAGTGGGAGGTGCGCATGCCTGAGTTTTTGGGTGTTAGGGCCATAGACATTTAACAATAGACCCCCTATCGACCGCTGCAGCCTATTGGCGCTGACGAGCCGTGGGGCCGCCATCTTTGATAAGTCACCCGCTCTGCTCAGTCTAATCTGTTTGACAGGAGAAATGAAGCTTCATCGCATTTAATCCATCTGAAATCGCTCAATACTAAACTGACTTTCATGGGATTTTTTTCTGCAAACGTCATACATGTAGGCATAATACTGGACACATGATTCGGCGTATTTTAATGTTCATAGTAGGCATAACAGTAACAGAATATTCTGGTATGTGATATGTATGATAGATATTTTGCATTAGACACACGATATATAACACACAAACACTAATAAATGATAGAGAAGCAGATTGTGTACTACTCAGCTATTTTAATAAATTGAAAAATCTAAGAAACAATAATACATTATACATCTATACATAAATAAATCACAATAGTTATAGGTCCAGGGTTGTGCATAAGAGCAACAAGACCACCATGGGGGAATATTGAACAGACACTTGAAAAATATTACACTGAAAGAGGAGAGAGAGCTTCTTTCTCACACTCCCTTTCTGAGAAGTTCAGGAATCATCAACCTGTCGATGTTAATGACAAATCCCATGACTGACAAGTACCTGCAAAAGAAAAACATTTTATTACTCTGATCATGATAATCGTCTTTTTTAATGAAAGAATAGTCTAATGGGCCTTATAGCTGGGTCAACACAAGCTATAAACATAGCCGAGCTTAGCTTATGAACTTGATGCATAACGGAACTCATGCCATGAACTATTCATGCATAAATAACTAGCACTATTTATGTAATCAATACTCATCTATAGTAGTTATTTCTAAACTGTATGTTCAACGTACAACATGCAAACTTCGTATTTCTCCAGCGTTGGCCAGCACTGTAATATATAACATTTCACACAGAGCTTTACCACTTTAAAATTTGTGAAAAGTATGTGTTAGGTTATAGATCAGATTATATTTCTAAGTAACATACTATTCCTAAGTGCCATTCAATTCTTACTTTTGTTACGATGAAATAATAGCCTAATGGGCCTTGTCAACACCGGCTATAAACACAGCCTAGCTTAACATTTGCCGGCCGGCTAAATTTTGCTGGTGGATATAAATACAGTACAATAATAATGTTGAATCTTACTTGTGAAAAGTAATCCCCCGAATCCTGTTGTCAATCGTTCGACGATTTACACAGCCATACGCTGCACAATGCACTGGCATTTTATATATTTATGCTGTCTATCGCAGAGACGAATAAGAGACTACCGGGTGGAATCTGGTACTAGGACCTGTCCAAAATGGCGGCCGTATTTCTCGCGTTTCAGCAGCCAATGGGGCGTCTCCCCTTTAATGTCTATGGTTAGGGCGCATGCGAGAGGGATTGAGCGGGAGTTTGCTGAAGGTTGTTAGAAGAAGTCGGACTGTTGTTGGAGAAGTGCTAATAAAGCGTGAGTTGTGGCTAGAACAACAGCTCAGTTGGTGTTTATTAATAAAAGTCATAAAGCAAGCTTGGGAGTAGTGTTGGCTGGGGAATACATGCGAAAGGGGATTGCCCTTCCACCTGAAAAATCATATGACAGCGCATGGCTTCAATCATCAAGCTTCGTTCTGAATCTGGAATCAGTCCTATACATGTGAATTGTAGGTTAAATGATTGTGTCATTGTTCGTGGTTTGAATCAGGAGCTGCATCATCCACCATGGAAACACTGGTGTCGGGCATTCAATTTAATGTCCAGTGTTTGGGTCCATCAGCGAGCAGCTGCTCGAGAGCCCCCGTATACGCTGCTGATGAAGGGGCTACTGAAGCAGCGTCCCGTGACTAAAGATAAACCAATAACCCTACCTATTTTGCACTTATTGGTGTCTAGTTTAAGACGAGGGTGCTTTGGGCTTTATGTTGACACTCTCCTCGAGTCAGTGTTTCTCACGGCTTTCTATGGGTTCTTGAGGTGTGGGGAAGTCACCACCAGGTGTGCTACTTTCGATCCCTGTCGTGACCTCACCGTGTCTGATGTTTTTATGTCTAATGATATGTTCACTGTGGTCCTTAAACATTCTAAAAGGGGTGCGCGTATGGCAGAAAAGTGTTGCAACTACTGCAAAGGTCCTTTCCTTCCCTTTCATTTTCCACCTCGGTGGATTGTCGAAGTTGGAACCGTGCACTCCCCTAAAAAGGATGCGTTGTTCTATTAAACAAGAGGTGTAAGAGAACAGGAACTGCTGGCAGACCCCTTACTGACATTTCGTGGGTTTCAGGACAGAGGCTCCTGTCCGCCGTTTCACCCACTTGTGGTGTGGCGTAGGTTCGGGAGCGGCTGTCTGTGGACACTTGTGTATTCTTGCTGCCCGTGTTACGGATGCGCCATGCCGTTAAGCAAGCTGGGGAGTCTGGGTGGCCGAGAGCCCCACCCACCACCAACGACTCCCGCCTGGCCGAGGACCTGAACGAATTCTATTGTAGATTCGAAGGACAATCGATCAGCCCCATGCCCCAGCCCCCCTCCCCACCCCCACCCCCCACCCCCCCACCCATCAACACCAACACAATGCTGACTCTCTCCATCCAAGAGAGGGAAGTTAACAAAGTGTTCAAGGGACAGAACCCTCGCAAAGCAGCAGGGCCGGATGCTGTCTCCCCTGCCACGCTGAAGCACTGCGCTGACCAGCTGTCTCTGGTGTTCACCAACATCTTCAACACCTCCCTGGAGATGTGCCACGTGCAAGCCTGCTTCAAATCCTCCACCATCATCCCTGTGCCCAAGAAGCCCAGACCAACAGGACTGAATGACTACAGACCCGTCGCCCTGACATCTAATGAAGTCCTTCGAACACCTGGTGCTGGCACACCTCAAAAACATCACAGACCCCCTTCTAGACCCCCTGCAGTTCGCCTACAGAGCCAACAGGTCTGTGGACGACGCAGTCAACATGGCCCTCCACTTCACCCTCCAGCATCTGGCCTCTCCAAACACCTACACCAGGATCCTGTTTGTGGACTTCAGCTCTGCCTTTAACACCATCATCCCTGCTCTGCTTCAGGACAAGCTCTCCCAGCTGAACGTGCTTGACCCCACCTGCAGGTGGATCACAGACTTCCTGTCCGACAGGAAGCAGCGCGTTAAGATGGGAACGCAAGTCTCTGACTCCCAGTCCATCAGCACCGGATCTCCTTAATCTCCTTTCCCCCCTGCTCTTCTCCCTGTACACAAACAGCTGCACCTCCAGTCACCCATCTGTCAAGCTCCTGAAGTTTGCGGACGATACCTCCCTGATCAGGCTCATTTCTGATGGGGACGAGTCTGACTTCAGGTGAGAAGTGGACAACCTGGTGACTTGGTGTAGCCAGAACAACCTGGAGCTCAACGCTCTCAAGACACTGGAGATGGTTGTAGACTTTAGAAAGGACCCAGCCCCACTTCAGTCAACGCTGTGGAGTCCCTTCGCTTCCTGGGCACCACCCTCTCCCAGGACCTTAAGTGGGAGCTGAACATCAGCTCACTCATAAAGAAAGCCCAGCAGAGGATGTACTTCCTGCGGCAGCTGAAGAAATTCAGCCTGCCAAAGACAATGATGGTGCAATTCTACACTGCCATCAAGTCCATCCTCACCTCCTCCATCACCGTCTGGTACGCTGCTGCCCCTGCCAAGGACAAGAGCTGCAGCGTATCATACGTATTTGTATCTGTATCACTTGTATTATGTGTATCATTTGTATTATTTGTCATTTGAATCATATTTGTAGTGTATTTTACACTGTATTCATTTTTATTAGTATGCCACATATACACATATATACACACATATACACACATATACACATATGCACTTTCTTCTTATTTTCTTATTTCTTATTTTTTATTTTTTTCTTATTTTCTTATTTTTTATATCTGACCTTATCGTGCCTGCCTATTGATATTGCCATTGTTATTGCTATTGTTATGTTATTGTCATTATGTATATTACCCTGCAACTCTGTGTGCTGTACTTTACCCTGCTGCTGTTGTGAACTGCAATTTCCACCCCCTGGAGGACAAATAAAGGTTCATCTAATCTAATCTAATGTTTTATGTTTGCTAATTTCTGCCACACTATGTTTGTTAATCTTGCATAGTGAATGAACCCCCATTCTGATTCTGATATACCCGGCTACTCTGAGTGTTTTTTTGGGACGTCCGCTCCATATACAAGCGCAACTTGCTTGTTGATATTTAATGTTAAAAAAATGACACGGAATACAAAATGTTAAAGATAAAAAAGTTGAGTTTAAATTTTTTTGGACAATATGAGACCATAGTGGGGGTGTCTGTAAAACAAACTTTGAGGAAAGTAAAGCTTTTTCCTTCACCTGCAAGATTTCAGCAGGCAACTCACGTTTAAGATGAGATAAAATACACCTTTATTTGTCCCCCAGGGGGCGAAATTGCAGTTCACAATAGCAGCAGGGTAAAGTACAGCACACAGAGTTGCAGGATAATATAACAATAACAATACGATATAGTACTGTATAAAAAATAATTGAATAAAAAAATAAGTACGTCAAGTACTTGAGTGGTTCCTGTCTCGAATGTGAACCACATATAGACAGACATATGGACATGTAAACAGTTATTGCACTTAAGGAATATTACAGGTAATTGCACTTAATGTACGTATGAACAACAAGACCACCACAGGGGATTTTGCACCTTGTGCGTAAGAACAACAAGACCACCATGGGGGATATTGAACAACAAGAACACTTGAAATATTGCACGTAATATAGAAAATAGAATATTTAACAACATAAACATTGACATATTGCACGTAATATAGAATATTGAACAACATGACCACTTGTAATATTGCACGTAAAGTAAGTAATACTGCAAGCGCAAGGCACTGCAGTGGGTGGTGAAAACCGCCCAACGCATCACTGGGACTATTCTTCCGTCCATTGAGGACATCCAGAGGAAGCGCTGTCTGCGTAGAGCTCACAGCATCCAAAAAGATTCCTCTCACCCCGCCCACAAACTGTTTGCCCTCCTGCCCTCCCGCAGGCGCCTCAGGAGTCTCCGGTCTAAGACCAGCAGACTGAGGAACAGCTTCTTCCCCAGGACTGTGACACTCCTGAACTCCACCCGCACTAGACCCCGCCCCCCTATATAACCCCCGTCTTCCTATATAACCCCCGCCCCCCATAGAACCCCCGCCACCCTATATTTGCACTATCATTTCTGTTTGTTCATTTTGCATCATCTGCATCATTTCGGTTGTTATTTTGCTATTTGCACTATCTGTTCATTTTGCACATCTGCACATTGCATCATTTGCACTAACTGTACATACATGCAACTCTGTAAATTATGTTAAATACTGTAGCATCTTGTACAATACAGCTGTACATTTGTCTTAAATCACTTTAATCTGTACATACCCTGTATATTCTGATTATACTGTTCATACTGTGTATATTCTGAGTATGCAATTACGCTTAAATATTCTGTTGTAATAACTGTTTTGCACTTCTGGTTGGACGCTAACTGTATTTCTTTACCCATAATGACATTAAAGTTGAATATGATCTAATGGTGCTGAGGTAGTGATGATAATAGTTATAATAATAATAACTAGAAAAAAATTCCTAAAGAAATTTTGAGTGTGCGTGACTCTGGCCCGGGACTCTCCCCCATACATCACTGACACTGTTGAGTAATTTTCACAATATGACTTCTACCATTGCTTAGGTATGTGACTGATCAAGCTTTCAACAGGTGTTCATATGCTGATGCACTAGTAGTAGCGTAAACACTAATTTCAGCAGGATTAAAGACAGCTCCACTTGAGCACACTGCCACAGTTTAAGTTTAAGTAGTAAGCAAGCAGTAAACAATTGGTCACTCTGTGTCAGGTAGCACTCTACATTACAGTTCAGTAGCATAGTAATAGTTTGGTTCTAATTTGATAATAGTGATAAATGCTTTCAAAAACTTAGAGTGTAAAATGACCCAAATACATCCAATGCCAGAATTAGGCCATCAATGGCTATGACTTTGGTATTAGAAATACACCTTTTATCAAAATGATACCGCATTATAAATATCAGATAACATTATAATGTTATACAGCTGTGTTAAATGTCAAATCAATCCACATGCAATCAAACATGTAACAAATCAGGATTCAGCAATAAGCTAGCACTAGGTCACACAGTTCTGATATCACACTAACAAAAACAGTGCTTTTTATCCAACATTAATTGAGAAAAACACACACGCACATACACATACACACACGCACATACACACACACATATATATAGATAGATAGATAGATACATATATGTGCATACACACAGGCAGTCTGTACATTAATGACTTAATTATGAACTGTCAATCAAACCATTCAGTGCAATGAATCACTTAGTAGCTGACACACAGGTTCAATCATCTATAAACTACAGGACTCCCCATACAACACTAGCCAATAGTTTGCAAGGTCAACCAGTATCCAGACGATTATGAATGTTTTACAGCAAGCCCCCCCAACAATTTAAATAGCAATTCCTAAAAGACCTGTATTTAATCCCCACTGTTTCTCTATGGAGCGGCAACTCCATTAACTGCCGATCCCGACCTCCCACACACCTCCCCAATATCTTGTTAGATTCCTATGGACCCCACCACATGAACCCTGCCCTCAAACCCCCCCGCACGAGCCCCCCCGCCCCCGCGAACGCCGATCGCCCCCCCCCCCCTCCGAAAACGACCATAAACGGTCAAAATGCACACAAATAACCCCCCCCCCCCCCACTACCCTCCTTACAACCCTCCACCACCGTCCTGACTGATAAGCACATGAATACATATAAGCCCAAATGTTAAAGAAGTCAAAAACCCACATCTCAGATAGCATGCTAGCAAAACATATGCTGATGCACTAGCAATTAGCTTAAGCACTAATTTCAGCATTGGTCGCTAATGTTAGCAAACAGCATATCTTTACAGCTAGTTGGAATGTCAGTTGTAAATCCTGACTGGTAAGTACATGAAAACCTATGAGCCCAAATGTTAAAGAAGTCAAAAACCTACATTTTTGACAGGATGCTAGCGAAAGAGTTGAAAAAGATGTTTGCTTACCTTAGAGACTTAGAGCCAGAGAGGAAGAGTTGAGTTGGAGTACAGTTTATAAATACACCCGAAACAAAAAGAACCAATTTGATTCCTCCAGTAAATATCCTCCAAATAAAGTTATTAAATGTGAAATTAATTACTGTTCGTAAAATAGCCACCGTCATTCGTGGCCACCGTCTCTCCTCTTTCAAGCACGTTGCTAAGTAACGAACTTCGCAACTGTTGCAACGGTCATAGCAGTTGGACAGAGAGAAAAGGCTTACAGCACCCCTCGAACAGGAAGGATTTCTGGCCAAACCGTGTTTCCAATCATAAAACCAGGTTAACGTGAAGCCGGCTGAGCCCTTCCTGAACGTCTACATAGGCATTTTGTGTTGACAAGTGAAGAAATGTGCTCTTGGGAGCAATTCTAAAAAGTGTTCGATTTCTTTCTTTTCAGTTACAGCCCCGCCTCTCTTAACATAGGAGTCTATGAGGCTGTTCATGGGTGCTGCGGCCGAATCTTCGCATGTCAAGCTAAAACAATAAATCTGACAGATAAAGTAAAGCAAGTGTGAGCTAGAGGACACATTTTCCTACGTTTCTATGTATAAATTGTGTCTGTAGTGGTGCATTTGAGGCCATGGTAGTCAAATACGTTTTATTTTTTTTACACAATTCTCTCTCTTCTCCACACTCTAGCGATGACATCACCACTCTACCTCTCAAATATTCTCTCCATTGACACCTATTCATTTTTTTGGTGTGGTTTTTGGCATTTTTTGGGCAAAATTGTTCGCCAAAAGTCTTAGATAAATCATAGCACACATGTCGGGGCCGAGCCGCACGTTTTGATATAACTTTTGTGTATATGCGTCAAAAACTCTGGTAGGTGTTTTGAGCCAAAAAAACGGCGTAAGAATAAGCAGAATAATAATAATAATATTAAACGCTAGTAATAACATAGTGTGCGCCTTGCAGCACGCACACAATAATGGTATAGCATATGGTAGTGGCTGTGAACAGAAGTGTTTAGTGATTATTGAACAGTCTGATGGCAGCAGGAAGGAAGGACCTGCGGAATCTCTTCTTCACACACCGAGGGTGAATAAGCCTATTGCTGAAGCTGCTCTCCAGAGAGGACAGTGAGTCCTGCAGGGGGTGTGACTCATGATCCAGCACAGTTGTCAGCTTTGCCAGAACTCATGTCACCCACCACCTGCACTGAGTTCAGAGGGCAGCCCAGGACTGAGCTGGACTTCTTGATGACTTTTTCCTTTCCCTCTCAGTGATGCCGCTGCTCCAGCAGACCACACCGTACAGGATGGCTGAGGCCACCACTGGGTCATAGAAATAGTTTAGTGGTGCCCCCTGCACAGTGCGTCAGTGTGGTGAGTCCAGTCCAGTTTAGCATAGAATAGAATGCCCTTTATTGTCATTATACAATTGTCCAACGAGATTTGGAGACTTCTCCTAAAACAGTGCCAGACAAACAGGTGCCAAAAAAACACATACACATACATTATATAACTAGAAAGAAATTCCTAAAGAAATTTTGAGTGTGCGTGACTCTGGCCCGGGACTCTCCCCCATACATCACTGACACTGTTGAGTAATTTTCAGAATATGACGTCTACCATTGCTTAGGTATGTAACAGATCAAGCTTTCAACAGGTGTTCATATGCTGATGCACCAGTAGTAGCGTAAACACTAATTTCAGCAGGATTAAAGACAGCTCCACTTGAGCACACTGCCACAGCTTAAGTTTAAGTAGTAAGCAAGCAGTAAACAATTGGTCACTCTGTCAGGTAGCACTTTACATTACAGTTCAGTAGGGTAGTAATAGTTTGGTTCTAATTTGATAATAGTGATAAATGCTTTCAAAAACTTAGAGTGTAAAATGACCCAAATACATCCAATGCCAAAATTAGGCCATCAATGGCTATGACTTTGGTATTAGAAATACACTTTTTATCAAAATGATACCGCATTATAAATATCAGATAACATTACAAAGTTATACAGCTGTGTTAAATGTCAAATCAATCCACATGCAATCAAACATGTAACAAATCAGGATTCAGCAATAAGCTAGCATCAAAATTCACAAAAAGCACTAGGTCACACATTTCTGATATCACACTAACAAAAACGGTGCTTTTTATCCAACATTAATTGAGAAAAACACACACGCACATACACATACGCACATACACACATATACATATATATATACAGTATATATATATATAGATACATATATGTGCATACACACAGGCAGTCTATACATTAATGACTTAATGATGAACTGTCAATCAAACCATTCAGTGCAATGAATCACTTAGTAGCAGACACACAGGTTCAATCATCTATAAACTACAGGACTACAGGACTCCCCATACAACACTAGCCAATAGTTTGCAAGGTCAACCAGTATCCAGACAATTATGAATGTTTTACAGCCAGCCCCCCCCCCCAACAATTTAAATAGCAATTCCTAAAAGACCTGTATTTAATCCCCACTCTTTCTCTATGGAACTGCCGATCCCAACCACCCACACACCTCCCCAATACCTGGTTCGATTCGTCTGGACCCCACCACATTAACTCTGGCCTCAAACCCCTCCGAAATCGCCCCCCCCCGAGCCCCCCGCAACGTCACAATCTCCGCTTGAAAGTGCAAGTAAATGAATCGCGATTCTCAAACCTCTCCCCCAAATAGGCTCATAGCTCATCAACCCGACCTCCCACACACCTCCCCAATATCTTGTTAGATTCCTACGGACCCCACCACATGAACCCTGCCCTCAAACCCTCCCGCACGAGCCCCCCCGCCCCCCGCCCCCCGCGAACGCCCAAATGTTAAAGAAGTCAAAAACCCACATCTTATACAGCATGCTAGCAAAACATATGCTGATGCACTAGCAATTAGCTTAAGCGCTAATTTCAGCATTGGTCGCTAATGTTAGCAAACAGCATATCTTTACAGCTAGTTGGAATGTCAGTTGTAAATCCTGACTGATAAGCACATGAATACCTATGAGCCCAAATGTTAAAGAAGTCAAAAACCTACATTTTAGATAGCATGCTAGCGAAAGAGTTGAAAAAAGATGTTCGCTTACCTTAGAGACTTAGAGCCAGAGAGGAAGAGTTGAGTTGGAGTACAGTTTATAAATACACCCGAAACAAAAAGAGCCAATTTGATTCCTCCAGTAAATATCCTCCAATTAAAGTTATTAAATGTGAAATGAATTACTGTTCGTAAAATAGCCACCGTCATTCGTGGCCACCGTCTCTCCTCTTTCAAGCACGTTGCTAAGTAACGAACTTCGCAACTGTTGCAACGGTCATGGCAGTTGGACAGAGAGAAAAGGCTTACAGCACCCCTCGAACAGGAAGGATTTCTGGCCAAACCGTGTTTCCAATCATAAAACCAGGTTAACGTGAAGCCGGCTGAGCCCTTCCTGAACGTCTACATAGGCATTTTGTGTTGACAAGTGAAGAAATGTGCTCTTGGGAGCAATTCTAAAAAGTGTTTGTTTTCTTTCTTTTCAGTTACAGCCCCGCCTCTCTTAACATGGGAGTCTATGAGGCTGTTCATGGGTGCTGCGGCCGAATCTTCGCATGTCAAGCTAAAACAATAAATCTGACAGATAAAGTAAAGCAAGTGTGAGCTAGAGGACACATTTTCCTACAATTCTATGTATAAATTGTGTCTGTAGTGGTGCATTTGAGGCCATGGTAGTCAAATACGTTTTATTTTTTTTACACTCTCTCTTCTCCACACTCTAGCGATGACATCACCACTCTACCTCTCAAACATTCTCTCCATTGACACCTATTCATTTTTTTGGTGTGGTTTTTGGCAATTTTTGGGAAAAATTGTTTGCCAAAAGTCTTAGATAAATCATAGCACACATGTCCGGGCCGAGCCGCACGTTTTGATATAACTTTTGTGTATATGCGTCAAAAACTCTGGTAGGTGTTTTGAGCCAAAAAAACGGCGTAAGAATAATAATAATAACTAGAAAAAAATTCCTAAAGAAATTTTGAGTGTGCGTGACTCTGGCCCGGGACTCTCCCCCATACATCACTGACACTGTTGAGTAATTTTCACAATATGACTTCTACCATTGCTTAGGTATGTGACTGATCAAGCTTTCAACAGGTGTTCATATGCTGATGCACTAGTAGTAGCGTAAACACTAATTTCAGCAGGATTAAAGACAGCTCCACTTGAGCACACTGCCACAGTTTAAGTTTAAGTAGTAAGCAAGCAGTAAACAATTGGTCACTCTGTGTCAGGTAGCACTTTACATTACAGTTCAGTAGCATAGTAATAGTTTGGTTCTAATTTGATAATAGTGATAAATGCTTTCAAAAACTTAGAGTGTAAAATGACCCAAATACATCCAATGCCAGAATTAGGCCATCAATGGCTATGACTTTGGTATTAGAAATACACCTTTTATCAAAATGATACCGCATTATAAATATCAGATAACATTATAAAGTTATACAGCTGTGTTAAATGTCAAATCAATCCACATGCAATCAAACATGTAACAAATCAGGATTCAGCAATACGCTAGCATCAAAATTCACAAAAAGCACTAGGTCACACAGTTCTGATATCACACTAACAAAAACAGTGCTTTTTATCCAACATTAATTGAGAAAAACACACACGCACATACACATACACACACGCACATACACACATACACACACATCTATATAGATAGATAGATAGATAGATAGATAGATAGATAGATAGATAGATAGATAGATAGATAGATAGATAGATATATGTGCATACACACAGGCAGTCTGTACATTAATGACTTAATGATGAACTGTCAATCAAACCATTCAGTGCAATGAATCACTTAGTAGCAGACACACAGGTTCAATCATCTATAAAGTACAGGACTACAGGACTCCCCATACAACACTAGCCAATAGTTTGCAAGGTCAACCAGTATCCAGACGATTATGAATGTTTTACAGCAAGCCCCCCCAACAATTTAAATAGCAATTCCTAAAAGACCTGTATTTAATCCCCACTGTTTCTCTATGGAACTGCCAATCCCAACCACCCACACACCTCCCCAATACCTGGTTGGATTCGTCTGGACCCCACCACATTAACTCTGGCCTCAAACCCCTCCGAAATCACCCCCCCCCGAGCCCCCCGCAACGTCACAAACTCCGCTTGAAAGTGAAACTAAATCATTCGCGATTGTCAAACCTCTCCCCCAAACAGGCTCATAGCTCATCAACCCGACCTCCCACACACCTCCCCAATATCTTGTTAGATTCCTACGGACCCCACCACATGAACCCTGCCCTCAAACCCCCCCGCACGAGCCCCCCCGCCCCCCGCAAACGCCGATCGCCCCCCCCCCTCCGAAAACGACCCTAAACGGTCAAAATGCACACAAATAACCCCCCCCCCCCCCCACTACCCTCCTTACAACCCTCCACCACCGTCCTGACTGATAAGCACATGAATACATATAAGCCCAAATGTTAAAGAAGTCAAAAACCCACATCTTATATAGCATGCTAGCAAAACATATGCTGATGCACTAGCAATTAGCTTAAGCGCTAATTTCAGCATTGGTCGCTAATGTTAGCAAACAGCATATCTTTACAGCTAGTTGGAATGTCAGTTGTAAATCCTGACTGATAAGCACATGAATACCTATGAGCCCAAATGTTAAAGAAGTCAAAAACCTACATTTTAGATAGCATGCTAGCGAAAGAGTTGAAAAAAGATGTTCGCTTACCTTAGAGACTTAGAGCCAGAGAGGAAGAGTTGAGTTGGAGTACAGTTTATAAATACACCCGAAACAAAAAGAGCCAATTTGATTCCTCCAGTAAATATCCTCCAATTAAAGTTATTAAATGTGAAATGAATTAATGTTCGTAAAATAGCCACCGTCATTCGTGGCCACCGTCTCTCCTCTTTCAAGCACGTTGCTAAGTAACGAACTAATAAGTTGCAGCTGGAACTGTCATGGCAGTTCGAAAGACAGAGAAAAGGCTTACAGCACCCCTCGAACAGGAAGGATTTCTGGCCAAACCGTGTTTCCAATCATAAAACCAGGTTAACGTGAAGCCGGCTGAGCCCTTCCTGAACGTCTACATAGGCATTTTGTGTTGACAAGTGAAGAAATGTGCTCTTGGGAGCAATTCTAAAAAGTGTTCGTTTTCTATCTTTTCAGTTACAGCCCCGCCTCTCTTAACATAGGAGTCTATGAGGCTGTTCATGGGTGCTGCGGCCGAATCTTCGCATGTCAAGCTAAAACAATAAATCTGACAGATAAAGTAAAGCAAGTGTGAGCTAGAGGACAAATTTTCCTACGTTTCTATGTATAAATTGTGTCTGTAGTGGTGCATTTGAGGCCATGGTAGTCAAATACGTTTTATTTTTTAAACACAATTCTCTCTCTTCTCCACACTCTAGCGATGACATCACCACTCTACCTCTCAAACATTCTCTCCATTGACACCTATTCATTTTTTTGGTGTGGTTTTTGGCAATTTTGGGGCAAAATTGTTCGCCAAAATACTTAGATAAATCATAGCACACATGTCGGGGCCGAGCCGCACGTTTTGATATAACTTTTGTGTATATGCGTCAAAAACTCTGGTAGGTGTTTTGAGCCAAAAAAACGGCGTAAGAATAAGCAAAATAATAATAAACGCTAGTAATAACATAGTGTGCGCCTTGCAGCACGCACACAATAAACGCTAGTAATAACATAGTGTGCGCCTTGCAGCACGCACACAATAATATTAAACGCTAGTAATAACATAGTGTGCGCCTTGCAGCACGCACACAATAAACGCTAGTAATAACATAGTGTGCGCCTTGCAGCATGCACACAATTAAACGCTAGTAATAACATAGTGTGCGCCTTGCAGCACGCACACACAATAATAAACGCTAGTAATAACATAGTGTGCGCCTTGCAGCACGCACACAATAATAATAAACGCTAGTAATAACATAGTGTGCGCCTTGCAGCACGCACACAATAATAATAAACGCTAGTAATAACATAGTGTGCGCCTTGCAGCACGCACACAATAATAAACGCTAGTAATAACATAGTGTGCGCCTTGCAGCACGCACACAATAAACGCTAGTAATAACATAGTGTGCGCCTTGCAGCACGCACACAATAAACGCTAGTAATAACATAGTGTGCGCCTTGCAGCACGCACACAATAATAATAAACGCTAGTAATAACATAGTGTGCGCCTTGCAGCACGCACACAATAAACGCTAGTAATAACATAGTGTGCGCCTTGCAGCACGCACGCAATTAAAAGCAGCAGCATCACTATAAGTAAAAATGGTTGAAGTGCATGTGCAACAATACAATTGATTAAAGTGCGTGTGAAACAGGTAAAACAGTAAAAACAATTTAAGAGCATGTAAAACAGGTAACAACTGTAAAACAAGTCTGTGCTGTTAGCGTGTTTGAGAGTTCAGAGTGTGGCTCTCGGTGATGGCTCTCAGAAAAAAACTCTTTTTCAGTCTGTTTGTCCGTGCTTTGATGCACCTGTAGCGCCGGCCAGAGGGCAACAGGTTAAACAGCTGGAAAGTGGGGTGTGAACTGTCCTTGATGATGTTCTGAGCTCTGCTGAGGCACCGGGAGGTATAAATGTCTGTCAGAGAGGGGAGGGGGCAGCCGACGATCCGTTGCGCTGCCTTAACAGTCCTCTGTCCTCCGCTCTATCTGCCTCGGTGCAGCTGCCGTACCAGGTGGAAATACAGTACGTCAGCAGGCTCTCGATAGACGAGCGGTAGAAGGCCAGCAGTAAGTTCTTGCCCAGATGGTTCATTCTGAGAACTGTCAGGAAGTGCTGAGCCTTCTTAATGATTGCTGTGATGTTGTGTTTCCATTGCTGATTTGGACTCCCAGGAACCTGAGCGTGTGTGGACCTGCTCCACACATTCGCCGTTGATGTAGAGGGGGGGTGGGTCAGTTTTGTTCCTCCTGAAGTCCACGATGACCTCCTTTGTCTTCGTGGTGTTCAGTGTCAGGTTTTTGTCTGAACCCCCACGTTGCCAGTCTCTGGACTTCCTCTCTGTAGGCTGCCTCGTCTCCCTTCAAGATCAGTCTGACCACTGTGGTGTCATCAGCAAATTTAACCATGATGTTATCTTTGTGGGCCGGACTGCAGTCATAGGTGTAGAGACAGTACAGGAGGGGGCTCAGCACACAGCCCTGTGGTGAGCCTGTGCTCAGTGTGCAGGTGGTGGAGAGGTGGGGGCCAAGTCTCACAGTCTGGGGTCTGTTTGTGAGAAAGTCCTGGATCCATGTGCAGGTCAGGGAGGGGAGGCCCAGGGTGTTGAGTTTGGTGGTGAGGATGTCTGGTTTGATGCCGTTAAATGCCGAGCTGTAGTCCACAAAGAGCATCCTGGCATAGCTCTGCTGCTGCTCCAGGTGACTCAGTACAACATGCAGAGCGATGGTGATGGTGTCCTCTGTGGATCTGTTCGCTCGGTATGCGAACTGATGTGGGTTGAGTGTGGGGGGTAGACAGTCCTTGATGTGCTTGAGAACCAGTCTCTCAAAGAACTTCATAATGATTGGTGTGAGGGCGACAGGGCGGTCGTCGTTGAGGCTGGTTATGGGTGGCTTTTTGGGTATTGGGATGATTGTGGCTGATTTCAGGCAGGTGGGGACGACTGCTCGGGCTAGGGAGAGATTGAAAATCCTGCAAAAAATGTGGGCCAGCTGGTGGGCACATCCTCTGAGCACCTTGTCAGGTACGCCGTCTGGACCCGCCGCCTTCCTGGGGTTCACTGCTAGGAGCACTCGCCTAACATCGTGCTCCTCTACAGTGAGTGGGGGGGTACTGGAACCTGGTGGGGTTGGGGGTGGGGGGCAAGGTGGGGGGCAGGGTGGGGTGGGGGCAGGGCTGGAGAAGATGAGTGTCGTGGAGATGGATCGAATCTGGCAAAGAAGCAGTTTAGCTCCTCTGCCAGGGACAAGCTCAGGTCTCCTGGCGTCACACCGCAACCTCTGAAGTTGGTGATGGTGTGTAGACCCTGCCACACCTCTCTGGGTCTATTGCTGGTGAGGTGGGACTCAATCTTCGTTGTGTTTTATGCGTCACGTCTTTAGCAATCTATTTACAGGGTGCCAAGTGACTGAAAATGTACTTACATTAAGAGTGAAAAATAATTTGTGAATAAAACTGCAAGTATCCCACACCTGCCTCACAGGTTATATGAATTTAGGAGAGTAGGCCTACTACTAGTATTACTAAGTATCTGATTGTCTGACTGGTTGGTTTGTTTTGGATATCATTTATAAAGTCATTCATTTATTTTTCCAGGAGAAAAGAGTGATGACCCCTTATCACCTGATTATGTGGTGATTGACCTGGTGATTGGGAGAAGGATACCTCCCATCTGATGGGAGTCACAATTAAAAACTGAGCCCTGAAAAGTTTGCTTGGTTAGCAACAATACATTTGCTTTCAAATGTTTTCAGTTTGATTATTTCTGAATGTAATTATATACTGTATGTTTTATGAAGATAATTTTCTTTTGTTGACAATGTGATTGATTGAATAATAAGCATTGAAAAAGTCGACTTGTATTGCACATCAACAGTTTATGATTAAATACAATTTTTTATTCATGCCTGGGAGTTAAACTGGGAGCTGGTACAAATCGTGGGGAGTGAATTCGGGTAAAGTTGGCGATTTGATTAAATCGGTGAATATGGACGGAGGGAGAAGGTACAGGGGTCTCACGCCAGTTTTCACGCAAAGTCAGTGATTTATAAAAAACTAACTTGGCGGTAGAATGTGCGGTCCTCCACGCAAACTATGACCCTCCCGTAAACCTACGCACTTTTTGGAGACAGTGGGAATTAGAGACACATACTGCAACAAGTAAAAGTCGGAGAAGCGATTACTCGTAATATTTATGTATTTTGTTGTCCTCACACACATTGACTCAATTTATGATTATAATGAAGATTAAATACATCAGTGTTATTTGAGCTTGAACTGCATGATAATTGTTCCATACACATCTTGTACAATGCAACTCAAATTTAAAATCAATATTCAGCGCTGGCTGTCTCACAATAAGATTGTCCTTTTACCGCAGTGTAGGAGGCTGAAATGCATGTAACTACAGAACACAAAGTATAACTAAATATATTTCTTTAATACTGTGCATATATCATCATATGTCAAAAACTGGAAATACAGTTGTTAAGCTCCCGCGCAATCACTACACTCATTACACTTCAGAATCAGAATTTGTTTTTAATCGCCATACAAGATACATCAACACGGAATTTACTACGTGAAGAATCACCTGCCAGGTATTGTTTTTTGTTTGCCTTGATTCACCGTGAAGAATCACCTGCCAGGTTCATGAGAATGATACTAGATTAGCATTCATGAGGTCCTTTGCATTGACCATTTATGGTAAAAAATGGGCGTGTTCAGGGCGGGGTGCAATGATACTTTACGTACGCACACTTGTGGTTAAGCTGTGATTTATAAAGCGAACATTGCCTACAGGTGTGTGTACGCACGATTTTATAAATCTGAATTTTTGGGTGCGTACGCCAATTTACGCTTTTGGGCGTGCGCACACTTTTAGTAAGAATTCTACGCACTCCTTTATAAATGAGACCCCAGGACAGTTTTTAAGATGGCGATCTCGACTTTTCCAAATATCGCGCTTTGTGAACGCCTAAAAGATGATTTACTTCCACTGACAACCGAACTGAACAAAAGAAGTCATGCTTGCTTGCAAAAATAATTGCGATCGCTGTAAGTTTAGGTCGGTTTTGCGCTCACTGCAATGCTTCGTTCACTCACTCTTGCCATCCAGCATGGCGCACCCACGTGATCATGTGACGTAGGTGCAAAGAGTCAATAGGACTCCACTCTCTCAATGTCCATTCCCTGGATGTTCCCTGGTGGGGGAGAAGGTTGGCGTCTGCAGAAATCCACCACCATCTCCCTGGTCTTGCCCGCGTTGATGAGGAGGTGGTTCGGCTGATACCAGTCCACAAAATCCTGCGTCAGTTGATCTGCTGATCAGGCCGACGATGGCGGAGTCATCGAAAACTTGAGCAGGACACAGCCCTCCCAGTTGTGTCTGAAGTCAGCAGTGTAGAGGGTGAAGAGGAAGGGCGCTAGCACCGTCCCCTGGGGGTGTCCCCACACTGCAGGTCAGGAGATCAGACACACCGTCCCTGGTTCTCACAAACTGGGGTCTATTTGTCAGGTAGTCCAGGGTCCAGAATGTAATCCTCACATAATTCACAAGAATGTAATCCTCACAGACCTGACCTCTGACCTGACGCCAGACCTCTCCAGGTGGGTGAGAGCACGATGAAGCAGGAAGATCAATGACCCGATTCCAGGTCGGTAGGCGAACTGCAGCGGGTCCATTTCTGAGCTCAGCTCAGAATCAGCCTTTCAGCCTCTCCAGTGTCTTCATCATGTGTGATGTAAGAGCCACTGGCCTGAAGCTGCTGAGGTCCTTAGCCTGCGGTGTCTTAGGCACTGGCACCAAGCAGGAGGTCTTCCAGAGCTTTGGTACCACGCTCAGCTTGAGACTCAGGTTGAAGACCTGCCCCATGAACCCACACAGTGGGATTCAGGAGCCTGGAGATAATACCAACTGGACCAGCTGCTTTTTGTGCATTGATCCTCCTCAGCTCTTTCCTCATCTGGGTAGGTGTGAAAGCGAGGGGTGTGCTTGGTGGATGGGTGAGTCCATGGAGTTGTGATGGGGTAGTGGAATTCACCCACCGTTTTTGCTCCCACTCTTCTATCCCTGTTGTGCACTTTTCTAATATTTTACCTCACTCCCTTACCCCTGTGTGCTTTTGAGAGACTGTGTGCCATTGCTGCGAATGAGTTTCCCCCGGGATCAATAAAGTATTCTGAATCTGAATCGAATGGGTGAGTCGTTGAACCTATTGTAGTACTAGTACAAACAACAGACAAAATTCACACCTTCCTAGCTAATTTGAACCTCCCTAAATTGCCATAAGAAGTATCACTAAACATGGTAACATCTACTGTATTTCAGAAACGGAAATAAGGGATGCAATAAAAAGACTGAAAAATAATAAATCCCCTGGAGTGGATGGATTCTCTGGAGAATTTTATAAATGCTTCTATAAATGGCCGATAACCCTTAACCAGGGTGTTGAGATACGCTCTACCCAAGAATGAGCCTCCTGAGATCCATTATATCAGTGATTCATAAAAACGTAAAGGACCCAACTCTCTGCGAAGGATATAGACCCATTAGCATTACATGTGATGACCAGAAATTATTGACGAGTATTTTAGCGTTGTTTATTACGATGTTGATTTACCCAGATCAGACATGATTCATTCATAGCAGGCAGGGTGCTAATAATTGTATTTCGTTACCCTGTACTTTTATCGGTGTAATGACAATACAAATTAATCTAACATAGGAAGGACCCTAAACATTATTACCTTTACTAAGAAAAATATGTAGACATCAATGCTCATCAGTTTTGATGCACAGAAAGCATGTGATACGGTGAAATGGAACTTCTTATACAAAACACTACAATGGGATTTCACCCAGAGTTTTTAAATTGGGTCAGGGCCATTTACAAAAAAAAACAAATCGATTGTCAGACTGAATGAATGCTGCTCTGAGTTCTTCAACTTGCAGGGAGGGTGAGACAAGGTGACTGCCTTAGTCCCTTGCTCTTCGCTGTAAATATTGTCATAAAGAAGGCTCAGCAGCGTCTACACTTCCTGAGAGTTCTCAGGATGAACCATCTGGGCAAAAATCTACTGCTGGCCTTCTACCGCTCGTCCATCGAGAGCCTGCTGACGCATTGTATTTCCACTTGATACGACAGCTGCACCGAGGCAGACAGAGCGAGGCTTCAGAGGACTGTGAGGCAGCACAGCAAATTGTCGGCTGCCCCCTCCCCTCTCTGACAGACATTTATACCTCCCATTGCCTCAGCAGAGCACAGAACATCATCAAGGACAGTTCACAGTTCACTTCCCTCTGGCAGGCGCTACAGGTGCATCAAAGCACGGACAAACAGAATGAAAAACAGTTTCTTTCCGAGAGCCATCACAACCTTAAACTCTCAAACACGCTGTTACTGGGTAGAACATGCTAACAGAACAGACTTATTTTACAGTGTTACCTGTTTTACATGCTCTTAAACCTATTTTACTGGTTTTACTTTACCTGTTTCACACGCACTTTAATCGATTGTACTGTTTTACCTGTTGCACACGCACTTCAACCGATTTTACTTACAGTGATGCTGCTGCTTTTAATTATTTAATGTATTTTTATGTGTTTTTTGCACTTGTTCGTCTGGCACTGATATAGGAGAAGTCTCCAATCTCATTGTACAGCTGTATAATGACAATAAAGAGCATACAAAAATAATAATCCAAAATATTGAACCATTGGCAATGGCTATAAAACAGAATAAGGACATAAAAGGTATAAAGGACATGGTGAATGGCAAACATAGGATATCTCTCTATGCAGATGATATTCTGACTTACATAACAGATCCAGTCATGTCGGTTCCTGCATTGATGGACACTTGAGAGTATGGCGAACTCTCTGGCTATCAGATCAACCAATCAAATTCAGAGGCAATGATGTTAGCCAGTACAGCTGACAGGAAGGCTCAGTGTTCGCTGTTCACAGGGATTTAGATACCTGGGAATTATCATTAGATTAGTCAACTATGGAAAATGTATGTGCCAAATAAAAGCAGATCTCACAAGATGGGAAATCCTGCCACTCTCTCTGACAGGGAGAATAGAAATGATAAGAATAAACATTTGGCCAAGATTGCTCTTCCTCTTTCAATCTCTGCCTATATGTGTTCCTGCGGCCACGTTTACTGCACTGGACAAATGGTTGTCGAAATGTATATGGCCGAGCAAACCACCCAGATTTAAACTTAGAAGACTACTATGTCTAAAAGACAATGGAGGCCTGAACTTACCTGAACTGAAAAAATATTACTGGCAGTTGGTCGTGTAGTGTAAAAATATTTTACTCCCCATGACTATATCCGAGCTATAAGAATAGCAAGCATTTCAGAATTTCTTCCTGCTAGACTGGACAGGTGTTTTGAAAGATGGAGGGAGAGGTATAGTAGTACTGGATCAGCTGTTCGAAGGAGGTGTATTGAAGTAGTTTGAACATCTTAAAGCTGGGACCAAGATGGGTCTTGTCTATTTAACCCAGTCGGGGCCCACTTAACATCTAGTGTAATTCTGCCTTAATCCCACATGGGCAAGCATGCGACCAACATAGAACCCGCACTGCAACCCATTTTTCAGCTCATGTTGTCCCTATGTATGTCCCACATAAATTTGTGTAACCCTGCTTTAAACCCACATGGGCAATTGGCTTGGGGCCAATATGGAACCCATGGACAATCCCACTTGCAACCCATATTTTAGCTCACACTGTCCCCATGTACGTCCCGCATAGGACTTAAATCCAGGCCAAGCACTGCTACAAGCTGAGGATCGAGGAGCACTTCGACAACTCCGACCCCCAGCGCATGTGGCAGGGCATCCGGATCATCAGTGACTATAAGTCAAACACCATCACCCCGCCATCCACCTTCCACCTTCCACTATAAATTCCTGGGGATCCACATCTCGGATTACCTGTCCTGGATTACAAACACCTCCGGCCTGATCAAGAAGGCTTACCAGCGTCTCTTTTTCTTGAGAACACTGAGGAAACACCACCTGTCCTCAGCTGTCATGGTGAACTTCTACCGCTGTGCGATTGAGTGCATCCTGACAAACTGTGTTACAGTGTGGTACGGGAACTGCACAGTCGCTGAGCGCAAGGCACTGCAGCGGGTGGTGAAAACCGCCCAACGCATCACTGGGACTATTCTTCCGTCCATTAAGGACATCCAGAGGAAGCGCTGTCTACGTAGAGCTCACAGCATCCGAAGAGATTCCTCACACCCCGCCCTTAAACTGTTTGCCCTCCTGCCCTCCGGCAGGCGCCTCAGGAGTCTCCGGTCTAAAACCAGCAGACTGAGGAACAGCTTCTTCCGCAGAACTGTGACACTCCTGAACTCCACTAGACCCCCGGCCCCCCATAGAACCCCCGCCACCCTATATTTGCACATTCCTGTTTGTACATTTTGCACCACTTGCATAAGTGAGTTGTTATTACACTGTCCATTTTGCGTATCTGCACATCTGTTACTGCACCACCTGTACGTTTTGTTCATTTTGCACATCTGTTCATTTTGTTCATTTTGCACATCTGCTCATTGCATCATTTGCACTAACTGTACATACATGCAACCCGGTAATTTCTGTTTAATTTCTGTTTAATACTGTAGTATATTGTACTATACAGCTGAACATTTGTCTAAAATCACTTGAATCTGTACATACCCTGTATATTCTAATTATACTCTTCATACTATGTACATTCTGAGTATACCCATATTTATTATATTCTGTTGGATTAACTGTTTTGCACTTCTGGTTGGATGCTAACTGTATTTCATTACTCTGTACTTGTACCTGTGTAATGACAATAAAGTTGAATCTAATCTAAAAATCTGGGTCCAAGATGGGTTTTGTCTGTTTTTCCTGGCTAGGGCCTACTTATAACCTTGTGCAGTCCTTCCTTAAACCCACATGGGCAATTGGCTTGGGACCAACATGGAACCCGTGGACAATCCCGTATGAGTGTGATCTGAGAATCCCATATGGGGCCCATTAGTTAACTGACTTTCTACTCACATCAAAATGTTGGCTGGGTACTTAGAGCCTTCTCTACCCTGTCTGAGGCAGATGTATCTGACCTCATTCTCTCCCATCACCCCACCCCTTGTCCCTTTGATCCAGTACCCTCCCCTCTCTTCCAAACTATCCCTCCCTCCATCACAGCTTTCCTTCTCCATGTACCTCAACTCCCTCATTTCCGGCACTATTCCCTCTGCTTTCAAACAGGCCATAGTTAGACCCCTGCTCAAGAAACCCTCTTAACCCCATCATCTTCCAGAACTACTGACCAGTATCACTGCTACACTTCTTTTCAAAAACAATTCAAACAATTTATCTCCCAGAACAACCTACTTGACCCTAACAAATCTGGTTTCAAGACCGGCCACTCCACAGAAACTGCCCTCATGTCAGTCACCACTGCCCTCCAGTCTGGCAGAGCGGCCTCAAGGTCATCTGTTGTCATTCTGCCTCTCTGCAACATTTGATATGGCTAATCATCAAATCATGCTTGGCTGTCTTTCCATTCCACCCAGCTGCTAGTCCTAACTCTTGTCCTCTCAAAGCTGGACTACTAAAAATCACTGCTAGCCGGTCTCCCAGCATGTGCAATCCACCCCCTCCAAAGGATCCAGAATGCAGCAGCCCGCCTGGTTTTCAATCTACCCAGACGCTCCCATGTCCCCGTGTCTACTCACGCCCTCCACTGGCTTCCCACCATGGCCCATAAGATTCAAGACCCTGGTAACGACCTTCCAAGAAGTGAACACGACTGTATCGAATAATATCAAGTCTCTCCTCAGGCCTTACACCCCCACCCGCCCCCTATGATCCTCCTCTGACAACCGTCTAGTGGTCCCACCCCTCAAAAGCGCCTGGTCCCAGCTCAAACTTTTCCTCTTCCTGGCTCCTCTTTTTAAAAATATTTGTTATTTTTATTCTGGTCATCTGGGTATTGACAAGAGTACAATCAAAACATTACACATGTACAATACCTTAATACTTTAATATTTTGAAAACGCAATTACGCAAAGTTCCCTCCTAATTCAGGACACAACATCATTTTGAACTTGAAAATGTCTGTCAAGTAAACATGGGGAGCTTTCACGTTACATATCACAAATATTAGAATAGAAATAAAATTCAAATAAGTAAAAATACATCGTATTGTCATGTTCTTTTAACAACAAACAAAAAATGACCGTATAGGTTTAACATACTCAAACAAACTAGTCCAGATCCAAAGAAATGTGTCTCTCTGAATTCTAAGTGAGAAAGACAGGTTTCCATTATGTATAAGTAATGGATAATATCTATCCATTCATTCCCTGTTGGTGGTTCTGGTTTTAACCATTTCCTTGTTATAGCCTTTCTACTTGCCACCAGAAGTATCATGTTTCAAATGGAATATTCCCCAGGTAAAGTGTGTCACACCTGAAGGGGATATTAATCCCCAAAATAGATTCCAAGTTTTTATGAATCTCCTGCCAGTATGGAACTAGAAGTGGGCATTCCCAGAAAACATGGAGGTGATTTGATCTATTTACCATTTTTTCCATAGTTTGGCCGGGGGTGCGATTTGTACCCAGGAGCGACTTACAGTCAGGTTCATAAATATTTGGACATTGACACAATTTTCATAATTTTGGCTCTGTATACCACCACAATGGATTTGAAATGAAACAATCAAGATGTGCTTTAAGTGCAGACTTTCAGATTTAATTTCAGGGTATTTACATCCAAATCAGGTGAACGGTGTAGGAATTACAACACCTTTTATATGTGCCCCCCCCCCCCCCCCTTTTTAAGGGACCAAAAAAAAATTGGACAAACTAACATAATCATAAATCTAATTGTCACTTTTAATACCTGGTTGCAAATCCTTTGCAGTCAATGACAGCCTGAAGTCTGGAACCCATAGACATCACCAGACGCTGGGTTTCATCCCTGGTGATGCTCTGCCAGGTCTCTACTGCAACTGTCTTCAGTTCCTGCTTGTTCTTGGGGCTTTTTCCCTTCAGTTTTGCCTTTGGGAAGCTAAATGCTTGCTCAATTGTATTTAGGTCAGGTGATTGACTTGGCCTTTGCAGAACATTCCACTTCTTTGCCTTAAGAAACTCTTTGGTTGCTTTCGCAGTATGCTTCGGGTCATTGTCCATCTGCACTGTGATGCGCCGTCCTATGAGTTTTGAAGCATTTGGCTGAATCTGAGCAGATAATATTGCCTGAAACACTTCAGAATTCATCCTACTGCTTTTGTCAGCAGTCACATCATCGATAAATACAAGGGAACCAGTTCCATTGGCAGCCATACATGCCCACGCCATAACACTACCTCCACCATGCTTCACTGACGAGGTGGTATGCTTTGGATCATGAGCAGTTCCTTCCCTTCTCCATACTCTTCTCTTCCCATCATTCTGGTACAAGTTGATCTTGGTCTCATCTGTCCATAGCATGTTGTTCCAGAACTGTACAGGCTCTTTTAGATGTTTTTTTTGGCAAACTCTAATCTGGTCTTCCTGTTTTTGAGACTCACCAATGGTTTACATCTTGTGGTGAACCCTCTGTATTTACTCTGGTGAAATCTTTTCTTAATTGTTGACTTTGACACAGATACGCCTACCTCCTGGAGAGTGTTCTTGATCTGGCCAACTGTTGTGTAGGGGTTCTTCTTCACCAGGGAAATAATTCTTCTGTCATCCACCACAGTTGTTTTCCGTGGTGTTCCAGGTTGAACAGTTGATTTGGCCACACCTAATGTTTTTGCTATCTCTCTGATAGGTTTGTTTTGATTTTTCAACCTAACGATGGCTTGCTTCACTGATGGTGACAGCTCTTTGTACTTCATATTGAGAGTTGACAACAACAGATTCCAAACACAAATACCATACTTGAAATTAACTCTAGACCTTTTATCTGCTCCTTGTCAATGAAATAACAAACTCCCTTTATGAGGTGTAACCCAGTTGACGAAATGCACAAGGTACAATAAATAGTAAAATTAGATAATAAATAGTGATAATCTTGATACAATTCATTGGTAATGGGTTGTTATTGTTAAAAACATGGTTTACATGTAATTGATATAACAGTACTTTTACTATGACAATTATTATTGGGTACTTTTATTTTGACATGTTTCTTGAACGCATTCTGTTTCCTGTTGAAGCGTTCAATTAGTCGAGTTGAGGAGAGCCACAGAGTTGTAGACTCCGTTCTTTATTCAACTTGCCAATTAGACACTATTGAAAGAAAATAATTATATGTTGTTTAAAACAGGGGTTCTTAACCTTTTTGACCCTGAGGCCCAATTTTCTCAGTGCAGAGTGGCCCGGGGCCCATTAACACTGTAGAGATGAATTGATCTCACTCATTTGTATTCAATAATAGATCAAATCCATGCACAGTTTAACATGCTAACAAGCTAAAACCTTAAGTAGTTAAGTTAAATAAATAATACAATGACATGATAAAATGTGATCACCACAAATATTTGTATTAAGCTTTCATTAACTAGGTGCCGCTGTAGCTTCGAGGGCTTCAAAATGTCATTAGATAGCATCAGCCCACACTCCACACACTGGGCTCTCGGCTCTTCCTCTCTACCCACGTTCACAAATCCATACGAAATGAAGTCGGGATTGTATTTTCGCACACATTTAGTCTTTTGGGGGTGTCCAGCACCACTTTTGTCTTCATTTTTCCTCTTTAAAAACTTCTCCATCACTAACTAGCTGAATGTCGATCTTCTTCTGTTATTCTGTGAGCTTGTTAAACTGACTAACGCATTACCGACACCATGTGGTCGGAGGCTGCATTATAACTGATCATCTCATGGATAACATAGCATAGTAGCTCTGGCGTCACCCGAATCCGCGCGTACACAACATAATAAACATAGCAAATATTAGCTCTCTTGTAAGTTGCTTTGGATGAAGGGTCTGCTAAATTAATAAATGTAACATCTCTGGTGTATTCAGTTGATAACCTATGCAGTCCCACGGCCCAAGCGGCCCACAGGTGCAAAACTGAAAGTTTCTTGCGGCCCTCTAGGTAGTGCTCGCGGCCCAAGTATGGGCCGCGGCCCTATGGTTAAGAATCACTGATTTAAAACATATACGTTTATTTTGGTCATCGGGCGACTAGCTCCATGCCTGATGTTTTGAAGAACAGAAGCTTCGTTCTGTCAAGTATTTCTTTTGTTTAATCGTCTCGGTAAGGCAACTTGTTTAATTTTCCCTTACTGTTGAACATGGTCTTCTTTTGTGTAATACTTCGGTTAAAACTTGAAAAGTGTATTTTGTTTGGTCAATATTTTTTTGAGGAATCAGAAAGTGTATATTTTGATTGAAATTAGTAAGTGTAAAGCTCGGAATGAGCTCATTGTATTTCACATGCGGTGATCATGTATTCAGCGCATGCAAGATGAAAGGACTGCACGTGTTCTCATGATAATCACTGTACTCGGTAATATTAAATGTTATTGCCGCAGTTTTCAGAATAACTTGTTATTTCAAAGTAATCATCCTGTTTACTTAGTATTTATAATTTAACTGAATGGTATAAAATGCTTTTCAGTATGAATGAAGTCTATGCAGTTTGCATAACTTTTATGTTGAGATGATTTAATTTAATGTTGTACAACTATTGAGATTTGAACTGTTGAGAATATTTGGCCTGTTGTGTATATCATAGCTTAATGAAGGGTATGGTTACACAGGTCAAGTTTTGGGGCTGGATCTGGATCGGATGAAGACTGATCACTTCATTTGATGGCGAGCCACCCATTGGAGTCTGATTCCTGTGTTGTCATTTCCTATGGCAAAGACTGGTAGGATTGTGGCCAGCTCGTGTCACAACATCATCGTTGACTAAGACTTGACTTATTGACTATTTTTTGACTATAACACTTTGAAACTGAAGAAAAGGATTAATACCTTGAACATTGCCTGAAGCGGAACCCAGTTTTTGGAAGGACAATTTATTTTATTATTTTATTTTCAAGGGTCAAATTTGGGTTAAAGTAAATGTTTTCAAATATTTCACTAAAGAAAAGAAAACGTATATCATTGTGTGGTGTCTTTTACTTGCACTCTAGCCATTCTACTCTCTCCCTAGAACCTAGAATCTCTTATCTTGTGTATTAAGATGTTGGCCTACCATTGACGTGTACATACCCAGTAGTGGGTTACAGAGTGAATAACATACACCTGGCCATGGAAGAGCTGTGCAGCTAATTGTCCAATTACTTTTGGTCCCTTAAATAGGGGGGCGGCACGTATCAAATGTGTTGTAATTCCTACACCGTTCACCTGATTTGGATGTAAATACCCTGAAATTAAAGGTGAAAGTCTGCACTTAAAGCACATCTTGATTGTTTTATTTCAAATCCATTGTAGTGGTATACAGAGCCAAAATGATGAAAATTGTGTCAATGTCCAAATATTTATGGACCCGACTGTATGTGTGAAATTATTAACACATTATTACTGTATATCATTCAGTGTTGGGCAGTAGCGTCGCTACAAGTAGCAGTGTTACTAGTTTAACTAAATTTCTCAATAGCGTGGTGGTAGCGTCGCTGTTTTCTGAATCAAATAGCTTTTCAGTAGCTTAGCTCTTTTATTACAGTTTTTTTTTATTGCTTAAGGACGATTTTCCAAACAGTGCCCGTGTTGTCAAAACACTACACACAATTAGCACAACCACACACACAACTAGCAAAACACTACAGATTCTTTGCAAAACTAAACACTCTTGTAAAAACTATACACTTCTTTTGAAAAACCACACTTTGTTACCATATGAAATACACGTTTCACATTACTATACTATGTTTGCACGAGTTACACTCGGCTGTGACAAACCTAAAACACTTTTAGCATTTTTATTTCCCTATGATTAGAGTAGGCTACTATGAACAAAGTACAAATATGAACTAAATTCACCAAACAAGACCAATGTTGCAGACTGAAGACACTCATTTATTTCTCAACATGCCCACAATGTTGACATGGAGATTCATAATACTGTACCAAAATGTAATTTTACGCCTCATATAAGTAAATGAACTCATGCTCGATCTCCTCTCCATCCATTCGTAAACCCCCCTAAAAAACAGTGGCAGGCAAATTTGTTCAGTGTAGATCTAGTATACATATTACAAGACAGTATGCAAGATCACACTGCTAAAGTCGATACATACCTCTGCATAATCATGCCACACTAGCTTCACCCTTTCGAAATTGTGCTCAAAAGGCACTTGATAAATTTACCTCATTTGATTTCAACCTTCCGATCATGAGGCCAACACCTTAGCCCATTGAGCCATCTGACGCCCTGGTTAACAATGTGGTCAAACAGTTTTGCAGGGATCTCACTTGTCAGATTCGGTCCTCTTTGAGCACCTTCTTATCTTCCCCTACCTCTACCTCCAGCACGGCATCCATCTCGTCCTCTGTTGATTCCTCCTTGTTCTCCTCTTTCTCCTCGTTTTTGTCCTCCAGTTTGTCAGGATGCACTCGATCGCACAGCGGTAGAAGTTCTGTTAAGGTCGGCGGTTTGGCATGCCAGTGAGGTGACCACTAGAGAATTGTCAATGAGACCCAAATGCAGAGATTCAAAACTAAGGAGTTTTAATGTCCAACAATATTCCACAAACGCTCAGAAGATCCAAAAGGCAAACATAAAAAATAATCCACAAACGCTCAGAAGATCCAAAAGGCAAACATAAAAAATAATCCACAAACGCTCAGAAGATACAAAAAGGTCTTGGGGAAAAATCTTTTCAAAAACAAGCACAAAAGAAAAACTAAGGAGGTAGCCAAGAACAAGAACAAAGGTAGAGATCCAGGACTAGGCAATGATATCAGTGAGCTTACCAACAACGAAGGCATGTGACACAAAGACCCAGTGAAGAACAAAGGAAAAAGCAGAACTTAAATACACCAACCAATTGATCACATGACACATAATAGACCACAGGTGGTAGGGAAACAAAATGGAGGGAAACATAATGAGAGGGCGGGGCAGGAACACAACACAAAGCTAAACAAAGGAAAGTGACATGTGCTCAACAGTGTTCCCTAGTGGCCAAAAGAGTCAAAACCTTAACAAGTTCACCATGACAGCTGAAGACAGGTGGTGTTTCCTCAGTGTTCTCAAGAAAAAGAAACGCTGGTGAGCCTTCTTGGTTAGGCCGGAGGTGTTTGTAATCCAGGACAGGTCATCCGAGATGTGGATCCCCAGGAACTTATAGCTGGAGACATGCTCAACGGCCATCCAGTTGATGTGAATGGGGTTGTGCGTGCCTCCGCTCTTCTTCCTGAAGTCCACGATAAGCTCCTTGGTCTTTGTGGCATTAAAGAAAGGTTATTGTCACCACACCACATGGCCAGGTGCTGTACTTCCTCTCTGTAGGCTGTCTCATCGTTGTTGGTGATGAGGCAATCACCGTGGTGTCATCAGCAAATTTAATGATGGAGTTGGATCCATACATCGGCTTGCAGTCATGAGTGAAGAGGGAGTAGAGGAATGGGCTGAGCACACATCGCTGTGGTACACCTGTGTTGAGTGTGATGGTGGAGGAGCAGGAGTGGGCTGACCTAACATGCTGTGGTCGGTTGGTCAGAAAGTCCAAAATCCAGTGGCAGAGGGAGGTGTTGATGCCCAGCTCTCCAAGTTTGGTGATCAGCTTGGAGGGGATGAGAGTGGAAGCAGAGCTGAAGTCTACAAACAACATACGGGCATAAGTGTTATTATTGTCTAGGTGTGTAAGCACAGAGTGCAGCGCTGAGGAAACTGCATCGTCTGTGCTCCTATTGCTGCGGTAGGCAAACTGGTGAGGGTTAAGTGTGGGTGGAAGGTTGGTCTTCAGGTGTGCCAGGACCAGTCGCTCGAAGCACTTCATGACAATGGGTGTCAGTGCTACAGGGCGACAGTCGTTCAGGCACGACAGGTGGAGTTCTTCGGCACCGGTACGATGGAGGTGGATTTGAAGCATGCCGGCACAGCTGCTTGAGAAAGGGACAGGTTGAAAATGTCCGTAAAAACTCCTGCAAGCTGCTCAGAGCATGCTCTGAGCATGCGGCCAGGGATGCCGTCTGGGCCAGCAGCCTTGCGCGCGTTGATCCGGCTCAGTGTGGTGAGGACGTCTGTTGGGTTGAGTGTTAGGGGTTGGTGGTCTGCAGATGGAGTGATTGGGGTGGCAGTCTCTCTGTTGTTCCTGTCAAAACAAGCGTAGAAGTTGTTCAGCTCGTTCAGGAAGGAGACGTCTGTGGATGGTGGGGTGATGGTGTTCGACTTGAAGTCACTGATGATCCGGATGCCCTGCCACATGCGCCGGGGGTCGGAGTTGTCAAAGTGCTCCTCGATCCTCAGCTTGTAGCAGTGCTTGGCCTTTTTGATGCCCCTCTTCAAGTCAGCCCTGGATGCACTGTAGGCCTGTTTGTCACCTGATCTGAAAGCGGCCTTGCGAGCCTTTAGCAGGAGCCGAAACTCCTTGTTCATCCATGGCTTTTGATTAGGGTACGTGGTGATCCCTTTCTGTGTTGTGACACTGTCAATGGTGTTGTTGATGTAATCCAGTACAGAGGAGGTGAAGGTATCAATGTCCGTGTGAGAGCCACAGGTAGCCTGAGAAGCAAACAAACCAGTCCGTGTGTTGGAATCTGTCCTGGAGTGCAGAGTCAGCTCCTGCAGGCCACACCTTGATGGTCCTTGTTGATGGCTTCTCACGATGGATGAGTGCCTTGTACTTTGGCATCAGGAACAAAGAAACATGGTCTGATTGTCCTAGGTGGGGGAGGGGGGTCGCGGTGTAGGCTCCGGCTATGTTAGTGTAAACATGATCCAGAGTTTTGCTCCCCCTAGTAATGCAGTGAACATGTTGGTGGAATTTTGGGAGCACTGTCTTTAAGTTTGAGTGATTAAAATCCCCTGCAACTATAAAAACAGCCTCCGGGTGAGCAGTCTGTTGATCGCTAATGGCTGAGTACAGTTCTTTCATTACCAGCTTGGCATTAGCATCTGGTGGAATGTAGGCTGCAGTAACAATGGTGGAGGTGAACTCTCTGGGCAGATAAAACGGTCTACACCTAACCATGATGAATTCCAGGTTAGCTGAACAGTGTATTCCGATGATAACAGAGTCTGTACACCAAGCTTTGTTAATAGAGATGCACAGACCTCCACCTCTGGATTTGCCGGAATCCTGAGCCGATCTGTCAGCTCGGAGAGTGTAGCGCCCGGCTAGCTGGATAGCATCGTCGGGTATGCAGATGTTTAGCCATATTTCAGTAAAAATAAAAATGTTGCCGTCCAGAAGTCTCTTACTGTTGGTAATGCGAAGACGTATGTCATCCATTTTATTCACCAAGGACCGCACATTAGCGAGGAAAATGCTGGGTATGGAGAGCGAAAGTTCGTCTTAATGGAGACCTGGTGGTGTAATCCGATATCCAAAAGCTCCTCCCGGGTGTAGGATGTTAGTGCCAAGCTGTTCTGAATGAACAGACCCGAGATAAGCAGGAAGATTATTGCTGTTTTGCAGAATCTAGTCAGACACTGAGCCTCGCAATGTTCACGCGCCGCCATCTTGGTCGCCATGATGACACGTTCATTGAACCTGGAGGTTTACATACGCATGACTGATGCCAAATTCAGAACGAAGCTTGATTGAAGCCGTGCGCTGTCCTATGAAATGGCAATCCCCTTTTGCATGTAGTCCCCGGCCAACACTACATGTTTTCCGGTGCACCTGGGCCTAGTCTAGCATAGACAAGCAAAACAGAAACATCCCCACCATGTGATACAGCTTGTGCGGGCTGTTGCAGACTCTGGATCCAGGGAAGCTATCTCTGCTGGCCACTGGTGAACCATTAGTCCCCGTAATATCCCCCAAAACCAACGAAGGGAGCCGCGTCTGTGTAAATGGGGGCGGCGGATGACTCCAAGGAATTCCAAGGAATATCTGTGTAGGAAGCAAACAATAAAGCATGACTACCCGAGCAACAACAACAACGGCTGATGTGTCTAAGTGCCATCAACCTCATGTCCGAGACGCCTTCATGGAAACGCTACCCAATTTAATGCCGAGAAACCCGCAGGGGTTAATATGCCAATGCTTTTCTCCGGGGACAAACTAATATGCCCAATACCCGAAGGTCCTTCAAACCAAAGCAACGCAAGGCACGGAGAACAGAAGTTCATCACCAAATATCATAGAGTAAGGAAATATGACTGTAGCCTGTGCACATTAATGAGGATCCAGCATAGTGCCTCCGATGCTTGTCTACAGTGTGAGGCTGATGCGCAGCCGAGCCAACCTCCCTAAGAGCAGGCCAGCAGCGTGCCGCCCGCCCTGATCACTGTCCCATAGCGAGGGCACAGAACGGGGATGAGCGTCACCGCAAGCGTGCAGAGAACCCACAGTTAGAAGCGACACACTTTCATTGAAATTAAGCACGAGGGTTATCAATACCGGAGGAAATAAATCACCTTCCTCCCGCCAATCGAAGCAGCGGTGGTAAAGAGCTGGAAGCCAGACGCCCATCAGTACGCCAGTGCCCGATTATAAACTGGCATATTCATTTCATTTCACCGTATCTTTATGGCTTCCTACTCAAGTTCTATATATAGTCTTTGTGCGCTCGATCCTGCCACACTAATTTCCGTGCCATCGTAACTTGCATGGTAATGAAGCGAATTCTTCATCTGAATTTAGCAAAATGACGCTTCGTTGACATAAAAGCAGTTTTTTATATATATATTCTAAACTAAGTTCCGCCATACCTCATGGCCAAACAGAATATCAGAGCCAGATATCTGTCCAGCTCTAACATGGCGATCCGGCAGGCCTTATAGAGATATCACGATATGCTGAATGGCCAAGCATGACTCGGCCTGAGTCGTGGGCAGGTCCCTTAATCGACCACCCGCCGATCGACGAAGTCCAAGGAACACAGCAATCTAAATAGTATCCGCAGCTGCATCTTAACCATGTTCACATCCGTACCTGCGAGGATTTGGCTCCTCAGATGGGCGGAGAATGTTGGCTGCAGAAGATGGGAACAAAGCCCTGTTCTTCTGCCAAGAAGTTTTAATATCCAACACTTCGAAGCACTGGGTCCGAACGGGAGATGGACGCCACCAGGCGGGGCTTCTCACCAGAACTTGAACCTTTATGCAGGTGCCTGGTGAGAAATGCTCCATGTCTCCTTGGTTGTCCCCACCAGAGCGTCTGGAACCTGGCTGCTAGCATCATCTTAGACATCTTTGAGAGGCAAGCCTCAGCGAGAGGAACAGCAAACGCGTCCCGCAAATACCCCCGAAGAACACTCCACTGCAGATTCGGAGGGATTGGACATGAAACACGGCAGCAACAACTCATCAGCGGATCGGCAGGGTGAGTGTTTGAATAATCGCACAGCCTTTAAGGGCCGTCTTCCCATATGTGGCCCAATAGGCTTTCACTAGCTGAGTCAAGTGTGTTCATGGATTACGTGTACTACCTGAGTGCCTGCGCTGCTAGTGCATGTGAGGTAATGAGTGATGACGTGTACTGAAGAGTGTGAATAGTAATGACGTGTGGATGAGTGATGATAGGAACTGAGGTATGTGAATGATGATAATGTATACTGATGTGTGTGAATGTTTAAGCACAGTGTCTGAGTGCCTGGCCTGAACTTGCTGCGCCTATCTCTGTCACTAGAAAAACCAACACAAGGCAGAGAGGTTGTCACATCCACTACGAATGTGGTAAATGTTGTTAGAATTGAACATGCAGGTAGTTAGACATGGCCCATTAATGCGGACGTTTGCTTGAATATAATATAAAATCCAATGTCTAAAACTGCAGCATGCCACAACACACTTGATACACAACACACACTTGATAGGGGATTCATTTAAAATGCATTCAGTTTGGGTAAAATTACCAGATAAACTCGAAAGTCACTGCAACACCTCCAACTCAATCAATACTGTGAATTTAGGAGTATGTAACTGAAAAGATTATTTACCGAGAGCTGAGGAAATAACCTCAAAGAGAACTTCAGATGACCCTAGGCTTACATAAAAATACAGGCCCCAATATTGCTATTCTGGAGTGTCTCTGAATGATTTGAAAAGTGAGGGCTCTGCCTGTGGCAGAGGAGTTTTCAAGGATTATCTTTTGAAAAGAGTGACCCCTCATAAAGGGACATCTGGAGAGATTTAGGAGGGTCCTTATCATTTGAAGGCAAGGGTCAGTTCACTGTATACTCACAGAACTTGCCTGTTTTGAGTGAACCAATGACTATAGAGAATTGTTTATGATTGTGACAATATAAATGGTTATGCAAACATTAAAAACTTAGACAATTCAGATTGTGTATGTAAGTCCATAAATCTTGATAGTTGTTTGTTACAATTTTTTGCATTAATTAAAAGCAAAACCTTGAAACTTATACTTGCTGACATGCTGTTTATTAGTGGCTGGTTATTTTTACACAGCCATCTGTTATTTGCTCTGCCGTAGTTTTACTTTGCAATGTCCTTGCTGTGCGTCTAGGGATCTGTTCTATATACCCATGCTTACTGTGCCTCTACCTAGCACTGCTTATTGAGGTTCCTTCAGTGTGTCCAAAAAGTGGGGTGATATTTCCTCACCAGGAACCTTGAGAAAGCCTTCTGGGCTAAATTTGAATACTTGATCAGTGTGTTTCTATGACTCTCAGAGTAATGTGAGAAACATTTACTGATTGTACTTTACCTTGTGTAGTAGATGTGCCTGAGAGCATGTGACATAGTGGCAACAACTAAATTGGGATGTTATGTCCTAGATACAAGACCTAGATTCAGAAGTCAAGCAGGGATGTTGCCTCCATTTGGTGCCGATCTGGACTAACACCAAAAAGTCTCCTTGATAACATAAATGATTACATTGAAGATTATACACAGTCCATGTGATAGCTTAATCTCACATGGAAATGCTATCAATTCCATCATCCAAAAAAAGTGTAATACATGCTTATTTTCATACTAATACTAATTGGGTGATACGTATCATACTAAATATAAATTATATCTCCAGTCTGTCCTAAAGGCCAGTGTTGTATGAGATGGTACATCAAGCCCTAATGTAACTCTTAATGATACTGACCACATTTTATAGTGACTCACTATGTATTAATATTAATATTAATATTTAATAATGTAATAATATATGAATACCCTTATTGCTTCAGGTTAACAGGTGAAGTCGTAATTTGCAACACCTAAAAGCTTGCACAGCCCTCAGTGGTCAGACACATGATGCACTGTTTATTCATTCATAAAGCCTGTGTATTAAAGCAGATGGCACCGAAGCATGTGCCCTGTGTTTGTGTTGGACAACAGCTGGTCTTTGAAGTATGGCCAAGACCAGATCTGGGCAGTCTACAGCCCACGAGCCATGCCCGACCCTTTGGCTGTCCCATTGTGCCTGTATCTGTTGTCCCAACCCCAAGTTGAGAGGACTACAAAACCATAATGTAAGCAGCCTCTCACAGTGTAAAACAAATTTTGTTTAATAATTGCATAGTAATATGTCTTTCCAAAATGGAGTAATTAAAATATGTGGATATTGTGTTGATGTGTTTGAGATGCATAAAGTGAGAGAATAGATGGTTGGAAGACCAAATCCCTCTAGTGTAGAAGATGGGCAGGCAGAGACACCTAGTGGGGGATGTGGGGATTGAAAATAAAATACACAGACTTAGGTTAAATATAATGCACATAGAAAAGTGAAACCGATTCACCCATGCTGCTGGGCACGGGAAATTCAGTCGCCATCTTGGATCGGGCAAACTCCTAATTGCGTAGCAGAAGTTGAAGGTACCAGACACTGGGCAGAATTTTCATGCTCAAATCCACAAACCATTTTAAATAGGTCTAGGGCAGTGGTCTTCAACCCTGGTCCTCAGGACCCACTGTCCTGCATGTTTTGGATGTTTCCCCCTTCCCACACACCTGATTCTAATGCGTGATCGTTTACCAGGATTCTTCAGAGCTAGATAACGACCCATGCATTAGAATCAGGTGTGTTGGAGCAGGGAAACATCTAAAACATGCAGGACAGTGGGTCCTGAGGACCAGGGTTGAAGACCACTGGTCTAGGGGATTACTTAAGTAATATTTAACAACTGTACTGTAGGTTGCCTTTTGAGAAAGCCTTTCAGAAAGCCAGTCAGTTCCTTGAACCCACCCTGTCTACCCCTCCGACACTATGTCTGACCCCTCTACTTCAGTGATCACTTTGCCATTGTCGGACTGATCAGTGACGACGATGACACGGAGTACAAGCAACTGACGCAGGACTTCGTAGACTGGTGTCAGCCGAACCACCTCCTCATCAACGCGGGCAAGACCAAGGAGATGGTGGTGGATTTCCGCAGACACCGACCTCCCCCCCCACCGGTGAACATCCAGGGAATGGACATTGAGAGAGTGGAGTCCTATAAGTACCTGGGTGTTCACCTGAACCACAAACTGGACTGGACTCACCACACTGATGCACTGTACAAGAAAGGTCAGAGCCGGCTGTACTTCCTGAGGAGGCTGAGGTCTTTCGAAGTGCAGGGGGCACCCCTAAAGTCTTTCTACGACTCAGTGGTGGCCTCTGCCATCATGTACGGTGTGGTCTGCTGGAGCAGCGGCATCACTGAGAGGGAAAGGAAGAAGCTGGACAAGGTCATCAAGAAGTCCAGCTCAGTCCTGGGCTGCCCTCTGGACTCGGTGCAGGAGGTGGGTGACAGACGAGTCCTAGCAAAGCTGACAACCATGCTGGACCACGAGTCACACCCCCTGCAGGACTCACTGTCCGCTCTGGAGAGCAGCTTCAGCAATAGGCTGGTTCACCCTCGGTGTGTGAAGGAGAGATTCCGCAGGTCCTTCCTTCCTGCTGCTGTCAGACTTTTTAACAATAATCACTAAATACTGCTGTCCATAGCCACTATCATGTGCTACACCTTTACCATTATTATAACTATTACCATCACTACCTCACCACCGTGCAGTATTACTGTTTCTTACTCTTTTATTGTATCTTTATTAGGATTCCTCCGTCAGGAGGAAACCTATTGTTATTGCAGGTATTATTATTATTATTACACACGACATGTGTGCTATGATTTTTCTAAGACTTTTGGCGAACAATTTTGCCCCAAAATTGCCAAAAACCACACCAAAAAAATGAATGGGTTTCAATGGAGAGAATGTTTGAGAACTAGAGTGGATGATGTCATCGCTAGAGTGTAGAGGAGAGAGAAAAATCAGTGAAAAAATAAAACATATTCGACTACCATGGCCTCAAATGCACCACTACAGACACAATTTATACATAGAAACGTAGGAAAATGTGTCCTCTAGCTCACACTTGCTTTACTTTATCTGTCAGATTTATTGTTTTAGCTTGACATGCGAAGATTCGGCCGCAGCACCCATGAACAGCCTCATAGACTCCCATGTTAAGAGTGGTGGGATAGTAACTAATAAGAAAGAAAACGAACACTTTTTAGAATTGCTCCCGAGATAACATTTATTCACTTGTCAACACAAAATGCCTATGTAGACGTTCAGGAGGGCTCAGCCTGCTTCACGTTAACCTGGTTTTATGATTGGAAACACGGTTTGGCCAGAAATCCTTCAGGTTCGAGGGGTGCTGTAAGCCTTTTCTCTCTGTCCAACTGCCATGACAGTTGCAACTGTCAGGTGCAACTCATTAGTTCGTTACTTAGCAACGTGCTTGAAAGAGGAGAGATGGTGGCCACGAATGACGGTCGCTATTTTACGAACAGTAATTAATTTCACATTTAATAACTTTAATTGGAGGATATTTACTGGAGGAATCAAATGGGCTCTTTTTGTTTCGGGTGTATTTATAAACTGTACTCCAACTCAACTCTTCCTCTCTGGCTCTAAGTCTCTAAGGTAAGCGAACATCTTTTTCAACTCTTTCGCTAGCATGCTATCAAAAATGTAGGTTTTTGACTTCTTTAACATTTGGGCTCATAGGTATTCATGTGCTTATCAGTCAGGATTTACAACTGACATTCCAACTAGCTGTAAAGATATGCTGTTTGCTAACATTAGCGACCAATGCTGAAATTAGCCCTTAAGCTAATTGCTAGTGCATCAGCATATGTTTCACTAGCATGCTATCTAAGATGTGGGTTTTTGACTTCTTTAACATTTGGGCTTATATGTATACATGTGCTTATCAGTCAGGACGGTCGTGGAGGGTTGTGGGGAGGGTAGTGGGGGGGGTTATTTGTGTGCATTTTGACCGTTTAGGGTCGTTTTCGGAGGGGGGGGGCGATCGGCGTTCGCGGGGGGCGGGGGGGCTCGTGCGGGGGGGTTTGAGGGCAGGGTTTATGTGGTGGGGTCCATAGGAATATAACAAGATATTGGGGAGGTGTGTGGGAGGTCGGGTTTATGAGCTATGAGCCTATTTGGGGGAAAGGTTTGAGAATCGCGATTGATTTGGTTTCACTTTCAAGCGGAGATTGTGACGTTGCGGGGGGCTCGGGGGGGGCGATTTCGGAGGGGTTTGAGGCCAGAGTTAATGTGGTGGGGTCCAGACGAATCGAACCAGGTATTGGGGAGGTGTGTGGGTGGTTGGGATCGGCAGTTCCATAGAGAAACAGTGGGGATTAAATACAGGTCTTTTAGGAATTGCTATTTAAATTGTTGGCGGGGGCTTGCTGTAAAACATTCATAATCGTCTGGATACTGGTTGACCTGGCAAACTATTGGCTAGTGTTGTATGGGGAGTCCTGTAGTCCTGTAGTTTATAGATGATTGAACCTGTGTGTCTGCTACTAAGTGATTCATTGCACTGAATGGTTTGATTGACAGTTCATCATTAAGTCATTAATGTACAGACTGCCTGTGTGTATGCACATATATGTATCTATCTATAGATAGATATATATATGTGTATGTGTGTGTGTATGTGCGTGTGTGTTTTTCTCAATTAATGTTGTATAAAAAGCACTGTTTTTGTTAGTGTGATATCAGAACTGTGTGAGCACTAGGTCACACAGTTCTGATATCACACTAACAAAAACAGTATATACAGTTAGGGTCAAAAGTTTACATACACTAGTGAAGATCATGTATGCCATGGCAATATAGGGTTTTCAATAAACTCTACAACTCTTATTTTTCTGTGATGGAATGATAAGGAGCACATATTTCTTTGTCACAGAAAACATTCATGAAAAATGGTCCTTTTACGAATTTATTATGGGTCTTTTGAAAATGTGTCAAAATCTTCTGGGTCAAAAATATACATACAGCACCTTGAATTACCAATTTGGTGATGTAGAAAAAGTTGTTTCAATCCAATTTGCTTTTTGGCATGGCCTCCTAACTTCTTACGAGTGATTATGATTGACTCCAGCTGGTGACTTCTTTCAGTCCATGTAAATAGGGCTTGTTTGACACATTCACTAGACTCAGCCAGAAATACTACAATGGGAAAGTCTAAGGAGCTCAGCACGGATCTGAAAAAGCGCATCATTGACTTGAACAAGTCAGGAAAGTCCCTTGGAGCCATTTCAAAGCAGTTGCAGGTCCCAAGATCAACTGTGCAAACAATTGTTTGTAAGTATAAAGTGCATGGCACAGTTGTATCATTGCCACGATCAGGAAGAAAACGCAAGCTATCACTTGCTGCTGAGAGAAAATTGGTCAGGTTGGTCAAGAGTCAACCAAGAACCACCAAAAAGCAAGTCTGCAATGAGTTGGAGGCTGCTGGAACACATGTGTCAGTGTCCACAGTCAAGCGTGTTCTACATCGCCATGGGCTGAGAGGCTGCCGTGCAAGAAGGAAGCCATTACTCCAGAAGCGGCACCTTACGGCTCGACTGAAGTTTGCTGCTGATCACATGGACAAAGACAAGGCCTTCTGGAGGAAAGTTCTGTGGTCAGACGAAACAAAAATTGAGCTTTTTGGCCACAATGACCAGAAATATGTTTGGAGGAGAAAAGGTGAGGCCTTTCACCCCAAGAACACCATACCTACCGTCAAACATGGTGGTGGTAGTATTATGCTGTGGGCCTGTTTTGCTGGCAGTGGAACTGGTGCTTTACAGAAAGTAAATGGAATAATGAAGAAGGAAGACTACCTCCAAATTCTGCAGGAAAACCTAAAATCATCAGCCAGAAAGTTGGGTCTTGGACGTAGTTGGGTGTTCCAACAGGACAATGACCCCAAACATACATCAAAAGTGGTGAAGGAATGGCTAAATCAAGCTAGAATTAAGGTCTTAGAGTGGCCTTCCCAAAGTCCTGACTTAAACCCCATAGAGAATATGTGGACTGTGCTGAAGAGACAAGTCCGACTCAGAAAACCAACAAATTTAGTTGAACTGCACCGATTCTGTCAGGAGGAGTGGTCAAAGATTCAACCAGAAGCTTGCCAGAAGCTTGTGGATGTCTACCGAAAGCGCCTAATTGAGGTGAAAATGGCCAAGGGACATTTAACCAAATATTAACATTGCTGTATGTATATTTTTGACCCAGCAGATTTTGTCACAATTTCAAAAGACCCATAATAAATTCATAAAAGAAAAAATTTTCATGAATGTTTTTTGTGACAAAGAAATATGTGCTCCTTATCATTCCATCACAGAAAAATAAGAGTTGTAGAGTTTATTGAAAACCCTATATTGCCATGGCATACATGATCTTCACTAGTGTATGTAAACTTTTGACCACAACTGTATATATGTGTATGTGTGTGTGCGTGTGCGTGTGTGTGTGTGTGTGTGTGTGTGTGTATGTGCGTGTGTGTTTTTCCTCAATTAATGTTGGATAAAAAGCACTGTTTTTGTTAGTGTGATATCAGAACTGTGTGACCTAGTGCTTTTTGTGAATTTTGATGCTAGCTTATCGCTGAATCCTGATTTGTTACATGTTTGATTGCATGTGGATTGATTTGACATTTAACACAGCTGTATAACTTTATAATGTTATCTGATATTTATAATGCGGTATCATTTTGATAAAAGGTGTATTTCTAATACCAAAGTCATAGCCATTGATGGCCTAATTCTGGCATTGGATGTATTTGGGTCATTTTACACTCTAAGTTTTTGAAAGCATTTATCACTATTATCAAATTAGAACCAAACTCATACTATGCTACTGAACTGTAATGTAAAGTGCTACCTGACACAGAGTGACCAATTGTTTACTGCTTGCTTACTACTTAAACTGTGGCAGTGTGCTCAAGTGGAGCTGTCTTTAATCCTGCTGAAATTAGTGTTTACGCTACTACTAGTGCATCAGCAAATGAACACCTGTTGAAAGCTTGATCTGTCACATACCTAAGCAATGGTAGAAGTCATATTCTGAAAATTACTCAACAGTGTCAGTGATGTATGGGGGAGAGTCCCGGGCCAGAGTCACGCACACTCAAAATTTCTTTGGGAATTTTTTTCTAGTTGGTGTTTCAGTTTCTCTGAGTAGTCGTTTGGCATCACTCACAGCCCTGCTAAACAACTTTTTGGACTCTTTTAATCTGTAATTGTCTCCACTCTTAAAGGCCTCCTTTTTCTGAAACCTCTGAAACTTCTGAGTTTAGCTGTAAACCAGGGTTTGTTTTTGAAGCTCACCCTCATCCAGATCACTGGTAGCAGTTGCAAACACTTCCCGGTCAGTGCAGTCCAAGTTTGCCCTGGGGTCCTCCAGCTTCACTTGTTCACTGTTTGGATGTCCTCACTGTAGGTTTACAGTCAGTTTGTAGCCTGTAAATACCAGGGGCCTCATGGCTAGCAACATTAATGTGTAAGATGAAAAAGTGTTTGAGATAGGGATGTAAAAGAGAGAGAGGGGGGGGTAGAGGAATGAAGAGAAGGAGGGAATATGAGGAAAAGAGAGATATTAAGGGAAAATGGAAAGAGCGGAAGGGACAGAGATATTGAGCGGCGTAGAGGGAGAGGGGGAATGGGAGAGAGAGGAAAAAAGGTAGAGAGATATCAAGGGAGAAAGAGAGAGAGAAGGTGGAAGCATGAGCAATATCAAGAATGGGTGAAGTGAGGGGTAGAGAGGGAAGAGAGATATTGAGGGGGGGAACCAAGAGAGAGGGAGAAAGGGAGAGAGATATTGAGGGAGGTAAAGCGAAAGAGAGGAAGGAATGTGAGGGTAGTGTTCTAGCTGGTGTTGCAGTAAAGCCCAGTATGTGTGTGAAAAGTCCCTATTGTTGCTGTGATGGTCACAGTGATCTGATCTCTGCTCATAAGCCAGCTTGTTTAGTTAATTTTTTAATTTTCTATCTGTGTTTACTTTGATGTAGAACCAGCTTTCCAAACTGGTAGACTTAAGGCCAGGGAACATTTGTAATTTGTGGGCCAGGAAATAAGGTTTATTTAGCTGACAATGGTGATATAGTTGGCTGTTAGCGTGAGGAAAATTGCATGAGAGAGCAGGTGAGAGAAAGGTTTCCATAATGTGTCTTTAATGTTACTTGATCGACAGGATGACTGATTAAACTTTGGTAATTACTTTCTCTTTAGGTTTACCATGCACAAGTCTAGCTCTGAAGATGGATCAGGGGGTGAGTTTATGATTTATTAGACTTGTAACTGGACATTACAACAGCTGTTTAGATACACACAGGTATTGTATGCTGTTCTACTGAATATCCAAGTGGATCTACAGTACAGTTGAATATATACACTCTCATAGGCATTATTCATAGGGTTTATGTACTGCACATATGTTGGTTGTTTTATAACATTCCAATGATTTTTTTTTATAGTTGCTGTGGTTTATTATTTGTGGTTTATTATTTGTAACTACTAATGATTACATATTTGTGTCTCTGATTGTAGGACAATCAGATGGGAAAAGAAAGTCTTTCTGGCCATATTTCCGTAAGTCACAGAAAGGTGGCATGCGACAGATTTGTAAAGGTACTTATACACAAGTCTTTTGTGTAGAACATCCTATACGGTACACTGTGTGGTCAATTCCCAAAAGAATTCCAAAAGAATTCCCAGAACAGGCAAGGCACTTATTACTTAAATTGACTCTCTAGAGATATGACTGTTCAGCCTGTGTTCTGCTCCTCTCTTTCACCAACCGTCTCTGGAGGAGGGGATCCCTCACTGAATTGCTCCTCCCAATGTTCCCTTGGAAGACACGTTTTTCCTGGTCATCGTTGAGGGTTTAGGTTGGTTGAGGGGCAGTTCTATGGGCATATGTCAAGCCCTTTGTGACATTGCTTGTAAAAAGGGCTATACAAATACATTTGCGTTTGATAAGAGCAAAAGGGTGAACAGCTCCAAATTAACGCTCATCATTTTGGAATGAGAAGTTTGACAAGCAGGTGTGTGTTTACTGGGCAGTTGTCCACATACTTTTTGGCCATACAGTGCATTAGATCTGAATTTAAATATCTGCTATCACAAACATCCATTGTAATGCTCATGCCGGCAGTTGTGTCAGCAGGCAAAGACATTGGCTTTGTGGCCAGTAATATCACCATGAGTGATGAAGAGCGCATCCAGCTGATGACGATGGTGAAAGAGAAGATGATCTCCGTGGAGGAAGCCCTTGCACGAGTATGACCTCACTTTCTGTCCCAGATGCCAGCTGATGTCAAAACTTAGCTAACTATGTTCAAGATGGTGTTGGTGCTCGGTCTGCCTGCGATGGATCACAGGGGTCAGATGGCTCAACGGGTTAAGGCATTGGCCTCATGATCGGAAGGTTGTGAGATTGAGACCCCGCTGTGGCTATGTGATGTTGTGTCCTTGGGCAAGGCACTTCACCCTACTTGCCTCAGGGAAAAATTGGCCCTGTACTTACTGGAAGTCGCGTTGGATAAAAGTGTCTGCTAAATGAATACATGTAAATGGATCAAATCCAATACTCTTGCTGTTCACAGTTGAGGGAGTTTGAGTCCCAGAACAAACAGTCCTCTAGTGCCGAAGCCACAGAATGGACGGATCACCCGTGTCCCAACTTGAAAGAGTCCTTCAAATGCAACGTGAGTCAGCACAAACGACACCAGACACGGCCGTGCCCCCTCCCACTAGGAATGGAGAGCATTCTGGGGGATCTCTCCCCAGTCCGGTCCATAAAGATTTGGACATATACATAAGTTTCATCACGTTAGCTCTGTACGCTGCCACAATGGAATTTGAATGAAACAATCAAGTGCTTTAAGTGCAGACTTTCAGCTTAAATGGTTGAAAATCAGGTGAACGGTGTACTAATTACAACAAATGTTACATGTGCCCCCCCCCCTTTTTAAGGGACCAAAAGTAATTGGAAAAAACGAATAATAATCATAAATCTAATTGTCACTTTTATTACTTGGCTGCAAATCCTTTGCAGTCAATCACAGCCTGAAGTCTGGAACCTATAGACATCACCAAATGCTCTGCCAGGCCTCTACTGCAAATGTCTTCAGCTCCTGCTTGTTCTTGGGGCAGTTACCCGTTTTGTCTTCAGCAAGTGAAATGCATGCTGACCTGCAAATTCAGGTCAGGTGATTGACTTGGGCCTTGCAGAACATTCCACTTCTTTGCGTTAAAAACCCTGTGGTTGCTTACACAGTATGCTTTGGGTCATTGTCCATCTGCACTGTGAAGTCCCATCCAATGCAGCATTTGTCTGAATATGAGCACATAATATTGCCCAAAACACTTCATCCTACAGCTTTTGCCAGCAATCACATCATACATACAAGGGAACCAGTTCCATTGGCAGCCATACATGCCCACGTCATAACACTACCTCCTTCTCCTTTTCCTCCTTCTCCTCCCCATCCTCTTCTTTTCTCATTATTCTGGAACAAGTTGATCTTTGTGTTCTTTTGTCTGGTCTTCCTGTCTTTGAGGCTCACTAATAGTTTACATCTTGTGATGAACGCTTTGTATTGACTGTAGTGAAGTATTTTCCTGATTGTTGACTGACACAGACACGCCAACCTCCAGGAGAGTGTTCTTGATCTAGCCAACTGTTGTAAAAGGGTTTTGCTTCACCAGGGAAATAATTCTTCTTTCGTCCACCACAGTTGTTTTCCGTGGCTCCCGGGTCTTTTGGAGTTGCTGAACTCGGCAGTGCGTTCTTTCTTTTTCGGAATGTACCAAACAGTTGATTTGGCCACAAATGGGTTTGTTTAGATTTGTCAGCCAAATGATGGCTTGCTTCACTGATAGAGACAGGTCTTTGGAATTAATCTTCAGAGTTGACAGCAACAAGATTCCAAACACAAATACCACACTTGAAATTAACTCCATCCCTTTTATCTGCTTATTGTAGATGAAATAACTAAGGAGTAACACACACCTGGCCATGGAACAGTTGAGCAAGCAATTGTCCAATTACTTTTGGTACCTTAAAAAGGGGGGGGGGGACCACATATAACATTTGTTTTAATTCCTACACTGTTCACCAGACTTGAATGTACCCTCAAATTAAAGCTGTAAGTCTGCGATTTAAGCAAATCTTGGTTGTTTCATTTCAAATCCAGTGGTAGTGTACAGAGCCAGAATTATGAAACTTGTGTCAATGTCCAAATATTTATGGGCTTGACTGTATGTCCCTGTCCTGGCAGTGAACCAGGGCCCCTCAAAGCCCCTCCAGCCCCACAGGGCTCTCATCTACAGGGGTACAGGCAAAATTCTATTCATTCCAGTGAAAGAGCTAACCCCCCATTGTGCTGCTCTGAGCTGGGTGATTCAGCACACAGTTCTATTATGCAGACTGCAACGCTTTCATGCTTGGGTGGGGTGATTAGGGGGCTCGGGTCCAGGGCACATTTTTCAGATTTGTCTGGATGAATTCCCGGTTCTCTCCCTCTCTCTTGCTGTCTTTCTCTGTCACCACTGTATTTCTAGCTTTCACTCTATCCCTGTGTCTTTCTCTGTATTCACTGAGATGACCAGTATCCTTTCCTGTACTTCTAAAAACATGCAAGCATGCAATAACAATTTTCTTTGGTAGGTGATTATAGGTGTAGGCTGTGGGTAACTGTAGAGGAACTTTTCTGATGGAAGACGCTGCACGGCTACAAAGTTTAGTTGTTTGTTCATTACAAATGTATTGAACCTTTCACAAGGACACAGTATAAGAACACATGGAACGTGAAACAGACAAGACATACATTTACAGACACACAACAGAGCTCTGGACCCAAGCCTCAAGAGAACGGTCATCTCTTGAGAACAAAGGCCCCGTTTTCCTAAAAGGTCCCTGTATGTGTAATGTGCAAACAGCTGTAAACCTACTCCATTGTCCTGGTCTGGGGGGGGGGGGGGGGGGGGGGGGGGTTGTCTCACAGACCTTATGTCTGTGAGTGCAACATTTGCATTGATAGAATTAGCAAGTCACCTAGCTTCATTGTCCTGTCTGGGGGGAGGTGTTAACTTTTGGTGGGAACCTTCACTCTGAATGTATTTCGCAATATCTGTCCCCCACACTGTCAATGCGGTTTCAATACATCACAATCTGTCAATATAATTACAGGACATCATAATCTGTCACTACAGTAACTTAAATAATAAAGTGTATATTCTGTTCTCACAGCGTCTTTGGCTCCAGGAATAGAACTTATGTGGTCAAGACACACACACAGACACACACACGAGAAAAAGACTCAGACGTCTGGTGTAGGGCAGGTTCTGCTGGTGTAACCCACTACTGGGTATGTACACGTCGATGGTAGGCCAATTTCTTAATACACAAGATTCAAGATTCTAGGTTCTAGGGAGAGAGTAGAATGGCTAGAGTGCAAGTAAAAGACACCACACAATGATTTCTTTTCTTTAGTGAAATATTGGAAAACATTTATATTAACCCAAATTAAAATGTGACCCTTGAAGATAAAATAATAAAATAAACTGTCCTTCCAAAAAATTGGGTTCCGCTTCAGGCAATGCTCAGGGTATTAATCCTTTTCTACAGTTTTGAAGTGTTATAGTCAGATATAGTCAATAAGTCAAGTCTTAGTCAACGATGATGTTGTGACACGAGCTGGTCACAATCCTACCAGGATCCAACACAGGAATCAGACTCCAATGGGTGGCTTACCATCAAATGAATTGATCAGTCTTCATCCAATCCAGATCCAGCCCAAAAACATGACCTGTGTAACCATATTCATTCATTAAGCTATGATATACACAACAGGCCAAATATTCTCAACAGTTCAAATCTCAATAGTTGTACAACATTAAATTCAATCATCTCAACATAAAAGTTATGCAAACTGCATAGACTTCATTCAAACTGAAAAGCATTTTATACCATTCAGTTAAATTATTAATACTAAGTAAACAGGATGATTACTTTGAAATAACAACAGTTATTCTGAAAACTGCGGCAATAACATTTAACATTACCGAGTACAGTGATTATCATAAGAACACGTGCAGTCCTTTCACCTTGCATGCGCTGAATGCATGATAACCGCATGTGAAATACAATTAGCTAATTCCGAGCTTTAAACTTACTTATTTCAAACAAAATATACACTTTCTGATTCCTCAAAACAAATATTGACAAAACAAAATACAATTTTCAAGTTTTAATCGAAATATTACACAAAAGAACAGTAAGAGAAAATTAACAAGTTGCCTTACCGAGACGATTCAACAAAAGAATTACTTGACAAAATGAAGCTTCTGTTCTTCAAAACATCAGGCATGGAGCTAGTCGCCCGGTAACCAAAATAAACTTATACGTTTTAAACAACATATAATTATTTTCTTTCAATAGTATCTAATTGGCAAGTTGAACAAGAACGAAGTCTCCAACTCTGTGGCTCTCCTCACCTGTGGCTCTCCTCAACTCAACTAATTGAACGCTTCAACAGGAAACAGAATGCGTTCAAGAAACATCTCAAAATAAAAGTACTGTCCAGTATAATAATTGTCACAGTAAAAGTACTGTTATATCAATTACATGTAAACAATGTTTTTAACAATAACAACCCATTATTAATGAATTGTATCATCAAGACTATCACTATGTATGATCTAATTTTACTATGTATTACTATTTATGCATTTTGTCAACTGGGTTACACTGGCTATTCATGTTTTTGGTTTGATGATCACTTTACCAACAAACGTTTCTTCCCGTCTGTTGTGGGCGAGATTGTGCATCTAACTTCTTTCACTTGTTAAACTCATATCATATGTCCCAAAACATGTGATCAGACCTGCTTGCAAACCTAAAGTGTTATTCCCCTCAACAAAAAGCCCCTTCCTACCCATCTCTGTATGTAGATGATAGACCACACGGGCTTAATTTAGCCTTCAGCTCTGCAGTATGGGTTGTTTGCTGGTGGCTTCTACTGCTACACATGTTCCTCGCTGCTTCAGCGTCTGACCTAGATAGCCACTCTGTCTCTATGTGTGAAAGGGAGTCAGATGGCTCAATGGTTAAGGCGTTGGCCTCATGATCGGAAGGTTGTGAGATATGTGACTTTGTGTCCTTGGGCAAGGCACTTCACCCTACTTGTCTCAGGGAGAATGTCCCTGTACTTACTGGAAGTCGCTTTGGATAAAAGCGTCTGCTAAATGGCTGTGGCTGTGGCTATGTGACTTTGTGTCCTTGGGCAAGGCACTTCACCCTACTTGTCTCAGGGAGAATGTCCCTGTACTTACTGGAAGTCGCTTTGGATAAAAGCGTCTGCTAAATGTAATGTAAATGTAAATACCTGTACAGGCTAGTCCTGAATGTAGCAGTACTGGTTGCTAAGCTAATACGAAAGTGCACTTACACATAGCAAACGGAGAGCTCTTTAAAGTTGCAATTATCTTGCAGGTTTATTTAGTATCCACAGTGGCGATAACTCATAACACATAATATGTTAGAAAATAACAAACCAAAAAGCTGAGGAGTAGCAGATGGTTTGGCATCAAGGTCGTTGGGGTCCTCTGACAGCCTTGGGATGGGGCGATCGTTGAGCATAGCTTCAGCCTCACAGAGCAGTTTAAAACCCTTCATCATCTGGGGTCTGCTGCCGGAGCACAGAGCGCAAAATCTTCTTGATTTGTATCATGTGATGGGATCCGGCTGGAGGGTTAAAGCTCCACTTGATTCCTTTCTTTGACATGGCTATTTCAGTCAGTGCGATGGTTCAGAGAGGCCAAGGCTTCTCGCAGCTCTCTTTCTGCACCCACATCATCTTAAGTGCAAGACTTCCTCTACGACAGATGAACCTATGCAATGCATTAATGCATGAGTCTGTATCAAGAGAATAGGCCATTTCTAGGTGTACGGCCCTGCTTGTCATGCAAGTGAACACCACGCCATATCTTTTCACAATGCTACACCCCTTTTTCACGTCAACTGGTCCAAAGTAATCTATGCCAATGTTTGTGAACGGTGGTAGATCAGGAACCACTCTCTCTTCTGGCAGGTCTGCCATTTTTTACAGATAAGGCATCTTGAAATGAATCGTCTGACGGCAGTAGGTCCACTTGTGATCCAGTATTTTCTCCTTGCAGCTGAAAGAACATGATTTCTGCCTCCATGTCCAAGCTGTAGATAGAGGTAACGGAGAATAAGGTCAGAGATGTGCTGTTCTTTTGACAAGATGAGAGGGTGTTTAATGTCCTCAGGTATTGCAGCCTTAGTCAGCCGTCCACTAACTCTTAAAAGTCCTCTTTCCAGAACTGGATTCAATGTGAAGATGCTACTAGTTCTCGGTACTTGTGCCTTCTTATCGAGGGTTAGTGCAGCAAATTTAGTGGGATATCTCTCTTGCTGGATTATGGCGGCGTCCAAAAGATCTTCCAGCGTCACTTTCTGATTTCCAAGTGATGTACATCCAACCTTGTTGCTCTAGTAGCAGGGGTGTTTGCAAGCTCCAACTCTTTTCTTTTAGGACTCAGTTTGAGCAGAGTTCTCTTCAGCTTAATAAGCCATACAACTGCAACCTTCAATCTTTGCCAGTCAGAGAAATAAGTAATCAGTTGCGACGTGGCATAGGTGCCAACCAGTATTGCATTGACCGTCACACTTTTCTTTACTTCTGGGTCATCGGCAGTGACACTTGTGTCTACAGGAAATGTTGGTCACGTTTCTTCAGGATCCCATAGGAATTCTGGGCCTTCCATCCATCTTTCCTTCACAAGATCTTCAGCCTCAAACCCACGAAGCATCGTCAGCAGGGTTTAGAGATGTGGGAAACTGCTCAATTTCCGAGTTGTCTCTGATTATGGTTATCCTGTTTGCGACAAAAGTTTGAAATCTTCGGTCTTCATTCTTTATATACTTAGGAACTGATGTGCTATCACCACTCTGGCTTTGGCTCGCTCTCATCTGTGAAGTGATGTAATTGGGCACTGACCGTCCTCCCAAATCCTTCAGGCTTCACCCATCTGGGGATCTTGAAATCTGCCACCTTCTCAAGATCTGTCAGCCATTTGTTCCACTTCTGCTGGAAAACTGGAAGTATTGAATCGTCCCAATCACACTTCGTCCTGCATAATTCCTGTAAAAGCAGCTTGGCGGGTAGTACTACAGGTGCCAGGAATCCCAATGGATCATAGACGGAACTGATGATGGATAGCATGCCTTGCTTGGTTGGTGGCATCTCCTTGACTTTCAGCTTGAATTTGAAAGTGTCTGTCTCGATACACAATTGCAAACCCAAAGTTCTGTCTAATGGTAGCTTATCTCTGTCCAGATCAAGCTCATGCAGGTTCTTGGATTTGAGATCCTCTGGGAGGCTTTGAAGCACCTTTCGACTATTACTAATCCACTGAGTGAGGGTGAAACCTCCTTTTCTGCAAATGGTAATCAGGTTATTAACCATGATGACTGCTACCTCTTCAGAGGGCAAACTCTTTAGCAGATCATGCATGTAAAAGTTGTGTTTGACAGTTTCAATCACTTCAGTTGGAAAGTTGGCCTTGTTGTCTTCAGCGGTCTTTCTAAGAGCAAGGCAGGCAGCACTGGGTGATAAAACCGCTCCAAATAAATGAACAGTCATGCGATGCTCAACAAGCTCTTGTTCCAGGTTATCTTGAGGCCACCATAAGAATCTTAAGAAGTCGCGGTGTTCCTCTGCCACCTTAACTTGTTGGAAAATCACCTTTATGAAAATCGCCTTTATTATGGCCACTCGTTCCTGCCTGAACCACATAAGAACACCAACTAACGAGCTGGTGACGTTTGGTCCTTGCAAGAGCTGGCTGTTGATCTAGACCAGGGATGCACACAGTTTTTCAGCATGCAAGCTACTTACAAAATTACCAAGTCAAAGTGATCTACCTACTATAAAATTGCGCAACATGTCATTATTCAGAAATATAATGAGAATTCTTTATGAGAACCATACATGTTAGTATACCTTGCATAATTGTGTGAACCTATATTGCTTGTTACAACCCCAACACAAAATGAGGAAATCAGCTTACAAATCAATAAAAAACACAACACAGGGATCAAGGAGGACTGCCAGTGGCATCAAATGAAAGAAAGAGGCTGTAGAGGCTGGAGGAAGACCGAAAGTGTCTTCCCCTCTCCTTGCGCCTCTCTCTGGTTCCCTGTCTGGGTGCTGTTGTCTGCTTCATGAATCACACATGGGGGAGAGAGGCATGGTAGCAACAGCAGCCCCTCTCTGGCTTCCTCCACATGTGACTCACCTTTCGACGTCTTAAACACCTCCGCATGGGTGCGCTTTGGGACCTCCTTCTCCGCGCCCCTGGATTGGAGTGCTGGATGGAGGTCTGGTTCTGGCTCAAATCGGTCCGCTGGACTGGAAACTGCTCCCAGTTCAGCCACTGTGAATGGGTCTCCACCCCCCCCCCTGTGTAGACAGTTTACCAGATTAGAAAGTCTCAGTATCGATACAGACCGCATATCCACCGTCTAAGTAGTCATCCCATGTTTAGGACGAAGATCCATCTATGTACAACACAAATTCAGCATTGTCAATAGGTTTGTCAAACAAACAGGTCTGGCTGCTAGCACTTCATCAACAACCATCTCACAGTCTTGCGGTTTGCCAACATCAATGGTGGACAACTATGGTTCTGGATTCAACGGGGAGCCTCCATGGATCATACTGTTACTTTGAGTCAACAAACCAGTTCATACTTCGTAGCTCTACTGGCTGATGTATAGGTGCGTAACAGACGAACACTTACTGTGTGCGGAACCATCACAGCCATGGGCGACCCCAACACTATATCTGCAGTTGCTTTCACACACGTTGCCGCAGAAGAGACTTCTCGTAAACTCGGGGGGAAACCTGCTGCCACATTGTCTAAAGAAAAACTCACATAAGGCCTCCTAAGATTACCATGTTGCTGGGTCACTACGCCCTGGGCACCCTTTGGCCTCGTGGCAGTACAGGGTGACTGGCTTGGTGTAGTCTGACAGACCAAGAGCAGGCGCCTGGGCCAAGGCCTGCTTCAAAGATACAAAAGATTTATCAGCTTCTGTATTCCACAACAAATGACAGAAATCAGAAATCAGTTTGGCCCTTCATTAAATCAAGGAGAGGTTGAGCTAACACAGCATAATCAAGGATCCACTGACGACAATACCCGACTGAACCTAGAAAAGACTTCAGTTGTTTTGGCGTTCTAGGCTTCGGTATCAATCGGATGGCCTTCAACCTATCAGGAGTCAGAAGACGCTCTGTACCTTTTAGTGTATGGCACAGATACTTGACCTCCTCAGACCATAACTGGAGTTTTGCTTTTGAGGCCTTGTGGCCCTTCTCAGCCAGTGCTTGTGGCACTGCAATAGTGTCCTGTTGGCAGAAGGCAAGATCCTTAGAACATATCAATAGGTCATCAATATACTGCACCAAGTAAAGCCAGCTGGTAAGGTGACATCATTGATGTCCTCTTGTAAGCCTTGACTAAACAACGTAGGTGATTTGGTGTACCCCTGTGATACAACCACACGTATACTGGATTTGGCGAAACGTGAACGCAAACAGATACTGGCTCTCCTCTGCAATGGGATCAGAGAAGAAAGCACAACAATAGTCATTCACAGTGCAAGAAAGTAACAGGGTTACTCGCTAAGTATCGTGACAGGTTTAGGCACAGCAGAAATGTACAACGCAGGCATTACCTGCTCAGAAACCCTAACAAAGAAAGTCTGTATTTGTCTTAAAGGATCTTAACAATGACTCCTTGTTTCAACAAAGCATCAATAACTGGGAAAGTACCTTTCCCCACTGCTCTACTACTAGCATGCTGAGGTTTGCTTGTCAAGAGTCGTACTACTGTCAATGATGACCACTGGAGTAGCATTCTCAATGCACCCACTATGGTTAGCATGTGTGGATCGCAGCAGTTCAGGCCCAGCTTTAGGCCAGGCTACATCTGCTAAAATCTCCGCATGTTCCTTCTCCTGAGGAATAGATAAGAACAGTCAGAAGTGCATTTCACTAGTCACAATTCAGTTTGTACAACAACCTTTCCAAACAGGTTTACATTACACCCCATACTTGAAAGAAATATATGTTTACCCTTCAAAGATCCATCAACCCACTAATAAGAGCTAACTTGTGTCCACAGAAACCCCATCAACTACTAACATAATCTCATTGATGTGAGTTAAAGAACCTAACATAGTAGCTCTGTTCGACTTCAAAAAGGGAAGCTCTCTGTCTCCCCTGTTCTTGATTTGTTATTATTCTGATTGTGGCTGTTTACTGTCTGAGTGGCCTTGAGCAGGCCACAGCAAAGCTCCTCGTTCTGAAGAAAACAGGACAGGTTGAGTGCAATGCACACTATTTTCTTTCTGAACAACATTCATTTAGCAATGTCATCTTCTTAACTTATATCCCTGCATCAAAGTACAATTACATTAGACATGATCCATACTCATATCAACAGTTTAGTTCTCCCAATGCAAATCTTGATCGACTTCTACCTGGAGTTCAGGGAGAAATCCACTAGGTTTTCTGTGATCTATAGTGACTACAACTCGAAGGGCATTCTTAATGCGTCCTACGTCGTTTGCATGTTTGGACCACAACTGCTTGGGCACAGCCTCTAGCAAGGCTGCATCTGCGCTGGAAGAATCTGACAACTCATTGCAGTCCACCTCTGGGTCTGTACAGGACGTGATAGGCCAAGTGCTCCTTCTTTCCTGCATTTGTCTGCATTATGTATGTATGCCATCTTAACATGTTCAAACAAAGAAAGAGTTTTCTCCTTCTGTAACTTTGTTCAGTTTGATCACGTTTTAACCAAGAGTTCTGGACAGAACCTCTCTGTCTCTCAGGACACTCTTGATCATTCTTAGTGTAACCCCTTCCTGGCGCTGGAAGTATGATACGATTGAATAAGGTTACTATATAAATGTTCTAACCAACAGGATCCTGAGTACTTAGCAGTTGAATGGTGAATTTGGCTAAATCTCCCGTTACCAGACAATATTATTCACAGGCTTATGTAACTAATGAAATTATTTAGAAATAATAGCGCAGTGCCTCCACTGTGGAATTACTTAACTCACCTCTATGAGCTATAATGGTATTTCCCAGAAAAATATATATAAGTGACTGTTCAGGACAATAAAGTAGGATGTATAACAAATCGGTATTTATTTACGAATGCTGTTTTCTTGTTGTATTCTCTAATTAGTTCTCTTTTCAATATGCATAACTTAACTGTTCGTGCAGTCTCAAAAACTCAAGTAGTACCAACGCACTAATAAAACCTTTAAAGAAAATAATAAATGCAAACAAATGTACAGGCAAGAACCCTTTAAACCTTTCTAAATGTTCTCTAAATATACCAAGCGCTTGGGTTTGAAGTAGTTGGGGCCCATAAGTTGGTGCACATGTGATGAATAATTCCTTTACTTTGCGGCGACACTCTCTGTGTCGGAACCTACTCACATATCCACCAGCTCGGCCGAAATCAACGAGCTGGGATGACGTCGAAACAATGACGGTCAAGAAGAAACAGAAAATCCCTCTCGGCAACGGGTCTTGCGGTGAAACGATGGCAGGCGAGACGAAGCAGCTCAGCTTACGGCGAAAGGACAGCAGCCGAGTTAAACACGGATAGTCCTCCGGTGGGCAATGCAGGTCCGGCGGTGGAATTCCTCCTCACGAGGCAGCAAACAGCGTCCATCCAACACGGCACTTAAGTGAAGTCTTTATCTCCCGGTGGAGCACTTTACTTTACTAAGTCAACACTACACATTATACCCAAAGTTTATCCGTAACTGATATTTGTGCCCAATACTTAATATGGCGTCAACAAATAATCAATCTCCTCACTTCACTAAATTCTCAGTCCTGTTCGTTCGCTTGCTGAAAGTCTCTCTCTCGATTCCGCACATGTGCCTCTTCTCACTTCCTCATTAAACTTGTACTCTCCAATAAGATGAGCTGTGATTCGCTAAGAACTCTTCATACAGGAATCTTATTGGCTTATAGGTACTCAGCTTAAAACACATGGAAACTAATTTACAAGTTACCAAAAAAAACAATGGATTAATGAAAATGCAGTTTCTGTTCAGTTTACCCACTTATAAAATAAACACTTTATTTATTAAGCAGTAATTACCCCTATATTAAATAAATCACCTTGTATTTATTTAACTGTATTTTAGGAGGTCCCTACATTAGTTTCTCTATCAAAATCACTTTTAGCTTGCTCACACCGTATCTTCACAAGATAGCTGGCACGACGTCTCGTAGCTTCAGTTGCCCTGAGCATAAAACAGGACAGATTACATATTGTTTGCAAGTACGACTTGTTTCCTTTTCTGTCAAGACCGCATTTAAACTCTCCAGTATTTTTTCATCAAACGTTCACTCCAGTGGGAAACAATGTATTGTGTCATATTTAGTCCACTCATGCCATTTCTCAATGCTTGAAACTGATTGAATTCCATATAAATCAAACATAAATGGGGCTGGACTATTCTCAAGTAACAATGTCTCTATTGCTCCTGTGATAGAACCTCGATTACCCATACTGAATTAAAATGTATCTGTAACAACTCAGAACAACATGTGGCCAACTCTTAGAACTTTAGCCTTCTGTAGCAAGAATCATACGGCACTTTACAATAGTCACAAACCCACACAGCACTCTAGACCAAGCACATAGCAATATTGAAGAATCACACATCTACACAAGCATATGATGGTGAACAATAGAACTACAATATCGTGTGGTAGTGGACTACAAATATGGCCTATACTCGCCTTCCAGGCGCTTGATAATGGGACGCGCATACAACGGCTCACTCATTAGGAACGCGCATACAATAATTAACACAACTCTGTTACCTCATGGGTAACAAAAAGGACCACAATTCGTACTTAAAAGAGACGAGTTCATCAATAAACTGCCAGTCTGTCTTTCCCTTAGTATTTGATTGTGTCCCTCGCTGATTGTTCAATGCCACATAACACACCTAATAACCTCCTAAGTGTCCCTTGACATTGTCAAAGTATCCCTCACTTGTTTCATACCCACTTTACCCTTAAAACTTGGTCTCCCGCATAAAGCCTTTGACCCTAGTACATTGTGACCGCCCACCTACTGTGCTTGGTCTAAATGAAAAAACAACCCAACACCAAAACGTAATAAAACTTACATTTATAGGTAAAAACGAAAAACAAAAAGAAATCTCACTAAAGATCTCTGCTCATTTAAGGTTTTCAGATGTAACAACACATTATCATTTACACACGCCTAATTGGTTCACCCCTGGTCTGTAAGAAGTATAACCACACTCTCCGTCGACGATCCTTTTCCTCGGATCGAGAGTATGGGTCGTGTCTGACACGATATTACATCCCTTCAAATCAGCATCCACCAGAGTTCTTGTACGCTATCAGTATCCGTAGACCCCTGACCAAGACAAAAGTAAAGAATGCAAGCCATCTAATGACCACAAACTTCACAAAAACCAATGTCTAATTTTGCTGTCCTCCTGTTGAGGCCTAGCAGACTATAGTTGTAGCTAAGGTATTTAGCTGTAACTAACACATTATCATTTACACACACGCACACCTAATTGGTTCACCCCTGTCTGTATTAAGTATAACCATAATATTCGTTAACTGGTCCTCTCGGAGCAAGAATATGGGTCGTGTCCACCACAATATTACATCCCTTTCAAATACCTGGCGACTAGGGTTCTTGTACGCTGTCAGTGTCGTAGACCCCTGACCAAGACAAATTAAAGATGACGAGTCATCTAATGACCCCCAACTTCACTAAACCAATGTCTAATTTAAGTGTCCTCCTGTTGAGGCCTAGCAGACTCTAGTTTGCTGAGACCAGACTGTCAGCTGAACCTCACAATAAAAGTTTTGACAGTTCAGTTGAGTTCTGGATGAAATACGTATTTAACATTCTGCAGATTGGGAGAGAAATGACCAGACCTCTGGCAACAAAATGAAGACAGTACAAAGCTTAGGTCTCAATCATGGCTCTCTCCCGGACGAAGGCAAGAGAGCATTATTTTATAGGGCACAAGAATGTAAACATAGATAGTGACAGTCAGGCGGTAATGACGTTACAGCAGTCTTAATAGAAGGTGTGTTCAGTAGTGATTAATATAAGTACACAGGAAATCCAATTTCTTCCACACCAGCTCAAGCTATTCCCTCCAGCTCAAGCTCAAGCTGTTCCCTTCTTCGCCTCAAAATGAGCTCCTGCTCCTCCAATGCATGCTTATCCTTTAAAGCAGCGGCCCGAGTCAAGAATGCAGCCTGTTGCGCCTCTGCCTGGCGTCTGACTGAAGAAGTGGTGGATCTGGTACTTGAGACTCTGCTGGCTGGGCCATGGGGCCTTGGCGGCACATTTGAAATGCTGTCTTGAGGTCAATTCAATTCAATTCATTTATTGAAGGCCACACAACATAGTTGGTGGAATTTGTTTTCGATACAGCAGTTAAGCTCACATCTCTCATGTGTCAGGTTCCATTTGAACAGCAACAGAAAAAACAACAACACATCAACAACAATAACAACAACAGGAGCACACATTATCGGATATTATTAGGATCTGATCTTCCTCTTCCTCATGCTTTGCAACAGCAGCTCCATTTCCATTGCTGACATCAACTTCCTTTCCAAGTCCATCATTGACATCAACAGTTTGAGGATCATCCCTTTCATGTTCCTTTAAAGCATTGTCAATAATTTTTCTGTCTGTTCAATTTGAGTTTCAGTTTCATCCGGCAAATCATCATCAACATCTTCCTCACGCACTCCGGCATCTGAGCAAGCTTTAGTGTCAGACAACCATTGCCTTGTACTCAAAATGAACTCTGTGATTTTTTTGCTCTAGACAGTTTACCGAATTCAGACTTTATTTGCTTTTCTAAAACACATATTTTTTCCAGCAAAGCTTTAGGTGTTAATTTAACCACACATTTTTTCGTTACAGGTTTAACCCCTGCACCCACATCAAGTTCGACATCAAGTTCAGTCTCGTGGCCAAGTTGGCCTTTTTCCTGTTCGGCCATAATAACCATGAAAATTCAGTCGGCTTATTGTTCAATTAGCCCGCAAATTGAGTATGTTGCGCAATGCGTCTCGACGAGCACATTTTTTGACACTTGCGAGTGTGTAACGTTACCAATGCATTGGATTTAAGCGGATGTGTGCACACAAATAACCATGGCCATTCATAATATCAGCGCTGATCCAACGCATACCCCAATCAAGCGATGGCTGGCTTTGATGAATGGTGTCCGGTATGAAGCTTCTGGAATTCCGCTGGCCTGTAGCAAACTCCGTTGCAGCTCCAATTAGCGATGGCAACTCCAAACATTTGCCCTCCTCACATCTGTGGGTTCCAAAAACGAGCATGTAAATCCAATAAATCCACAAAAGGTTTGCGTCTTCTTGAACGGTAATCCAAATTGAAGCAGTTTTTTGACCTAATTATACTGGCTAAGTCTGGCTAAACATAGCAGTACTGGTTGCTAAGCTATTACGGAAGTTTTTAGTCACAATGTGAGCCCAGTGCGCTCGTACATAGCAAGCGGAGAGCTCATTAAAATTGCAATTCAGCAGCAATAACTCATAATACATGTTAGAAAATAACTAACCGAAAAGCTTACATTGCCACAAAAGCATACAGTTTAACGTATAGCACATAAGCACATAAACGCAGTCGAAAAACTGTTTGCTTCCCCTGGCTCAGCAACCCGTGTTTTCATTTCCCTCGGCGAAAAGGCCTAATTGGGATGACCTGGGGTCGGCTGAGCCACACATTGCATATAGTACATACAGCCCCCTAGTGGCAGGGAGTGAAAGTGCATGACAATAAAACCAAATTAATATGGCTCATACATTTACATTTATTCATTTAGCAGACGCTTTTATCCAAAGCGACTTACAAGAGAGAGCTTTTACAAAGAGCATCAGTCATTGAGTATAGCAACGTGATAGACCCCGAACACAGTGGGTTTTTTAGATCGTGAATCATACATCATGAGAACCAATAAGTGCCAAGGGAAGAACTATAAATGCATGACACAACGATTGTGAACATAAAGCAAGAGATACAACAAAGAACACTGGCAAGTCACCATATGGGGACCAACAAATAGTTCTAAAGCACATTAAATTATGTGAAGTGCCATACTATTCCTAAGTGCCATTAAATTATCTAAATATGTGAGTTTTAAGCCTTATTTTGAAGGTGAGAAGGCAGTCTGTGCTTCTGATGGAGGTGGGGAGTTGATTCCACCATTGGGGAGCCAGGCAGTGGAAAAGTTTGTGTTGTGCTCAGGCGCTCTTGAGTGGGGATACCACTAGATGGTTGTTAGCAGATGACCGTAGGTGACGGGTGGGGGTATAGGGCAGGAGGAGAGAGTTGATATAGGTTGGGGCAGTCCCGTTTACAGCCCGGAAGGTCAGCACCAGGGTTTTGAATCTGATGCGGGCCATGACGAGAAGCCAGTGGAGGGCGATGAGGAGTGGGGTGACATGTCTGGGTAGGTTGAAAACCAGACGAGCGGCTGCATTCTGTATCCTCTGAAGGGGACGGATTGCATTTGCAGGAAGGCCGGCTAGTAGCGAGTTGCAGTAATCCAGCTTTGTGAGGACAAGGGCTTGGACTAGTAGTTGGGTGGAATGTTGAGAGAGGTATTTTCTGATTTTCCTGATGTTGTAGAGGGTGAATCTAGTGAGACTGGTCTGTAGTTCTGGACGACGGCTGCGTTAAGAGAGGGTTTTTTGAGTAGGGGTTTGACTATAGCCTGTTTGTATGCAGAGGGAAAAGTGCCAGAGGTGAGTGAGGAGTTGAGGACATGGAGAAGGAATGGAGTAATAGAAGGAGAAATAGTTTGGAAAAGAGGGGAGGGGATTGGGTCAAGGGGGCAAGAGGTGGGGCGGTGGGAGAGAATGAGGTCAGACATGCTTGTTTCAGATAAGGGGGAAAAGGAGGAGAGGCAAGTAGAGGGATCAGACAAGGTGTGGGAGCGGTTAGGCAGAGAGGGTTCAGGGAATTGGCTGCTGATGTCTGCAATTTTATCCCCAAAGAAGCGAGAGAAGTTGTCTGCTGTCAAGGTAGTAGGAGGAGGAGGGGGAGGAGGGTTGAGGAGTGAGGAAAAGGTAGAGAACAGTTTGTGGGGGTTAGAAGCATTGTTCACCTGTTTCAAGAAGTAGTCAGTTTTTGCCTCCGTTATGTGAGTGGAAAAGGTCTTGAGAAGGGAGTGGTACTTGTCGAGGACTTGATTATCCTTGGACTTGTGCCACAACCTCTCTGCAGCCCGGAGGGAGGAGCGCTCTTTCCGAACGACCTCTGATAGCCACAGGCAGGGGGGAGAGGGCCGAGCAGGTCTAGTTGCCGTGGGGCAGAGGGTGTCAAGGGACGTAGTTAGAGTTGATAGCAGAGCATCAGTGGCTGCGTCCGTTGGATGAGAGGTGAACTCATCGATGGGACCCAGGGATGATGTTACCACAGAGGAGAAGCGAGAGGGACACAGGCTGCGAAGGTTGCGGTGGAAGGTCACGAGTGGCGGTGCAGTGGGAGGGGTTGGAGGGAGTGAGACGGAGAGTTGGATGAGGAAATGATCTGAGATGTGTAGAGGGGTTACTGATGTTAAGTCCACGATGCAGTCTCTAGTAAGGATTAGATCAAGCTGTTTTCCTGCCCTGTGTGTTGCTGGTGTGTCCAGTAGCGCCAGACCGAACAAGGTTAGAAGGGACAAGAAGTCAGCAGCCTGTGATCCTACTAAGTGGATGTTGTCACCGAGGATTACGAGTGGAGTTTCATCGTTGGGGAGTGCAGAGAGGAGCATGTCCAGTTCTTCCACAAAGTCGGCTAGTGGGCCAGGGGGGCGATAGAGGACCACTAGTGCAACTTTGGTGGGATCCAGAAGCATCACATGATGGTGTTCGAATGCTTTGGTAGTAGGTGACAGAGGTGAGGACGTGAATTTGATGTGAGGAGCCAGGAGGAGGCCTGTGCCCCCTCCTCGTCCGGTGAGGCGCGGAGAGTGGGAGAAGGAGTGGTTCACTGAGAGTGCCGCCGGTGTAGCTGAGTTTTCAGGGCGGATCCAGGTCTCAGTTAGTGCTAGTGCATGGAGAGAGGCCTGGGATGCAAGTGCTGGGATGAAGTCGGCCTTCTTGACAGCAGACTGGCAATTCCAGAGCCCTATGGAGAGTGAAGGGGGTGGGGTCGGAGGTGGAAGCTGGTATTTTGACAAGGTTAGCTGTGCACCGTTTATGTTTTAGAGTGAACCTGTGCCTCCGGATAGTGTAGTGCAGTTGGGATGTTAAAATAACACATGGTGACACTAGGGTATAATCAAAAGTCTTCAAAAATGCTCAACATTTTTTCAGTACACTTTCAGTATCGGTCTAAGACACTTTCAGTATTGGTCTAAGTGATTAGTCCAGCTGCTACTCTCGATTGCTGATCAGAATCACCGCCCAATCAACACAAATCTATTCTCAATGGCCCTGCTTTCAAGTTTCAAGTACTAACCCACGTGGACAAGTGCCCCCTTAATAAATACGTTTTTAGCTAACTTAGCGAGATAGACAGATGCCGGCTAACTTTTTGGGATCTTATGACAACTACAAAATACCACTAAAACTAACTTTTGGTTACCTTTATTAACTATGACAAGTGACAATAACAGTACAATACTTAGCTAAAATAGAACTAGATGATAGAAAGAAATAGAAATAGAATAGAAAGAAAGAAAGAAAGAAAGAAAGAAAGAAAAAGAAAGAAAGAAAGAAAGGAACAGGCCGTAATATTCCAAAAGGGTGCTTCGTAGATCAAATCAAGGCGCTAGCTTCTACAGTCTTGATTGAAACATTCCGGTCCCAGGATGAATGAACGCTGTCTAATTTACCAACTCTATGAGGACGTTCTTTCACGCTAACTTGCTGTGACTTCAACTTGCTCAAACAATACCATATTGTATTTCACCAGCAGATCACATCAACGGACCGGATTAGCCAGGGCTTTTTTAGACATTTTTTTGTAACATCCTGATGTACAACAAATGTTCAACAGAAGTACTGTTTCAAAGCTCAAATCGGTCAATGGTTTCAAAACATACTGTTCATGGACCTTGTATGGGACTGACACTTGTTTTGATTAACTCTAAATTGAAACCATCGGATAACCATCCTACCAGACCGATTGTCTGTGAGATTACAGCATGAGTACTGCCCTGTAGACATCAGTGTCCTTACACTGACAGATTGTACATATGTTGACAGCTTCTAATGTAACTTCAGATACAAATCAGATAAGGACCCTTTCCATCCTCGCTTCTGCTAACATTTGGCTCCTTCTCCCACAGTCATGCGAACTATCGGACACAGAGCAGGAGGAGTTTGTCACCTTCAAGAGGCTTCAGAAGCTGGTCTCATCCACACGCAAGGTGAAGAAGAAGCTGATCCGGGTAGAGGAGGCCAGGAGAGTTGTACCAGAGGGTAGGAGCATCAGCAGTCAGCCACGCATGAGACACAACCATAGCTGGCTCCTGTGGATGAGATGATTCACCAAAGATTCGAGTGAAAGATGAGCTGCAACACATTTTGTACTGGCCTGTCATCCAAGCAGTCATTGGGATGGATCACAGGCAGTATTTTAGTCTGTCCCTCTGCCATCTCCAGAGTGTGTGGCGAGCTTGGAGGATCCCCTCCATACGGACATCGGCGTGTCTGTGTACTTCAGGGTGCAGAAGAAGGTTACTCCCTGCCCCGTGGATGCCCTGGCAGCTGCCATCCGCAACCAGCTGAATCCCTGCAGCCCTGCCAGAAACTTGGAAAGCCTCACCATCTCTCCCTCCTTCAGCAGCTTGACAATTTGTGGCAGCCACAGGCTGCTTCAAGCCTCCAGCAAGTCTTCTGTCAGCAGCCCCAGCCTGCAGAAGAAAGGGCCCCATGGCAGGGCCCGGGGGGCGGGTGAGAGCAGCAGCTCATCCCTGTCGGAGGTGGAGGGCTGCAGAGGAGACGAGGCCAGGTTATCACGCTCGGTGACAGACGGAGAGATTCGGCGAGGCCTCAGCCCACTCAACTACCATGGGGTGAGTGGCGTGGTGAGAGAAGATGGTAGGGAGGTGGGTGGGTGGTTGGAGGTTTGTTAGAGGCTAGGTAGTCTAGTAGGGTATGGGGTGGGTGGGTTGAAGGTAGGAAGGAGGGCATACAGGGTTATTAGCTCAGGGGTAGTGCACACAACTCCAGATCAACAGCTGTCAGGTTCAGTAGGGTTAGGGTGTGTTGCTCTGGACAAAAGTGTCTATTAATTACATTACATTAGAGGCACATTACATTATGGCTGGAGTGAATCCACCAATCACAGTGAGGGCTTTGTTGAGAAAGCCACACTGTATAATGTGTTACTTAGACGCTTATGTGTTATTCAGACACTGTCTTCCATTGATTATGCAATACTGTATTCTTCAGAGAACTTGCAGCTTTGGAGGCTTTGATCTGACAAACCGATCTCTGCATTTAGTCAACTGTGACTGTGATGTCATTGTAAGTATCTGCTGTTCACATACTTTTGTCAGTATGAGCATTTTCATATTGGGGCCGTCAACACAATATTCCTGTTACTTCTGAATCCTAGAACAAAAATGGAGACAGCTTCTCCAGAGAGGCTGTGAAGTCTCCGCTGACATCTCAAATTTCTCTAGGCAAGAAGGTGAAGTCTGTGAGAGAAACAATGAGAAAATGCATTTCAAAAAGATACCACTGCTCTCTCTATGAACAGGTACTAACGTCATCCAAATCAAACACATTTTTTGTTTTCTTCTTCTCTTGAAAATTTAACTTAAGTATTTTCTCCAGCATTGTGTATCTGCTCTCCAGTCAAGCCCAGACAGATTATCCAGCTGCCCCCACTCGAACACACACCCCCTGGAGAAGCTCGCGATGAAGCATGGGGGCTCAGTGGAGAGTCTGGGGAGCTCTCTCAGTGGACAGAGCTTCATGAGTAAGTGTTCAACCAGTACAGGCCCCACATGTCATAAGACTGTCTCACACTGCACTGACACCAACATTGACTTATGAACGTTATTCAAACCATGTTGATCACCTTGCTTTTTACAGAACCTAGCTTCAACCAACCAGTCATAAATTGGTTGAACTCCTTGTATAGATGCACTGATGCTAGGTTTATGCACTATATAGAGTGCATTCACCCTGTCTTCCTTTCTTCCCCCCATCCTCCTCTTCATCCTCTTGTCCTGTTTCTTCTTGGCTATGTGTAGGTGGCCAGACTGTGGGGACCACCGACTCCTTCAACAGCAACAGAGAGAGTGTGAGGTCTGAGGATGGGGAGGAGGATGAGCTTCCATACAAGGGGCCCTTCTGTGGGTGTGCCATGGTGCACACTGACTTCACTCCCAGCCCCTATGACAGTGACTCCCTCAAACTGAAGGCAAGGGTGCAAAAACATCCTCAGAGCTGTTCAGTCATATTCTGTCTGGACATCACAGCTGGTCAGATGAATAAAAGACATATTTCTTAATTTGTCAACCAGATTCATTAATTTAGGTTCAAGTTGTTCAGGTTAGTTATAGTTTCACTATCATCAGAATGAGCTAATATTGCAGTTGACATAAATACAGATTGTTCCTTGAAACCAACCATTAAAATACCGTAAAGACTTTCTGGGATTTCCAACTGCACTTTCAATATGCAGTATTAGCATTTTTGTTTTTGATCAAAGAATTTGTAGAATTAATATAATGTGAAGTGCAGCAGTCAAAATCCTCTGACCGCAAGTTTTGGCTTTAGAGAGGGGACATGATCAACATCATCAGCAAACCACCGATGGGGACGTGGATGGGCCTTTTGAATGGCAAGGTGGGCATCTTCAAGTTTATCTACGTGGACGTGCTAAGCAAGGAGCAAACCAAGCCCAATCGTACACGCAGGAGGAGGAACAATCAGCAACCCAAGCCGACCTCTGTCCAGGAGCTTCTGGAACGCATCAACCTCAAGGTACTCATCCTATCAAGTTCCCTCTCATAAGCATAAGCAAAAACAGGTTACCTTTTAGTGCATTTAGAACTATAAAAATATTTTATCCGAAGGGGCATACAAATAGATAGTAGTAGTAAGTAGTAAGTGCAGAAGATAATCAAGAACCCAGCATGTGTTATTGATTATAAGAAGTATTTAGGAAAACGATAAAAAATAAAGGTTTCTACTTCACGGATTTCACTTATCACGGATGCTTTTTGGAACGTAACCCCCGTGAAAAACGAGGGATTACTGTCCCTCGTTTGCCCACATTCCAAAAAGCATCCGTGATAAGTGAAATCCGTGAAGTAGAAACCTTTATTTTTTTACAATTATTGTACTGTAGAATTAAATTTAAATTAAAGATACATGCATTCCGTAATGCCGACCTACAGCCGCACAGCTTTTACCCTCCTTTAGCATGTCCAGAAGTTTAACTTTTTCTGCGACTGTTTACATCTTCCTCCGACCGCAGGTGCCTTTGTCGGTGCAGAACTTTTTTTCGACATTATTGGTTAAGGGAATTTGCTTGTACAAGAGGCATTTACGTGTATTTTATTTGGCTGTTTTCTGTTTTGCACTTGTACAGTGCATACAGTATTACAGTAAACCGCAACGTTATTGACGCACAGGTAGAGAAGAAGCAGAGAGACTGTTCAGCCAATCAGAATGCAGAACACAATGCACGATAAAAAAAACGTGAAGTTGCGAAACCGTGAAAAGTGAACCGTGATATAGCGAGGGATTACTGTATACTGTATGTATATATACTGTATGTATTTTTCTGGGCTAACATGGATCATTGACAACGGCATCAACGGCTAATAGACAAGTGTGTTCTGTATATGGATTTTTTTTTAATTCTAGCTAAATTATGTTGGTGCTGGTTTTATACAGGTGCGCTCGATAGCCCGGAAAATATGGTAATAAGAATCCTTAAAGAACCTTCCTACATATTAGCTCACTCTAAAATAGCCTGGATCTAAAGTGTTTCTTTTGCACGTTCACATGAGAGTAAGTGCTGTCCCAATTCTCATCTTGATTGAGGAGAAGGGCTAAGGGGAAGGGCTGCAAACCCCTTTAAAAAAAGGTATGGACGACCAAACCTGCCATGATTAAAAATATATGTATAAATAACAAAAAAATAAAAAATAAGGATGAATAAATGTAAGCTGTCAATCAAAATATGTCATGTGTAACCGTACTCCAATTGGTTGGTCTGTACGAGAGTGAGAAGATTGACTTGACTTTAGATGCCTGGGGTTGCTTAGTTAACAAATGGCTGCACACATGCAACAAGTAGCCAGAGATTTGAGAGTTCTGGCAAATCTTACTGAAATTGGAAGTGTCTCACCATATTTTTTGCGTTTTCGTGTTGGGGTTCTGTCTTTGTATTTGTTCCAATTATCTGGAACTACGGACAGAGACTGACCCTGTTGATTGCTTGTACTTGATTGCTGTGGCATAATGCCTAGCTGAATGTTTGAGTCCTACCCTGATCCTGTCCCCTAATATGCATATGAGAACAAGGAAATGCAGAAATAAATAAATGAATAAATAAATACCTAAATAAATCCAAAGTAATAAATAAATATGTGATGTAAATTTTCATGAATTTATTTCTACTTATTTTTAGATGTAGTTATTATACAATTATTATATACAGTCAAAACTTTATTTATTCATAATTTTATTTATTTATAGATTTGTATGTAATTACGGCAGGTTTGGTCCTCCATAAAAACCTGGATTTTTCACAAGCTATTTTAAAAAGTAAGAGTTACCCAGAATACACCGCAAAACTGGCAGCAACAATGGCAGACTGATGATCCAGAGTTCCATAAAACGAATTTGTTTTGTTTTTGCTCTACGCTGTCCTTTACATGTATTTGCAACCCTTTGCTTAATAGAAACATTTGTAAAAATCACTAGTTTGCCACGCTAATGTTACATTTCTGATATTGACAGTCCTACATTTCTCCGACTAGCCTTGAATGTAAGGTCCTCGCCAGCTCTCCACTGGTGTCACACCCCCTTCAGAGGATCCAAAATGCAGCAGCCTGCCTGGTTTTCAATCTACCCAGAAACTGTCATGGTACCCCGCCCTCAACTAGCTTCCCATCAGGGCCTGTATCAGATTCAAGACCCTGGTACTGATCTTCCGAGCAGTGAACGGGCCTGCACCGAATAATATCAACTCTCTTCTCCGGCTTTACACCCCTGCCCGCCACCTACGGTCCTCCTCTGACAACCATCTAGTGGTCCCACCTCTCAAGAGCGCCAGGGCCCAACAAAAACTCTTTCCCTGTCTGGCTCCTCAATGGTCAAATCAACTCCCCACCTCCATCAGAAACACAGACTGTCTCCTTACCTTTAATAAAAGGCTTAAGACTGAGTTTAATGTCACTTTTTAGCTGTTGTTTTTTTGTATTGTTTGCTTCCCATCAGAGGGGCCTACTTTAAATTTGTAATCTGTTTGGCTGAATGCTCTTATAGCTCTTTCCCTGGCACTTATTGGTTTCTCATGATGTATGTTTCATTATGTAAAAGCCCATTATGTTTTGGGGTGTCGCACGTTTCAATGCTCAGCTTCAATGCCCTTATGTAATGCTCTCTCTTGTAAATCGCTTTGGATAAAAGTGTCTGCTAAATTAATACATTTAAATTCATGTTTAAACTGCACTGCAATGCACTACTAGCTAGATGATGTAAATGTTGGAGCAAAGTTACATATCAGCCATTTCATCAATGAAACAAGCATATCTTGATTAGATTAAACTTTAATGTCATTACACAGGTACAAGTACAGGGTAATGAAATACAGTTAGCATCCAACCAGAAGTGCAAAACAGTTATAACAACAGAATATAATAAATATAAGTAAATATAAGAATATACACCGTATGAACAGTATAATCAGAATATACAGGGTATGTACAGATTAAAGTGATTTGAGAAAACGCACAGCTGTATAGTCCAAGATGCTACAGTATTAAACAGAAATTACAGGGTTGCATGTATGTACAGTTAGTGCAAATGATGCAATGAGCAGATGTGCAAAATGAACCACAGGGATGAACAAAATGAACAGATAGTGCAGTAAACACAGTAATAGATGTGCAGATGTGCAAAATGAACAGAGTGCAAATAACAACTCAATTATGCAGGTGGTGCAAAATGAACAAACAGAATGTGCAAATATAGGGTGGCGGGGGTTCTATGGGGGGCGGGGGTTATATAGGGTGGCGAGGTCTAGTGGAGTTCAGGAGTGTCACAGTTCTGGGGAAGAAGCTGTTCCTCAGTCTGCTGGTTTTAGACCGGAGACTCCTGAGGCGCCTGCCGGAGGGCAGGAGGGCAAACAGTTTGTGGGCGGGGTGTGAGGAATCTTTTCGGATGCTGTGAGCTCTACGCAGACAGCGCTTCCTCTGGATGTCCTCAATGGACGGAAGAATAGTCCCAATAGTACAATTAGTAGGTTGTGTGTGTCTCCCCTCTTCTTCCTGAAGTCCACAATAAGCTCCTTGGTCTTTGTGGCGTTAAGGAGCAGGTTATTGTCACCACACCACATGGCCAGGTGCTGTACTTCCTCTCTGTAGGCTGTCTCATCGTCGTTGGTGATGCGGCCGATCACCGTGGTGTCATCAGCAAACTTGATGATGGAGTTGGATCCATACATTGGCTTGCAGTCATGGGTGAAGAGAGAGTAGAGGAACGGGCTGAGCACACATCCCTGTGGTACACCTGTGTTGAGTGTGATGGTGGAGGAGCAGGAGTGGGCTGACCTAACATGCTGTGGTCGGTGGATTTGAAGCATGCAGGCACAGCTGCTTGAGCAAGGGACAGGTTGAAAAAGTCCGTAAAAACTCCTGCAAGCTGCTCAGCGCATGCTCTGAGCACGCGGCCAGGGATGCCGTCTGGGCCAGCAGCCTTGCGCGCGTTGATCCAGCTCAGTGCGGTGAGGACGTCTGTTGGGTTGAGTGTTAGGGGTTGGTGGTCTGTAGATGGAGATTGGGGTGGGAGTCTCTCTGTTGTTCCTGTCAAAACGAGTGTAGAAATTGTTTAGCTTGTTCAGGAAGGAGACGTCTGTGGATGGCGGGGTGATGGTGTTCGACTTGAAGTCACTGATGATCCGGATGCCCTGCCACATGCGCCAGGGGTCGGAGTTGTCAAAGTGCTCCTCGATCCTCAGCTTGTAGCAGTGCTTGGCCTTTTTGATGCCCCTCTTCAAGTCAGCCCTGGATGCACTGTAGGCCTGTTCGTCACCTGATCTGAAAGCGGCCTTGCGAGCCTTCAGCAGGAGCCGAACCTCCTTGTTCATTCAGATTCAGATTCAGATTACTTTATTGATCCCGAAGTAAAACTCCTTTGTATCAACGGCACAGTCTCGCAAAGCACACAAGGGTAACCACAGTCCATGGCTTTTGATTAGGGTACGTGGTAATCCGTTTCTGTGTTGTGACACTGTCAATGGTGTTGTTGATATAATCCAGGACAGAGTAGGTGAAGGTATCAATGTCCGTGTGAGAGCCACAGGTAGCCTGACAAGCAAACAAACTCCAGTCCATGTGTTGGAATTTGTCCTGGAGTGCAGAGTCAACTCCTGCAGGCCACACCTTGATAGTCTTTGTTGATGGCTTCTCACGATGGATGAGTGCCTTGTACTTTGGCATCAGGAACAAAAAAACATGGTCTGATTGTCCTAGGTGGGGGAGGGGGGTCGCGGTGTAGGCTCCGGCTATGTTAGTGTAAACATGATCCAGAGTTTTGTTTCCCCTAGTATTGCAGTGAACATGTTGGTGGAATTTTGGGAGCACTGTCTTTAAGTTTGAGTGATTAAAATCCCCTAAAACTATAAAAACAGCCTCCGGGTGAGCAGTCTGCTGATCGCTAATGGCTGAGTACAGTTCTTTAATGGCCAGCTTGGCATTAGCATCTGGTGGAATGTAGGCTGCAGTAACAATGGTGGAGGTGAACTCCCTGGGCAGATAAAACGGTCTACACCTAACCATGATTAGATTAGATTAGATCAGATTCAACTTTATTGTCATTAGTACAGGGTAACGAAATACAGTTAGCATCCAACCAGAAGTGCAAAACGGTTAATCCAACAGAATATAGTAAATATGGGTATACTCAGAATATACATATTCTGAACAGTATAATCAGAATATACAGGGTATGTACAGATTCAAGTGATTTTAGACAAATGTGCAGCTGTAGAGTACAATATTCTACAGTATTAAACATAAATTACCGGGTTGCATGTATGTACAGTTAGTGCAAATGATGCAATGAGCAGATGTGCAAAATGAACAGATGTGCAAAATGAACAAAACGGGCGGTGCAGTAACAGATGTGCAGATGTGCAGATGTGCAAAATGGACAGATGGTGCAATAACAACTCACTTATGCAGGTGGTGCAAAATGAACAAACAGAAATATGCAAATATAGGGTGGCGGGGGTTCTATGGGGGGGCGAGGGTTATATAGGGGGGCGGGGGTCTAGTGGAGTTCAGGAGTGTCACAGTTCTGGGGAAGAAGCTTTTCCTCAGTCTGCTGGTTTTAGACCGGAGACTCCTGAGGCGCCTGCCGGAGGGCAGGAGGGCAAAGAGTTTATGGGCGGGGTGTGAGGAATCTCTTTGGATGCTGTGAGCTCTACGCAGACAGCGCTTCCTCTGGATGTCCTCAATGGACGGAAGAATAGTCCCAGTGATGCGTTGGGCGGTTTTCACCACAGATGATGTATTCAAGGTTAGCTGAACAGTGTTTTCCGATGATAACAGAGTCTGTACACCAAGCTTTGTTCAGTGTTGAGAGACTACACTTGCTATTTAGCATCCCATTTTTATTTAGATGCCGATTTACACCCTTGGGCTGAACTAAAAACATCAGGGTGGCTACATACCGCTATAATCATCTTGTCATCCATCTTGCTTCTTGGTCCCGCTGACTGGATCACGATACGTCACTACCAAAAGCAAACTACGGGTTACCGCCCCTGCAATTATCTGCCAAAGTTGGATTCAGGTGGATTCACGCCGCAACTTCGCTGATTCGCGCCCCAGGACCTCTAGCCGCGTCTGTACATTGAATATGTAAATCAGCCGCCTTATTCACAAATTTGCGTCCGGTGTGAACGCAGCATAATGGGTAAGATTAAGGAGTAGGGGTAAAACAGAGAATTGGGATTGGCCCTCATTGTGGATAGGTTTTGACAGCACTGAAGCATTTCACCTGAACGGTCTATCCTCCCTGAATGGCTCCCTGTCATTCTCCTCAGGAACACTTGCCCACCTTCCTGTTCAACGGCTATGAGGACTTGGACACCTTCAAGCTGCTGGAGGAGGAGGACCTGGATGAGCTCAACATCCGAGACCCCCAGCAGCGTGCCGTGTTGCTGACTGCCGTGGAGCTGCTGCAGGAGTGCGATGGTGAGTGAGCCTGGAAGAAATACACGTTTTAGACTGTACTAGATATATAACCAAGCGCACAATATTCTAGCTGTCATCTTTTTTTTCTTTTTTTTTAAATAAAGAACAAAAAGGAGTAAGTAAATAATTTACAAATTAAACTAATTACAGAGGGATGCGGACAGACAAGGTGATGGACAGACATAAATAGACAATTAACAGGCAGACACTAACAGACAGATCAATGGACAAACAAACAGACAGGTACAGACAATAGACAGAGACAAGATATTCAGACAAACAGATTAACAAGTGGAGACACATATGGCGCTTTTCCACCGCAAATGTAGCACGTCTCGACTCGGTTTGGTAGTAACACGGGTGGTTTTCCACCGCAAATAGTACCGTAAATAGTACCTCCTGGTCGTCGGCGAAAGGGGCGTGACGTAGGCCGTGACGTATTTTTGTACGCGACGTAAATAACACCAACGCAACCCAGTGGCGGACAGAACCCACCTAAAACCCTATTATTAATTTTAGCCATGTTGACGAACTAGTCTTTTGTAAATTATCTGACTTTTAAAAAGATTGTAGACTGTTGGTGTAATGGACTGTATCTGATAGTAATAAGTATTAGCTGCGGCGCTGTTGCTTTATGTCGCTCTCGTGACTTCGTCACACTTTCTGGCCAATCAATGGCCGGCCGTCTGCCGACGTCACCTTTTAGCTCGACTCAGCTCGCTTGGTACCTAGAGCGAGAAGGTACTAAAAAAAGTACCCGCTACCAGGTACCAGGTACCATGGAACTGCGGTGGAAACGCCAAAAATGCGAGCCGAGTCGAGTCGAGTTGAGCTGATACCATGCGGTGGAAAAGCGCCAATAGACAGGTGGATAATTTGACAGACAAACAGACAGATATAAAAATCGTATTACTGAGTATTATTGTTTGTGTGTGCCTGTGAATGTTTTTGTGTGTGTGTGTGTGTGTGTGTGTGCGTGTGCGAGAAAGATAAAGAGAAAAAATAACGAGAAAAAAAAGGAGGAGGAGGGGGTGGGGGAGTGCAAAGCACTAATATAGGGGGGTGTAAGTAGCCCAGTTATTGTTGAGTTTGGAGAAAGGTTATAAAAGGATTCCAGATTTCTTTGAAGGCTGATGTATTGTTCTTCTTTTGAGCTGAGAGTTATTCTATAAGTATATGTTCTGAGATTAGGTTAAGACAGTGATTTATGTGACAAGAGTTTCTAGATTTCCAGTTTTGAAAGACTATTTTCTTAGCGATAGTTAGAGAAACAAGTAATGGGTATCTCATATTCTGTGGAATGATAATGGGAGTGGGAGTGTCCTAGAAGACAAAGTGAGGGGAAGAGTGGGATTGTACAGTCCAAAATGGCAGAGAGTGTCTTTGTGACAGAGCTTGAGATGACTAGCTGTCATCTTTGAGAGCATGCTTGCTTAGGGAAAAACCTGTAATCCTCAAATGCAGTTGCAAACACACTCTCTCCCTTTGCATGCAACCCCCCACCCCTCCCGTGTGGTGGGAGCGGCGGTACTGATCACGCCACACAAAACACCTACATCAGTATTTGTTTTACAAGTGTAACTGTCTGAGGACCCCCTGGTGGTGGTGTATGTAACCTGCAGGTAGCAGTGACCCGGACCGTGGAGAAATATCCAGGGGCTCCCAGGAGAAGCTGCTTTTGGACCGGAGCAGTCTGCTGGGGGACTCGCCCCGGGACTCAGGCTGCTATGAGAGCAATGAGAACCTTGAGAATGGTCCGTCTTGCTCACCTTTGACTTGCCTCTGACTGCCTCCGCCACCTCCTTTTCATTCGTCATCTTTGACCCCAACCTGAAGGTTGAAATTAATCTGCAGTCATCAAGCTTGACATTTTTTTACCCAAACTCCAAGTTTTCCTGCTACCAGTTTTCTTGTTGTAGAGAAAAGAGAGATGACTTGGCTGTACTCATTCTTTGAAACAATATTTTTAAACAGTACTTCCTGTCACACTTTTTTCCACTGGTTTGTGCAGCATCAGAGTAACCTCTATCCACCTTGGGGTCCAAAGGGCATCCTTCTCCCCAGTAAAACATTCCCCATTCTTTCGTAATAGAGGTTGCATAGTAGGCTGACTGTTTCTGCCTGTTTGGACAGGGGAGCAGGGAGTGCTTACTGGTGCTGGCATTTTAGGCTGGCCCGATCAGTCATCAGAATACAGGTTTGGCACGACTATTTCTTGTTCTGCCTGCAGGTGCATTTGTGATTGTGACATTCATCTCAGTGTGGTGGTGGTAGGAGAACATTCTCTGACAGTAGTGATTGCAGAACTGATGGTGTGATTAAAGTTGTATACCTGATACTTTACTGATTTACTGTGACCATTTGCTCAGTTGATGATGATAATGCCATATAACATTTGTTATTTTCTTTGGTTTGGGTTCTAACCAAGATGTACATATTTTACAAAGAATTTGTTCTAATATAAACATAAAAAGGTGCCCCATGACCGGGTTTTCCAAGGCCCCACTGTTCGCAGTGGAAATGGTGAATGTCAGTAACCTTTGTAGTAAGATAATGGCTTTAGTGTTGTAGTATATTTTCCACATGTATATTCCTCCCAAGATCTTTATTGTTTTTAATGTGTATGTTTTTCTAGTTCAGTATCATATAATGTCACAAAATATTTTAGGATGTGCCTAAAACTGCTTAATACAAATCAATACAGAGAAGCATTACTAAATAATCTAATAATGTGATACAATTTGAGAATTTTATACAGCAATTATTCATTGATTCATATTCTACCGCTTATTCCCATTAGGGGTCACGGGTGACTGGAGCCAATCCCAGTTACTTCCGGGCCGTAGGTAGAGTACAACCTGGACTTGGGCCAGCTAGTCGCAGGGCTATCATACAGACATTGACAGACAACCATTCACTCACACAGTCATACACTAAGGGGCAATTTTTTCCACAATGTCAAATTAATCTACCACATGCATGTCTTTGGACGGTGGGAGGAAACCCGAGTGCCCGGAGAGAACCCACAGTAACACAGGGAGGACATGCAGACTCCACCGAGAGAGATCATGGTGCGAGATCATAGGCGCACACTATGTTATTACTAGCGTTTATTATTATTGTGTGCGTGCTGCAAGGCGCACACTATGTTATTACTAGCGTTTATTATTATTATTGTGTGCGTGCTGCAAGGCGCACAATACGTTATTATTAGCTTTACTTATTGTGTGCGTGCTGCAAGGCGCACACTATATTATTACTAGCGTTTATTATACTTATTATTATCATTCTTACGCCGTTTTTGGGCTCCAAACACCAGAGTTTTTGACGCATATACACAAAAGTGGTATCAAAACGTGCGGCTCGGTTGCGACGTGTGCTATGATTTTTCAAAGACTTTTGGCAAACAATTTTGCAACAAATTGCCAAAAACGATACCAAGAAAATGAATGGGTGTCAATGGACAGAATGTTTGAGAGCTAGAGTGCGTGATGTCATCGCTAGAGTGGAGAGGAGAGAGAAAAATCTGTGAAAAAATAAAACGTATTTGACTACCATGGCCTCAAATGCACCACTACAGACACAATTTATACATAGAAACGCAGGAAAATTTGTCCTCTAGCTCACACTTGCTTTACTTTATCTGTCAGATTTATTGTTTTAGCTTGACATGCGAAGATTCGGCCGCAGCACCCATGAACAGCCTCATAGACTCCCATGTTAAAAGTGGCGGGAAAGTAACAACAACAAAGAAAACAAACACTTTTTTTAATTGCTCCCAAGAGCACATTTCTTCACTTGTCAACAAAAAATGCCTATGTAGACGTTCAGGAAGGGCTCAGCCTGCTTCACGTTAACCTGGTTTTATGATTGGAAACACGGTTTGGCCAGAAATCCTTCCTGTTCGAGGGGTGCTGTAAGCATTTTCTCTCTGTCTTTTCCATCCAACTGCCATGACAGTTCCAGCTGCAACTTATTAGTTTGTTACTTAGCAACCTCAGAGTGCTTGAAAGAGGAGGGGAAGATGGTGGCCATTTTATGTGAAGTAATTCATTTGCCATTTAATAACTTTAATTGGAGGATATTTACTGGAGGAATCAAATTGGCTCTTTTTGTTTCGGGTAGATTTATAAACTGTACTCCAACTCAACTCTTTCTCTCTGGCTCTAAAGTCTGAGGTAAGCGGACATAATTTCAACTCTTTCGCTAGCATGCTATCAAAAATGTAGGTTTTTGACTTCTTTAACATTTGGGCTCATAGGTATTCATGTGCTTATCAGTCAGGATTTACAACTGACATTCCAACTAGCTGTAAAGATATGCTGTTTGCTAACATTAGCGACCAATGCTGAAATTAGCGCTTACGCTAATTGCTAGTGCATCAGCATATGTTTCGCTAGCATGCTATCAAAAATGTGGGTTTTTGACTTCTTTAACATTTTGGCTCATACACTCAACAAAAATATAAACGCAACACCTTTGTTTTTGCTCCCATTTGTCATGAGATGGACTCAAAGATCTAAAATTAATTCCAGATACACAATATTACCATTTCTCTCAAACATTGTTCACAAATCTGTCTAAATGTGAGATAGTGAGCACTTTTGCTTTGCTGAGATAATCCATCCCACCTCACAGGTGTGCCACATCAAGATGCTCATCAGACACCATGATTAGTGCATAGGTGTACCTTAGACTGTCCACAATAAAAGGCCACTCTGAATTTTGCAGTTTTGTATCACAGCAAAATGCCACAGATGGCGCAAGCATTGAGGGAGCGTGCAATTGGCATGCTGACAGCAGGAATGTCAACCAGATCTGTTGCTCGGGCATTGAATGTTCATTTCTCCACCATAAGCCGTCTCCAAAGGCGTTTCAGAGAATATGGCAGTACATCCAACCGGCCTCAGAACCTCAGACCACGTGTAACCACACCAGCCCAGGACCTCCACATCCAGCAGGTTCACCTCCAAGATCGTCTGAGACCAGCTACTCAGACAGCTGCTGAAACAATTGGTTTGCATAGCCAAAGAATTTCTGCACAAACTGTCAGAAACCGTCTCAGGGAAGCTCAACTGCATGCACGTCGTCCTCATCGGGGTCTTAACCTGACTCCAGATCGTCGCCGTAACAGACTTGAGTGGGCAAATGCCCACATTCGATGGCGTCTGGCACGTTGGAGAGGTGTTCTCTTCACGGATGAATCTTGGTTTACATTGTTCAGGGCAGATGGCAGACAGCGTGTGTGGCGTCGTGTGGGTGAGCGCTTTGCTGATGTCAATGTTGTGGATCGAGTGGCCCATGGTGGTGGTGGGGTTATGGTATGGGCAGACATCTGTTATGGACGAAGAACACAGGTGCATTTTATTGATGGCATTTTGAATGCACAGCGATACCGTGATGAGATCCTGAGGCCCATTGTTGTGCCATACATCCATGAACATCACCTCATGTTTCAGCAAGATAATGCGCGGCCCCATGTTGCAAGGATCTGTACACAATTCTTGGAAGCTGAAAATGTCCCAGTTCTTGCATGGCCAGCATACTCACCGGACATGTCACCCATTGAGCATGTTTGGGATGTGCTTGACCGGCGTATACGACAGCGCGTACCACTTCCCACTAATATCCAGCAACTTCGCACAGCCATTGAAGAGGAGTGGACCAACATTACACAGGCCACAATTGACAATCTGATAAACTCTATGCGAAGAAGATGTGTTGCACTGCATGAGGCAAATGGTGGTCACACCAGATACTGACTGGTTCTGAGTCCCCAGACCCCCAATAAAGCAACAACTGCACATTTCAGAGTGGCCTTTTATTGTGGACAGTCTAAGGTACACCTATGCACTAATCATGGTGTCTGATGAGCATCTTGATGTGGCACACCTGTGAGGTGGGATGGATTACCTCAGCAAAGCAAAAGTGCTCACTATCACACATTTAGACAGATTTGTGAACAATGTTTGAGAGAAATGGTAATATTGCGTATCTGGAATGAATTTTAGATCTTTGAGTCCATCTCATGACAAATGGGAGCAAAAACAAAAGTGTTGCGTTCATATTTTTGTTGAGTGTATGTATTCATGTGCTTATCAGTCAGGACGGTGGTGGACGGTTGTGGGGAGGGTAGTGTGGGGGGGGTATTTGCGTGAATTTTCACAGTTTAGGGTCGTTTTCGGAGGGGAGGGGGGGCGATCGGCGTTCGCGGGGGGGCTCGTGCGGGGGGGTTTGAGGGCGGGGTTCATGTGGTGGGGTCCATAGGAATCTAACAAGATATTGGGGAGGTGTGTGGGAGGTCGGGTTGATGAGATATGAGCCTAAATTGGGGGAGAGGTTTGAGAATCGCAATCTATTTACTTTCACTTTCAAGCGGAGATTGTGACGTTGCGGGGGGATTGGGGGGGCCGATTTCGGCCGGGTTTGAGGCCAGAGTTAATGTGGTGGGGTCCAGACGAATCGAACAGGGTATTGGGGAGGTGTGTGGGTGGTCGGGATCGGCAGCTATGAACGGAAGTTGCCGCTCCATAGAGAAACATCCATCCATCCATTTTCTTCCGCTTATCCGGGGCCGGGTCGCGGGGCAGCAGTCTGAGCAGGGAAGCCCAGACTTCCCTCACCGCACACACCTCCTCCAGCTCCTCTGGGGGGATCCCGAGGCGTTCCCAGGCCAGCCGAGAGACATAGTCCCTCCAGCGTGTCCTAGGTCTTCCCCAGGGCCACCTCCCGGTGGGACATGCCTGGAACACCTCCCGAGGGAGGCGTCCAGGAGGCATCTGAAACAGATGCCCGAGCCACCTCAACTGGCTCCTCTCGACGTGGAGGAGTAGCGGTTCTACTCCGAGCTCCTCCCGTGTGACCGAGCTCCTCACCCTATCTCTAAGGGAGCGCCCGGCCACCCTGCGGAGGAAACTCATTTCGACCGCTTGTATCCGCGATCTTGTCCTTTCGGTCATGACCCAAAGCTCATGACCATAGGTGAGAGTAGGAATGTAGATTGACCAGTAAATCGAGAGCTTTGCCTTGCGGCTCAGCTCCTTCTTCACCACGACAGTCTGGTACAGAGACTGCATCACTGCAGACGCTGCACCGATCCGCCTGTCAATCTCACGTTCCGTCCTTCCGTCACTCGTGAACAAGACCCCAAGATACTTGAACTCCTCCACTTGAGGCAAAGGCTCCCCACCCACCAAGAGGGGGCAAGCCACCTTTTTCTGATCGATTACCATGGCCTCGGATTTGGAGTTGCTGATCCTCATCCCAGCCGCTTCACACTCGGCATCAAACCGCTCCAGAGCATGCTGGAGGCCCCGGCTCGAGGAAGCAAACAGGACAACATCATCCGCAAACAGCAGAGATGAAATCCTGTGCTCCCCGAACCGGAAACCCTCCACACCCTGGGTGCGCCTAGAAATTCTGTCCATATAAACAATGAACAGAACCGGTGACAAAGGGCAACCCTGGCGGAGTCCAGCATGCACCCGGAACAGGTCTGACTTATTGCCGGCAATGCGAACACAGCTCCTTTTTTGGTTGTACAGGGAACGGACGGCCCCTAACAAAGGGCCCCGGACCCCGTACTTCCGAAGTACTCCCCACAGGACACCACAAGGGACACATTCGAATGCCTTCTCCAGATCCACAAAACACATGTAGACTGGTTGGGCAAACTCCCATGAACCCTCGAGCACCCGGTAGAGAGTGTAGAGCTGGTCCAGTGTTCCGCGGCCAGGACGAAAACCACACTGCTCCTCCTGAATCCGAGTTTCGACTATCGGCCGGATTCTTCTCTCCAGTACCCTGGCATAGACCTTACCGGAGAGGCTGAGGAGTGTGATTCCTCTGTAATTGGAACACATCCTCTGGTCCCCCTTCTTAAATAGGGGAACCACCACCCCGGTCTGCCAATCCATAGGCACTGCTCCAGACCGCCACGCGATGCTGCAGAGGCGTGTCAACCAGGACAGTCCCACAACATCCAGAGACTTTAGGTAACAGGACGGATCTCATCCACCCCCGGAGCCTTACCACCAAGGAGCCCATCGACTACCTCAGTGACTTCAGCCTGGGTGATAGGCGGGTCCGCCCCGGAGTCCCCAGTCTCTGCTTCCTCCTCGGAAGACGTGACGTGACTCTTCAGGGGTATCATTTATAAAGGAGTACATAGAATTCTTACTAAAAGTGTGCGTACGCCCAAAAGCGTAAATTGGCGTACGCACACAAAAATTCAGATTTATAAAACCGTGCGTACGCACACCTGTAGGCAATGTTCGCTTTATAAATCACATCTTAACCACAAGTGTGCGTACGTAAAGTATCATTGCACCCCGCCCTGAACACGCCCATTTTTAACCATAAATGGTCAATGCAAAGGACCTCATGAATGCTAATCTAGTATCATTCTCATGAACCTGGCAGGTGATTCTTCTTCACGGTAAATCAAGGCAAACAAAAAAACAGTGCGACAGCGCCAAGTGGCAGAACCAGAGAAGAAGCGGTAACAACTGCAGTAGTAAATTCCGTGTTTATCTATCTTGCATGGCGATTAAAAACGAATTCTGATTCTGAAGTGTAATGAGTGTAGTGATTGCGCGGGAGCTTAACAACTGTATTTCCAGTTTTTGACATATGATATATGCACAGTATTAAAGAAATATATTTAGTTATAATTTGTGTTCTGTAGTTACATTCATTTCAGCCTCCTACACTGCGGTAAAAGGACAATCTGATTGTAAGACAGACAGCGCTGAATATTGATTTAAAATTTGATTTGCATTGTACAAGATGTGTATGGAACAATTATCACGCAGTTCAAGCTCAAACACTGATGTATTTAATCTTCATGATAATGATAAACTGAGTCAATGTGTGTGAGGACAACAAAATACATAAATATTACGAGTAATCGCTTCTCCGACTTTGCAGTATGTGTCTCCAATTCCAACTGTCTCCAAAAAGTGCGTAGGTTTACGGGAGGGTCATAGTTTGCGTGGAGGACCACACATTCTACCGCCAAGTTAGTTTTTTATAAATCACTGACTTTGCGTGAAAACTGGCGTACGCACGTTTTCAGCCCCGTTTTGTGCGTACGCAACCTTTGTAAATGAGACCCCAGGTCTCTCAACTCTCATTATCGGCTTCAGGTACAGGGCATAGACCTCACAATTTTGGGTTTGAGAAGGAATACAAGATTAAAAAACAAATCAATTGCTTGTTGCCAAAGACAAATCAATTGAGAGTTGCTGGGGCACAGCACCACCTTGGAAGATTGATGCAGTGAAGTCTCTCTCCCCACCCCCCCCCCCTCATTCTCTGAGAGATGTCTTGCCGGACACGATGTCCTGGATCCATGGCCACACTATTGTGGACTGAGAACCAGACTGATTGTGCCTGTGCAAAGGCGCTAATACAGGCCTACACTAACACACAAACTTCATCTACACTGATAACCCCCACACAACATCCAACGCCTTTATCTGCTTGTTGTTGTAATGCTGTATTGTTACTGTTTGCTTATCTGTTTGAAGAGGTGTTTTTTTTTGCAGGCCTTGGCCTGTTGTTTTTTTCTCCTCTCCTCATGTTATCCTGATATTTCAGAAGCCTGGCACCAACACATTTACTTTGTCTGGCCGCCTCGGGAGGCACGGTCCTGCCAAAAAGTTACCCTGCGGGATTAATAAAGTATTCTGATTCTGAATTGTTTTTGTAGTTTATTGATAAGAATGAATACAACACATCAGGAATCTCAGTCTAAGGCAGCTTCACAGAAACAGAGTCTCAGGATCAAACGAAGGCCTTCATTGAGAAAGTAGTGTGACAGAAATTGGAGCAAGCTCTGCCCTGTCCATATTCTATGTGTCTGTCCTTGGGAGAAAGGTCTATACCAAGAAGAGCGGGAGGTGTTTGTTTGTTGATAGGTCAGAAGGGAGGGAATGTGTTTATCCAATTCGATTTCAGGGTGTTCATGGTGGCACATAGTGGGCAGTCCAAAAGATCGGATAATGCTCAGAGAGGGAGGGGGGGGCAGCAGATTGTTCAGGGTGGGGGGCAGGATCAAACAGGGTCTTCTCCCAGGTGGGGTTGAGAAGAAGGCTCCGTTACCTGCCTGCTCCATTGCCTGCCTGCTCCGTTACCTGCCTGCTCCATTGCCTGCCTGCCTGCCTGCTCCGCCTGCCCTGTCCAGTTTTTTTGACAATTTTTGTAAATAAATTTGTTTTCCATTTTCATCGTGTGTTCTGCGTCTTGGGTCCAACTGCTATCCGTGACAGTACAAACTGGCCACTATGGACCCAGCAGACACAGACCGCTTTGCTAATGCCATCACTAGTCAAGGAGCTATGCTGGGGAAACTCAAAGATCTCCTTCAAGGTCTCATGCATGGCCAACAAGCCGCAGCTAATCAAATTGCACAACTCGGCTCCATGATGCAAGCGCTTGCTGCCAACTTCTCAAGATCTACATCTGCCCAGCTCCCAGACCCCTCTCAACCTCAGCCTTGCAGTGCACCGCCACACTCTTCAGGCCAGTATTTTAGAGAAGCACATGTTCCAGATCCTGACCATTACTCAGGTGACATTGGGAAGTGTGGGGGATTCCTGCTTCAATGTTCCTTAGTTTTCAGCCAAAAGCCCATAACATTTGCCTCTGATAACTCCAAGATTCCTGCATTTCTCATGGGGTTGCTAAAAGGGAGGGCTTTGGATTGGGCAGCAGCCATGTGGCAAAATAATCCACCCATTTGCAATAACTATTAGATGTTTGAAGGAGAACTCAAGAAGATTTTTGGTCCAGGGAAAGGAGGTGTCTAAGAGAGTACTTTCTATGCAACAAGGTGCTCGTAGTGTGGCTGAGTATTCAATTTAATTTAGAACACTAGCTGCTGAAGCAGGATGAGTGGTCCACGCGTCAAGCCCGACCGCCTGCTTTTTCAGTGCCAACGCCTCCCAGTTGGAGGGAGGCGGGAGGATTACCTGCTTCAGGTAATCCCTCCCTAGCAGGACATGAAGAAGAACCAATGCAGCTAGGTCGAGCCAGATTGACACCTGGCGAAGGATTAGAGTGGGTGAATGCATCTACTGTGGTCAGGTAGGCCACTTCCTTGTCACATGCCCGTCACGGCCAAAAGACAGGGCTCACCAGTGAGGGGGCGCCCATGGGGGCGCTGGTGAGCCCCAATGTATTTACCTCTGGCACCCATACAAAGATGTTACTACCTGCCACTTTATTATTATCTGTTTCCGAGATATCACCCTGCCTCTCACTGCTCTAGTTGATTCAGGTGTTGAAGATTTTTTGGATTCCCAATTAGCCATTCAGGCCAGCTTTAAAATCATGCCCTTGGACGCTTCACTAGTTGCTAAAGCTTTAGATGGAGGAATAATTGCTAAGGTTACTCAGCAACTCAGCTACTCAGGTTACACCGAACTGAGACTTGAGATGATTTCTGGCAATCATCACGAGCAGATACAATTTAACTTAATTTCAACTCCACATACTCCGGTTATACTTGGATATCCATGGCTAAGATTTCCAAGCTCTTGTCAACGATGTGCTTCGTGATTTCCTTAACAGATTTGTATTTGTTTACCTGGATGACATTTAGATTTTTTCTTCTTCCCCAGAAGAATATATCCTCCATGTCCGTCAAGTCCTTCAGAGGCTGCTGGAAAACAAACTCTTTGTAAAATCAGAAAAGTGAGTTTCACGTCCAAACTGTGAGTTTCCTGGGCTATATCCTAAGCAGTGGGCAGGTAAAGCCAGATGCAGCCAAGATCCAAGCAGTCACAGATTGGCCCCAGCCTGAGAACCGCAAATATTTCTTGGATTTGCACATTTTAATAGGCGTTTTATAAGGAACTACAGTCAAGTGGCAGCCCCTCTAACTCGCCTAACCTCCTCAAAGATACCTTTTGTTTGGTCTCCAGAGGCAGAGTAAGCTTTTAAAGACTTAAAACGGCTCTTCACTTCAGCCCATGTCCTTGTTCATCCAGACCCATCACTTCAGTTTGTAATTGAAGTGGATGCCTCAGATGCTGGAGTGGGGGCTGTGCTTTCTCAAAGATCACCTTCCGACCATAAACTGCACCCATGTGCATTCTTTCCTCGACGTTTGACTCCTGCTGAGCGAAACTACACTATTGGTGATCGTGACCTCCTTGCTGTGAAATTGGCTCTGGAAGAATGGAATATGTTCTGGAAGAACATCCGTTTGTAGTGTGGACTGATCATAAAAACCTTTCATACATTCAGTCAGAAAAAAAGTTGAACTCTCGCCAGGCTCGATGGGATATGTTCTGTGGACGTTTCAATTTTACTTTAACTTACAGACCCAGATCAAGAAACGTCAAGCCCGATGCTCTCTCGTCAGTCCTCTTCCACCGACTTACCTGAGTGGGAATACAACATTCTACCTCCATCCTGTGTGGTTGCATCCATTACCTGGGAGATTGAATCCAAGGTCAAAAAGGCACAGGAATCTGAACCAGATCCAGGAAATGGACCCCCTAACTGTCTGTACGTCCCTCAGTCTGTCCTGGTCCTGCAATGGATCCATACTTCTCGCTTTGCATGTCACCCTGGAATTGGCCGTACCTCAGCACTCCTACGCTGTTACTTCTGGTGGCTCACAATGGAGAGGGATACCAGACAGTATGTCCAAGCCTGCACAGTCTGTGCGCTGGGTAAGACATCCAATCAACGTCCGTCAGGACAGCTACACCCCCTTCCTGTTCCCAGTCGACCATGATCCCATATAGCCGTTGATTTTGTCTTCGGTCTCCCTGCCTCTCAAGGTAATACAGTGATTCTAACCATCATTGATTGCTTCTCTAAATCTGTACATTTTGTGGCCCTGGCCAAGTTACCATCTGCTCAGGAAACAGCCGAAGCTTTGGTACAACATGTCTTCAGACTCCATGGAACTCCACTGGACATAGTCTCAGATCGTGGGCCACAATTCATCTCGCAAGTGTGGAGAAGTTTCTGTCAAGCCCTTGGAGCTACGGTGAGCCTCTAATCAGGCTTCCATCCTCAGAACCCTTCTAGTTGGAGCCAGTACCTTCCCTGGGTGGAATATGCACATAATTCCCTTCCATCTGCTGCTTCTGGTATGACACTGTTTGAATGTGCTATTGGCTATCTACCCCCTCTGTTTCCTGAGCAGGAGACTAATATTGCAGTGCCGTCAGTCCAGGACCACCTGAGCCGATGCCGTCGCAACTGGAAATGTGCCCGTGCCGCTCTTCTTCGTTCTGCGGTGTGGAACCGGGAAATTGCTGACAAGCATAGGAACCCTTCACCGCCTTACCAAGCAGGTCAGAAGGTTTGGCTTTCAACCAGGGCACATTCCTCTGCAGGTAGAATCCTGTAAGCTGGCACCACGGTACATTGGGCAATTTGAAATTCAGAAGGTTATCAACCCTGCAGTTGTAAGGTTAAAGTTGCCTGCTTCAATGAGGATTCATCCTAGTTTCCACGTCTCTCAACTTAAGCTTGTTCATACAAGTCCTCTCTGCCCACTGGCCACCCGCCCGGGTGGTTGGTGACCATCCAGCCTTCCAGGTGCGTCGGCTTTTGGATATTCGCCGGCGAATATCCAAAACCAGTGTCGGAGGAACGCTCCTGGGTCTCTCGGGTGCTCATCCTTTACCCTGGCTTGATAGCTGACTTTCATCGTGCCCATCCTGACAGGCCTGTTCATCCGCCTGGTGGCGTCCGTTGAGGTGGGGGTACTGTCATGATCTGCTCCAGTCCTGCTGGTTCCTGTGTTTCCTCCCCTCCCTTGTGTCTTGCAGACTCCTCCTGTCTGGGCGTGGCTACTCCTCTGCACACCTGCCTTCCATTAATCACTCACCTCCAGTATAAAAAGAGCAGCTCCACAGCCACTCCTCGCCAATTTGTTTGTCTACTTATCCTGTTAGTAGCTCAGCATTTGGCTTGGGTCCTGTTTTGGTGTTTTTTGCCTAAAACCTTTTTGTATCTCCAGATCCTGCCTGCTCCGTTGCCTGCCTGCTCCTTTGCCTGCCTGCTCCGTTACCTGCCCTGTCCAGTTTTTTTGACAATTTAAGGAGTTTCTACAGTAGGCCTGGTCACTCCATTTTCCTCATCCAAAGTTGCATGAGATAATGCACTTTGGTTATTGAGACCTTTGAATTACATCATCAATGCTGGCCTTTCATGGTCACACCCCACAAAGACCCATTTGAAACAGTATGGAACTAATAAAGTAATCATAAGCTTTAGACCCAGAGTCATCCTGTTGCCTATATCCATGTTAAATTGATTAACACATGAATCATGAAGATATGTTTGAATACACTCTGCAGCAGTGTAACGAAGCGCAGTTCGTTACCTGTATATTTGCACATGTGGTAACTGTATTTATTGACACAACAACAACGTAGGTGATAATAATAATTGCACATTGCACTTGAGTGACACAATAGCACTTTATTTGCCATGGTTTGCACAATACATTTTGCACATTGCGTAGTTGCACATTCTTCCAGATATTTATTGTACTTTATTTATTGAATGTGGGTGAGCTTGTGGGGAACCTCGTGACCGCGGTTGATTGAATACCGTCGGACAGGTGCGGGAGTGTGCACTCAACTCCGCCTGAAAGAGAAGAACAGGATTAAGCTCCGCAGAAGTTGTGCCCATTATTGGATAAGCAAACAGTAGGCATTGTGGAAGTGTTTGTGAAAATGTGTGTGAAATGTCATTGGTTGTAAGTGAGCAGGTTAGTGCAATAATGATGAGTTACATTGTTTGTGTTTAACACTTACCTTTCCGGTCGGATGTCTGCTCCAGGGTGCGCGGCCAAAAGATTCCCCCGGGGGCACAGCACCATCATAAAGGTTCCGGGAGAGACCAAGTGGCCGGATAGGAAGTGGGGGTATTTCAGAGTGCGGTGTTGGTTTCTATTTAGCATATTAATGTACCTGAGATGATTATAGGGCCAAAGTGGGATTCTGTATGTATTTGGGGTGCTGGGTGTGTGTGGGGCTTGTCAGAGGTTAGTTTGGCCAGTGGAGGGATGTTTGGTTCACCTGTGGAGTGGAGGAGTCCTGTAATTGATCCGGGGGCACAGTATTTAAGGCCCAGTGGCTTTCTGTCTGGGGACTGGTCGGACATTACATGTGTTGGGTATGAATTTTGGGGGGGGGGAAGAGATGTATGCGTCCTTAGTGTTGGCATACAGCAGGTCCAGTGTCCTCTCCTCTCTAGTTGGGCAGCTCACATACTGGGTGAAGGTGGACAGTGTTGATGAGACACTGACATGGTTGAAGTCGCCTGATATTACTATCAGTGCTGGGGGTACTTGGTCTGAAGTTGCGCAATTTCGTTGTAATTAAGTCCTTCAAGCGCCTGGTGCTGTCACACATCAAAATCATCACAGACCACTTCCTGGACCCCCTGCAGTTCACCTACAGAGCCAACAGGTCAGTAGACAACGCAGTTAACATGGCCCTCCACGTCACCCTCTAGCATCTGGACTTCCCAACCTCCTACGCCAGGATCCTGTTTGTGGACTTCAGCTCTGCCTTCAATACCATCATCCCAGCCCTGCTTCAGGACAAGCTCTCCCAACTGAACGTGCCTGACCCCACCTGCAGGTGGATCACAGACTTCCTGTCTGACAAAAAGCAGTGTGTTAAGCTGGGAACACAAGTCTCTGACTCCCGGTCCATCAGCACTGAATCAGAAGTGTTGCACAGTGCATACGTACACAAACGGCTGCACCTCCAGCCACCCATCTGTCAAACTCCTGAACTTTGCAGATGGCACCTCCCTGATTGGGCTCATCTCTGGTGGGGATGAGTCTGACTACAGGTGGGAAGTGTACAATCTGGTGACCTGGTGTAGCCAGAACAACCTGGCGCTAAACGCTCTGAAGACAGTGAAGATGGTGGTGTACTTCAGAAAGGACCCAGCCCCCCCCCCCCCCCCCCCCCCCAACACCCTGTGCGACTCCCAGGTAAACACTGTGGAGTCCCTCCATTTCCTGAGCACCACCCTCTCCCAGGACCTCAAGTGGGAGCTGAACATCACTCACCGAGAAAGCACTGCAGAGGACGTACTTCCTGCGGCAGCTGAAGAAATTCAACCTGCCAAAGACAATGATGGTGCAATTCTACACTGCCATTATTGAGTCCATCCTCACCTCCTTCATCACCGTCTGGTGAGAGGACCAAGGACAAGAGCAGACTGCAACGTATCATCCGTGCCGCTGATAAAGTAATAAGCTGCAACCTGCCGTCCCTTTAGGACCTGCACACCTCGAGGTCCTTGAGGCGAGTAAGAAAGATTGCGGCTTAAAGCTGCTCCCCTCTAGCAGGAGGATGCGGTTCCATTCAAGACCAAAACCTCTCACCACAGGAACAGATTCTACCCCTCTGCTATTGCCCTCTAGGGCCAAGGACTCAAAATTACATTGCCACTAACATTAACACCCCTCACCCTCATCCAGAAATCCCATTGCACTCTGTACATGACACTTTAGCATACGACACCTCTAAAACTTACCACTGTGATTTGCACTACTGTGTATATACCACCCGGCCCCGCCTGTACTATATATATCCATTTTCCTCTTGCTACAGTTATATGCCCCCCATCTGTACAACTAGTGCCCACCTTTTATCGTATTTGTATTTTATATTTTGTATTTATATCTTTATTTTATTGTATTGTATGTTCTATGTTTGATCTTTCCTGTCGTAGTAAATTCCGTGTTTGTGTATCTTGCATGGCAAATAAAATTAATTCTGATTCTGACTCCTGGAAATACGTAAAACCAACAGCAGGTAAGTGAGACTAACATGAGAGGATCCAGCAGGAGACAGAGATGGATAGTCACAGCAGGGAGATGAATGATCAGCAATGTGATAGACAAGTCTTCAAATAGTGCACTACATGGTTCTTGTCTTAACAAGACGTGGCTGTCGCCTAATGCCCTAAACACACGGCTATAAGCTGCAAATCTACAAAGGTGCGAAGCTATAAATATGCAGCATGCAAAAATTGTATTTTGTAAGATATTTTCATGGGCGTTAATCAATCAGAGAATCAAGGTAGTGACATATTGTGACCTGTGACATGACCCGATCAGCAGGACCAAGAAGCAAGATGGATGGATGAGCAAAAGCTGATCGTAGCGGTGTGTAGCCACCCTGAACTAGGTTTTTATTAATCATATTTCAACCCAACGGTACAGATAAATCAGCATCTGAACATAAAAAAGATGGGAAGTGTAGTCTCCGAAAATTTGCTTATTTCATTGATGAAATGGCTCATTTGTAACTTTGCTCAGAGTTTTCGATAACCTAGCTAGTAATGCAGTGTAGTGCGGTTAAGCCATTTAAACAAGAATTCGCAAATTCATGCCTGAACACACTTAGGTACCTTACAGTTTTTTTTATTGCTCAAACACTAAAATTTAAAGTAGTACACTATTAGCAAAACCTTACACCCAAGAAGCAAAACATCAGCCCATCTGAGAAGAGCAAACAAAAGGTGGCATATAAGTATCACAAAATGGGGCTTGTGCAATATGGTGTAGAATAAAACACATTTGAGGTGAGGAACAATTGTTGGTTATAAGACTTACCATGTGCTCTCGGTCATGCAGCAGGTGTTCGGGCAAAAGAGTCCCTGAAGTCCCGAGCACCTGTATGTATAGTTCCTGGAGGAAACCATGTTTTACAATGCTAGAGGGGGGGGGGGGTGTTGTGAGAATCCCCCTCGACATGGTATGATCCAGCCCATTACCCAAGGCAGGGCTGTAGGTTAGACCTAGGAGAGCATTGCTCTACACAGTCATGTAGTGATGACAAAATGAAGCCCCATAAGTAGGGGCTTCAAGATGATTCATTTGCTCGACTACGCCATCATGTGGGCAGGAAAATGTATCACATGCTTGGTGCTTGCAATAAAATTATGGGGTGTGAATCATGCTCTGTATCCAAAAATATTCGTTTTACCATGAATTGTTTTGTGTTGCTTTGTTTTTTGTTTGTGCTTATGCAACATGGGGAAATGTTTATTCATTTTTATTCAAAAACAATAATTTCTCCAAAGTTTTGGGACTCAGGCGGTTTCTTTTTTTGCAGAGAATTTCACCTGCCTTTGAAAAAACTCTTTCACAAGGCACTGATGAAGCAGGGGTGCATAGAAATGAGATGGCTAATTGATAAAGATGTGGAAGTGTGTATTTCTGTGATTCCCAGTACTGAAGGGGACTTTCAGCTCTGGGGATGTTTGGTGCTGCTAGGTACTTCTGCACCTCAACTGTTGCATTTGCCGTAACATTTGTGGTTTGTGCTTGATGGACTGAGGTATCAAGACGATGCCACAGTTTGCTTCCTAGAAAAGAAAAACAGGCTATTGTATTAGTAAATATGAGTAAATCTTAGCACAGTTAGGAGATATTAAATACCTCCGACAGACTGGGAAGGTTCTGATGATGATGATGCTGCTGCTGCTGCTGATGATGATGATGTAGATGAGGATGATGCTGCTGCTGCTGCTGCTGATGATGATGTAGATGAGGATGCTGTACGCCTCATAATAGCTGCGCATTCCATTGTTAGCCTTTTTTCTGCCTCTGCTGCTTTATTGGGATTGAAGAAGCCTAGTTTCTTAAACCTTGGGTCAAGCAGGGTAGCCAAAAACATAATGCTCATTGACTGGAGGTTGTTGAGCTTCTCTCTTAGTTGTCGTTGCAGGAACTCAACCATGGATATACTCTCTGGAGTTTGAAGCAGTTGAATCCCCTCTTCCTCCAGAGAGTGATACAACATGGACAACAGCGGAATTACCTTTGATCCGGAAACCTTCTTCTCCTCAGACAGCTCAATTGTAGCATAGTTAAATGCTTCTAGAACTTTCAGACAGTCGGCAATAAGTCTGTATTGTTCAGCAGACAATGGTACCAGATCTGTACGTAGACCAGCCAAAGCTGCTCCGACAGGCTCTCTCAAAGTGTACATATGCTAAAGCATGTGATAAGTGCTGTTCCACCTTGTTTCAACCTCCTGAATGAGTTTATGCACTGGAAGGCCCATGTGAATTTGCATCTGGGTTAGTCTCTCCTATAAAACATCCAACAAATATCAAGTGTCAAATCAATATATAGAAAGAAAGAAAATATGTTACATATGACAAGTTGAGCTTACCTTTGCTGTAGTGCTACTCTTAAAATAACCCACTATCTTTCGACAGTTTGTCCGGATGTAGGATAATTCAGGACATTGGTCAAGAGTTTTCTTTACCAAAATATTGAGAGTGTGTGCCACACACACAGTGTGACGCAAATGAAGCTCTCTGGCACAAGCTCCCATATTTGCTGCACCATCGGTCACTAGACATGTCACTGATACCCCACTCAGACATAAGTGAAGTTTTCATTGTGGCCATGTTTGCTGCAGTGTGTGCCTCAGGGAAATGTTGAACCCCCAGGACAACTGACTGCAGAGACGTAGTTTCATCAATTAAATGACATGTCACTGCTAGATAGGCATCCGTGTTTATGGAGGTCCACATGTCTGATGTTAGACTAACTGCAGATGCTTTAGCCACAATGGCTTTTGTTTTATCCTTGGTTTCCTTGTACCTTTTTTCCACCATGGCTTTCAAAGTCTAGAAAAAAGTATAATTTATTGAATTGAAAAGTATTGAAATGGTGAATCTGATAATGTAGTGCTTCATGCTGTGACATACATACCTGCCGTGTAGGTAGAACATAGGAGGGAGATAAAGCTTTCATAAGCTTTTTGAATCCACTGGCCTCAACCAAGGCAAAAGGCTGTGAATCCTCAATTACCATATCCACCAACAGCTCAGCCAAGTCAACCTTCTCAGCTAAATTAAATTACATATGTAAGAGTTAAAAAAACAACTATACAGTGTAGTGTGGGGCTATGAATATAAATGGCCTACCTGAGCCGGGGTCAACCTGGTTGGTCTCCTCGTTGCCATGCAAGACTCTAAAGTGCCTTAGCATAGTTGAGGTGTTATTGTTATAACTTAGCTCCTTCGAGCACACCAGACACTTCACCTAAAAGTATTCAGAAAAGAAACATGTGAATATTATGTGTTGTCACATTTTATTTTATTAGTTATTGGAATCTATTACATTGTAATTGCAGTGACTTACCTTCCTAGGTGAGATCAACTCAAAGTGCTCCCAAACAGGGGAAAATCTCCTCTTGCTTGCTGGTTCCATCGCAAAAAAAGAAGCTTGAATCGATTGCAAAAAACAGTGCAATAAAGGAACCCAAAAACACAAAATGCGAAGGGAAATCCATAGCGTTTCACTGCCGCTTTTATTGCCGCTTTTGCCGCACTCAAATTTAGCGAATCATATCCTGATTCAGTCACGTGGTACACCCGCTACGCGGGGCTTCAAGCGTCAGCACGTACGTCATCAACACGCGTACCGACCCGCGGTTAAAGAACCACACATCTACATTACTCGGCACACGCTTCAGGGACTTGACTCATGTCATTTTAGCTTTATTGTTTTCGTCATGTCTTTCTGTACTTGAATAAATATACCTTTCATAACTCGCCTTTAAACCGGTCATTCTGACAAGTGGTGTCAGAAGTGGTCCCCTCTCCATTTTGAAGAGGCTATGACAGGAGGTACGAGAAGTAAGAAGGATGGCAGCCAGGTTGCGCCAGAGAGTGCAACCTCATCAGATAACCCAGGGCCTGGAGCCACAGCAGCAGGCAATCCAGCAGAAAAGATGGACAAGCTCACAGCGATGGTCACGTCTCTTGTCCAGTCCCAAGCATCCAGAGACCGGCAGACACAAGAAGAGTCTGCCCGTCAGGAACTGAAATGGAAGAATATGACAAAACAGTTTCAGCTGCTTCAAGACCATGTCCAGGGGATGTGCTACGGGGGAGGACCTGAGCCACCCCAGCGCCGAGACGACAGGGAGCCACCCCAGCGTGAGCGCAGAGAGAACAGTTGGCAACCCCGCCATAGAGATGACTACTCTGATGACGACGATTTTGGGGCAGGTAGCCATAACAATGATGACTACTCTCTGAGGGGTCCAACCTACCATACAGAACCCAAGTTACACCCATTGTCCCCAGACGATGAAATTGAACATTTTTTGACTACATTCGAAAGAATTGCTCAGTTGTGCAGGTGGTCCAGAGAAGCTTGGGAAGTCCGTCTTGTACCCCTGTTGACTGGCAAAGCACGTAGTGCCTATGTACAAATGGACATTAGTGAATCTGATGACTACAACAAGGTCAAAGAAGCCATTTTGGCAAAGTATGAGATCACCACTGACACATACCGCAGAAGGTTCCGGTCCTCGAAGATTGAAGATGGAGAGACTCCACGAGAGTTGTATGTGCGCCTGAAAGATCTGTTCTCCAAATGTGTCAAGCCAGACACGTCTAGTATCAAAGACATTTCAGAGACATTGATCCTGGAGCAGTTTTTGAAGATGATGCACCCAGACCTGGAGGTCTGGATCCGCGAGCATGATCCGAAAACTGGAGAGAGAGCATCTCGCCTTGCAGAGGTGTTCATATCAGCCAGGAATGGGAGCTCCCTTGCCAAATCATCACACCCAGAGGACCAGGGCCCTGGTCAAGGGAGGGGTTTTTCCAGCAGAAGTAGGCAGTACCCTTCAAGCCAAGGTAGGGATTCTTCCCCCAAGTCTTCTAAGAGAGAACTTAGGTGTTACCAATGCAATGGGTTAGGACATACTCAGTACTACTGCCCAGCAAACAATCAGAGCAAGCCATCCCTTGTGTGTTCAGCCCCCGTCCAACCAGACTAGACACAGGGCAGGAGAACAATGACAGAACAATAGCACCTGTTTTAGTGAATAGTCAGCGCGAGGAAGCCTTACTTGACTCGAGGAGTTCCCAGTCAGTAGTACTGTCCAGCCTTGTTCCAAGAGAAAAGTGGAGTGAAGAGACAGTCACACTCAGCTGTGTTCATGGTGATGAGTGCGAGTACCCCATTGCAGAAGTGTACATAACAGTAGGAGGCCAGACATTTCTTTTGCCAGTAGCTCTAGCCCCCACCCTACCACATGCAGTCATCCTAGGAAAAGATGTCCCCACTCTCCTTGATTTGATCCACGATGCACAGAGCTCAGGAAGGGAGTTGCCTTTCGTTGGGGTAGAGTTTGAGACAAGTCCAGTGAAGCCACTCAAGTCCAAGGCTCAGCGAAGGGGAGGGAAACTTCAGGGCACAGCCAAAAAAGGGATAGAAGAACTGTCAACACCAGAATGCCCCTTGGACAGTGTCATCCCATCCAGCCCGGCAGCCACTGCTTCCGCGGCAGATAAGAAGGTCATCGCAACCAAGGTCTGGGGTACAGTTAAGTGGTTCAACGTTGTTATGTTTGTACACTTAACTAACAAATAACCAGGCGGGAGAATATAGTTCACGAACTCTTTACTTTAGGAATACGGATCACTTTTTAGCATCACTGTAAAATGGTGTTAATACGCGGCTCAGGTAAAACATAGTGCCGCATTACTACACATAAAATAGTTCCTGTAACAAGTAGTTCCTTGAACATAACAACTCCTCCCCTTCTAGCATGTAAGTAAATCATAACAAACATTCCTTGTACAAAATAAATAAGTATTTTCTCAAACCATCTTAAATGTAATAATTCTCAAATCATAACAAACAGGTTTCTCACATAACATAACATTGTTTAACCTGAATAACTTTTTCTATTTTTGACTACAAATCTAATCTTTCCGGCGAGTGTCGGACCCGGTCCGGATAACGTCGCTCTTGGGAATGAGGAACAGTACTGGGAGATGTTGCTGAGTTAACAGTCTCTAAGGCAGGTGTATCCATCACAGCAGGTGGTGTGGCTGATGTAAAAGATGAGGACTCCTCAGGGTCGTTGATGCTACTCACACCACTCTCTGTGTTGACCTGGTTGGAGCGTCGGGTTGTACTGTCCAGCAACTGATCCACATGTCTGTGCCAGACCAGTCCAGATGACACTTTCACAGTGTAGGTGAGGGGGCCAGTTTTGGAAACAATCTCACTAGGTTGCCATTTCCGGTTACCCTGACGGTAGTCTCTGGCAAGCACTGATTGTCCCACTTCAAACGTTCTCAGTGGTGACTGCTTTTTTCTTTGGCCACTCAGTCTCTTTGACACATCCCGGTGCAGGTCTGGCTTTAAGAGATCCAGGCGAGACCTGAGAGATCTCCCCATAAACAGAACAGCTGGTGCTTGGCCTGTAGAGGAATGGTCAGTGTTTCGGTAAGAGAGCAGGAAATTGGCCAGTTTTTCTGATATGGACATTTTGGTGTTTCCCATAGCTTTCATTGACTGTTTGAAAGTTTGTACGAATCTCTCTGCGAGTCCATTTGTTGCAGGGTGGAACGGCACACTGGTGATGTGCTTGATTCCATTGTTTTTGGTGAACAACTGAAATTCTTCAGAGTTAAACTGACTTCCATTATCGCTTACCAATTGTTGTGGCAGTCCTGTACGAGCAAATAGAGTACGAAGAACATCTATTGTCTCTGCTGATGTTGCATTCTTTACTGGGAACACTTCGGGCCATTTTGAGTGGGCATCCACTACCACAAGAAACATCTTATCAAGGAAAGGACCGGCGTAGTCAATGTGAATACGCTGCCACACCGTCGTGGGCCACTCCCAGGTGTGCAGGGGAGCTACCTGGGGCTGGCGCTGGGTTTGTTGACATCCTGAACATGACTTAGCAATTTCCTCTATTTCACGATCAATGCCAGGCCACCAGACATAGCTTCTGGACAAGCTCTTCATTTTAACTATGCCTAAATGTCCTTCATGGAGGGATTCAAGCACTCTGGAACGAAGCTTAGGAGGTATGATGACCCTAGTGCCCCACATCACACAGCCTTGACACACGGACAGCTGATCTCTGCGATTTGCATATTCAGGTAAGTGTGCATCACCCTTGTGTGGCCACCCCTTCACTGTCAGATCATGGACTCTCACCATTGTTGGATCTCTGCTTGTCTCCCTCCTGACTTCACTGCAGGTCACAGGGAGACTTTCCATTTGTGTCACATGGAAAAGTTCAGCTGGGTCTGTGGGCGCAGTAGTGTCCTCTGCCTCATGCGGGAGACGGGAAAGCCCATCTGCATTCCCATGGAACTTCGTGCCTTTAAACTCAATGGTGTAGTCGTGGGCACCTAAGAACAATGCCCATCGCTGCAGACGTGCCGCCATCATGGCAGGAACCGACTTGCCCGGGTTGAAGATAGCCACTAAAGGCTGATGATCAGTGATCAGCGTGAAATTCTTGCCGTAGAGGTATTGATGAAATTTTTTAACACCCCAGACCAGACTCAAGCCTTCTCTGTCAATTTGGGCATAATTCTGTTCAGCCTTGTTTAATGATCTCGATGCAAAGGCAATAGGCCGTTCCGAGCCATCAGTCATTCTATGGGATAAAACAGCCCCAATTCCATATGGTGACGCATCACAGGCTAAACGCAAAGGCAGGTCTGGGTTGTAATGTGTTAGTACCTTGTCTGAAGTTATGAGGACTTTTGCATTCTGAAACGCTCGCTCACAATCTTTTGTCCATTTCCAGGAAGTTTTCACCTGCAGCAAGTTGTTTAAGGGGTGTAGTACTGTAGCTACATTCGGCAGAAACTTGGCATAGTAGTTAACAAGGCCCAAAAAGGAGCGTAACTGACTCACATTTTCAGGTCGGGGTGCCTTCAGGACAGCATCCATCTTGTCTTGTGCCTTATGAAGACCCTCCTTGTCGATCTTGTGTCCGCAGTATTCTATTGAGTCTTTGAAGAACTCGCATTTCTCTTTGTTTATTCTCAGTCCGAACTCTGAAAGTCTCTTTAAGACTGCTTCAAGGTTGGCTAAATGCTCATTGTCATCACGGCCTGTCAAAATGATGTCATCTAAATAGCATTGAGTGCCAGGAATGTCCTGCAAGACTTGGTCAATGGCTCTTTGCCATATAGCAGGAGCAGAGGCTACTCCAAAAACAAGCCTGTTGTATTGGAAAAGTCCTTTATGAGTGTTAATTGTCAGGTATTTCTTTGAAGATTCTTCCAGCTCCATTTGTAAGTAGGCTTGTGCTAGGTCTATCTTGGAAAATTGCTGGCCTCCTGAAAGTGAGGCAAAAATGTCCTCTATACGGGGTAGAGGATACTGGTCTGTGTGGAGTACTGGGTTTACACTGACCTTGAAGTCACCGCAAATGCGCAGGGCGCCATTCTTCTTCACCACAGGCACTATGGGCGTGGCCCAGTCTGACCAGTCCACCTTTGACAGGATACCTTGTTCTTCTAGGCGCTTGAGCTCTAATTCGACCTTTGGGCGTAAGGCATAGGGCAAGGTGCGGGCTTTGTGGAATTTTGGCGGTGCATTTTCCTCTATGGCTATTTTGGCCTTTATTTGTGCCAGTGTTCCAACACCATCTTGAAAAACTGATGGAAAACGATCAAACAAGTTTTTCAGTCTCTCTGGGGTAGGCTGCTCGCTTTTCTCAGTCGCTTTCATCATTTTGATTGACTGCCAGTTAAGCTGGATGTTTCGCAGCCATTCTCTCCCAAACAAAGGAATATTGTCATTTTGTACGACATACAAGTCCAGCATTCGTTTTGTGTTCTCATATTTTACTTTCACCTTTAGTTTTCCCAGTGGAACGACCTTTTCTCCCGTGTACGTCTTCAATGTCACTGATGTGCGTCTCAGTTTTACTTTGGCAAACTTGTCTTGATAGTCTTTGTGTGAAATGATTGACAGGGCTGACCCAGTGTCCAGCTCCATTCTCAGTTTCTGTCCTTCCACTTTCGGCGTCACCCACATGACTTTGTGGTCACTGTCCTTTACCGTATGAAGTTCTAAGCATGCCAAGCTTCTCTCATATTCATCAGAATCTGTCTCATTTGAATCGGCTTCATTAAGTTCATTTACCTTTTTGTTTCTCATTTTGACTTTTGACTCCCTCTCATTCGTTCTGATTCTACACATTTTCTGTATATGCCCTTTTCTGTTGCACAAGTTACAGTCTTTGTCTTTAAACCAGCAGTTATCAGGCCTATGCGATGTCTTTCCACAGCGGTAACATGCAGGCATTCTCTCTGGTCTTCTTGTTTCAATTTTGTTCACTGTGCATTCACTGGTCGTTTTCTTTTGTAACTCCAGTGCGTCTTTTGTAGCTGTTTCCATAGATATGGCAATTTCCAATGCACGCGCAAGTGTGAGGTCTCTCTCTGTAAGGAGCCGCTTCTGTGTGCCTTCATGTAACAGTCCACACACCAATCTATCCCTCAGTGCATCGGACAGTCCATCTCCAAATTTGCAATGTTCTGATAGCCTGCGCAATTCGGCAATATATTCTGGAATTGACTCAGTTCTCTTTTGACTTCGATTGTGAAATCTAAACCTTTCTGCTATGACCAACGGTTTTGGATTCAAGTGCTCCCGCAAAGTTTCCACAATGTCTTTGAAACCCTTTGAAGCTGGCTTATCTGGCGCCAACAAGTTGCGCAGCAAATTGTATGTTTTGGCACCCATGACGCTCAACAGCACGGCTACCTTTCTGTCGTCCTCTATTTTGTTTGCAAAACAATACTGCTCAAGTCGTTCAATGTATGTAGCCCAGTCTTCCACAGTGCTATCAAAACTGTCCATTTGCCCTACACATCCAGCCATTTTTTTTTATTTATTTATTTTTTTGTACAGAAGTCTATGTCCAAGTTTCACTCACTGTTCCGTTCATTCAATGCGTTCCGTTTGTTTCCCTCCTCCGGTCGTGGTTGACGATAGCTAGCATAGCTGGTCCATTGATTCAGCTTAGCATCCACAGGGTAGGCAAAAACAGACGTGAAAAACAGACTTTTTTTTTTGTTACTTTCACTGCACATATGGGTTCAGTCCAGTCTCGTCGCCAATTGTTATGTTTGTACACTTAACTAACAAATAACCAGGCGGGAGAATATAGTTCACGAACTCTTTACTTTAGGAATACGGATCACTTTTTAGCATCACTGTAAAACGGTATTAATACGCGGCTCAGGTAAAACATAGTGCCGCATTACTACACATAAAATAGTTCCTGTAACAAGTAGTTCCTTGAACATAACAAACGTCAGGAATGGTTATGGGTTCATCAACAGGAATGACACAAAAGAGGATGTCTTTGTACACCAGACTGCCATAAAGAAAAAAAAACAAGGAAATACCTCCGCAGTGTTGGAGATGGAGAGACGGTGGAGTTTGATGTTGTTGAAGGGGAAAAGGGAGCTGAGGCAGCCAACGTCACTGGCCCAGGGGGTGTTCCAGTCCAGGGAAGCAAGTACGCAGCTGACGGGAACCGTTACAGGCGGTCTCCTCGCAGGAGGGGCCCACCTCGTGGCGACTACCCAGAGAACTACCAGAGCGATGGCGAGGGCAAGCGTGAGCCAGGCAGCCGTGACAAGAGCAGCCGTGAGGGGGCAGAGAGCGCCCCGGAGGGAGCGATGCAGCGCTGGCCCTCCTACCCTGGCAGACGATGCTACCTGCCATACTTTGGCAGCGAAGGGGATGAGAACCAGGGAGGTCCAGACCCGGGCAACAAACCAATGAGGCAGAACTACTACAGAGGCTTCCGACCAAGGGGTCCACCCCGTCCCAGTTCGATCGGCAACGGGAGCGGAAAGGGGACAGCAGAGAGAGCCACCGCCGGCATAGGCCTTTACCAACCAGTAACCATGAGCAGCGGGACCGAGACACAACCACCGCAGCCTGCTGCCGATGCGGAGAGCCCTCAAGCCCTATAACTTCACTGTCCGCTACGGATCGGGGAAGTCTAACGTTGTAGCTGACTGTCTGTCCCGGGTTTATGAAGGTTGAGGTAATGTGCTTACGCCAGGAGAGGGGGGAGGAAATGTAACAAAGGGGTACTTGTGGTACTTTGTTACCTATATAATTCAGATTCCGAATACTTTATTAATCCCCTTGGGGAAACTCTTTGGCAGGACAGTGCATTATCGGCGCACAAGCCTTCTGAAATTGGGAAAACACAAATAGATTTTCGAGGAGAAAAAAAGGATACATGCCAGAGCCTGTAACTAAAAAAAACACCTCAGCAGACAGATAAGCAACAACAACAAGCAGGTGGAGGCGTTGGATGAGTCTGTGTTCGTAGCCAAAACACAGAACAATCTGCCTCATGGCCTTGAGGTCAGGACATCTTGTTCCAGCCAGACAACTCTCACAGAAAGGGGTGGGGGGTGGGGGGGTTGGGGTGGGGGAGGGGGTGTAAGGAGACGTCGTACCTCAATCTTGCAAGATAGAAACAGGTAGGGGGAGGGGTAGCCCTGCACGGTACCAGGCACAGCCGTATAGGAATTTGGAGCCGAAAACATATACTCATGTCGTTGCTCGTAGAGTTAGTTTACACCCTACAAACAAGTCTCACTCAATGTCTCTCAAATGTCCCTCAAATGCCTCTCAATGTCTCTCAAATGTCTCTCAAATGTCTCTCAATATCCCTCAATGTCTCTCACTCTTCCATTTTGTTGGTCAATAGGTTCCTCTGTCCCCTGCAGAGCCATCGGTATACCGCGATGAGCGTAAAGTCACACTTTGGCCACCAACAGCCCTGCCCATCACATCAATCAAGTGGGGCAGCTTAAAGGGGCCGTTAACGGCTGCCTCAGTTTTTATAATTTGTCGATATCCCACGGCACGCTTAATCTAATCAGCAGAAGCCCGGCCATCATAAATCCCAATATGTAGAGATCCTCAAAGTCCTCGACGGAAGGTTCCCACAGGCACACGACACGCCTCTTATCCCACGCGTCCATCATGTATCCCGCTGGAGACGATCCCATGCGGGGACATGCTGGGTCCCCCCAGCCCCAAGATCTCTTTAAATATATGGTGTCAATAGTACTTGACCAGCTAATCAATTCCATGTTTCAGCTTAAAAGGGTGATGCAGTTAGTCTCTCCAGCAGACAGGCAGACGATAGAGCAGGAAAAAGATAAGGGAGCGAAAAAGTTTGCGACCGCCTCCACGAGAGCAAGGACAAGAAGGATTTGCATGTTTGCACAAGCACATTTGCACATAATACAATGATGACACATAGCCAATACTTATTTATTTATATTTATTGATTGCTGAATTGTGTTGGTTTGTTGTGTTGCTCAGCGGGATCTATCGTGAGCTCCCATTTCCTCCAGCAGCATTATATAAGGCTGCCAGTTACCGAAGACAGGGCTGTAGGTTAGACCTAGGAGAGCGTTGCTCTACACAGTCATGTCATTTTAGCTTTATTGTTTTTGTCATGTCTTTCTGTACTTGAATAAATATACCTTTCATAACTCGCCTCTAAGCCTGTCATTCTGACAATATTTATTACATTTTTTTTTCAATTGTTTACACGCAATTTTGAAAACAGAGTTCTTTTTGTCAAAATATAATCACAATTATCCAAACACCACAATCAATCAGCAAAATTCCTAGATTGTTTGCAAAATGACACACTTCAGTCAAAACATACACACTTCAGTCAAAACATATACACATATTTGTGAAAATGCTATTTGTTTTCATTTAATCAACACAGTCATCAATGATTATACACTATTGCTGTGATAAATAAAAAAGACATTTGTAAAAAAAAAAAGATTTTTGGTCAGACATTCTTACTATGTAAGAGATAATTTAGGTGACAACAAAAATTGTGAGAAACTCACAACATTATTCATGATTTGTTTAGAGATAAATTTTGTCCTCGTCTTCTTTGTTCAGGTTCTATCACCTCTTCAAGTCCTTCTCTACCTCTTCCTCTACCTAGGTGTCTTCCTCTACCTCCTTCTCCTCTTCCTCTACCTTCTTCTCCTATACCCATGCCTCTTCCTCTACCTCCTTCTCCTCTTCGCGCTCCCCCTCTCATTCTCACTCTCTTCTTCCTCTAACTCCTTCCATTTTTGTTGAAGACAGGTGAAGTCACCTGCTGCCTTTTATAGCACACCTGAGTGCTGCGTTTTCAAATTAGCACGTGTGCTTCCACATCTGGTAGATGTGTTTATCCAATTCGTTCATTAGTGTGGTAATTGGCAATCCAGTGCTTTGTAATTACAAGGAAGTAACCTCACAATCCTTATCTGTGTCTAAGGTGTGAAAATGTGTGTAGAGTTTTACAAATCACTGTGTGTAATGTTTTGCAAAAAGGGTGAAGCAGACATTGTGTGTAATGTTGTGCAAATCTTTGGAGGTGTTTTGCTCATTGGAGTAAAATTTTGCTAATTGTGTGGAAATGTAAATTTTTGTGTGTAAACAATCGTAAAAAACTGTAAGTGCCTTTCAAGCGCAATTCTGAAAGGGTGAAGCTACTGTGGCATGATTATGCAGAGGTGTGTATTGACTTTAGCAGTGTGATCTTGCTAGCATCTTGTAATATGTATACTAGATCTACACTGAACAATTTGGCCTGCCACTGTTTTTCAGGGGGTTTTACGAATGGATGGAGAGGAGATCCAGCATGAGTTTATTTACGTAGATGAGGCGTAAAATTAAGTTTTGTTATAGTATTATGAATTTCCATGTCAACATTTTGGGCATGTTGAGAAAGAGTGTCTTCAGTCTGCAACATTGGTCTTGTTTGGTGAATTTAGATTATATTTGTACTTTGTTCATAGTAGCCTACTCTAATCATAAGGAAGTAGAAATGCTAAAAGTGTTTTAGGTTTATCACAGCAGAGTGTAACTCGTGCAAACAAGGTAATGTGAAGTAATGTGTGTTTCATATGGTAACAAAGTGTGGTTTTTCAAAAGAAGTGTATAGTTTTTACAAGAGTGTTTAGTTTTGCAAAGGATCTGTAGTGTTTTGCTAGTTGTGGGTGTGGTTGTGCTAATTGTGTGTAGTGTTTTGACAACACGGGCCGTTTTGTAAATCATGCTTAAGCAATAAAAAAAAAACTGTAAATGTACAAGCGGCCGCCTAGACTCAAATTTGTGAAATTTTATGCTAATTTGTGTCTAATGTGAATGAAGCATAAGACTATGCGGGCGACGAGTTCTCATTCAAATTTCAAGACTTTTGTGACCCAAATCAAAACTCACTCTTAAAGCTTGTCCTCCTCAATCTTTTTGGTGCAGAAATGACCAAGAACGTATCAATTTGCAACCAAATCATACATACTGCTTGCAAATGAGATGGTCGAACAGCACAGTTTTTTAGGCAATAGCTTCATAGTCAAATTTTCAATAAAAATTGTTTACGTTCTTGCAGGCTACATACTGTAACACATGGCAGGCTGCATTTAGCTTGAGGGGCTTGAGTTTTACACATATATCTCTATTACATGCATTGTTTTCTAGCAGTATGGTTGTAGTGGGATCTCAGAGGCTCTGGTCCAAAGGTACTATGACCAGCAGACCCAGCCGCTGAGGCGTGGGCCTATTCGAGTCCAGTAGCTCCATATAACCGCCTTCTAAACAGGGCTTCCTCCTTGTTTTGTGGGTGTTCCACAGATTTCGTTTGGTGGCTGGGCCAGGATGCGTCGAACCTGGATGCAAGCTGAATAAACCTGGACGAACCTGAACCTTACGGCTACAATCCATTTATTACAAAACCAAGATAAAAGATTGTACCTTTAGGAGGATTATATGATTCATCCCAACAGTCACCTTGTCATTGTGCCTATATAATAATTACATTCAATATTGTTCAGTTACAGATGTGTCTTGCAATTTGTTCAAGATTAATAACAAAAAAAATATATTCAGCATTTATTTTAGATGATAAAATCTTGTAAATTAAGTCTACATCAGGACAACTACACGGCATTCTCCATAATTAGCATAAACTACTGAGAACCTTTTCATTGACAACAAATGTTGTGACAACACAGTTAAGCTGAGGTTTTCTACAGTGAAAAGATTAGTTTGTTAAAGCGGCTGCAACTTTATTGTAATCAGTAGAATGCAAAAAAGTCAAACAAGATTAACTGAATGCAATTTCCCCTTTTGTTAATAAAATCCTTATAATGTTACAAAGATTTTATCAGATTTAATGTCATCACCAAATATCACCGTAAATTCCCAGTCCAACACTGTGTTTCCTCACAGTCTGGCCTTAGGTGGGCTCTCATACAGCCAGCTCCTGATCAGCCCTAGAGCATCCAGGGCAGTCCCCCAGCTCAGGGTGACCCCCCAGCCCCCATGCCCGTAGTTGTGCACCACTGGCACCAGCCGGCTTCCGAGCTGCACCAGCTCCCTTGCCACCCTGGGGTTCCTCCGACCAGGCCTTAGACCCACCGAATCCGCCAGGACCTGGGCCCGGCTCAGAGAGGGCTCTAGCCGGATGCAGCGCTCCAGGATGCCCTCCCTGTCCCCCTGGTCCACCTCCAGGCTCCATTCGCCCATCTGCCTGGTGCCCCCCACAGTGACGCTGTGCGTGCCGGGGTAGATATAGGTGAGGCTGTCCCCATCTCTGATGAAGTGCTGCAGCCAGGGGGCCTGGAGCTTCAGCACCTGGCCTCTGACCGGGTACACCTCCTCATCACTCACCAAGGACCTGGAGCCCAGACCACAGCAATTGACGATCATGTCATAACTCAGGCTTAGCTGCTCAAGGCAGCACACTTTCTTTTGTAGTATCTGACCTCCAGCTTTTATAAACCTGGAGAAAAAAAGATATTGGGTCATGGAACAGAAAAGGTTCAACAAATGGTACAACAAACTCTTTACTTAAACATTGGCACAAGCATGTTTGTTTACAGCTTGTTTACCTGTTCTCCAGCCATGGCAGGTAGGTGGAACATTCACATTTGATGGTTGTGAAGGCTTGACCAAACTTGTGATCGGGAAAGCGTTTCAGTTCTCGCCCCGACATGATCCGGAAACCCAGCACATATTCAGACCAGAAAGGATTTCTATCCGCAGGGACATCCTTGAAGATTTGCCACCTTGTAAAAATTTAATAAGATGACTGTACTATGAAACTGTGCTAACTGTAAGAACATCCTCTCAAGATTAGTGGGTTTGTCACACTGTAGAGGTGACGATTACCCTGAACTCAGCAACACTCCAGCATTTGAGGATTCCTGTGACTGAGCGATGGCCAGCAGGTGATCAAAGGACTCCTTAAACCAGCGACGCTGTTTTTCCAGCGGGACATCTGCAGAAACATTAGGAGAACAATATGAAGATCATCTGGCTAGTCAGTCACACAAACCATTTCCTCATTTATAAAGTTAGAAGAATTTGGTACAATTGCAATTTTACCTCTGAACTTTTGAATCAAAATGTCACCTCTTAATTTGCAAGACTGAATTAAGAGGCAAAATGGCTGCTAGGCATCCCACAACAAAAACAGGATTTCCGCCCTGAGACGTCAAACTAGAATATTATTCTGCTGAAAGAGCCCATTGCCAATAGGGAATACAATTACCATGAAGGGGTGTACCTGGTCTGCAATGATTTTTAAATTGATGGCACATGTCAAATTCACATGTGCTCCACATGAATTACCAGACCCAGAGTTTCCCAGACTTTCAGATCATTGCCACCAGCATCACACTCTCTACCCGCTCACGGTCTTCCCACAGTGCATCAGTGATCAAAACTTTCTCCAGGTATACCGCTACAGGGTCACGTGATCAAAACAGACCTCATCAGACCAGGGGCCCGTTCTTTGTACGTCGCTAACTCAGTTAGCCGGATTTGATTGTTGACGATTTGGCATGATCTTGGATCGTCTGGTTCTTCGAAGCTCATCCTAGACTTGTTGTCATAGCAACAGGTCCGTAAGCTCAAACCTGCTCGGGAGCAGGTTTACTTCATGTAAACAAGATTAGATTGAGGCTTTATAAACGGAGGAGATAGGGAAGTCTGTCGCAGCCATACGCGAGCAACCTCTTGCAGAAGGTGGGATAATAATTTGCAGAGCTTTTCAAATTAATCGGGTATTGGGGGATAAAGTGTAATTGTTAAGACATACCCATTTTTTCAGCCTTTTTCTTTGTGGCTGTTATAAATAGACAAACACATAATTTAACAGTGGTTTTTAAAAAGGAGGAAAATAAGTGGCTTTTTAAAATAAAGACAGTATCATTTAATGGCTACCATTTTGTAGAATATTCTTGTGACGTACAAAGAACCGCCCCCTGGTGAGTGTTCTATCAGCCTTGTTAACGAAAGCTTCGCTTACACCAAAATAGCCTCACTTTGGTTCAACTTGGACTGAAGACTCAACCCAGTAATGTTCCGTTCCACTAACAAGCAACGTTAATTAGGATTCCTCCGTCAGGAGGAAACCTATTGTTATTGCAGGTATTATTATTATTATTATTATTATTATTCCCATTGTAACATGGGTTTGGATGGCAGCCCTTGGATCACAGTGGTAAAAAGTTGGGATTTTTGGCATGGTGAAACAATACATTATAAGATACCACACCCATTTTGGTTCCCTTGAGACCAAAGGGGGCGCTACAGGCCACGCCCCAATTTGACCAACCATTTGTGTCCTTTTTCAAAGTGATGTCCTTTGTAGTCCTTTTGTCCTAAAATTCTGAAATTCATTACAGATGCCTTATTTGTCACAATGAACAAAAAAGTCTCAACAACTTATAATGGCAAGTCCTTAGATTTTTCTGTACATCATAAATTCAGAAGACATGCTTTTTTGCCACTCCTCCTGCAATTTTTGTCCAATCTTCTTCATAAATGCCAGTTATCATCGTCAGAAGAACCCTCACAAAAGGTATCAATAAGATTTTTGATTTTCATAATTGTTTGTCAGCTAGAGTCAAGAGGGCGCTAAGGGCCACATCCCAATTTGTTCTGTTTCTAAGTGATGCCACTTGTATGTCTTTCGTCCTATAATCTTGAAATTCATTCCATGTGCCTCATTCCTCATGACAAACAAAAAAGCCTCAACAACTTATAATGGCAAATCTTTACATTTTTCTGTACAATATACATAAATGAAATATGTTTTTTTGATACTATTCCTACAATGTTTGTCCGATCTTCCCCATGTTTCTATAGCAACATTTTCAGACCAAGCCTCACATACACTTTCCAAATATTTTTTAGATTTCAAACCATTTGTTCGCTACAGCCATTTAAAAGCGGCATTATTGCAACTAAACAGGACGTTCGTCTTATAATATTATTAAAGTCAACAAATCTTTGAGATATCAATATCAAACTATATATGCACAAAGAACACACTACAAAATACAACCCAGTTTAACAGCTAAGTTCATAACTTCCAAAATAATGTAAATAATGGTCATCTAATTTAAGGCCAAGATTATTTTACGGCTGTATACAAGTGGCAATCAAAAACTGATAGTCCGAATCAATCACAAGTTCATATGTAGACTCTTGACAATGTGTTGTATACGAATCTGAGAAAAAGTTGAATGTAAGATGAAAAGTTGATTAATGATGAACATTTGAAATGTGACTGCTTGGCTAAAGGCTAAGGCTGTCTTGCAAATCCTCTCTCTGTCATGCCAGACCCAGTGGCTCCAAAAAAACTCACACGCACAAGAGTCTGTTGACACAGTGGGCTGAGTAAGCCCCCACCTTCACCCTGCTATTGGCTGCTGGATGGATCATGACACTGGTAGTTGTCTTGTATCTCAGCAAATCTTTGACATAGCCACACAACTTGGATGGTGCACTTTGAATTACACGACAATTACATTGTTCTTGTAAAGTGGAAGCATATGGCAGCTTTTGGACCAAATGAGTAAAAAGTTTAGATTTATGGCACAATGTTCATACTTCTTCACTAATTGAAAATATAGCCTTTTTTCTCTCTTCATTCTTGTGTTCATATTACCATTGTACTTTGCACCTTCTTTGAAACCACCTTATTTTGGGTATTTATTTACCTGTAATAAATGTTGTGTTTTCACTAAGTGAGCAACCCATTACCAGTTTACTTTGGCAACTTGTTACACTGCCATTTTACTTTGGATAATAGGTGGAGCCACAGACCATGCAAATATTTCTCATTCACATATTAAATCCTTTGTCCCTTGCAGCACAGGGGGCACTACAGTCTTGGATGTATTCACACCATTGCCTTGTATTCCTTTCTTTATTCTTTTGTTCATTTGAATTACATATCAATTCCATAAACTGTTCCAGGAGGAATCCACCATCGCTGCTTGCAGCTATATTTAAATCTAGATTTGTTAAACAAATCAGGACAAAGCACTTTTCTTTGAACCCCCACCCACTTTTCAACTGAGCAAAAGTATTGGAACAGACATTATTTAATTAACTTAAAGTGAATAACATTTAATATTTGGTGGCATAACCCTTACTTGCAATAACTGCATTGAGCCTGCGACCCATTGAATTCAGGCTGTTGCATTCTTCATTGTGTGCGTGCTGCAAGGCGCACACTATGTTATTACTAGCGTTTATTATTGTGTGCGTGCTGCAAGGCGCACACTATGTTATTACTAGCGTTTATTATTAATCTTACGCCATTTTTTTGGCTCAAAACACCTACCAGAGTTTTTGACGCATATACACAAAAGTTATATCAAAACGTGCGGCTCGGCCCTGACATGTGTGCTATGATTTTTCTAAGACTTTTGGCGAACAATTTTGCAAAAAATTGCCAAAAACCACACCAAAAAAATGAATGGGTGTCAATGGAGAGAATGTTTGAGAACTAGAGTGAGTGATGTCATTGCTAGAGTGTAGAGGAGACAGATAAATCAGTGAAAAAATAAAACTTATTCGACTACCATGGCCTCAAATGCACCACTACAGACACAATTTATACATAGAAACGTAGGAAAATGTGTCCTCTAGCCCACACTTGCTTTACTTTATCTGTCAGATTTATTGTTTTAGCTTGACATGCGAAGATTCGGCCGCAGCACCCATGAACAGCCTCATAGACTCCCATGTTAAGAGTGGTGGGATAGTAACTAATAAGAAAGAAAACGAACACTTTTTAGAATTGCTCCCAAGAGAACATTTCTTCACTTGTCAACACAAAATGCCTATATAGACGTTCAGGAAGGGCTCAGCCTGCTTCACGTTAACCTGGTTTTATGATTGGAAACACGGTTTGGCCAGAAATCCTTCCTGTTCGAGGGGTGCTGTAAGACTTTTCTCTCTGTCCAACTGCCATGACAGTTGCAACTGTCAGCTGCAACTCATCAGTTCGTTACTTAGCAACGTGCTTGAAAGAGGAGAGACGGTGGCCACGAATGACGGTGGCTATTTTACGAACAGTAATTCATTTCACATTTAATAACTTTAATTGGAGGATATTTACTGGAGGAATCAAATGGGCTCTTTTTGTTTCGGGTGTATTTATAAACTGTACTCCAACTCAACTCTTCCTCTCTGGCTCTAAGTCTCTAAGGTAAGCAAACATCCTTTTCAACTCTTTCGCTAGCATGCTACCAAAAATGTAGGTTGTTGACTTCTTTAACATTTGGGCTCATAGGTATTCATGTGCTTATCAGTCAGGATTTACAACTGACATTCCAACTAGCTGTAAAGATATGCTGTTTGCTAACATTAGCGACCAATGCTGAAATTAGCCCTTAAGCTAATTGCTAGTGCATCAGCATATGTTTCACTAGCATGCTATCTAAGATGTGGGTTTTTGACTTCTTTAACATTTGGGCTTATATGTATACATGTGCTTATCAGTCAGGACGGTCGTGGAGGGTTGTGGGGAGGGTAGTGGGGGGGTTATTTGTGTGCATTTTGACCGTTTAGGGTCGTTTTCGGAGGGGGGGGGCGATCGGCGTTCGCGGGGGGCGGGGGGGCTCGTGCGGGGGGGCTCGTGCGGGGGGGTTTGAGGGCAGGGTTCATGTGGTGGGGTCCATAGGAATATAACAAGATATTGGGGAGGTGTGTGGGAGGTCGGGTTTATGAGCTATGAGCCTATTTGGGGGAGAGGTTTGAGAATCGCGATTGATTTACTTGCACTTTCAAGCGGAGATTGTGACGTTGCGGGGGGCTCGGGGGGGCGATTTCGGAGGGGTTTGAGGCCAGAGTTAATGTGGTGGGGTCCAGACGAATGGAACCAGGTATTGGGGAGGTGTGTGGGTGGTTGGGATCGGCAGTTCCATAGAGAAACAGTGGGGATTAAATACAGGTCTTTTTGGAATTGCTATTTAAATTGTTGGGGGGGCTTGCTGTAAAACATTCATAATCGTCTGGATACTGGTTGACCTTGCAAACTATTGGCTAGTGTTGTATGGGGAGTCCTGTAGTTTATAGATGATTGAACCTGTATGTCTGCTACTAAGTGATTCATTGCACTGAATGGTTTGATTGACAGTTCATCATTAAGTCATTAATGTACAGACTGCCTGTGTGTATGCACATATATGTATCTATCTATAGATATATATATGTGTGTGTGTGTGTGTGTGTGTGTGTGTGTATGTGTATGTGCGTGTGTGTCTTTCTCAATTAATGTTGGATAAAAAGCACTGTTTTTGTTAGTGTGATATCAGAACTGTGTGACCTAGTGCTTTTTGTGAATTTTGATGCTAGCTCATTGCTGAATCCTGATTTGTTACATGTTTGATTGCATGTGGATTGATTTGACATTTAACACTGAAACAGCTGTATAACTTTATAATGTTATCTGATATTTATAATGCAGTATCATTTTGATAAAAGGTGTATTTCTAATACCAAAGTCATAGCCATTGATGGCCTAATTCTGGCATTGGATGTATTTGGGTCATTTTACACTCTAAGTTTTTGAAAGCATTTATCACTATTATCAAATTAGAACCAAACTATTACTATGCTACTGAACTGTAATGTAAAGTGCTACCTGACACAGAGTGACCAAATGTTTACTGCTTGCTTACTACTTAAACTTAAACTGTGGCAGTGTGCTCAAGTGGAGCTGTCTTTAATCCTGCTGAAATTAGTGTTTACGCTACTACTAGTGCATCAGCATATGAACACCTGTTGAAAGCTTGATCTGTCACATACCTAAGCAATGGTAGAAGTCATATTCTGAAAATTACTCAACAGTGTCAGTGATGTATGGGGGAGAGTCCCGGGCCAGAGTCACGCACACTCAAAATTTCTTTAGGAATTTTTTTCTAGTTTGAAATGCTGTTTCAGGCTTTTACTACAGCCTATTTCAGTTGTTGTTTTTCCCGACTGGACACTGTCTCCCTTCAGTCTCCTGTTCAGGGGATAAAATGCATGCTCTGTTGGGTTAAGGTCCAGTGATTTACTTGGCAAGGCCATGACCTTCCACTTTTTTCCCCCTGATAAAGTCCTTTGTTGTGTTGGCAGTGTGTTTTGGGTCATTGTCTTGTTGCATGATGAAGCTTCTCTTCATTTTGGATCATTTGACATCACTGCCAAACTCCACGCCTTCAGTGTACAAAAGAAACAAAGGAATTGACCTTGCCGTTCCAATACTTTTGGAGGGGACTGTATCTGGAAAGGGTGCATTTATTTGTTCAAGGGGTCGTTGGATTGAAGAAGGGGGAAAAGACTTGTCTTATTTCTTCTAGTCTGGAAAAAAAGAAACAGACAAAGAAGGGTACTCGGAAACTAGAAAAAAAAATCCTAAAGAAATTTTGAGTGTGCATGACTCTGGCCCGGGACTCTACCCCATACATCATTGACACTGTTGAGTAATTTTCAGAATATGACGTCTACCATTGCTTAGGTATGTAACAGATCAAGCTTTCGACAGGTGTTCATATGCTGATGCACTAGTAGTAGCGTAAGCACTAATTTCAGCAGGATTAAACAGCTCCACTTGAGCACACTGCCACAGTTTAAGTAGTAAGCAAGCAGTAAACAATTGGCCACTCTGTGTCAGGTAGCACTTTACATTACAGTTCAGTAGCATAGTAATAGTTTGGTTCTAATTTGATAATAGTGATAAATGCTTATCCATACGATTATTCTTATGGGTAAATATCATATTTATTGCAGAAAGTGAAGAAGTTCTAAGCCTTCCTTTGTCTGGTTTATGAATGATTTTAAATCATTTCATCAGTCATCAAGTGACATGTCTCAGAAGCTACTGTTTTGATTCACTTCCCCTTGTGTGCCACTCCTAAATGATCATTTTATTTTACATAGCCATCTAGCCCTGTGTATTTCAAGTAATTCCCCTTTTGATTTGTTTTTGTTTGTTTTACTGCTTAGGTAGTTATTTCTTGCACTTTGAAAACCTGTGTACTGTATGTATATTCTCTTTCCCCTGCAAGAGTTTTTGTATGTTGTTGTTTTATTTTTGCAATAAAATAAAAAGCTGCAGCTGACGATGAAGTCCAACACACCCAATGAATTGGAAGCCGACGCCTGGCATCAAAATGATGCTGCAATGGACAAGCACCATTAGGGAAAGCAGGCAATGCATACAAGTAATCAGTGACCTGCTGTTTGTGGCTCAAACTCCTTTCTCCAGTCAATCCCTGTTTTTTTGGCCGAAATACAACATTAATTTATAGTAATACGGGAAGTTAAATTTTTAACAATTCAATCTTCACTTTTCAATTTTGTGAATCTAAATACATGTTTAGATTCTCCAATTATCCAACAAAAACAGCATACATTTAATAAATTGTAAAAGCTTGTTAACTTATCAGGAAAATATATGTTTTGTGGCTCTGGACAAAAATGTATCTCGTTTGTAAATGGGCACAGTAGCAGCTAAACTGTAGCTATAACTACTAGGTCGCACTCAAAGCTTCTTGTTATAGCCAGCTTATAACTACAAACACACTCACAGTTTATGGTTATAAGCCAACCAATAACAACAACCACATCAACAAAGACTGTAATTTAGACAAAATTAAGTCATGAAACCGTTTATTGGTCAAACCTATATAACTGAACAGCTCGATTTTGGTCTGTAAAGAGAAGAACTTGGATTGATAAACAGCTCCTATGTTTCATGTCTTGCAGAAGTGACTACGAGAGGGAATGGAAGGGAATCCTATCAAATATAGAGATAAGGATCTAAGAGTATAAAAAAGCAACATAGTATATAAAATATGTGAGAGTTAAGTATGAGTTAAGTGTGGTGTGTCCTTCCATGAATAAATGGTGAGTGACATACAGCCAAGTTATTGCACGTAGAGAATATTGCAGATAATACATTAAGCAAACATAACATTTAGTGTCTGCAAAATTAATACATGTAAATGTAATATTGCATGCAATTATTATGCTTAGTGTCAATTTGACCCCAGGCTGTATTATCTATATAGAACATACTTGGTCTTACCATAACAGTCTTTTAATTTCAACTGCAATTTCAGGGGCACTATTATATATTTTGGATGAGCCACCCATGAGTGGACCTACCCCACTACACTCATGCCTCAGGATGAGGAGCTCAGGGGCACATTAAGGGTGTCTTAAATCTATGCTGAACCGCCACTGCCCACGCTAACTACTTCCACTGGTAGGGTGGACCATAGAACATGTATTTTCTGGCCTAACTAACCAACTGTCAAATTATTCTAGAGCGCAGGCAGCAAACACATTAAATATAATGTCTCTGCTGTCAACTGAATGCAACTGAAGGTAGCCAAGAACGCAGCCTAAAAATATGGCACCAGAATTTTCAGGACCGTGTCCTTTTCATAGCTCAATAACTAGCGACTATTTGCAATAAATTAAAAAACTAATATGATATTCAGCAAGTAGATTCATTAATTAATGCAATCAAATGTTGATACAATAAACAGTGAAAAGGTGTATGAAAATACAGCTTATAGTTTTTGTAGCTTTGGCCACCTGTCACAGAAGGCCAGCACAACCGGGAGACATATCTTAAATGAAAGGTTAGGTTGTTTTCTTCAAAATAAGGTATGTTTAATCAATCATATATACATTTAGTACATTGTTGGTTTTCCCCCTTGTAACCTATTTTAGCATATCAACATTAACAGTAACATCAGGCATTGAATGCCTCAGCAGCTCGCGCCCTAACTAGAGGCAGAGAGGTCTGACATAGAACAATGCTGTTTTAAAAGAGAACTTAACAGCTTCACGGTGCAACACAACTCTTAAAGAGGTGGAACGTTGAAAAATGATTTAAAATTACGCATAAAGGGGGGTTTTGTGAGAAAACGGCTAACTAAAATCTGACTTACGATTTGTTACGAGTCAAGTTAGGTTGCATACGAATAGCAAAAACAAACAAAACACGCATAACAGTAAATACATGTTTTGTCTGTCCACCCTATCCAAGGTGCTGTATATCTATGCCTGAGATAACCCCCACAAGTCTGGCCGTTTCATCAAGTGTCTGACTAGAACTGAAGGGCTAGCGCTACTGAATACAACAAGAACGGATTCGTTTACCGTCTAATCTAACTAATTGTTATTGGCTTCACCTGCAAGACAGAGGACATAAAATGTTCATTGGTGTACATTTAAAGATAAAATATATTTTGTTTAACGTACATACCTGGGAATTCTGAGGCGAATACGATCCCAGCAGCCACATCGCTGGTGGTGTTTGGACTTAACTGATCAGCTAGCAGTGTTACTGAACAGAAAGGCAGAACTTCGGCGACGCAAACAGCAGTGGACAACCCAACAACACCTGCCCCCACTACAACAATCTTCACAATTTTCATTTTTGGTCAGAGCTTTGGAATAATACACGTAAAGATTAATGTAGCTCAACAGAAAAGAAACTTCGGACACTTCTCTTGGCGCCGGTAATTACGTCATCGGTGTCGCACAATTCAAACATACCACCTTAATGTCGTCTCACATAAATAAATATAATTTAGCAGGGACTTTTATCTAAAAGCGACTTACAATAAGTACATTGTAGAAGTACATAATACTTGTCCATTTACTATTGCCTTTTTATTAAATTAGAGTTTTTTGATTACTGTCTTGTAAGTTTTATTTTCCGTATTTTGTTTTCTATGATTTTCATATTTTATTATTTTGGCTCTTTAGTAACAGAAAGTTACAGAGTAATCTACTGGAATGTTAAATTATATGCTGTTCGTTTAACATTTTGTTTTTCAATGAATGTGGAAAGCCATTTAATTTGCCTTGTTTTAAAATGTGGACTCCAATAGAATAAACTGGCTAGTGACCTAGCTAGTCACCTGTACGAAGTTGGCCCCCCCGTCTGGTTAAAAATATAAAAATAGCACTATTGTTCGTTTTTGCTGGGTTTGTACTGGTTTGTGCCGTAAACATTATCGTTTGTGCTGTTAAGGGTTTTGAGTAATTCAAAATTACATTTTCTGTCCAAATCGAGTCAAATGGTCTACATCGTTTGTGCTACTTTTGTGCACTTGAAAACTCCCTTTTAAACACCCCCCCTAAAACTTTATTTTGCCCACTTGTTATGTAACCAGCCCCCCTGTTAAAATAAATTGTTTTGTAATTATGTTTTTTTTGGTATTTTATTGAATTATAAAACATACAGAATATGTCAGGTTTTAACAAATCTTACATCAATCAATCACAACACTTATTTAGATAAGCACAGTGTAAACAGAAAGAGAAAAAAATAAATACAAATAACATAAAGACATATAAATCAAACAAATAAATAAATAAATAAAAATAAGTAAGTCTTTCTTGAAAAGGTCATTATATACAGTCAGGGTTTTTATACTTTTTTGGTTAAAAACAAAAGATAATGAATGTATGTATTTCTTAAATTCATGCTCAAATGCTATAAAGTTTGGGGATACTTTGGCGAATTTACATTTGTGTAGGAAAAATTTACCATATAAAATTAGAAGGTTAACCATAAATTCTATATTCTTAGACTTATGTTAAAAATAAATTAGCACATCTTGTGATGATATGACAATGTTTTCTGTTAAGGTCGGCGGTTTGGCATGCCAGTGAGGTGACCACTAGAGAATTGTCAATGAGACCCAAATGCAGAGATTCAAAACTAAGGAGTTTTAATGTCCAACAATATTCCACAAACACTCAGAAGATCCAAAAGGCAAACATAAAAAATAATCCACAAACGCTCAGAAGATCCAAAAGGCAAACATAAAAAATAATCCACAAACGCTCAGAAGATACAAAAAGGTCTTGGGGAAAAATCTTTTCAAAAACAAGCACAAAAGAAAAACTAAGGAGGTAGCCAAGAACAAGAACAAAGGTAGAGATCCAGGACTAGGCAATGATATCAGTGAGCTTACCAACAACGAAGGCATGTGACACAAAGACCCAGTGAAGAACAAAGGAAAAAGCAGAACTTAAATACACCAACCAATTGATCACATGACACATAGACCACAGGTGGTAGGGAAACAAAATGGAGGGAAACATAATGAGAGGGCGGGGCAGGAACACAACACAAAGCTAAACAAAGGAAAGTGACATGTGCTCAACAGTGTTCCCTAGTGGCCAAAAGAGTCAAAACCTTAACAGAACCCCCCCCTCTACGAACGGCTCCGGACGTTCCTCGGACAGTCAGGGCGTGCAGCATGAAAGTCCCTGCAAAGAGTCTTGTCCAAAATATGCCGGGCTGGAACCCAGGACCGTTCCTCAGGGCCGTAGCCCTCCCAATCCACCAAATATTGCAGCCCACCACGGACACGGCGGGAATCAAGGAGCCGGCGGACCGTAAAGACAGGCCCACCATCAATGATGCGGGGGGGCGGCGGGGCCTTGGGGGCAGGTGCATGAGGCGAAGACAGGACAGGGCGAAGCAGGGAGACATGGAAAGTGGGATGTATTTTAAGGGACCGGGGCAACTGGAGCTGGTAGGAGACAGGGTTGATTTTACGGACCACCTTAAACGGTCCGATATAACGGGGGGCCAGCTTGCGGGACTCAACCCGCAAGGGAATATCCTTAGAGGACAGCCAAACTCTCTGACCAGGGCGGAAATGCTGGGCCGGACGTCGGCGACGGTTGGCCTGGGCCTGGGCAGACCTGGAACTCCGTAGCAGAGCCTTGCGAGTGTTCCTCCACGCCCTCCGACAGCGCCGCATGTGGTGGTGAACCGAGGGTACCCCAGCATCAACCTCCTGTTCAGGGAACAGGGGAGGCTGGAAACCGAACTGGCACTGGAACGGGGACATGCCTGTTGCTGAGGATTGGAGGGTGTTGTGGGCATATTCTGCCCACGGCAGCCAGGAACACCAGGACGCCGGATTGTCCCTCGCCAGACTCCTCAAGGTAGTCTCCAGGTCCTGGTTCAGCCGCTCAGTCTGCCCATTGGACTGCGGGTGGAAGCCGGAAGTGAGGCTTGCCGTAGCACCCAGGAGTCTGCAGAATGCCCGCCATACCCGAGACGCGAACTGTGGCCCACGGTCCGTCACAATGTCCTGGGGGAGACCAAAGACTCGGAAGACATGGGTGAATATTAGTGTGGCAGTCTCAAAAGCAGAGGGGAGTTTGGGTAATGGAATGAAACGACAGGCCTTAGAGAACCTGTCGATTACCACAAAAATCACAGTATTACCGTCGGACTCAGGGAGGCCTGTAACGAAGTCAGCAGAGATGTGGGACCAGGGCCGTCTCGGGATGGGCAGAGGGTGAAGCAGACCTTGAGGGGACTGGCGGGGATTCTTGCTCTGGGTGCATGTCGGGCAGGCCATAACGAAGTCTTTCACCTCCTTCTCCATATCCGGCCACCAGAACCGCCTGCGAAGGAATTCTAAGGTCCTTCGGGACCCTGGGTGTGCGGTGAGGCTGGACGAATGACCCCACTGGAGGACCTTGGCCCGTACCTGGCCGGGTACGAACAGGAGACCAGGAGGCCCTGTTCCAGGATCCGGCTCATCACGTTGAGCCTGCTGGACAGTAGTCTCTATACCCCAACGAACAGGCGCAACTATGCGGGAAGCTGGGACAACAGTACTGACCTCTCCCTCCTTTTCCTGTGTGGAGAACTGCCTGGACAACGCGTCCGGTTTAATGTTCTTCGAGCCGGGGCGATAGGAGAGTGTAAAATTGAAACGGCTGAAGAATAAGGCCCACCGAGCCTGACGAGGGTTCAGACGTTTGGCTTGCTGGAGGTATTCCAAATTCTTGTGGTCTGTCCACACTAGAAATGGGTGCTGTGCTCCCTCCAGCCAATGTCTCCATTCCTCCAGCGCCATCTTGACTGCGAGCAACTCACGATCCCCCACATCATAGCGGGACTCAGCCGGGTTGAGGCGACGTGAGAAGAAGGCGCAAGGGTGCAGCTTGCCATTGGATCGCTGGGAGAGGACGGCGCCTACCCCAACATTGGATGCATCTACTTCCACAATAAACGGCAGTGAGGGGTCAGGGAGAACCAGCACAGGCGCTGAGGAAAAGCGGGCCTTGAGGTCTTGAAATGCTGCCTCGGCCCTGGAGGTCCAGTGGAAAGGTGCAGCATTCTTCCTGGTGAGAGCAGAGATAGGTGCAGCCACTGAGCTGAAGTTCCGGATGAACTTGCGATAGAAATTAGCGAAACCCAGGAACTGTTGCACCCCCTTCACTGATGTCGGTGTAGGCCAGTCCCTCACAGCTGTAGTCTTGGTTGGATCCATCCGGACCTGCCCGTAGCTTAGGATGAAGCCGAGGAAAGAGGCCTCAGGGACATGGAACTCACATTTTGGGGCCTTGACGTACAGGTGGTTCTTTAGTAGCCTCTGGAGGACACTCCGCACATGAAGTTGGTGTTCTTGTAATGATTTGGAAAAAATCAAAATGTCGTCCAAATAGACAAACACAAAGCGATTGATCATGTCTCTAAGCACATCATTGATAAGAGCCTGGAAAACAGCTGGGGCATTAGTTAGTCCGAAGGGCATTACTTGGTATTCATAGTGCCCGGCGGGAGTGTTGAAGGCTGTCTTCCATTCGTCGCCTTGTCTGATGCGGACCAGGTGGTAGGCATTTCGCAAGTCCAATTTGGTGAAAACAGAGGCACCTTGGAGCAGGTCAAAGGCGGTGGACATCAACGGGAGTGGGTAGCGATTGCGGATCGTGATCTTATTTAGGCCTCTGTAGTCAATGCAAGGTCGTAGCCCACCATCTTTCTTGCCTACGAAGAAGAAGCCCGCGCCTGCAGGTGAAGTGGATGGTCGGATGAATCCTGTAGCCAGGGCATCCTGGATGTATTCTTCCATGGCTTTGTGTTCTGGCAAGGATAGGGAAAATAGTCTTCCCCGCGGAGGGGAGGTGCCTGGAAGCAGGTCGATGACACAATCGTAGTGTCTGTGTGGTGGAAGAGCAGCCGCTCTTTTCTTGCTGAAAACCTCTTTCAAATCCCAGTACTCAGGGGGAACTTGGGATAACTCGGTGGGATCCAGAGACTCGGCAGGCAACACTGGAGAATTTGAAAAGAGGCAGGTGGCGTGGCAGGTAGGTCCCCATTCCAAGATCCGGCCAGTCGCCCAATCAATGTGGGGATTATGACGGGTAAGCCAGGGGGTGCCTAGGACCACGGGAAACTCGGGAGAGCGGATGAGGTGTAAAGAGATGTCCTCTCGGTGAGCCTCAGTCTGCAGACGAAGGAGAGAGGTGACTTGAGTGACTTTGCCCTCTCCCAGGGGCTGGCCATCCAGAGCAGACACAGAGAGAGGCAGCTTGAGGGGAACCAGAGGAACATTGAGCCTACGGGCAAAGTTAGTGTCCATAAAATTCCCAGCAGCCCCAGAGTCAACAAGGGCTTGGCAAGAGTGACTGCCCTCGCCCCATGAGATGGTGACTGGGAGAAAGACTCCTTGGCCGGGGAACTCGGGAGACCGGGTGGCTCCCGTCACAACCCTCCCACGGCTGGACGGGAGGGATCGTTTCCCGAGAGCTCAGGGCAGGCATCTCGGAAGTGTCCCTTTTTTCCGCAGTATATGCAGCATCCCTCTCTCCTCCGACGCTCCTTCTCTGCTGTGGACAGACGGGTGCGTCCTACTTGCATGGGCTCGGCTGGTTCTGGGGTCGGTGAAGTAGAGAGCCATGGTAGCCCAGGAGTATCAGGGGTTCTACGGGTCGCCTCACGGCGGCGTTCCCTGAGCCGGTTGTCCAGGCGGATGGCATGAGAAATCAGGGACTCGAGATCAGAGGGACAACCCACAGATGCCAGTCCATCCTTGACAGGATCCGACAGGCCATGGTGGAAGGCAGACATCAGCGCGGGGTTGTTCCACCCACTTACAGCAGCCAGTGTTCGGAAGGTGATAGCGTAATCCGCTACGCTGGTCTTGCCCTGCTTGAGAGACATTAGTTTCCTGGCTGCGTCTGCACCAGCAGCTGATTGGTCAAAAACTCGCAGCATGTCCTCCGCAAATTTCTGGAAGTCAGAACATTCTGGACCTTGTCGCTGCCAGACGGAGGTCGCCCAGGCTCGGGCCTTATCAACAAGCAGAGTAATCACGTAGGCAATTCGGACTCGGTCAGTGGGGTATGTGGTAGGTTGCAGTTCAAACGTGAGCTGGCATTGGGTCAGGAAATCCCGGCACTCACCCTGCTTGCCATCATACCGCTGTGGTGCAGGAAGGCGAGGCTCTGGGTGCGTGGGTTGCCGAGGTGGGTCAGGAGCTGGAACAGGGGGAGCAGGGTCTTGTGCTTGACCAGGGGGAGCAGTTGGAGGAATGGCCGAGGTCTGCAGAGTCAACTGCTGAAGCGTAGTTGCAATCAGTTGCAGCATTCCCTCATGTCTTGACAAGGCTTGCTGTTGGGTGGCTAACGCTTGTCTATGGGTGTCCATGGTTGCTCCAAAGCTGGTCAGGGTTGCCATCAGTTTTTCAAAATCAGAAATTTGGTCAGTTGGAGAAGTCTCTGCTGGGTCAGTCATGACTGGGTCTTTCTGTTAAGGTCGGCGGTTTGGCATGCCAGTGAGGTGACCACTAGAGAATTGTCAATGAGACCCAAATGCAGAGATTCAAAACTAAGGAGTTTTAATGTCCAACAATATTCCACAAACGCTCAGAAGATCCAAAAGGCAAACATAAAAAATAATCCACAAACGCTCAGAAGATCCAAAAGGCAAACATAAAAAATAATCCACAAACGCTCAGAAGATACAAAAAGGTCTTGGGGAAAAATCTTTTCAAAAACAAGCACAAAAGAAAAACTAAGGAGGTAGCCAAGAACAAGAACAAAGGTAGAGATCCAGGACTAGGCAATGATATCAGTGAGCTTACCAACAACGAAGGCATGTGACACAAAGACCCAGTGAAGAACAAAGGAAAAAGCAGAACTTAAATACACCAACCAATTGATCACATGACACATAATAGACCACAGGTGGTAGGGAAACAAAATGGAGGGAAACATAATGAGAGGGCGGGGCAGGAACACAACACAAAGCTAAACAAAGGAAAGTGACATGTGCTCAACAGTGTTCCCTAGTGGCCAAAAGAGTCAAAACCTTAACAGTTTTCGTTACAATTACAAGCAAAAAATTGTTCCAATTCTTTCCAAAACCTAGAGGAGTGTACACAGTGACAAAATAAATGTAATGTGGATTCAATACAACAGTTACAAAAGTTACACATTACTCCAGTGTCCGAAAACTTTGATATAACGGCATTTGAGGGATATATGTTACGTACAATTTTGATTTGGACCTCTTTAACTTTATTTAACTTTATTTACTAAGTAATTCGGCTGCTATTAAAAAAAGAAAAGGTGAGATTGAGCACCCTTGACCGACTGATCTTTCAACAAGGAATCTTTTTGAGGTGGTGGGATACAGTAATATGTTACTATTTATATCTTTGTATAACATTTTAACTACCGAAGTGAAATAAGGACCAAAACCTAATATATCCAGGGCTTTAAATATAAAGGGGTGTTCTACTGTATCAAATGCCTTAAAAAAAGTCAAGAAATACAATCATTGCATTTGATTCTATGTGTTCTGAATAATCAGTCAAATCTAAAACTAACCTGATTTTGTTGCTTATATGACAATTTGTCATAAAGCCTGTTTGGGTTTCATTAATAATCTCAGCAAGATCTGTTTTGAGACGCCTAGCAAATACTAATGCAAACAGTTTGTAGTCCGTGTTCAACAGAGTGATAGGTCTCCAATTTTCTACTAGGAGTGGGTCTTTGTTTGGTTTGGGTATTAGATTGATTAGTCCCTGTTTCATTGTAGTAGACATTTCATTGTTTTCAATACAGTCCTTGAACATATTCATAAGGAGAGTTCCTATAATGTCCCAAAAAAAAGAGTAGAATTCAGTGGATAAACCATCTATCCCAGGGAATTTACCAAATTTCATGTTTCAATGCTTCAACAAGCTCAGTGTTGGTGATTGGTTTATCACAGTTATCCTTAAATTGTGCTGAAATGTTAGGGGCAAAATGTTTAAAGTCGTTAAAGAACTCATCACAGTGATATGAATCAAAGTTGGTCTTATAAAGTCTACTGTAAAAGGTGCTTACATATTTGGCTATTTCCTTCGGATTTGTATTAACTTGATCATTAATCTTAAGAGCAGACATGGTATTTCTTTTCTTATTCTCTTATTGCGCTTTTCAAGTTTCTTTCTCCTTTTTCTAGCCATCTTGCCCTTGAGCATATAAATGCTCCTTTGGCTGCTTCTATATACAATTCGTCCATATCACTTTGAAGTTCCAACAGTTCTGCTTGTTCAGAATCAGATAAATTATCCTTTTTTAACAAGGGTTCCAATTTAAATAAAATTTCCTTTTCTTTATGCTCATTAGTTTTTTTTAACGTCTTTGCTACACTTTATAGCAGTTTCTCTGATTTTGAATTTAAAATATTCCCATTTCTGAATGTTGTTCATTTCAGGCCTATTGAAAGTATCTTGAGCTAATAATTTTACTGACAATTGGAAAGAATCATTTTTAATCAAATTAGTATTACGTTTCCAATAACCTCGTACGTTTTTGTTTTTTTTCAGTAGAACCAGTCAGGTAAAGGGTGATCAATTTATGATCTGTCAATGGTGCATGTGAGTGAGATACTTTAGCTACATGTTGAAGGCAGGATGAGGATATCAACCACAGGTCAATTCTGGACTGTTGTGTACGTCTGGGATCAGACCAGGAAAACTCTAGCCCATCAGGGTTAAAGAAACGCCATGCATCTATAATAGACAACTTTTCACTGCAATAAAGAGTAGGTTTAAAATGTTGACTTTGTGACATTCTAGCTGGAACTCTATCTATTAAATCATTAGGAGCATCATTAAAGTCACTGTGGTGGGAGTTTTCTGAGAATCAATCCGCTCGACTAAAGTTGGGTGAAGTAACATGTTAATGTTTATTACAAGTAGCAAAACAGGAAAACGTATGAGGAATATTGAAGCAACGTTACACACATGTTCACACACAATGCACAAACACATGAAAGTTACACAAAGACAATACCATACTGTTCCAGCTAGCATTCTAGCATGGAACTCTGGTCTGCATCTCCAAAACCTTGGAGAGGTCCAGGGACCACCAGCACTACGCAGCTGATCGCCCTGAACCCCCCAAACATACTTTCAACAGACCATTTTATAGTCTCAGAAGTCATTGGTCTATCACAGACATGCAGTCTGTCCCATGTCTATTCTCTGATTGGTTAAATCTCCAAAGACAATAGAGTAAGTTGAATCCACATTATCTCCAGACTTCACATCTCCAATGTAAATGCTTCAAGAGGTATCTGCCCAAAATGCTGTATTGTCTGGTTAGTAGGAAGGATCACAACCCCCATCCTGACAAAAGCAACATTTACATTATTCAATCAGCAGAGCTTCACAAAAGAGCATCGTCACTCATCAGAGCAAATGGCTCTTAAAGAATGCAGGCAACCTCCTGTTCAAGAAATGTTAATTGTACAAACATTGGTCAAACATTTTCACGACAGTCACCCCCTATAATTAAAAAGGCGCTATGGTGAGATGTTTGTAAAGATGTTATTCTAGAGTGAATCTGGGAGAACATAGTTTTAGTTTGGGCTATTACATTGTGACCATATACATTACACAGTATGAAAAGAGAATTATCTATTTTAATTACAGAAATAATCCATCTACCTACGTCAGATCTAATGGTTTCTAAAATATCTCCTGAGAACCTGTTAAATAATATGACAGAAGTGAGCTTGATCTCCCCATTGAGCTTTCCAGAATTTGTTATCATTTTCACATGAATGAGTCTCTTGTAAAAATATGATATTGGCATTTGTTTTACGAGTGTACAGAAATAGTGCTTTTCTTTTTTATCTTATTTCGTAACTCCCTGACGTTAAGAGAAATTATTTTAAGAGAGTTGAAAGTAAAGTTTGACATCTAGTAAAAAAAGCAAAAAACAAAAAAAAAACAAGACAATTTATGTAAACGAATGTGAATGAGAATATGAAGCTTAGGGAACAATAAGTTTGCAACTGCAAACCTTTGAATGAAAGAACTTCTGAAAAAGATTTGGACACAGTATTTGACCATAACTATACTGAGTCACAACTAACCAGTTAGTATAAAGATAAGTTCAGTTTAGAATTCTTAACCATTTACCCTAAGGAACAATCCACATCAAACATAACAATCACCCATTTTCTTCCCTTTTTCTTACCAATGAATGACCACTCCTAACGATTCAAAGTCTGAGGAACAGAAGTTAGATCAGCGGTCATCAGACTATTCATATCATTTGACTGAGTCAGCTGTGATTTTTTTGCCCTCGATGATCACGTCAGGACCTCTCCATGTTGTCTTTTTTCCTTCCTTGCGAGCCTTGTCAACAAGTGGCCAGATTTTGTTCCTGCACTGTCTCTCCCAAAATGTCAGATCCTCCGCGACACGCAGACCTTTATCTATCAGCACTTTGGCCTTCATCAAAGCTTTCCAAATTTTCTGTCTGTATGTGCGCAGAGCGCACTGAATCAGCACTAGAAGAACCGTCTTTCCACTGGATTCCGACTCTATGAATCGTGTCGACTCATGGCCGTATTACCGACCGGGCAAGTGGGGCGGGCGCCCCGGGGCCCATGGCTCCAGGGGGCCCGGGGGGCCCCAACAACAATGCAGATGCCGATTGCGATATCAGAGGCCTATATTCTTTAGGATCTTCTTTAGTTGTACCTCTGTAGTCTATGTTATATGGCATAAGTGAAGACAGAACCGAGAGAGAAGGTTGAACTGAAATGGGAGGGGGGGCAGTGACAACAGTCAGAGGGCCCTCGGCCACAGGACATACAGTTGTGGTCAAAAGTTTACATACACTAGTGAAGATCATGTATGCCATGGCAATATAGGGTTTTCAATAAACTCTACAACTCTTATTTTTCTGTGATGGAATGATAAGGAGCACATATTTCTTTGTCACAAAAAACATTCATGAAAATTTTTTCTTTTATGAATTTATTATGGGTCTTTTGAAAATGTGACAAAATCTGCTGGGTCAAAAATATACATACAGCAATGTTAATATTTGGTTAAATGTCCCTTGGCCATTTTCACCTCAATTAGGCGCTTTCGGTAGACATCCACAAGCTTCTGGCAAGCTTCTGGTTGAATCTTTGACCACTCCTCCTGACAGAATCGGTGCAGTTCAACTAAATTTGTTGGTTTTCTGAGTCGGACTTGTCTCTTCAGCACAGTCCACATATTCTCTATGGGGTTTAAGTCAGGACTTTGGGAAGGCCACTCTAAGACCTTAATTCTAGCTTGATTTAGCCATTCCTTCACCACTTTTGATGTATGTTTGGGGTCATTGTCCTGTTGGAACACCCAACTACGTCCAAGACCCAACTTTCTGGCTGATGATTTTAGGTTTTCCTGCAGAATTTGGAGGTAGTCTTCCTTCTTCATTATTCCATTTACTTTCTGTAAAGCACCAGTTCCACTGCCAGCAAAACAGGCCCACAGCATAATACTACCACCACCATGTTTGACGGTAGGTATGGTGTTCTTGGGGTGAAAGGCCTCACCTTTTCTCCTCCAAACATATTTCTGGTCATTGTGGCCAAAAAGCTCAATTTTAGTTTCGTCTGACCACAGAACTTTCCTCCAGAAGGCCTTGTCTTTGTCCATGTGATCAGCAGCAAACTTCAGTCGAGCCGTAAGGTGCCGCTTCTGGAGTAATGGCTTCCTTCTTGCACGGCAGCCTCTCAGCCCATGGCGATGTAGAACACGCTTGACTGTGGACACTGACACATGTGTTCCAGCAGCCTCCAACTCATTGCAGACTTGCTTTTTGGTGGTTCTTGGTTGACTCTTGACCAACCTGACCAATTTTCTCTCAGCAGCAAGTGATAGCTTGCGTTTTCTTCCTAATCGTGGCAATGATACAACTGTGCCATGCACTTTATACTTACAAACAATTGTTTGCACAGTTGATCTTGGGACCTGCAACTGCTTTGAAATGGCTCCAAGGGACTTTCCTGACTTGTTCAAGTCAATGATGCGCTTTTTCAGATCCGTGCTGAGCTCCTTAGACTTTCCCATTGTAGTATTTCTGGCTGAGTCTAGTGAATGTGTCAAACAAGCCCTATTTACATGGACTGAAAGAAGTCACCAGCTGGAGTCAATCATAATCACTCGTAAGAAGTTAGGAGGCCATGCCAAAAAGCAAATTGGATTGAAACAACTTTTTCTACATCACCAAATTGGTAATTCAAGGTGCTGTATGTATATTTTTGACCCAGAAGATTTTGACACATTTTCAAAAGACCCATAATAAATTCGTAAAAGGACCATTTTTCATGAATGTTTTCTGTGACAAAGAAATATGTGCTCCTTATCATTCCATCACAGAAAAATAAGAGTTGTAGAGTTTATTGAAAACCCTATATTGCCATGGCATACATGATCTTCACTAGTGTATGTAAACTTTTGACCCTAACTGTAGGAGCCAGAGGGCCTCAGGGTCATGTGGTACAGCAACTAGAGGGGGGACGGCAATCAGATGGCCCCTGGGCCACGGGGGACGACAATCAAAGGGCCCCTGAGCCACGAGATATGGCAACCAGAGGGCCCCTGGGCCACGGGAAACGGCAATCAAAGGGCTTCTGGGCCATACGGTACAGTGACTAGAGGGCCTCTGGTCCACGGCAATGAAAGGGCCCCTGGGCCACGGGGGACGGCAATCAGAGGGCCCCTGGGAAATGAGTTCGCTCCTGCACAATATTGTTTGCACACAAAACGACATGGTGATTCACATGATTCAATTGAAAAAATGAGCTCAGGATGAAAATGAGGCAAAATCGTCTGAACTCCCTCTCTCTTCTTGCAACTGAATCACAGTTTGTGCAACAGCTGAACTTTGATGAGTTGGTAGATGATTTTGCACGAAGAAAGAGCAGAAAGAGACTTTTGTAGGGGGGGGGGCTTGGGTGGTTGGGCTCAGGGCGGGGGGGGGGGGGGGGGGGGGGGGGCGGGGTAATGTCAGCGTTCGATACCTCATCCCTACCGGTGTCAGCATTAGCGCACAACTTCTTGGGGTTTGGGCTTGGCACCGGTGATTCAATTAAAGGAGAACATAATGTAGACTGTTCATCTGTAAAGTCCATTAATATGTTTCCGTGTTTGATTTTTTCCTTTCGTTTCATGTTGTCAGGAGATGGGTAAGAAGTTGAGTCAATGCAGAGTGACGATAACGTTCAATTCGCGGGCTAATAGGCGCAGCCAACTTTGCGAATTCCGTCAAAGTTAATTTTAGTATCACTATATATTGAACATATCCTACCGGATATTTCTCATATCATTTATCAATGGGTCAGCGTGAACTATAGTTCTCTAACTAGGCTAGAAAATGAGTAGTGTCCAAAGTTAGTCAGAGCTCAACACAAAGCGTGTGTACTTGCCCAGCCTCCATGGTGTTAAATATATTAAAGTTTTATTTTTCACATGTGACGTCACTCAGCCCCCCCCCCCCCCCCCCCCCCCCCCCCCCTATATCAGTGGTCTTCAACCCTGGTCCTCAGGACCCACTGTCCTGCATGTTTTAGATGTTTCCCTGCTCCAACACACCTGGGGTCTCATTTATAAAGGAGTGCGTAGAATTCTTACTAAAAGTGTGCGTACGCCCAAAAGCGTAAATTGGCGTACGCACACAAAAATTCAGATTTATAAAACCGTGCGTACGCACACCTGTAGGCAATGTTCGCTTTATAAATCACAGCTTAACCACAAGTGTGCGTACGTAAAGTATCATTGCACCCTGCCCTGAACACGCCCATTTTTAACCATAAATGGTCAATGCAAAGGACCTCATGAATGCTAATCTAGTATCATTATCATGCATGAACCTGGCAGGTGATTCTTTTTCACGGTGAATCAAGGCAAACAAAAAACAACACTAATGCGACAGCGCCAAGTGGCAGAACCGGAGAAGAAGCGGTAACAACTGCAGAAGTAAATTCCATGTTTAAGTATCTTGCATGGCGATTAAACGAATTCTGATTCTGAAGTGTAATGAGTGTAGTGATTGCGCGAGAGCTTAACAACTGTATTTCCAGTTTTTGACATATGATGATATATGCACAGTATTAAAGAAATATATTTAGTTATACTTTGTGTTCTGTAGTTACATGCATTTCAGCCTCCTACACTGCGATAAAAGGACAATCTGATTGTGAGACAGACAGCGCTGAATATTGATTACAAATTTGAGTTGCATTGTACAAGATGTGTATGGAACAATTGTCACGCAGTTCAAGCTCAAATAACACTGATGTATTTAATCTTCATTATAATCATAAATTGAGTCAATGTGTGTGAGAACAACAAAATGCATAAATATTACGAGTTATAGCTTCTCCGACTTTTACTTTTTGCAGTATGTGTCTCCAATTCCCACTGTCTCCAAAAAGTGCGTAGGTTTACGGGAGGGTCATAGTTTGCGTGGAGGACCGCACATTCTACCGCCAAGTTTGTTTTTTATAAATCACTGACTTTGCGTGAAAACTGGCGTACGCACATTTTCAGCCCCATTTTGTGCGTACGCAAGCTTTATAAATGAGACCCCAGATTCTAATGCATGGGTCGTTATCTAACTCTGAAGAATCCTGGTAAACGATCATGCATTAGAATCAGGTGTGTGGGAAGGGGGAAAAATCCAAAACATGCAGGACAGTGGGTCCTGAGGGCCAGGGTTGAAGACCACTGGTCTATATCGTTTGTGCTATGTTTGTGCTGGTTTGTGCTTTCAAAATAAATTGTTTTGATATTATGGTTTTAAAGATATTATCATTTTATTTTTCACTGCCCCAGCAGTGCTTTTCAGTTAGGGGCCTTAATCATATCCAACATGACCTTGGGCTGGGCATGTAAACCAAAGGTTTGAATGTATGTGATAAGAGAAGTAAAGAGGCAATTTCTCACGTTGACAACGCATCGTGTGCCATTTATTAATCAACCTACAAAGTGCAAAAATAGCAACAAATCATATCTCTTAAATGTTGAAAATAGCCTCCCTTGTTGTTTTGTGTAGAACACAACATGAGGTTGCACGTTCTGTTTTTCCTGTGCTGTGGAAACCCCCTTGGACAGGTCATCATACCGCTCCCATGCCGAGAACGTCCTTCTGCAGTATGCCACGTAGTGTCCCATAGCTTCCCTGTAAGGCCCTGGAATAAAAGCAACAATGCCCCTCTGGAGGAACTGCTCATTTCCAATGGTGATGTGCATGGGAACATCTTGGAGTCTGTAAGTGCACTCTGCAGCAATTTCAACCCACAGTGCTGCTCCTGTGGAGTAACTATGGTTGACCTCACCATTGCATAAGGGCTCCGGCATGGAAGGGTCCACTGCCATTGATGGCTCAGTTGCTTTTTTTTTAGGTCTTTGGCACATTGTGGGTTTCAGTTTGACTCCCCCCACAAGTGCTGCCTGGAGACCTTCGATGCCCTCTCTTTCTAAAATGCCCCCATCAACAGGTGCTAGGGGAACTGGCCTCCTGAAAGGTAGACCCCAATGCAGTCTGAATTTGAGCACTGGGTCTCTGTTGTTAGAGGAAGTGGAAACCCCCCCTTCTAGAATGGTATGCCCCAGCTGTACGGGGGATGTGCAGGAGGTTATGTTCTGGAGGCGTCCACGAGCCCTACCCAGGCAGGAACACTAGGACAGACTTCGAAATCAGACTCCAAACACGACTGAGAGCGCTAAGTGCAGATTTTGCGGCAACATGCACAGGCGCGGACGTGACTTTTGCCCAGCATTCGGAAAGAACTGGGACAGCAAATCACTTTGCAAAGGTGTGTATGAAGAGAGGCCAAGCTACAAGACAGCTACATGCAGCAGACCGTGAAGTACCTGAGGACATGGACTTGTCTAACACAGATGCCTGTGTACACACTACAGAGAGCATAGGGTCAGTTCAGGGGAGTGGGAAGAAATGGTTTGCCAACATTAAAATGAATGGAGGATTTCAGAGGTGCCAGTTAGATTCAGGGGCAACATGTGATGTAATGAGCATAAAAGACATGAGGAGGCTCGCTCCTGAGGCAAACCTACTACCGAGCCAGACCAGGCTGGTACTGTATTCAGGTCAATCCATGCAATCCATAAGCATATTCCACACACAGTGTGTAGTGAGGGGAAAAGTCCACAAGCTGCAGTTTGAGATAGTAAGAAGTGGACAGAGACTCTGTTGTCAGGTGAAACCAGTGAGCGTTTGGGTTTAATGCACTTCACCATCCCAGAGGAGCTTCTCATGGTAGAACACAACAGCTCAGAGCCACTAACCAGACAGTATCTTGTGCAGACATACACTGATGTTTTCAATGAACCAGTTGAGTCACTCCCAGGGGATGTTCATTTTGAGCTAGATACAAATGTAGCCCCAGTGCAGGCATCCCCACGTAGCTCCCAGTAGCCAGTAGCCCTCAGAGATGCAGTCAAGGATAAGTTAGACAAATATGAGAGAGATGGCCATTTAACTTCAGTGTCAGAGCCTACTGAGTGGATCAGCAATATGGTCATTGCCAAGCAGCCAGACAACTTGAGGATTTGCATTGACCCCAAGTCACTAAATCAGGCTCTGAAGAGATCTCACTACATAATACCAACGCTTGAAGATGTGCTTTACAAGCTGCCCAGGGCCCGCATTTTTACCCTGGTAGATGCCCGTGATGCCTTCCTACAGTGCAGATTAGACGAAGAGAGTAGTTACACCACCACATTCTGGACACTGTGGGGCAGAAAGCGGTGGTTAAAGCTTCCATTCGGGGTGTCAGTGACCCCAGAGATTTACCAGCGAAAACAGCATGAGCTACTGGCAGGACTAAATGGGGTGGAACCTATTGCAGATGACATACTGATTGTAGGGTGTGGGGAGACAGATGAGAAAGCCATACAGGACCATGACACAAAGCTGTTAGCACTTATGCAAAGGTGCAGGGAGGTGAAGCTGAGGCTGAGTTTAAAGAAACTGCAATTCAAGGTCAAAGAGGTCAAGTTTCACGGACACATTCTATCGGCACAGGGACTTGGAGCAGACCTGGAGAAAATTTGTGCGGTCCGGGACATGCCACATGCCGAAGACACCAAGGCCGTTCAGCGGTTCATAGGGTTTGTAACCTACCTTGCAAGATTCATGCCACGCCTCTCGGAGGTGTGCGAGCCACTACGGAGGTTACTGGACAAGGATGTCCCATGGCACTGGCTGCCTAAACACGACGCAGCAGTCAAGGAAATCAAGCGACTCATCACGACAGCCCCAATCCTGCGATACTACGATGTGACCAAGCCGGTCACCATTCAGAGTGATGCGAGTCAGAAGGGACTTGGCTGCTGTCTGATGCAGGAAAATCAGCCAGTGTGTTTTGCATCACAAGCACTCACTCAAACAGAGCAGAACTATGCACAAATTGAAAAAGAATGTCTGAGTATAGTGTTTGCATGTCAACGTTTTTGATTATTACTTGTATGGGCAAGGAGAGATCACAGCTGAAACGGACCACAAGCCACTCATTTCCATCTTTACCAAGCCTCTCCTCACAGCGCCCAAATGACTCCAGAGCATGCTGCTCACACTACAGGCCTACAATCTCAAAGTGGTGTACAAACCAGGGCCAGATATGCATATCAGTGACACCTTGAGCAGGGCCACAGCTCCACCACAAGGGACTGACACGAAATATCCAAAACAGAGGGCACAAGAGGACACCGAACAAATAAATCAAGCTGAGTATCAAAATGTCACCAGCCAGCGGCTGAAGCAGATTAAAGAGCATACTGAGAGCGATGGAAATCTTCAGTTGTTGCAAAAGGTAGTGCTCCGTGGTTGGCCAGACCACCGCGAGGATACTCCGCTGGCAATCAGAGAATAATGATCAATCAGGGACGAGATCAGCGCACAACATGGAGTGCTTTTCAAAAGCCAGCGGGTCATAGTGCCAAAAGCATTGCGGACAGAAATGTTGAAGCACATCCATGCCAGCCATATTGGAGGAGATGCCTGCTACAGACAGGCCAGGGACACGCTGTACTGGCCCAACATGCACTGTGAAATCAAGGACTATGTGAGCCAGTGCTCAGCCTGTAACGAATACGCACATGGGCAGCAGCGGGAGTCGATGATGTCCCATACACTCCCTACACGACCATGGCAGATCCTCAGCATGGATCTGTTCACACAAGCTGGCAAAGACTTTCTGATTATGGTTGACCATTTTTCAGATTTTGGGGAAATAGAGCTGATTCCAGATCTATCAGCAGAGACCACAGTGCAGAGGTGCAAGGCCCAGTTTGTCTGGCATGGTCAGCCAGACCGGGTAATTACAGATTGTGGCGGCCAGTTTGACTGCGAAACATTTAGGAGGTTTGCAAAAGAATGGGACTTTGACCATGTCAAGTCCTCTCCCAGGTACCCCAAATCAAATGGAAAGGCTGAGTCAGCCGTAAAGATAGTGAAGAGCCTGTGCAAGAAGGCAGCCTGGGCGGGCACTGACCCATGGCTGGGCATACTACAGTGGAGGAACACGCCCACGGAGGGCATGTCAAGCAGCCCTGCACAGAGACTGATGTCTCGCAGACTGAGGACTCCACTCCCTGTCACTGACACACTCTTGGAGCCGAGTGTGGTCGCGGGGGTCCCAGACAGACTGCGGGTAAAACACCAGACAGCCAAACTCTGGTATGTTAAATCAGCCAGAGATCTACCTGAGCTGTGTATTGGACAGGACATAAGGATTAAGCCTCTGCCTGGGGACAGGACGGTGGCGTAGAGGAGTGTGCCTACAACAGGTGGGCCCCAGGTCATACCTGGTGGATGTTGAAGGGACACTTTAGCGCAACCGGGTGGACCTGCGGCCAGCGGAGAGGGACGCTGCTGAACGCCACCCTGAGCAACAGCACCACTGCCCGGATGGGCAACCCAGAGATCCACCAGATAATGGATGCAATGGACTCTAATAATGACATTGACACGGCCACTCAGGAAGTCAGACTGCACAGGCAGAGTGACGTCCACCAGCCTCAGGCTGATTCACCACCACGTACACCTGTGCCAGGGTATAGGACGGTCCGTGGCAGGCTTGTGAAAGTGCCTAACAGACCGGACTTGTACGTTTCCTTGGTGTGGACACTGTGAAGGGCCGGTGACTGGTTTGTTTTGGCTGTTGATACTCATGTAAAAAAAACAAAAAACTTTGTACACCTGTCCTGAAATGTTTGAGATGTGATTTGTTGATTATTTAAATTTTTTTGCACTAGTTCTGAGCAATGTAAAAAATTATCATCTACAAAAGGGGAGATGTTAGAGGGAGTGGAACCCCCCCCCCCTTCTAGAATGGTATGCCCCAGACATACTTGAGTAATACGAAGTTGTCCTACGCCTCATTATTATACACTGAAACATCTGTCACCAGACTAGTAGCATGGTTCATCAACCTTGTGATGATGTGAGCAATGTTACACTCAGCCTGCTTTGCTCCTGACTTCAGCACTTTGTAGCTGAAAATGTTCAGCAGGATTTTTGCCCTCTGTAGGCATTGTGGTTGATTCCTTTTGTCACAATGCTTGTCACTAAGATGAATATTTCAGTGTTTTCCTGGTGACTCTGGATGTATATTCTGAAATTCTGATATTCTGTCACAGAAAGCACAGCAGAGACACTGACAGAACGAGTCAAATGCGCATGTGTTGCTAATACTGACCTGTGCCTTGTCTACCTTTATAGGTTTTGTCAGATTACCGTTTGGTAGAAGGCCAATTAGCATTAATTTTTTTTTGGAGCTGTGTCAACATGAAGCCACTCAGGGCATGGGGTTAGATAGCTTTTTCTTTTTTTGGGTGGTACAGCAAGGCCTCTCCAGTTTTCCATGTGGTTTTCTTCTGCCTCTCCTTTATTACAGTAAACTGGAGGTGTGTCCATTAGATTGGGCTCTGTGTCTTTTGAATTGACTGAAAGGGCTGCAGAGGAAAGCCGCATCTGTCCTTCGATGTAACCGAGGTGTGTTCTGATGAAATGGTCCAGGCGTATGGGCAGGTTTTCGTGTTTAAATAAACCACGTTTTAGATTTTTGAATTTCGCCTCTACATGAGCAGAACAGCCGGTTGCCGTGCTGCCTGCAAAATATTGGACCATCACACCAGTCCATATTGGCAGGTATGAGCACATCCTGATTAAGTTCAGGAAGTAGCTCAGGAAGGAAATGCAGATTATCCCGGTCACCCCCATGTGATGCAATTCTTTTGCTCTCAGCACAGATTTTGGCAACCCGAGATTTTGCATCTGTGTTGCATTCAGTCACTGAATGGCTGGATGTTTCAGTCACTCCACTTTGGACCATATCATCATCCAGGCATATATCAGGGTTGTAGTCCTCTGCAATTCATGTTTTGACACCTGTTTTACAAATTTCGGACATGATTGCTGTGCCAGCTTCATCGTTTCCCTCTGACCCACTAAGGGCCACAACTGCAATGGATTGGATGAGGTGTCTTGTGTCTTCAATGGAGTGACATTGCAAAAGCTGTGCAAATGCCCTCACATAGAAGTCCTTTACTCGGCGTCCCTTTTTTTCATTCCCATCGAGTGATCAGTTTGATGCAATGGGCAACATCTAATCCAATGGAGCAGGGAGGTAACTGACTTGAGTCAGCGTGACCCAGTAGTACACCAAAGCAGGTATGTATGTAGGACCTTAGGTTGGGCTGAGGTGTGAAGGCCTTGACAAGAGCCCCTAGTAATGCCAGTGAGAAATCTGACACAGCCTCTTTTGGAATTGGTGCCCCTGCTCTATGCCACTCTGTTAGCCAGTTTGCAATGCTGTCAATGTTGTGCTTTTCAGACAGCATTTGTACTACTGGTGTGTGTACACCAGTGTGAGCAGACAGGACTCCTTGATATAAGAATATGTGGCCAGATTTATCTGTTGGTCTGCTCAGTCGTCTTACCACAGAACCAGTGGCATCAAAGCTAACACTGGATCCATGGAGCTTTGAAAGGGACTTGTACACCTCCATCTGCGAAGGGGTCCAGTAGTGGCAGAAGAACTTGTCCAGCCCAATGTCAAAAATGCTCCCACTCAAACTGGCACTGTACTTCAGAAGCTGCAGTGACTAGACTGGATCTTTGTGCTGCAACTCCTTGCTTCCCCTCTCTGACTTTGCCTTTCTCAGAGTAGATAGGCTGGGTAGGTGGCTTGGCCCAGGGTCGTCCATGGACATCAGCTTTTTGGCCTTGGCTGCTCTCCACACATGAGGAAGTTCTTTCCCCCGCCAGAGCTCCTCCGATACCTTCACCCTCTCTTCACCGGCCAAATGTCGTTGTGGAGCTGTGGAGCTGTGGAGACTTTTATTCACCTGCTCCAATGAGCAGTCCAGGATCACGGGTTCATGCTCCTTTGGCAGTGTTTCTGAGGTTATCTGGAGTGTTGCCTTGCATTCTGTGCAGTGACCATCAATAATGATTCACCTTGAGGCACTGTTGGGGTGCACTTTTACCTAAGGGTACATTCAGATTTCTTTGCTTTCCAAATATTTTCACTTAGAAGACGAGTCCAAGAGGGCTTTAAGATTGTATAGCGCCTTTTGTTGCTTTGGGTTTCACTGCACTGGTACAGTGCTTCCTCAAAAAACTGCTCCTTCTATTCCTGAAAAGGAATCTGCAGTTTGAACACAATTGTGTCAGAGTGGCAGTCATCTGAACTGGGAGACTCCTCAGGATGTTCCTCCATCTGTATCTTCCCCAGCGTTTCCCAAATGTCATGCCTATTCATTTTCATGAAGGTATAAACGGCTTTTGGGGTCATTCTGCCTCCAAGCTTCTCACTCAGATTTGTCCAGATTGTATGTGAGGGTGGCACAATGTCCTGGCCGTGTAATATGTGGTCCTTGGCTGCCAATATAATTTGAGTGATCTCATCATGGCCACAAGATGAGATCCTCTGCATCTAAGGGAAAGTAACAGAACTGTCACATCCCATCACCGTTTGTGGCAGAGACTGGGGTTTTTGGTGTGGTGTTTGTTGCAGAGGTGCTTGGAGAGGCTGGGCGGACCTGAGCAGCTGAGACCGACACACCTGCAGCAGATTTGATAATCAGCGCCTGCTTATAAGCCCTGCTCTCTGTGTTACTCGCTGCCAGATGATTTCGTCTTCCGACGTGGTATACGGTTTCGGGTTTTGATCAAGACTGTTTGTTAGTTCGATTGATAGATTTTGCAAGTTGAATTGTAAACTAAAACTTTTTGTTTGTTTTTCTCTTGTTCAGCTGCTGCCGGCCTCCTGTTCTCCTGTGTTCCATTCTAGTGCGCATGCGTGCGAACGCAGGCTGCCTGTTGAGCCGGCTCCAGTCTCGTTAACTTTTTCTCTTTATTTCTTAACTTATTTCTTTGGAACTGTGTAACTTTTGTATATATTTTTCTAAGTAACTACGCTCTGTCAGAAAATGAAGGCAGAAAGTATTTTGGTGATTCTCTTCGTCGTGGAAGTTCTCCTCCTACTGCTCGGTCGATGCGTCTCCGGGGAAACGCGGTTTGTTTACACAAAGGAACAGCTGACTGCGTTGAGGCCGGTATGCACCGTGCCAAGGGCTACAGACATCCCACCTGAAATCTGGAGGAGAACACACCGCGGTTGCAGAGGGGGAACAAAACGACGAGGGAAGAGAGAGGGGAGAAGGCAGAAACGACTTAAGAACAAGAGATTTAAGCCGTGTCTGCCCTCCGTTGTCATGGGCAACGTGAGATCGCTGGCAAACAAGATGGACGAGCTAGCAGCGTTAGCCCGGAGTCAGAGGGAGTTCCGGGAGTGTAGCCTGATGTGCTTCACGGAGACATGGCTACACCAGGACATCCCGGACCACAACGCCTCCATCGACGGCTTCTTGACTGTTCGGGCGGACAGGGATTACGCCGGGTGCGGTAAGCGGAAAGGCGGAGGGCTTGCCGTGCTTGTAAACAACAGATGGTGTAACCCCGGCCACGTTACCATCAAACAGAGGATCTGTAGCCCGGACATTGAACTGTTAGCCGTGGGACTCCGGCCATATTATCTGCCACGGGAATTCTCATACGCCATTGCGATGGCTGTTTACATCTCACCTTCCGCAAACCCTACATCGGCGTGCAACGCCATTCATAAGGAGATTGCGCAACTTCAGACAAAACACCCCAGCGCACTGATAGTGATATCAGGCGACTTCAACCATGTCAGTGTGTCATCTACACTGTCTACCTTCACCCAGTATGTGAGTGGCCCAACTAGGGAGGGGAGGACACTGGATCTGCTGTATGCCAATGTTAAGGAGGCGTATGACTCTTCCCCTCTCCCCCCCCTGGGTCGGTCTGACCACAATCTGGTCCACCTCAGACCCTGTTATGTGCCCCTAGTCAAGAGGCAGCCTGTGACCACTAAGACTGTGAGGAGATGGTCAGAGGAGGCCTATGGGGCACTGCAGGAATGTTATGAGGTCACTGACTGGGATGTACTCTGCGAGCCGCACGGAGAGGATATTGATGGACTCACAGGGTGCATTACGGACTACATCAACTTCTGTGTGGACTCTATTGTCCCTACCAAGACGGTCCAGTGTTACCCTAACAACAAACCGTGGGTAACAAAGGAAGTCAAGGACCTTCTGAATTCCAAGAGGAGGGCCTTCAACGATGGAAATAGGGAGGAGGTTAAGGTAATCCAGGCTGACCTGAAGGTGACGATCAAGGAGGCCAAGGATAAGTACAAAGGGAAGCTAGAGCGGAAACTCCAGCAGAACAACACGAGGGAGGTGTGGAGCGGTATGAGGACCATAACTGGCTTCAGACCGACTTGCAACAGGGGGGTCGAGGGTGACCTGGACAGAGCCAACGATCTGAACCTGTTCTTCAACAGATTTAACGACCTGGTTCCTGCCCATCCCCCCTCTAGCCATTCTCCTGACGACCCTCAAGCCAGCGACGCCCCTGGCCAAACTGCTGACGACCCTCAAGCCAGCGACGCCCCTGGCCAAACTGCTGACGACCCTCCGGCACCTGTGAGTACCCCTTTTCCCCCTCCCCCTCTCCGTCAGAACAATGCCCCCCCCCTCCACCACAACGACCCCCATCCCCCCCCTACGACCCCAGCTGTGTCTCTCACTGTGGAACAGGTTAGAGGACAACTGCTGAAACTCCATGCAAACAAGGCTGCTGGCCCTGACGACGTGAGCCCTAGGGTGCTGAAAGCGTGTGCCCCCCAGCTGTGTGGAGTGCTGCAGTACATCTTCAACCTGAGCCTGAGTCTCCAGAGAGTCCCTGTCTTGTGGAAGACATCTTGCCTCGTCCCTGTTCCGAAGACGCCGCGCCCCAGCGGCTCCAAGGATTACAGACCGGTGGCACTGACCTCCCACGTTATGAAGACCCTGGAGAGACTGGTGTTGGAACAACTGAGGCCCATGGTCGGACCCTTCCTGGACCCCCTTCAGTTCGCCTACCAGCCCCGGCTGGGAGTAGAGGATGCCATCCTCTTCCTGCTCGACCGCTGTTATACTCATCTAGACCAGCCGGCAAGCACTGTGAGGATCCTGTTCCTAGACTTCTCCAGTGCCTTCAACACCATCCGGCCAACTCTGCTGGGTGAGAAGCTGGCAGCGATGCAGGTGGATAACTCCCTGGTCTCCTGGATTGTAGACTACCTGTCTGGCAGACCGCAACATGTGCGCTTACAGCACTGTGTGTCGGACAGTGTGGTCAGCAACACTGGGGCTCCCCAGGGAACCGTCCTCTCCCCCTTCCTCTTCACCATCTATACCACGGATTTCAGCTACCACACAGAGTCCTGCCACCTTCAGAAGTTCTCTGATGATTCTGCTGTAGTGGGCTGTATCAGTGACGGGGAGGAGGCCGAGTACAGGACTGTGGTGGGGAACTTTGTCGCATGGTGTGAGCGAAATCATCTGCAGCTTAATGCGGCTAAGTGCAAGGAGCTGGTCATCGACCTGAGAAGGACCAGGACAACAGTGACCCCTGTCCACATTCAGGAGGTCAGGGTGGACACCGTGGAGGATTACAAGTACCTTGGTGTTCACTTGGACAACAAACTGGACTGGGCTAAGAACACTCAAGCCGTCTACAAGAAGGGCCAAAGCCGCCTCTACTTTCTGAGGAGGCTGAGGTCCTTCGATGTCTGCCGGACAATGCTTAGGATGTTCTACGAGTCTGTGGTAGCCAGTGCTATCCTCTATGCTGTTGCCTGCTGGGGCAGCAGGCTGAGGGCAGCGGATGCCAACAGGCTCAACAAACTTATCCGGAAGGCCGGTGACATTGTGGGGGTAGAGCTGGACTCTCTGGCAGTGGTGTCGGAGAGGAGGATGCTGGCCAAACTCAACGCCATCCTGGACAGTACCTCCCACCCACTCCACAATGTGCTGGTCGGACAAAGGAGTACTTTCAGCGGGAGACTCATCCTCCCGAAATGCACCACGGAGCGCCACAGGAAGTCATTCCTGCCTGTGGCCATCAAACTTTACAATTCCCACACTAGTAGTTTGTAAGCCAACTGTATATCCTGTGAAATAGCATAACATCCAGGGATATAACAATGGACATTAGGCAATAGTCGGACACAACTTCTGTAACATAACTACATATTTGGCAATATTCTGGTACAACTGTATATAACCATGTATATTCTGCTAATAACCTGCAAATCCTGTATATCCTGTAGATGCTGCAAATAACTGTAAATCCTGTACATCACAATTACTTGCATAATTGTAATTGAATTGTATAGATTATAAGGGTATAGTCTGTAACCTGCACTTTATCCTGGACATACTGTATATTCTGCTGTACATTCTGCACATTCTGTACAAAAACTGAAAATCATGTACATTCTAATATAATACTGTATATTATACAAGACCATTACTGTATAATTGTAAATGTATAGCTTCTGTACATAATCATTATGCTTCCTGGGAGGATTCACCTCACCCACCATTTTTTTTTTTTACTTATTGTTATTGACCCCACCCCCTACCCCTGTGTACACTTTCTAATCTTTTACCTCACACCCTTACCCTTGTGTGCTTTGCGAGACTGTGTGCCGTTGATACAAAGGAGTTTCCCTCAGGATCAATAAAGTAATCTGAATCTGAATCTGAATCTGCCTCAGCCGCCCAGCTCTCTGCACCTCCCCAGCCAGCTCCCACTGCTGTACCCCAGAGGATTCCACCCTCGCCCTTCCGGACCCTTCATCGCCTGCTTTTCCCTTGCTTCCAAAAATAAAGCACCTTATACCCCACTCCCTGCCTCCGCCTCCGCCTCCGCATCTGAGTCCACCTACTCAAGACTGGGGTGTAACAAGAACCCTTACATATGTAATTAATGTCTTTAGTTGAATTTTTTATTACAGCATCTATTACAAAAAGTAATGTTGTGTAATTTCATGTGTTTTAATGTCATTTATGTACGATGCTTGCTTGTTATGTTGTAAGTTTGTGTTCTTTAAAATAAATGTGATGACTGATAAGAGAAGGACCCGCTGCAGTTCGCTTACCGACCTGGAATCGTGGTGGATGACGCATTGATCTTCCTGCTTCATCGTGCTCTCACCCACCTCGAGAGGCCTGGCAGTGCTGTACTTTCTTCGACTTCTCCAGCGCGTTCAACACTCTTCAGCCAGTGCTTCTGAGGGACAAGCTGGTGCGGGCTGGTGTGGATGTACCCCTGGCAGACTGGACCCTGGACTACTTCACAAATAGACGCCAGTTTGTGAGAACCAGGGATGATGTGTCTGATCTCCTGACCTGCAGTGTGGGGGCCCCTCAAAGGACGGTGCTTGCGCCCTTCCTCTTCACCCTCTACACTGCTGACTTCAGACACAACTCGGAGGGCTGCGTCCTGCTCAAGTTTTCCGATGACTCCGCCATCGTCGGACTGATCAGTAACGACGATGACACGGAGTACAAGCAACTGACGCAGGACTTCGTAGACTGGTGTCAGCCGAACCACCTCCTCATCAACGCGGGCAAGACCAAGGAGATGGTGGTGGATTTCCACAGACACCGACCCCCCCCCCCCCCCCCCCCCCCCCCCCCCCCCCCCCCACTGGTGAACATCCAGGGAATGGACATTGAGAGAGTGGAGTCCTATAAGTACCTGGGTGTTCACCTGAACCACAAACTGGACTGGACTCACCACATTGACGCACTGTACAAGAACGGTCAGAGCCGGCTGTACTTCCTGAGGAGGCTGAGGTCTTTCGGAGTGCAGGGGGAACCCCTAAAGTCTTTCTACGACTCAGTGGTGGCCTCTGCCATCATGTACGGTGTGGTCTGCTGGAGCAGCGGCATCACTGAGAGGGAAAGGAAGAAGCTGGACAAGGTCATCAAGAAGTCCAGCTCAGTCCTGGGCTGCCCTCTGGACTCAGTGCAGGAGGTGGGTGACAGACGAGTCCTGGCAAATCTGACAACCATGCTGGACCATGAGTCACACCCCCTGCAGGACACACTGTCCGCTCTGGAGAGCAGCTTCAGCAATAGGCTGATTCACCCTCGGTGTGTGAAGGGGAGATTCCGCAGGTCCTTCCTTCCTGCTGCTGTCAGACTGTTTAACAATAATCACTAAATACTGCTGTCCATAGCCACTATCATGTGCTACACCTTTACCATTATTATAACTATTACCATCACTACCTCACCACCGTGCAGTATTACTTTTTATTACTCTTTTATTGTATCTTTATTTTATTTTTATTTTATTTTTTTGCTTTTATTACTTACCTCACTCACGTGCAATACTCATGTTATATTCATATTCTGTACTAAGTGCAATATTTCTACTTAACTTGCTTACTTTATTGCAATACTGTAATGCCGTAATTCTCCATAACTGTCTATATGTCTACCTAACTTATTATACTCTTTGCAAAATACTGTAATTCTGTAACTCCTCAACTGCAATAATTGCCTACATGTCGACTTAACTTAGTTATTTCTCTTGCAATACTGTAATTCTCCTCAAGTGCAATAACTGTCTATATGTCTACTCAACTTACTTATTTTTTGATACTGGACCACTTAACCAGACTACTTAAATTAGTTAAATTACTTGAATTACTTAAATTACTTATTTTCTTATTTTTTATATCTGACTTTATCGTGCCCGCCTATTGCTATTGTTATTGCTATTGTTATTGCTAATGTTATTGTATTGTCATTATGTATATTACCCTGCAACTCTGTGTGCTATACTTTACCCTGCTTCTGTTGTGAACTGCAATTTCCACCCCCTGGAGGACAAATAAAGGTTCATCTAATCTAATATAATTAAGTCTGGTTTTCATTGAGATTTCTAGTCTCTCTAGTCTAGATCTTCAGAATACTTTAAGTGGGCAAAATAAAGTTTTAAGAATAACTTAAAAACTATAATAGCAGAAATTTTATTTTAACAGCACAAACTTAGAACTTTTAATAATAATGTGATTTTACTGAACATTAACTATTTACAATATAACAAACATAACATAACAAAAACAACAGACTTGCGATAGAGTGGCTGAACAGTGTGATGTTTCCGAGACAGAGCGGGACCGCGCTTGAGAGTGTGACGTCACCATAGACTTTGGGGAGGCTTTTCTGGCCTTTAGAAAACTTTTTGACGGTTTAAAAGTCCATGACTTAAAAATATGGAATAAAAAGATTAGCAATTAATAGTGGTTACAGCTGGAGGTGTCCTGAGAACCTTTTTACAGGCTTCTCTTTTACTATTAAGGTCTATGGGAAAAATGCTTTCTGGGCCCCATGGGGATTTTATGTTGCAATACCACGAGTGGCCACTGGGAAATATCGGCGTGTCTGCTGAGAGGCAGACCCGGGGCCTGGGGTTGTAGTTTGACGGAGGATAGTTTGTTGAATTAATTAAATATAAAAACGAAATGCTTGAATAGAAAACAAAATACGAAAATTAAACGTACAGGACAGTAATCAAAATACTCGAATTTAATAAAAATGCAGTAGTAAATGGACAAGTATTGTATGAGACGACGTGATGTGGTACATCATAATTGTGCGACAGCGAGGACGTAATTACCGGCGCCAAGAGAAGTGTCCGAACGTTTTTTCTGTTAAACTCACTATAGTCCAGTACATTTATTTCTCAATGTAGGGAGTCGAATGTAGGGAATGAGTGAGTGATTTCGGCAATATCCTTTATATCTATGTGCGTGTTGCCCCAAATCCTCACTGCTTCTTTACGACAAGTACTACTGGATTGCTGAAAGGTAAGGTCCTGAAAGATCTACACATTTTTAATGTAACTTTGAAGAGACGTGTTAATGATGACAATTTTTATCAAGTATTCAGTAATTCAATCAGCAATTGTTTGGTCCGTTTGCAACATTGTCCAAACATTTGAGGACAAACGAGTTGGTTTCATTTACAAGAACAATGCCTACGCCGGCAGCTTACCCCTGAGTTAATTTGCTGATTTTGCGGGACTGTCAACTAAACTTTACCAGGATGTACTAGGCAGATTTGTTCACATTATTGTAGGCTGCAATTAACTCTTAACAGCATTTCTTTCACAGTTTTCACGATAGAACATTTACCATTTAATATATTTCCCTAATGCTCCATCTCGCGCTTATTCCGTTCAATGCACGTTTATATTATTAGGGACCACAGATGGCATTTTGACCAAACTTGACCAAGAACAAAACAAACAAGACTTCCCTCATGGACCTCCATTCAGAAGAACACAAGGACACAATCTTGAGCAAACTACGCAAACTTAGAAAAAGAGACTTGCTCTGTGACGTCACTCTCATAGTGGAAGACGTAAACTTCAAAGCCCACAAGGCCCTTCTTGCAGCCAGCAGCAATTACTTCTGCCTCATGTTCACCACCGAGGAGCAGATCAGCCAGTCCACCTACAAGCTGGATGGCATGGAGGCCAGGACTTTTGAAGCGGTGCTAGAGTTCATCTACAGTGCCAGAGTCTCAGTGGCGTCAGGTTTCACAGAGCAGGTTTTGGTCCTGGCCCGCCTCCTGGAGGTCAGTGACCTTGTCAAAACCCTGGCCAAGTTTAGCCCCACCCTCCCTGCCCATGAGGAGATGGGAGGGAAACCAAAGAAGGCAGGGCAGAGTACAGAAAAGATGCTGCTGCCGAAACGCAAAAGAGGTAGACCGAGGAAGAATGCAGCAGTGCCAGCAGGTATGCTTCTCAAAGTACTAGCTGAAGACAGCGCCAATAGGATCAGCGAAAGTCTGGTTGCTGTGGAAACCCTGGTTAAAGATGATGTTGTTGCCAGGGGCCAACCTGAGGAGGGTCCGGTGGAGACCCGGTCACATGACTCGGAGGACACTGATTACGACCCCAGGACCCCAGCCCGGAGCAGGCAGAGCAAACGAAAGGTCAAACCGCCAGTGAAGTTCAAGGGTTTCCGAGTTGGGAATGACAGCACTGAACGTAGGGAGCCAGGGAGAAGAGGTCGGAGAAGGAAGTACCCAAACACAGAACCACGCTGTGATGACTGTGGGAAGGTGTTCAAAAACCACTTGTTTTTGAAGATTCACAGGAGAACACACACAGGTGAGTTTGTCCATCTCCAAGCTGCTGTTTCATTTTCAAAACAAAACCCTGTCATTCATCTCTAACTTCCGTGTCCCTGGTTTTTGTTTCTGTGGTGCCGACAGGGGAGAAACCATTCAGGTGTCAGGTGTGTGGGAAGGGTTTCACTCAAAAGCACAGTCTACTGGTCCACCAGCGCATGCACACAGGAGAGAAGCCCTATGTCTGCACAATCTGTTCAAAAGCTCTGTCCACCAAGCACTCTCTCCTGGAGCACATGAACCTACACACAGGTGAGCTGCACTGGAACTGGAACAGAGTAGGATGGTATGCAAGTCGTTTTTTCACATTCAGGATATTATAGATACATAGTATGTCTGCTTCTTGATGAGTAATTCAATCACTACTAGGCAAGTACATGAAACCTATGGAAAGTCTGATGTCTAGATTAGCTTCCGGAAATTTGCTCAGTTTCTGTAACAGAATTGTTCGTCTCACTCATGTAGTTAATTTCTATCTCAGAGCAGAAGTCTTTCAACTGTGACAAATGTGGAAAGACATTCAGTCAGAAGAGGCAGCTGAAAAGCCACTACAGAGTCCACACCGGTAAGTACGCAATGTGCAGGACTAAACGAGAGACTCCCACTTCGGCACACAAAAGACACCTTACATTCTAGCAAAACACTTCTGTTCTTGTTGCTAGGCAAATCTTTATCCGAGTGCCTGCTCTGTCATCACAAGTTCATGGATGCTGCTCAACTGAAGAAACATCTAAGGACACACACAGGTAAAGTTGAGCCACCTCTTGGCAGCGAAGAACTAGACATGATTGATACCCTGGAGGAAATAGTACAGGTAGGGTTACAGTGTATTTCCCAGAGTGTTACTATGTGGAAACTAGTTGCTTGTTGTCACAGGTGAAAAGCCTTTCACCTGTGAGATCTGCGGAAAGTGTTTCACAGCCAAGAGCACTCTGCAGACACACATCCGGATCCATAGGTAGGTCAAGACGAACATAAACAAACACAGATCCAGATCATACAAGACACAGATTAATATATTATTATTATATACGCGTGAATTTTTCAACAAGGAAATGAAATGACGGAATCACCAGGGGCAATAAAATTTTTGGTTCTCCCTTTCAGAGGGGAGAAGCCATACGTGTGCAATGTCTGCAATAAATCTTTCTCTGACCCGAGCGCGAGACGGCGTCATGTGGCCTCGCACACAGGGAAGAAACCTTTTACCTGCTCCTCTTGCAACCTAACCTTCGCCCGCCTGGACAACCTGAAAACACACACCAAGACGCACAACAAGGAGAGACTTTCATTGTCATTGGAGGGCCAAGCCTCAGGGGCGGAGGCGGGACAGGCAGGGGGGGAGGAGGAGGTTCGCGGCCTGCTGCAGCTGCAGCCGTACCGTCTGCCAGCCCATCCGGAAGAGCAAGAGCTTCAGCTGGTGGTCACAGCTGACATGGAAAATATCAGCTTTGTTTCAAGCCAGGAGCAAGGCATCAGCATCATCACCAACACTGCGGAACACCAACAGGCCCACCCCCGCCTCACCCTCCTCACACAGCCCTCGGGACACCTCCAGAACGTGACAGTGGTTACCCAGGGTGGAGGGGGGGATACCCCCCAGATCCAGAACATCAGCATGTTGGAGGGCCAGATGGGCAGCACCGGCCATCCTGAACAGATGCACGTCATCACCTTGAGCAAGGAGGCCATGGAGCACCTCCAGGTCCAGCACGGGCCATCTCAGCCCCTGCACATTGCACCCCACAGGCTGGCCCAGCAGCAGCTTCATGTGATTCCCCCACCCCAGCTGGAACCCAGTTGCCCCCTGCTGGGCCACGCAAGGGAGCACCAGGAGCAGAGCCTACACAGCCAAAGCAGCCACCCCATCCAGATCAGTCAGGCAACAGAGCAGATCCCCAGCCACCACATCCAGGGACACACATTCCAGATCCAGGCAGGCAACGTCTCCTACCTCTACACCACTAGCCTGGCCCAGCACAACTGAGAGGGGGAGGGGCTGGTTCGAACCCCGGCTGTGACCACATGACGTGGTCTAAAACAGGAGGGGAATTTATTGGGCAATCAGTTTGAAAGCAGTGTGCATTACTGACATGTTTAATATCCTAGTGAATAAGGGCTTGAATTACATTAAAATTTACATTTAGTCATTTAGCAAACACTCTTATCCAGAGCGACTTCCAGCAAGTACAGGGACATTTCCCCTGACGTAAGTAGGGTGAATGCCTTGCCCAAGGACACAGTTTTGTTTGATTTCTTGCTTGAGAACTCAGTGACTACCTGTGCTATTTGGGGCTTAGCTTTACGGAAGATTTTCTTGCCTTCGAACAGGGCTGCAGGAAATGATCAGAGCTCATTATATCTTCTAGTGAAAACTGTTCAGTTTTCAATATGATCAGGCACCTTTGGAAAAGCCAAGCAGGATCAATGGTTTGGTCTTGGGTAACTTTGATGGTGGAGTGATCTGCAAGTGTTTTTGCCCAGTTTTCCAACTGTTCGGCGCAGCCGTCCCTTACACTTACACGATGAACTAGATCAGTGGTCCCCAACCCTGGTCCACATGGGCCACTGTCCTGCATGTTTTAGATGTTTCCCTGCTCCAACACACCTGATTCAAATGAATGGGTCGTTATCTAGCTCTGAAGAATCCTAGTAAAGAACAGGCATTAGAATCAGGTGTGAGGACTTTCTGGCCATCTTATATTTAGTAGATGCTGTTATCTAGAGTACTTGCGACAAGTACAGCCCCTGAGGCAAATAGGGTGAAGTTCTTTGCCCAAGGAGACGACATCCTGTTGCCACAGCCGGGAATCAAACTCACAACCTTCCATAGCAAAACGCCTTAACGCTGAGCCACATGACTCCCCATCTTAGAAGCCATCTTGGAAATTACACCTTTCTAGCTTTGGTAAACTTTTAGTATGTTAAGGACACCTAATACTACAAAAAACAGCTGATAAACCTTTAAAAATTTTTAGGTTAGGTGGTTTTCGTCATATATGCAGCCACCTATCAGGTGTGTAGGAGTATTGTTAATGGTAATGTCATTGTTTTGTCTCTGACCTTTTGCTGTGTGTCCCACTACATGGGAAAGTGTCTTGCATGGGAAAGGGGACAAGTAAATGCAGACATTGCAGCCTGTTATCCAGTTATTCACGCAGACCAGCATGACACAACACCAGTGTGACTACAATATAACACCAGTTATAAGAGGGCAGGAGTACAAGAACACACACAACATAGTTTCTCACTTGTCCCTCAGGTAGCCCATCCACCTCCTCCATCAGGAGCTGGAAGAAATTCTCCACCACCTGAGGCCTCTCAAGGGACAAACAGTGCTTCATGGAGGCTCTTCTCCACAACTCTGGCAAGAGAAACAATTGTGAAAAGGTGTCAAAAACAAATCACAGATTTTTACTTCTGGGCAGGCCTGAAATCACCAGGTTTAGTTCCGCTGCACCTCTTGGATCATTTCACACTCTCCAGAAGTCTGAGCAAATGAAACGGCATTAGAGGGAGTGAAAAATGGCATACTGATGTAAGTGTTCTCATGCCAACCTGTAATTTGGTAATCAATTTTTATATATATATATATATAAATATAAATGCACACAGTATACTATGATTTGCAAGTTGTATTTTGAAATTGTTGACAAAAAACAACAAAGGTGGCAACGTAATGTGTCAAACAAGATCCATGCAAGACTGCAGATTACCTATGCAGTCTTACCAGTTATTGCACGTAAGGAATATTACAGGGTATTGCACGTTATGTACGTATGAACAACAAGACCACCACAGGAAATATTGCACGTTGTGCATAAGAACAACGAGACCACCATGGGGGAATATTGAACAACAAGAACACTTGAAATATTGCACGTAAAGTAATACTGCATAGTGGTAGTAGTAATAATAAATATAGCTGCAAGCAGCGATGGTGGATTCCTCCTGGAACAATTCATGAAATTGATATGTAATTCAAAATGCAATATGCAAGTTTGGTGTGAATACATCCAAGACTGTAGCCCCCTGTGCTGTAACGGACAAAGGATTGTGAACATCAAAAATCCTATTGATAACTTTTGTAAAGGGTTGATCATCTGACGATGACAATTGCCAATCCTGGGGAAGGTTGGACAAAAGTTGTAGGAGTAGAAAAATGTTTCCTAAATCTATATTATACAGAAAAATCTAGAAGTAGAAATTAACATTTGCAAAAGGGGGTATGTCTTAAAGGTGGCTCTTCCCTTGATTTTGCTCAGCCAATGTGGCTCTTGTGAAAAAAATAGTTAGTATCACTGTTGTAGTGTGTTGTTGGCGGCATATCAAGTTTGGCGTTGATTTCTCAGATTTGTTGATTTTCATAGGAATCATAAGATGAACTTCCTGTTTAGTTGTGTTATTATTAAATTAAAAAGGCTGTAGCGGACAAACGGTTTGGAATATCAAAAAACTTTTGACAGATTTTATGAGGCTTAGTCTGAATGGGGACGATTGGATTTGAATTGTAGAAGTAGTAGCGAAAAAACATGTTTCATAAATTTATATTGTACAGAAAAATCTAAAGATTTGCCATTATGAGTTTCTGAAGCTTTTTTGTTCGTCATGAGGAATGAGGCACATGGAATGAATTTCAGGATTCTAGGACGAAAGAGCATCACTTTTAAAAAGGCATATTGGGGTGTGGCCTGTAGTGCCCCCTTGGCTGTAGCGGACAAAAAATTATGAAAATCAAAAATCCTATTGATAAATTTTGTGAGGGTTCTTGTGACGATAATAACTGCAAATTATGGGGAAGATTGGGCAAACATTTTAGGAGGAGTAGCGAAAAAAACACATTTGATAAATTTATGTTGTACAGAAAAATCTATGGGTTTTCCACTACAGGTTGTTCTGACTTTTTTGTTTATCGTGACAAATAAGGCATCTGTAATGAATTTCAGGATTCCAGGACAAAAGGGGTACAAATGGCATCACTTTTAAAAAGGACGCAAATGGTCAAATTAGGGCGTGGCCTGTAGCGCCCCCTTTCGTCTCAAGTGGACCAAAATGGGTGTGGTAGTTCATAATGTTGTACTGTTTCACCATGCCAAAAATCGCAACTTTTTACTTCTGTGATCCAAGGGCTGCCATTGACTTAGATGCTACAAAATTCGGAATTCCTACAATAACAATAGGTTTCCTCCTGACGGAGGAATCTTAATAAACTTTGCTCAGAAGTAGAGCAGCTGACTGCAAGTACATGTGCCAGTCACATGGCTTCAGATCAAATCTAAATTAATTAAAAATATAGCTGCGAGCAGCGATGGTGGATTCCTCCTGGAACAGTTTATGGAATTGATATGTAATTCAAATGAACAAAAGAATGAAGAAAGGAAAACAAGGCAATGGTGTGAATACATCCAAGACTGTAGTGACCCCTGTGCTGCAAGGGACAAAGGATTTAATATGTGACATATGAGTACAATGGCAATATGAACACAAGAATGAAGAGAGAAAAAAAGGCTATATTTTCAATTAGTGAAGAAGTATGAACATTGTGCCATAAATCTAAACTTTTTACTCATTTGGTCCAAGGGCTGCCATATACTTCCACTTTACAAGAACAATGTAATTGTCGTGTAATTCAAAGTGCACCATCCAAGTTTGGTGTGGCTATGTCAAAGATTTGCTGAGATACGAGACAACTACCAGTGTCATGATCCATCCAGCAGCCAATAGCAGGGTGAAGGTGGGGGCTTACTCAGCCCACTGTGTCAACAGACTCTTGTGGTGTGAGTTTTTTTTGGAGCCACTGGGTCTGGCATGACAGAGAGAGGATTTGCAAGACAGCCTTAGCCTTTAGCCAAGCAGTCACATTTCAAATATTCATCATTAAGGTGGTCTGTGGCTCCACCTATGGCTGATTATGTGTAATTGAAGGTGGGGTGTGGCCCTTAGCGCCCCCTTGACTCTAGCAGACAAACAAAATCTAAAATGTTATTGATAGCATTTGTGAGGGTTTTTCTGACGATGATAACTGGCAAGGACGAAGAAGATTGGACAAAAGTTGTAGGAGTGGCAAAAAAGCACGTCTCATGAGTTTATGATGTACAGAAAAATCTAAGGACTTCATTATAAGTTGTTGAGACTTTTTTGTTCATTGTGACAAATAAGGCATCTGTAATGAATTTCAGGATTTAAGGACAAAAGGACTACAAATGACATCACTTTGAAAAAGGACACAAATGGTTGGTCAAATTGGGGCGTGTCCTGTAGCGCCCCCTTTGGTCTCAAGGGAACCAAAATGGATGTGGTATCTTATAATGTGGTATTGTTTCACCATGCCAAAAATCTCAACTTTTTATCGGACAAACATTGTAGGAATACTATCAAAAATACATATTTTATTTATGTATATTGTACAGAAAAATGTAAAGATTTGCCATTATGAGTTGTTGAGGCTTTTTTGTTTGTCATGAGGAATGAGGCACATGGAATGAATTTCAAGATTATAGGACGAAAGACATACAAGTGGCATCACTTAGAAACAGAACGATTTGGGGTGTGGCCCTTAGCGCCCTCTTGACTCTAGCTGATAAACAATAATGAAAATCAAAAATCGTATTGATAACTTTTGTGAGGGTTCTTCTGATGATGATAACTGGCAAGGATGAAGAAGATTGGACAAAAATTGTAGGAGGAGTGGTAAAAAAAAAAAAAAAAGCATGTCTCATGAGTTTATGATGTACAGAAAAATCTAAGGACTTGCCATTATAAGTTGAGACTTTTTTGTTCATTGTGACAAATAAGGAATCTGTAATGAATTTCAGGACTTTAGGACAAAAGGACTACAAATGACATCACTTTGAAAAAGGACACAAATGGTTGGTCAAATTGGGGCGTGGCCTGTAGCGCCCCCTTTGGTCTCAAGGTAACCAAAATGGGTGTGGTATCTTATAATGTGGTATTGTTTCACCATGCCAGAAATCTCAACTCTTTACCGCTGTGATCCAAGGGCTGCCATCAAACCCATGTTACAATGGGAATAATAATAATAATACCTGCAATAACAATAGGTTTCCTCCTGACGGAGGAATCCTAATAATACCTACAATAACAATAGTTTTCCTCCTGACGGAGGAATCCTAAAAACGATGCAACGGTAGCATCATATGAACCTGATGCAGAGGACAGAGCATCTTATGAAATTGATGCATAACGGAACTCGTGCCATTCACTTTTCATGCATAAATAACTAGCACTATATATGTAATCAATACTCATCTATAATACTTATTTCTAAACTGTATGTTCAACGTACAACATGCAAACTTAGTATTTCCTTGACTTCCTTCTCCCCAGCGTTTACTATTGGCCAGTGCTGTACTATAGAACATTTCACACAGAGCTTTACCACTTTAAAATTTGTGAAAAGTATGTTTAAGGTTATAGACCAGATTATATTTCTAAGTAACATACTATTCCTAAGTGCCATTCAATTCTTACTTTTGTTAGGATGAAAGAATAGCCTAATGGGCCTTGTCAACACCGGCTATAAACACAGCCTACCTTAACGTTTGCCGGCCGGCAAAATTTTGCTGGCGGACATAAATGCAGTACAAAAATAATGTTGAATCTTACTTGTGAAAAGTAATCCCCCGACTCCTGTTGGCAATCCTACGCTGCAGAGTGCTCTGCATAGTGCTCTGGCATTTTATATATTTATGCTGTCTATTGCAGAGACATATAAGAGGCTGTCTGTTACGATCTGGTTAATGACACCCTTTCAAGATGGCGGCCGTATTTCTTGCTTTTCAGCAGCCAAAGGGGCGTCTACCTTTCTAATGTCTACGTAGCCACATATACAACTGTATATATGGTCTACATGGATGTTCCTCTTGAAGTCACACACTTCAGACACCATTAACCAATGTTAATCATATGCCAAGCGCCTCCAGCGGCGTAGGGTGGTATCGAACCCCGGTCACATGATTGCAAGGCGGTGTCGTTGTCCATTTTTTATTATTATTCATCTTTTATCTGCTTTTATCATCTTTACGGTAGTCTCTTTGTGGATGGGAAAACGCACAGGCCAATCACTTACGAGTTAAGCCATCCCACGTGATTCCACTCATCCAGTCAAAACTTCTAGGCGGTAAACATTGAGAAGATGTACAGCAGTTAGATGAGTTTTCGGCGAGACACGAAAAGACGATAGAAAGAAAAATAAACAAACCACGTGAGAGACACGGACGAGTGAGACAGAGAAAGTGAGACACACGGAGGAGTGAGACAGAAAGGCAGAGACACAAGACAGACGGGGAGAAAAATGTGAGGCTCTCAAAAAAAGAAAAGTGGACAGCGAAAATAGGGCATTTAATCCAGAATGCACAAACTCCTTTCTGTTCATACTGGGTAAATGTTAGGCTACTCCAAATGAAATTGGTTGATCTCCAAGCAGATGTAGCCCTAGAAGAGCAGTTTGTATGAACTGACCCTTATACTTTCTGGCTCCAAATGGTCCCTGAAACAGCTTTCACAGGTCAGAGGAAAGTAGCCCTATACCTCTTGACCATGTTGGGCTCCACACACAACTGTAAGGCAGCATCCTCCACAATGAACATGATCAAAACAAAATATCATTCCAGGATCACCAATGAGCACCACCACATGTGTATGAAAATGGCCCTGACTCCATTTAAGCCCACATTTAAAATCCTGGCAGGACAAGCTAGAGCTCAATTCTCTCAATATGTTGAGATTTCATATTTGAATTGTTTCAATTAAGGGTATGCATTTTTTTATTCAAGCTTAAATATATATATTTTTTAAGTCATGCCCTTTATTTTAATGTGCACATTGTGCATATTTTTTAAGTTCAGTTCTGTGTTACATGACAATAAATATTGTCAGAAAGTTTTGAATTGTCCTGAAATCAAGTTAGACATTATGATCTTCAGGACCTTTGCTTCATGTCATTTTCTCGAACTGGACCTCTTTACATTTAAGTTGAATACCCCTGGTCTACATCAAAACTGAATCTGCGTTTAAGAAAGTCAGCGACCGGATAGATTTTGTAAATTATTTTAAGATGAGTCTCCTTGATTTTGGGGGAGATGGGCCATTTAATAAATTTGAAATGTGATTTTTCTATAGGCATTGCACTCAGATTCAAAACCTGTACAGACAAACCCCTTTGAAAGTATCAGTAATAAGTTTGTTATTACATTTGCTGTCAAGCAATGTAAGATCCTTTACGACTAAAATGGGTGGTATGGGTCTTGTTCTTGCATACAACATTGTGCCTCGAATTAGTTGTAATAATGGTACAGGTATTGTGTTGCTGATCTTAATAAATTGTCTAGACATACAATTTTTATTTATTTATATTTATCTAAGAAATCCTTGTACAGTAATCCCTCGCTATATCACGGTTCACTTTTCACGGTTTCACTACTTCACGTTTTTTTAAATCGTGCATTGTGTTTATGCATTCTGATTGGCTGAACAGTCTCTCTGCTTCTTCTTTACCTGTGCGTCAATAACGTTGCGTTTTACTGTAATACTGTATGTACTGTACACATGCAAAACAGCTAGCCAAATAAAATACACGTAAATGTCTCTTGTACAAGCAAATTATCTTAACCAATAATGTCTACCAAACGTTCTGCACCGACAAAAGCACCTGTGGTCGGGCCCAAAAGGCAGAGAAAGATGTTAACAGTCGCAGAAAAAGTTAAACTTCTGGACATGCTAAAAGAGGTTAAAAGCTGTGTGGCTGTAGGTCGGCATCACGGAATGCATGAATCTTTAATTTAAATTTAATCATACAGTATAATAATTGTAAAAAAATTAAAGGTTTCTACGTCACGGATTTCACTAATCACGGTTGCTTTTTGGAACGTAACCCCCGTGAAAAACGGGGGTTGAAATACTGTACTCCAAAAAAGTACCATTATCATCAATAATATCTTTAACAAACAACACCCTTTTCATACCAATCAGAATTAAAGAAGGATTTCATATTGATTACAATGACCCTATTGTTCCACAAGGTGGATCCCTGAGGAGAAAAGTTATGGGTGAATATGATCCTCCAATACTGTAGAATTTGTTTGTGGAAGTTAGTTTAATGGGAATTCTGGTCAGCTCAAAATCACACTGGAGGAGAAAATCAAGCCCACATACTTTTTAAATAACATTTCTAGGTATGTGAAACCACATAAATTCTGGTTGGGAAAGACAAGTTTTCAACCAATTAATTAAGGTTCCAAACATTGATTCAAAATCCAAAGCTTTGATATCACCCGTATCATATTCTTTAACAAGCTGTGATTTCTTAATGAGTTTTCATTCTCCACAGAAATTGAAAAATGACTGAATTAGCTTTTTAAACATTATCAGGAGATACAGGGATTGACTAGGATAAATTACTTTGGAAGCACTTTCTGCTTTAGATAAAACAACTCTACCAAGGATGGTGAGGTCTCTGGTAAGCCAGCGACTTGAAAAATTAACATCTTCCCTTCTGAGAGCATGACAAGACAAGACTATCCCTAAATATTTCACTTCAGATTTAACCTCTACTGAAGAAATGATGGAATCCGTAGAAGAGTGGATGGGAATTAGCTCACATTTTTTAACATTGAGGGTCAATCCTGAAGCTTTAGAAAAAATCGATACTTGCCTTACTAAGGCAAGGTCAACATGGATTTGTCCTTTAAAAGAAGTGCAGTGTCGTCAGCAAATTGACTAATTTTAAATTCCCTATCAAAAATGGAGATCCCATGCAACTCAGAATTGTGAGTAATGAGCAGTATGAGTGATCGGGTGGCTAGAATAAACAACTTGGGAGAGATCGGGCAACCTTGTCTAATACCACGGAGTACCTCAAACCTAGGGGTTAAACCAGGATTAATGGACACAGAGCTATATATGTCGTTATAAAACATCTTAATTTTGTCACAGAATCTGGTCCCAAAACATAAAAATTCCAAAATGTCAAATAAAAAAGGTATGTTCAACACTATCAAAAGCCATTCCAAAATGTCAAATAAAAAGGTATGTTCAACAGTATCGAAAGGTAATCGGTCTCCAGTTATCCAGTAAAAGAGGATCTTTGTTGGGTTTGGGGATAAGTGTGATGAAACCATGTTTCATTGTGGGAGAGAGATTACCTGCTACAATCTAAATATGTAAAATGGAGTAATTACCTGAAGCTCGGAGCTCGGAGCAGAACCGCTGCTCCTCCACGTCGAGCGGAGCCAGCTGAGGTGGCTCGGGCATCTGTTTCGGATGCCTCCTGGACGCCTCCCTCGGGCGGCCCCGGGAAAGACCTAGGACACGCTGGAGGGACTATGTCTCTCGGCTGGCCTGGGAACTGTTGAAGAAAGTGTTTTGTCCGTCTCTTCATAAACGGAGTGACAGTTCAGTTGAGTTCTGGATTAAATAAGTATTTAACAACCTGCAGATTGGGAGAGAAATGACCAGACCTCTGGCAACAAAAGGAAGACAGTACAAGGCTTAGGTCTCAATCATGGCTCTCTCCCGGACGAAAGCAAGAGAGCATTCTTTTATAGGGCACAAGAATGTAAACATAGATAGTGACAGTCAGGCGGTAATGACGTTACAACAGTCTTCATAGTACAAAGGAAATCTAATTTCTTCCACAGAACGCCTCAGGATCCCCCCGGAGGAGCTGGAGGAGGTGTGTGCAGTGAGGGAAGTCTGGGCCTCCCTGCTCAGACTGCTGCCCCGCGACCCGGCCCCGGATAAGCGGAAGAAAATCGATGGATGGATGGGACATTTCCAAACCACCAACTTCCATAACCAGCTGCTTAACTTCAGTACAGAACTCCACATTCTCCAAAAGAGTATTGTTAAACTTCCATACGGACTGAATGCCATTCACTCTTCTATCTGGTGTTACGGTCTGGCTCAAGGACGGCAACTAAGACCGGGAGAGGAGACGAGATTTAAATATAAGCGTTTCGTGTTTTTTTAAATACAGAAAAAATGAGCAAAAGATCAGTGTCTGTAATCAGTAGTGTAGGCGTGTATGGATGCATGTGAGTGTATGAGTGCAAAAATAACAAGGAACACAGGAAAACACAGCCGAGCCGTGGCGTCTTCCTCAAACGGCGTGGATCGGTGAGAGCCCGCGAGAACAGCCAGCGTGGAGATAAATACACGTTGCATGCCCAGGTGTAGCAAATCTCCTGATGGTCCCACCTCTGCTGAACCTAGGACAACAAAAATCAACCAGCATCCCGCAAATAACACACCCCCCAACATAGAAGGTGGGGCCGTCACACTGGGGAAAGTGTCAAGGATATTCAGATTCAGATTACTTTATTGATCCCGAGGGAAACTCCTTCGTATCAACGGCACACAATCTCGCAAAGCACACAAGGGTAAGGGTGTGAGGTAAAAGATTAGAAGGTGTACACAGGGATAGAGGGGTGGGGGCAATAACAATAAGTAAAAAAAACGGTAGGTGAGGTGAGGTGAATATATATATATAACACGATGATCATTCAGGTACGATGCTGAGATTTCACATCCAGTAACCTCATAGATTATTTGAGATCAACCAATAATCCAATCTTGAGCACTGGCCGTCATGAGATGAGTTGAACCAGGTAAATTTAAGTTTATCTGGGTTCTTCATTCTCCAATAGTCTATTAAATTGTGCTTTGTGGTCAAATCAAGGCTTTAAGCCTAATTTATGCTCCCGCGCCACTCCCTACGCCGGGGGCGTGGCGCGGTTGTTGAGCATTCGAAGTTCCGCGTCGAGGGTCTGCGTTTACTCTGCAATTCACTGGCATGCCGCCAGGGGTGTGTGGCTGTGTGGTTTCAATCCTTGCTCTTTCTTCCGGTCATTTCCTTTATAATGTCTATGCCATATGGTACCAACCATAGACATTTAACTTTATAATTTATTTATAACATTTAACTTTATAATGTCTATGGTACCAACAATAAACAACTGCAAGCAATGGAGACCGAGCAGGAGCTGCTGTTTTTGGAGTGGGAGCTCATCGGTTAACTGTGAACTATACATGGTGTGCAAACTGTGTTGTTCTGAAAATAAATATCAAAACAACTCTTTGAAAACAAACTTGTGTGTTTTATTCTTCTGTATTAAATAATTAACACATTTAAGCACGCACATGACTGATGATGTAGCACTCGGCTTCTGATATTGCTACTCATGCACTCGGCGACCTCCAGCCCCATGTTTTGCGCAATCTCCCTGCATGAGTTCGTACTCATTTGGTAGTCTTTGTAATCTTTCATAGAGGAGTTGTATACATGGTCATATTTTCTGACCTCCTCGATTAATCGCTCGTCTCCTTGGGCCATCGTTATTACCGGTCCAGAAGAACTTTAAAAATGGCGCGGTAGAACGAAAGACCAAAACTGAAAAAGCAGCTGCCGGAAATGACGTTCTGAGCGGACCAATCACAGCGCTTGTGCCGCCGACAACGCAACGCGGAGTCAGGATTTTTTGGAGGTGCGCGGAGGGGCAATGCGGGAGGGGCGGCGCTGCCGGTGGAGCACGGCGGGGGACGCATCGCGGGAGCATAAACTAGGCTTCATATCTCATCACGTGTGACAGTGTCTCTTTGATGGTAAGCGGTCTAACCAAAGATCAGAGGCCAGATTGAAATCCCCCCCAAATATTACTCGATCTGTTGAAAAAAGTGTTTTCCATTCTGCTAAGCAATCACTTAAGGATGAAAAAAGAATCTTGTTCAGTGCTCTATTATTATAACAACCATACACACATACCAAAATGTAATTTGTACCCTTCAATTCTGCTGCAACCATTAACCAATAGCCAGTTGAGTCACTTTTATGGTCAATAATTTTCCCAGGAAATCTGTTAAGTAGAATCATAACTCCTGCCGAATGTGTCGTTCCATGACTGAAAAAATAGTCTCCCCATTGCAATTTCCAAAACTTCGTGTCAGCCTCAGATGAGTGGGTTTCTTGCAAAAAAACACAATTAGCCTTTTTCTCCATACAGAAAAGAAAAATAGCCTTACGTTTAACATTATCTTTCAGCCCCCTAGAATTTAAAGAAATAAAGGATAACATTTAGGTAACAAGTATACTCTATAGATAAAGCCCACAAGTGTATAACGATGTGCAGGAATGAGCAGATAGTCCACAATCCACATTTAGTGAGTACAACCAACCCTTCATATACCGTAGACGGTGTAAATGCAAAAACTACAAACCGAACAGCTATTATAGCAAAGTCCTTCCATTACTTCCACAAGAAATCAACATGAACATGACAACAGCCTCCACATACTGGCACGCACAAACATTCCATACATAAACATAAATAACCATACTTTAACCACTACGTCTGGTCATTAAAACTCTTAGGTAAAGTGCTAACCTATAAAACAAAGTGCAAGTGAGAATTATCGGAGTGTTTAAATGTCAACCAAACAACCAACTAGCTCCTCATAAAAACGGTAGCGCAGTCAGTAAAAGCCAGTCAAGGACAGTGTTCAGTCAGGGTCCATGGTCAGGGTCCACTCTTTGGTTATCAATCAGAGCATATCCTTTCTTCAAGAATGCCCTTTTACCTGCCTTTCTGGCTTCTTGAACCAGTGGCCACAGCTTTGTATGCGCAGCTCGGTCTTCTTTCGAGAAGTCTTCTTTGAAGCGTATGTGCATGTCCCTACACACCCTCGCATCCTTCAACTTCTTCCATACCTCATCTCGCATCGTTCTCATCCCGAACTGAATGATGATTGCCCTCGGTGTGTTGTGTGTCTCTTCCTTCCCAGCCGGTGAATGGTGTCCACGGTGTCCCGCAGCTTCTCCACAGACACTGGAACAACTCTTGTCAGTATCCCGATGACAACTTCTCTCACATCCTCTCCATCCTTTTCAGGGTGACCAATCATCCTAAGATTCCATCTTCTTTTGTATCGAGTTTGCTCTGCACATGTTTCCTTCAGTAGGTTATTTTCTCTCTGTAAGAATCTCTCTTCTGAAGCACACAGATTTCTTCTTTATTTTCTTTGATGGAAGTTGCGTTGGCCTCAATACGCCTGTCGAAACTTTTCAAAAGTTCTGTGCGCTCGTCCATTTTAGTGGACAGGGCTTGAATAGCTTGCATGAGCACCGCGCCATTATCCGCATCCTCACTACCTGCCTGGGGTCTTTGATTTTTGGTTTTGGCTGTTTAATGGATGTATGGTCTTTGTTAAGTTTGTCATCTTTGGATGAGTGATGCACCGTGTCCATCTCTACGCCGTCAGGATTTCCACACGCCTCGAGGGTAGCAGCCATGGTGTAGTTGTGATCGAACATGAGTTTAGGACGAGTTAGAAAAAGAGGAAAAAGAAAGCCAGTCTAATGGAGGGATTGTAACACTAATTTTCACATTTCCAGGACTAATGGAGCTTTTCCACCGCAAATGTAGCACGACTCGACTCGACTCGGTTTGGTAGTAAACACGGGTGGTTTTCCACCGCAAATAGTACTGCAAATAGTACCTCCTGGTTGTCGGCGAAAGGGGCGTGACGTAGGCTGTGACGTATTTTTGTACGCGACGTAAATAACACCAACGCAACCCACAAGTGGACAGAACCCACCTAAAACCCTATTATTAATTTTAGCCATGTTGACGAACTAGTCTTTTGTAAATTATCTGACTTTTAAAAAGCTTGTAGACTGTTGGTGTAATGGACTGTATCTGATACTAATAAGTATTAGCTGCGGCGCTGTTGCTTTATGTCGCTCTCGTGACTTCGTCACACTTTCTGGCCAATCAATGGCCGGCCGTCTGTCGACGTCACCTTTTAGCTCGACTCAGCTCGCTTGGTACCTAGAGCGAGAAGGTATTAAAAAAAGTACCCGCTACCAAGTACCAGGTACCATGGAACTGCGGTGGAAACGCCAAAAATGCGAGCCGAGTCGAGTCGAGCTGATACCATGCGGTGGAAAAGCGCCATAAGATTATAATATATCACGGAGCCTGCAAAAGGTGCAACTACTCACTCCGCCATCTTGATAAAAAACCCCACAGAGAAGACGTTTGCGGAGGTGGTCTGTACCATAGACATGTATAAAGTCTAATGTCTATGGTCTGTACGACCACTAAACCGGTCGACGCTGGGAACGGCAAGAACTTAAAAAATGTCAGTGTAGGAAAAAAGCAACTGCTGGAAATGACGTTCTGAGTGGACCAATCACAGCGCTTGCGAGCTGCAGCAACGCGACGCGTAGTTAGGATTTTTGGAGGTGCACGTCAGGCTACAGTGTGGGGGTCTGCGTAGGCTGCGTAGCTATGCGATCGACTCGACCACGAACTGGTCGGGGCTGGGAACGGGAAGAACTTTAAAAATGCCGGTGTAGGAAAAAAGCACCTGCCGGAAATTACGTTCTGAGCAGACCAATCACTTTTTCTGCAATACCTACGCCGTAGCTACGCCGTCGACCTGATGCAGAAGCACAAACTAGGCTTCAATATGTACACATATGTAAAACAGCTTGCCACATTTACGGTACGTACGTGCACATTTTCTTGCAATTTCAAGTTTCTCTAAAACCCATAATGTCGACAAAACGTTCTGCACCGACAAAGGCACCTGCGGTCAGGCCCAAAAGGCAGAGGAAGATGCTAACTATCGCAGTAAGAGTTAAACTTCTGGACATGTTAAAGGAAGGTAAAAGCTATGCAGCTGTAGGTAGGCATTACGAAATTAATGAATCTTCTGTTCATTTCAATGTATAATAGAGTATTTAATTGTATAATAATTGTAAAAAAAAAATAAAGGTTTCTACTTCACGGATTTTGCCTATCACAGGTTCTTTTTGGAACGTAATCCCCGCGAAAAACAAGGGTTCGCTGTACACCTGCTTTGGTTATCCTCCAATAAAAATGTCTAAACAATTAAATAAAATGGATGACAGAACAACACTACACCAGTGTATCTAAAAGTGGGTCTTCTCACTAGGTTGAATATAATCCACACATATCCTATATTGAAGCTAGTGGATGGTTTTGAGCGAGTGGCGGTGGCACACAAGTAAGCTGAGGTAGATGGTGACATCCTCCTTTGTGACCACAGTAATGGGGCTGCCCCTGCCTGAGAGTAGCATCTCCCTGCAGGCTGCCAGTCTGCATGGCTGCTGGACTGTGTCTTCATACTCTTCCACCAGGTATGACACCTGTGTCTGGGAAACTCCAAAAACATTTGTAGACTTTTGGAGTGCTGAAACTGAAAAAAATCAATTAAAAAAAAATAATAAAAATAATAAAAAAATCTACACTAATCCACATTAACAAGATTACAAATCAAGAGTGTTTTAATTCAATGCGACAGATTATGATAATGTCCACAGCAAGGGTATAGTTTTGTTGTGAATGTGAATATGGACAAAACATTTCCACCCAAACATGCTAACCCTACCCTCAGTTTGGTTCCTAAATGGTCTTTTGATTGTGGCACATTCCTATGGCAGATGCTATAATGTTATTCTATGTTGTTAAAGAGAACTTTAGGGTGCCACTTTGGTTGGCTTGTAGAGGCAGACTCTCAGGTGTGTAGCTCCCCAGTTCCCTCTACATCACCTCAGCCTGGGAACAGGCCGGCAGGTCCATGGACACCTAAGACACCAACTTTATAAACTATATTCTTATAAAATCTTGAAGAAAAAAAAATACACCAACCGTAACTTTGAGTGTTCAAAAGTGGTAGATGTTCTGTACCAAGAAAAGTAAGATGTATTTCTTCCGAATTGGTATTGCTACTTTTACCTTTGGACATGAGGTCCTTCAAGACACTGCATGTAAAGGGCTACGCTATTGCAACAACTGAATGTGAACCTGAAGGCATCTCTTCAGGAGTTGCTTTCTCTCTCTGCGGAAGTATGATGCATCTTTTGGAAATGGTACTGAACTGAAGTGACAATAACAACTTGTGAAGTGTCAAACATACACATGTAACAACATTTTTTTTCCATGTGCTCCACCCTGGCTGTGGAAGACACTTTGTACACCTTGTCCTTAAACATGCTGAAGCTTCTGCAACCAAAACCTTAAATAGTAAAACCTAAAAAGCAGTAAATAGTAAAACCTCTGGCTTGTTGTTCAGTATCCAAGGAGATGTAAATCTATCCAAGGATACTGAACACATTTCACGTTTCTGTTCCAATTGTTGAGTGCTTTGACACGGAATTATCAAGACATCGACGGCAATTTTTAATAGACAATAATATCATTTTACATGAAGATTTTTTTTCTTCATGTAAAATCAAATCATTCAAAACAAAAGCAGCGTCAGTGCTTCAACCATCTTTATTTACATGCACAATTTGTTGTATAGCATAGCCTACGTTACAATCCTTAGTGGGTACATCATGAGCTGATGGGAAAGAGAAAGTATAGACAGTGTGAGTATTTCTTAAATACGTTCAAAGTCAAATACAGGTTAATTTATCTACATTAGTAAATTGGATAACAGCAAATACGAAATTTACATGGTGAGTAGGCTACTCCTACAACTAGTTGCGTGATATGACGTTGGCCGTTGGTATCATAATATGCCAAAATTAGTTACATTTATAATTATTAATAATTATAATAATTAATAATTGTATTACACCACATCGAAGTAGACATACAGACCAAAGTCATTAATTGACTTCATTTCTAACTTATCCTTGGACTAGTCTACAACGCATTTCAGAGGCTACACAGGCCGTTTTTCAAAGTGTGCCATGCCTGCCCATCTTAGTAACCCATCTACACTCATCTTCGCTCATCTGAAGCCAAGACTTGGTATTGCGGAGACCGGGCAATCTAAGGCACATAGAGAAAACGTAGCATACGCCAAATATGAACATTTATGTGAACGAATAGAAACAAAAGTGAATTAAGATGTTTTCCCTGGAACAAAAGAGTAGAATGAGAGAATGCAGAAAAGCCTGCACACAAGATTTGCTACAAGACAAATCAGGCAATATTTCGAATGTAGCGGTTGTAAACTTTTTTTCAGCTACGTTTATGTTATAGGCCTATTATTTAGAACTAGATGCTGAACTTAAATCCCGCATGATACGGCCTTACCACTGCTCAAATTGACATTTTAATCATTTAGCAGAGGCTTTTTGTCCTAAGCGACGTTCCGTGGTTTTTGAACCTACAACTTATTCATGCAATTCTACTATTCCACTCCCCTATTTCTTTGATAGAATTTGGCCAAAATTCAAGATAGGTTTCTACACCTTTACAGTATGTATTCATACAAGGCATTTGTAAAATGCTGTACATGGTAAAATACTATTATTTCACCACCTGTTGACAACACCTCCTTCAATACCAAAGGGGAGAGCACCAAGGCAGATGTTTTAACAGACACTTTAACTATTGTTCCCCCTTAGCACCTAAAAACTAGCATATTAGCTTCTCTGAGGCCTTTGTGTCTTCCATACCCAGATTATGTAGGACTAAATTTTTTTGTTGACAATTAACATTGTCTATGGCTAAACCATGGAAGCTTCTGTAGACCTAGTTTTATTCTATCCACTGTGGTAACGCTGGAGGTTTCCAGTATTACAGTGAGAAGGAACTGGCAGGATAATCCCATATGAACATAAAACATTTTCAATCAGGAAGGAAGTTCCCAGAATTATTACTAAAATCACAGGGACAAGGGGGATCGTAAACACTTACAAATCACACTGAATAACTCCACGTTTAGCTAACATCATTGCTCTTTACGACATTGTGGCATGAAAAGGTGCATGTGGCATGTGGCATGAAATGGAGGCAAGATCTTTTCAAAACAGTCCATTTCTCAGTCAGCTAGGGAAGTTAAAACAATACCTCTAAAGCAATAACATTCTTTCCAGCTTGTTCAGCAAACAGGCCAGCTTCAACAAGAAGGGCTGACCACTGGTTTGGCAAACATTGTGTCGCATCAGCTATAATTGAAAGGATATAATGATAGGCAAAGGAGGGTCAAACAATATTTCCATGAGTGTTACAGCTCATTGTGTAGATGGGTCCCTGAGACTTAAAAGTGTCTATTTACATGTATTTCACATTAGTCTATACAAATCTATTCATTATAACACGTTATTATAACATGTCATGGTCACAAAGTCCAGTGAACACAACTACGAATCTAGATTAAACTTTCTTTTTTGAAATTTGTCTCAAGAAACTTACTAAACTAAACCATCATGCGTAATTTTTTTATTAAAAAATACAGTACCCAATGTAATGCCCAATAAGAAAAAAAAGTCACACTATTATATCAAACATCAACTAGTGCTTGCATTTTAAAGTTATCTTCTCTTATGTTCCATAATTCAGGATGGTGAACTTTGTTCACTATTGTTTTCTCTGATGTTCTGGCAAGACTCTTTAGCTCGGAACCCAGCTCTGGGGGATAGTTTGTTTGGAGCTAGAGAAGCTCCCTGAGCTGATGTTAGCATTATCACCTGAGACGAGGTGAGAATCGAAGCTCAAGTCTAGGCAGTCGGCATCCATCAGTTCGTTACGGATAATACTGTCCATGTCACACTCAAGGCTACCATTAAACACATCTAAATCTAGATCTGTGTGGAAATGTTCTGGACCAAGCTGAAAAGTGGAGTTCTTGCTATGAGACTGCTGTAGATGCTGCTTAGCTTCATGGTGATCAGAGTTGTTTGTTATTCCCAGCCCCCCATTAGCAGATGCGGACAAACCAGCTTGCCAGGCAGGACACTGAATCTGGCAGACAGCAGTGGAACCTGCCTGGGTGAGCATGATGGGGTCCTTACGAAGCAGCATGACATTCCTTTTTGAGTTCTGGGAGCTGATGGAAGTGCTCGCTTGAGATATGAGCGGGTCCGACTGGGTGAGCATGACGTTGTTGGGGTTGTGCGACTCCATGTTCAACAGGTCTTGCAATGTCTGTTCGCTGAAGCGGGAGATGCAGGAGAAGGTGGCTTGCTTGTTCTCCTGGATGGTTTGCATGGGGGACTGGCGCAAGATGGTGACGGATGGCGGGCTGAAGACAGAGTTAGGGCCATAGCTGCCGGTGGGAACGACCAGACTGCTCCCTGAGCTGAAGGTAAACGAGGTCCCCTGCGCTTTGGCGCCATTCTCCTCCTCCCCAGGCGGCTTCTGGGATGCTGTCAGGCTGATGTTGTCCAGGAGATCGTCCATCAGGTTGTCAGAAAGCGGGTCATTGAGGTTCATGGTCCCGGCCAGATCAGAGAGGCCAGTAGGGCCTGTGGATGGGGACATGCTGCTGGGACTAGAAAAGAGCATGGGGGAAAGGGAAGAATCGTCATCAGGAACCTCGTCTAGCTCCAGGTTGGCAAGGATGGGGGAGAGGCGGCCACTGATGGTGCTGGCATTGGAGTTAGTGCGAGAACGGAAGTCCGTCCAGGCATCCAGCTCATCGCTGCTGCGAGAGGTGGGGCTTCCTGTCCACTTGGACAGACTAGATGAGCTCTCAGAACTGCCTTGCTGGGCAGCCTGGAGGGAGGCCTTCTTCTTGGTGGCACGCCCTCTGGCGCCTTTGATGTACTTGTTGCTGTTGTCCATGGAGACAGCCCGTCGCCGCGGAGCTTTGCCTCCCTTGCCACCCTCAGGGTTCATCATCCACCAGGAACTCTTCCCCGTCCCCTCGTTCTGAACCTTCACAAACCGGCTGTGGAGCGACAAGTTGTGCCGGATGGAATTCTGGAATGGAAAATAAACTTTTGTTTGGAATTGGGCATTTCTGGAAGTTTATATGCTTTATTATTATTATTAATATCATGCTATATTTTCTATCATATTGGGCAGTATGCTTATGCAGCTAAAAAGAATAACGCATTAGTAGATAAGATATATTCCTTCACAATTCATTATGGTGATCCATTTCTAGTTGCTGGGACAGATCTACAGAAGTTCTCAAGTGATATTCTGAAGCATGTAGAAAACAGGATGAGCTGGAGTGTGTGTGATCATACTCAGCAGCAGCAGAGACCATACTCATCTCTACAGATAAAAGGGGCTGTCAAATGAGATGGTGGGTTTGGGAGTGGTCCCTTAACTCTTGGCCAAACAGCAGCTTTACATTTATTCACTTAGGAGACACTTATTTAAGAGGGATGACGCTTGCAGTGTCAGTGCAGCATATAATCAAGGGCTAGAATTGCACGGTTGCAAGTCTACGAAACAGTGCAACAACGCATATCAAATACGTCAAAGCATGCATGACAACTGACTGTTTGACTCCAGTCTGAACAGGAATCTAATAGTACAATTAGATGATTAGATTAAATGTTATTGTCATTACACGCGTACAAGTACAGGATAACAAAATGCAGTTAGCATCCAACCAGAAGTGCAAAACAGGCAGCAGAAGCTGAATATATACAATGAGTATGTACAGGGTAGGGCTGCACGATTCTGGAAAAAATGCGTATCACGATTTCCTTGATAAAAACTGCAAAAACTTGAGCTCTGCGACTGTGCACTTTCTATACCACACTGTACACAGTGGGTCAGGATGCACTCGATTGCACAGCGGTAAGGTGACGGTGTTGCCCTGCCACATGCGCCAGGGTTCAGAGCTGTCAAAGTGCTCCTCAACCTATAGCTTGTAGCAGTGCTTGGCCTTTTTGATGACCCTCTTCAAGTCATCCCTGAATAAACTGTAGGCCTGTTGTCACCAGACCTGAAGGCAGTGTTGCGAGCCTTCAGCAGGAGTCGCAACTCTCTGTTCATCCATGGCTTTTGGGTTTGTATCGATCCATTTCTATGTTGTGACACTGTCAACGGTGGTGTTGATATATTCCAGTACAGAGGTGTAGGTATCAATGTCCGAGTGAGAGCCACAGGTAGCCTGAGAAGCAAACTCACTCCAATCTGTGTGTCACAGTTACACTGTGAATGTAAAATAAATAGGCTGATGCTAGTCCACTCAAATACGGTATTGTAATACTGCATTGTACTCTACTTAAAAGTGTAAGTATCCCTATAGACCAGGGGTATTCAACTAAAATGTAAAGAGGTCGAGTTCGAGAAAATTACATGAAGCGAAGGCCTGGAAGATCATAATGTCTAACTTAGTGTAATATATATTTAAGTGGCCTAGTACTTTTAAGAACATCTGCATCTAATCTATACCTGCCTTGTAAATCAATGATTTCAGGACAATTCAAAACTTTCTGACAATATTTATTGTCACGTAACACAGAACTGAACTTAAAAAATATGTACAATGTGCCCATTAAATAAAGGGCATGACTTAAAAAAATATATATTTAAGCTTGAATTTAAAAAAAATGCATACCCTTAATTGAAACAATTCAAATATGAAATCTCAACATATCTTATACATTGAACTATTTAACTTTACAATTATATTTGCTTATATTCAACTCCCCCACTTTTTTGCTCAGAGAATTGAGCTCTAGCTTGTCCTGCCAGGATTTTAAACCTGGGCTTAAATGGAGTTAGGGCCATTTTCATATAATGTGGAGGTGATCATTGGTGATCCTGGAATGATATTTTGTTTTGATCTTGTTCATTGTGGAGGATGCTGCCTTACAGTTGTGTGTGGAGCCCAACATGGTCAAGAGGTATAGTGCTACTTTCCTCTGACCTGTGAAAGCTGTTTCAGGGACCATTTGGAGCCAGAAAGTAGAAGGATCAGTTCATACAAACTGCTCTTCTAGGGCTACATCTGCTTGGAGATCAACCAATTGTATTTGGAGAAGCCTAACATTTACCCATTTAAAAGTAGTATAAACAGAAAGGAGTCTGTGCATTCTGGATTAAATGCCCTATTTTCGCTGTCTACTTTTCTTTTTTTGAGAGCCATTTTCCTCACATTTGTCTCTCCCTTTCTGTCTCACTCCTCTGTGCGTCTCCCTTTCTCTGTCTCACTTGTCTGTGTCTCTCATGTGGTTTATGTTTATTTTTCTTTCTATCGTCTTTTCGTGTCTCGCCGAAAACTCTAATCTAACTGCTGTGCATTTTCTCAATGTGCATCTTCTCAATGCGCCTACAATACAAAGTTCTGACTGGATTAGTGGAATCACGTGGGATGGCTTAACTCGTATGAGATTGGCCTGTGCGTTTTCCCATCCACAAACCGACTACCGTAAAGACGATAAAAGCAGCGCCGGTTCAAATAGAAGTGCTCCGTCCCGATTTTAAATCGTAAACCTCTGTTTGGGCTGTAGGTCCGGGTCCGTATGTGACAGCTTCTGGGTCCGGACCCAGACCGCGGTCCGCCAGTTAGTGACCTCCTCTATAGACCATGAAAGTTTGGACAGGAAGAACAATCTATGCAAGGTTATGGTTAAATTAAGATACATTGTGTCAAACACTGTGTACTACCTACTAGATACAAAAGTCAAGGTACTATACACAGGTAGTAAAGGTGGGTATTATATGATCTAGTCTCAATCTACCATACTGTATGGTACTGCAGGATGGCTGAAGTACTTTGCACAGGTTATTTTCATTATAGTATACCTGTATTCTAAATTCAATGCACAAACACAAAATCAGCCTTTGGAGGGTGACTAACGGAAAATTGCTTTGAGACAAGAGGAAAAAAACACTGGACAAGCAATGGTATATATACAGTCTTTGGGGTTTGGGGTATAAGCATGCATCATCTGATGCATTGATGCAATGCACTCGTGAACAGTGGAGCAACAAAACTAATTAACACATAAGTATTTTAAATGTAAGCTTACATTACAATCCACAACCTCTTATATTTACCCTTGCTAAAATGCATACATTAATGATCCTGTTACAACCAGTCCAGATGTCCAGGCTGGGTTGATAACCTACAGAGACCTCTAAGGAGGAGAGGAGAGTGTGGTTCACTGTCAATAGTCTTCAACCCTGGTCTTCAGGACCCACTTTCCTGTATGTGCAAGAATGTTTCCCTCGTACAGCATACCATTTTTAAGTTGTATTCCATAATACAGAATTTACATAGAATAATGCTCCATGATGTGAGCCTTGCATAGCTACTGTTGAAGAAAGTGTTTTGTCCGTCTCTTCATAAACGGAGTGACAGTTCAGTTGAGTTCTGGATTAAATAAGTATTTAACAACCTGCAGATTGGGAGAGAAATGACCAGACCTCTGGCAACAAAATGAAGACAGTACAAAGCTTAGGTCTCAATCATGGCTCTCTCTCGGAAGAAGGCAAGAGAGCATTCTTTTACAGGGCACAAAAATGTAAACATAGATAGTGACAGTCAGGCGGTAATGATGTTACAACAGTCTTCATAGAAGGTGTGTTCAGTAGTGATTAATATAAGTACACAGGAAATCCAATTTCTTCCACACTACACAGTTCAAAAAGATCAAACTGTCAAACTGCCTTCTCCCCTCCCCCTCCAGGCAGAGCTGTAGCAGCCACAAGCCTTGTTCTGATGAGTGACTGGAACTATGCCAGTGGATCCAGTCTGACTGCTGGAGTAAGACAACCAGCTTCTCTCACATTGACCTACATAGTGCACAGTCAGCTGATTGATTCTTCAGCTCTGGGCCACAAGCCAATGAGATTGAAGTACTACAACCAATGGCGGAACCGATTTCAAAGTATGAAAGGTTCCCATTATTGTATTTTAAATAGAATGTTCACTAAGAAGGGCTTTCACTGAGATAAAACGTAGAAACTGTCAGGATCACATGACTCGAAGAGAAGAAGCAACCCCACACTCCCACTCCTGAACTCATAAAAGTTCCCAGCAAAATGGGAACGAGTAACAAAAGTGGTTTTCATTGACAGTAAACAAAAGTTTTAAAACAGACCATATCTGAAATGGAACACAAAAATAGGATGGGTTCAGGAGGGCTTCGTGAAGGTTGATACCCATCCGGTTTGCAGTAGGCTAAATTAAAGTTGTTATTGATGGTTGAAAAATCCTCTCTGTGAATCGCCACCTTAACGTGGTGGAGGGGTTTGAGTGCTTGGATGATCCTAGGAGCTATGTTGTCTGGGGCATTATGCCCTTGGTAGGGTCTCCCAAGGCAAACAGGTCCTAGGTGACTAGCCAGACCAAGAGCAGTTCAGAAAACCCCTATGATGACTACACGAACGAAATCCGTTACGTCGCCCGGATCGGCGAAACCGGGGCCCCACTCTGGAGCCAGGCCCAGAGTGGGAGCTCGCAGGCGAGCGCCTGGTGGCCGGGTCTTTTCCCATGGGACCCGGCCGGGGCAGGCGCCGGCGCCCGGACGACCAGGGCCGCGCACACAGTCTCTAGCGCTGGGGACATGGAATGTCACCACGCTGGCGGGGGAAGGAGCCCGAGTTTGTGCGGGAGGTCGAGCTTTACCGGCTAGATATAGTCAGCCTCGCCTCCACGCACAGCTTGGGCTCTGGAACCATTATCCTTGAGAGAGACTGGACTCTTCATTTCTCTGGTCTTCCCCGTGGGGAGAGGCGGTGGGCTGGCGTGGGTTTGCTTATAGCTCCACAGCTCAGTCGCCACGTGTTGGAGTTTACACCGGTGAATGAGAGGGTCGCGTCCCTGTGCCTAAAAGCCGGGGACAGGTCTCTCACTGTTGTGGCGGCCTACATGCCGAACAGCAGTGCAGAGTACCCGGCCTTCTTGGAGTCTCTGGGAGGCGTACTTAACAGTACTTAACACCCGAGTGGTGTTCTGTTATTAGACTTCTGTGCTAGTCACGGTTTGTCCATAACTAACACCATGTTCAAGCACAAGAGTGTCCATCGGCGCACGTGGCACCAGGACACTCTAGGCCGGAGGTCGATGACCGACTTTGTTGTCGTGTCTTCTGACCTGCGGCCGTGTGTCTTGGACACTTGGGTGAGGAGAGGGGCGGAGCTGTCAACCGATCACCGCCTGGTTGTGAGGCAGATCCGCTGGCGGGGGGGGGGAAGTTAGACAGACTTGGCAGGCCCAAACGTATTGTGAGGGTCTGCTGGGAACGCCTGGCGGACCCCTCTGTCAGAGGGGTCTTCAACTCACACCTCCGGGAGAGCTTCTCACAGATCCCGGGGGAGGCTGGGGACATTGAGTCTGAATGGACCATGTTCTCGACCTCCATTGTTAATGCGGCAGTCCGGAGTTGTGGTCACAAGGTCTCTGGTGCTGGTCGCGGCGGCAATCCCAGAACCCGGTGGTGGACACCGGAAGTAAGGGATAACGTCAAACTGAAGAAGGAGTCCTATCGAGCCGTTCTGGCTTGTGGGACTCCCGAAACAGTTGACCGGTACCTGCAGGCCAAGCGTGCCGCGGCTCGGGTAGTCACAGAGGCAAAAACTCGGGTCTGGGAGGAGTTCAGCACCTCAGGTGGGGGAAGCAGTGTGCAGTGCTTCACCAACACTGTACACGGCGCGGGTGGGGAGCTGTTGACCTCAACTGGGGATGTTGTCGGACGGTGGAAGGAATACTTTGAGGATCTCCTCAATCCTGCCGTCATGTCTTCCGAGGAGGAAGCAGAGACTGCGGACTCCGGGGCGGACCCGCCTATCACCCGGGCTGAAGTCACTGAGGTAGTCGATGGGCTCCTTGGTGGTAAGGCTCCGGGGGTGGACGAGATCCGTCCTGAGTACCTAAAGTCTCTGGATGTTGTGGGACTGTCCTGGTTGACACGCCTCTGCAGCATTGCGTGGCAGTCTGGAACAGTGCCTATGGATTGGCAGACCGGGGTGGTGGTTCCCCTATTTAAGAAGGGGGACCGGATGATGTGTTCCAATTACAGAGGAATCACACTCCTCAGCCTCCCCGGTAAGGTCTACGCCAGGGTACTGGAGAGGAGAAACCGGCTGATAGTCGAACCTCGGATTCAGGAGGAGCAGTGTGGTTTTCGTCCTGGCCGCGGAACACTGGACCAGCTCTACACCCTCTACCGGGTGCTCGAGGGTTCATGGGAGTTTGCCCAACCAGTCTACATGTGTTTTGTGAATCTGGAGAAGGCATTCGACTGTGTCCCTCGTGGTGTCCTGTGGGGGGTACTTCAGGAGTACGGGGTCCGGGGCCCTTTGTTAGGGGCCGTCCGTTCCCTGTACAACCAAAGTAGGAGCTGTGTTCGCATTGCCGGCAATAAGTCAGACCTGTTCCGGGTGCATGCTGGACTCCGCCAGGGTTGCCCTTTGTCACTGGTTCTGTTCATTGTTTATATGGACAGAATTTCAAGGCGCGCCCAGGGGACGGAGGGTTTCCGGTTCGGGGAGCACGGGATCTCATCTCTGCTGTTTGCAGATGATGTTGTCCTGTTTGCTTCCTCGAGCCGGGGCCTCCAGCATGCTCTGGAGCGGTTTGATGCCGAGTGTGAAGCGGCTGGGATGAGGATCAGCACCTCCAAATCCGAGGCCATGGTACTCGACCGGAAAAAGTTGGCTTGCCCCCTCTGGGTGGGTGGGGAGCCTTTGCCTCAAGTGGAGGAGTTCAAGTATCTCGGGGTCTTGTTCACGAGTGACGGAAGGACGGAACGTGAGATTGACAGACGGATCGGTGCAGCGTCTGCAGTGATGCCGTCTCTGTACCGGACTGTCGTGGTGAAGAAGGAGCTGAGCCGCAAGGCAAACCTATGGTTATGAGCTTTGGGTCATGACCGAAAGGACAAGATCGCGGATACAAGCGGTCGAAATGAGTTTCCTCCGCAGGGTGGCCGGGCGCTCCCTTAGAGATAGGGTGAGGAGCTCGGTCACACGGGAGGAGCTCGGAGTAGAACCGCTACTCCTCCACGTCGAAAGGAGCCAGTTGAGGTGGCTCGGGCATCTGTTTCGGATGCCTCCTGGACGCCTCTCTCGGGAGGTGTTCCAGGCATGTCCCACCGGGAGGCGGCCCCGGGGAAGACCTAGGACCTAGGACACGCTGGACTATGTCTCTCGGCTGGCCTAGAAACGCCTCGGGATCCCCCCGGAGGAGCTGGAGGAGGTGTGTGCGGTGACGGAAGTCTGGGCTTTCCTGCTCAGACTGCTGCCCCCGCGACCCGGCCCTGGATAAGCGGAAGATAATGGATAGATGATGGCTGAAAACCATGCACGGGACCTGTCTTGAAAAGGATAAGTGTCATGTACCCAGTGGGGAGCCAGGAGGTAAAGTCTGAAGACCTGGGGCCTCATGTACAAAGACTTGCGTGGATTTCCTACTGAAACTTGGCGTACGCCAAAACCCAGAAACTGTCGTACGCACAAATAAATTCAGATGTATGAAAGTGTGCGTAGGCATGGATCCAAGCACATTTCTTTTGTACATCACAATCAACGTGGAATTGTGCGCCCATGCAGAGGTGCCGAACTCCTCCCTGTCCATGCCCCCATTTAAATATACAAATTAATGTAAATAGGCCCTGGACCTGGCGCCTAGACGCCATCTGTTGGAGGGGCGCTGCCAGGCACCCTTAATCATGCCGTTTGTGTGAAGACGTTTTATTTATTTCTGCTTGCTAGCTACACCGTGTTTAATGTGAAATGCGCACTGCATCGGCGCTGTTCATGCTTGTGATGAGTTTTTATTAGTTTTCTACACAGTTATCATCTCTGCCTGTATGTCCGGTCTGACTTGGTATTTTATTTCAGTTTCATCGGGGGGGGGGGGGGGGGGGGGGGGGGGGGGTAGAGCCGGGCCTGGATCAGATAAATCAAAATGAGTAGAGGGAAGAAAAGAGTCAATCAGGGGCTTGATAGAAAGCTTTGCAGCTCTAATTTCAATAAAATTAAATAAACATTTGAATGCGCACTTGCCCAAATGTGCATTTCGCTGGTTTACTTATGAGCCAGTTATTGTTTGCAAGTAAATCCTTGCGTTCCCTAAAAGCTCGCTCACGTCGGATTGCACCATTTGCAAGGTCCTCAAACAATGCTAACGCTGCCATTGTTAATACCATTTTCTTCAACACATTGCGCATGCTTTTACATTCACCTATATTATTACAAACGCCTGGGTGTGTAAATTGTTCATAACGGTGTCTCTGATGTGCACATCACTCTGATGACTGTTTTCATATTATTAACAGTTTCCCAGCATCACCTCACCAAGTGTCGCCAAAGGAACAATAGCTGTAGAAACGTGCGTACGACAGCTATGAAGTTGGCGTGGGGCACCGCACATTTCCACGGTCATTTCACGTTTGATACATCTGAACGTGAGCGTGGTAAAGGACGTACGCCACGTTTTTGTGCGTACGCAACCTTTGTACATGAGGCCCATGATTACTAGTCCCGCACCTCCTACTGGCAGGGTTATACAGACCGTCGCAACACTCCCCAAGCCCCTTCACTGATGGAAACCTGCTTAGCTGCCTCAATTTGCAAGAAATCTATCTGAAAAACAAGGAATGCTTATATCAGCTTTTTAAGAACTCTTACATTAATCACATTCTAAATCGGGGTAGGGAACCCTGGTCCTCGACAGCCATGGTCCTGAAAGTTTTAGGCTGCTTTCACATATGTTGGTGCGCACCGTGGTGCGGCTTTGGAGCGCACCAAAATACATTGTATCATTTTTCAGTTAGTGCAGTCCGTGTTCACATGTTTGGTTCGGCCCGAGGTCGAGCAGCGTCCACACCACAGATGGGTAGCTCCAGAGTTTGGCGAGAGCCGCTCCAAGACCACCTGTTTACAGCGCACCAGAGAGCGCACCAGAGTACGGCTGTTGTGTTCACACTGACCCAAACGAACCGTACTCGGACCAACAAATCATTTGGGCCGACCTAAACAGTGTATGTGTGAAAGCACCCTTAGGCTGTTTTCACATATGTTGGTGCGCACCTTGGCGCGGCCTTGGAGCGCACCAAAATACATTGTATTATTTTTCAGTTAGTGCGGTCACATGTTCACATGTTTTTTTTTAACTGTACTCGAAACGCATGACAACTGTGACAACTGTCAGCGCTGTCATTGGTCTCTGACAGCTCTGACCCCCATGACCACCCCCCACATGTTTCCATGACAACCAGCCTAACACGCGGAAGCTAGCGAGAGGGAAATAAACAAAGCCTGTCTGTTTACCCTGGCGCTGGTTATTAGTTTTTATATGATTTGTTTATTAAACTTTTGGCAAATTGTTCAGTTTGAAAATGAGACCCGTCTACGTCAGGAGAGGAACGTGCTAATGCATTACAAGACGTGATGCCAATGTGCATTAATAAAATAATCGCTCCAAATATCCAGTAGACAGCGAATCTCAGTGACATGTGAAGAACTTCCTGTATTTGGTTCGGCCCGAGGTTGAGCAGCGTTCACACCAGAGATTGGTCGCTCTGAGACCACTCCGAGACCGCTCCGAGACCACCTGTTTAGAGCGGTCTCGGAGCGGCCGTTTAGTGCGCACCAGGGGTCTCATTTATAAAGCTTGCGTACGCACAAAACGGGGCTGAAAACGTGCGTACGCCAGTTTTCACGCAAAGTCAGTGATTTACAAAAAACTAACTTGGCGGTAGAATGTGCGGTCCTCCACGCAAACTATGACCCTCCCGTAAACCTACGCACTTTTTGGAGACAGTGGGAATTGGAGACACATACTGCAAAAAGTAAAAGTCGGAGAAGCGATTACTCTTAATATTTATGTTTTTTGTTGTCCTCACACACATTGACTCAATTTATGATTATAATGAAGATTAAATACATCAGTGTTATTTGAGCTTGAACTGCGTGATAATTGTTCCATCCACATCTTGTACAATGCAACTCAAATTTTAAATCAATATTCAGCGCTGTCTGTCTCACAATCAGATTGTCCTTTTACCGCAGTGTAGGAGGCTGAAATGCATGTAACTACAGAACACAAAGTATAACTAAAAATATTTCTTTAACACTGTGCATATATCATCATGTCAAAAACTGGAAATACAGTTTTTAAGCTCCCGCGAAATCACTACACTCATTACACTTCAGAATCAGAATTTGTTTTTAATCGCCATGCAAGATACATAAACATGGAATTTACTACTGCAGTTGTTACTGCTTCTTCTCCAGTTCTGCCACTTGGCGCTGTCGCACTATTGTGTTGTTTTTTGTTTGCCTTGATTCACCGTGAAGAATCACCTGCCAGGTTCATGAGAATAAATACTAGATTAGCATTCATGAGGTCCTTTGCATTGACCGTTTATGGTTAAAAATGGGCGTGTTCAGGGCGGGGTGCAATGATACTTTACGTACGCACACTTGTGGTTAAGCTGTGATTTATAAAGCGAACATTGCCTACAGGTGTGCGTACGCACGGTTTTATCAATCAGAATTTTTGGGTGCATACGCCATTTTACCATTTGGGTGCATACGCCATTTTACCGCCATTTTACGCTTTTTTTTCCGAGCACGGTTCGTTTGGGTCAGTGTGAACACAACAGCCGCACTCTGGTGCACACTAAACGGCCGCTCCGAGACCGCTCTAAACAGGTGGTCTGAGAGCGGTCTCGGAGCGGTCTTGGAGCAACACATCTGTGGTGTGAACGCTGCTCGACCTCGGGCCGAACCAAATACAGGAAGTTCTTCACATGTCACTGAGATTCGCTGTCTACTGGATATTTGGAGCGATTATTTTATTAATGCACAGCTGTCTTCCTCCCACAAAAACAGTGATGTTTACGGGGTGTTTAGCAAACGGCTCCGTGAGAGTCGTAAAAGAGAGAGTCCGTGAGAGTCGTTCGAGAGTCGACTCTAAAATTTGGCATTGCGTCCTGTAAATGCATCAGCACGTTCCTCTCCCGACGTAGACGGGTCTCATTTTCAAACTGAACAATTTGCCAAAAGTTTAATAAACAAATTATATAAAAACGAATAACCAGCGCCAGGGTAAACATACGTGCTTTGTTTATTTCCATCTCTCTAGCTTCCGCGTGTTAGGCTGGTTGTCATGGAAACATGTGGGGGGTGGTCATGGGGGTCAGAGCTGTCAGGGACCAATGATAGCGTTGACAGTTGTCACATGGTGTACGGTGCGGCGTTTCGAGTACAGTAAAAAAAAACATGTGAACACGGACCGCACTAACTGAAAAATGATACAATGTATTTTGGAGCGCTCCAAAGCCGCACCACAGTGCGCACCAACATATGTGAAAACAGCCTAAGTAAGAATTCTACGCACTCCTTTATAAATGAGACCCCAGAGCTGTTGTGACCCAAACGAACCGTACTCGGAGCGGCACGTCATTTGGGCCAACCTAAACAGTGTATGTGTGAAAGCAGCCTCAGTGACATGTGAAGAACTTCCTGCTCGAGGTCGAGCAGCGTTCACACCACAGATGGGCCGCTCCGAGACCACCTGTTTAGAGCGCACCAGAGAGCGCACCAGAGAGCGCACCAGAGAGCGGCTGTTGTGTTCACACTGACCCAAACGAACCGTACTCGGAGCGACACGTCATTTGGGCCGACCTAAACAGTGTATGTGTGAAAGCACCCTTACCCTATGTGCACACGTAACCGGGTATTTTGAGAAACGAATATTTCCCTCCCTCCGTTTTCCAAAAAGTTTTCGTTTACATCAACTCGCATAAATACGCCATCTAGCGCCATCATAACTACGCCAAGCCTGGGCGGTCTGGTCTAGGCTTTTGGTTTGCTCTGCAAGCCAATCAGAATCCTAATTTCGGGGCATCAGCTGCCGAAAACTGTTTTCTCAGTTTACACGCAAACGCAAATCCGCAGTTTTCCAGAATCTCCGCTTTAGTCGGAGTTTGAAATGTCTCAGTTTTAAAAAATACCCGGCTACGTGTGCACATAGGGTTAGATTCCCTACTCTAGCACACCTGACTCTAATGAAGGGTCATTATCAAGCTCTGTGGAAGCCTCATAATTTGAATCAGGTGTGCTGTAGCAGTGAATCATCTAACACTGTTCTAAATGAAAGGCTACAATGAATTATGAATGCAACCTTGAGACCGATATTGATTCTATGTATACCGTTCGTATTGACTAACACAGCACTGCTGTGCAATGACATGTTACACTCTTTGCAATTAGAAATACTTGTCTTCATCTGTACTGGATCACTTGTTAATGACTGGTTATAGTATACTCATTCAGTCAGGCATTCATTATTTACCGCTTATTAGCAGCCGCTTATATCCTGTTAGGGGTCACGGGTGACTAGAGTCTATCCCGGTTACTTTCGGGCCTTGAATTTCCAGTATAGGGTGAATGAGTCATGTAATACATTCCTGCCACTTTTTACGTATTTATTAAATCTACCTGCATTTAAATTCCATGACCTACGAGGTTTCATTACACTCGACATGTTTACATACTGTTTCGATACCATTTCATTTTTTCATTTAATTTCAGACATGCCAACACTTTCAACATTGTAAATTACTCACCTTCCATCCTGCAGAGCTATTACTGTCACCTTTGTCCTTGAAGTACGGCACAGACCTCACCATCCACTCGTAGATTTGAGACAAAGTTAACCTATTCTCTGGGGAGCTCTCAATGGCTTGGGTTATGAGGTCTGCATAGGAATAATGTCCCCAGGCATTCCTACGGTTAGAGGACTTCCTCGGCTGGGACGCCGAGCCTCCAAGTGCTGACACAAGTACTTGAATGGCTGAAGGAGAACCGTCGCTTTTCTCCTCTGTATAAGATGGGTTCAAAACTTCTACGAGGTGTGTAGTGGTACAGATTGAGCCGTCAGATGTCTTTGTGTTCTGAGACGTGACATTGCCCGTTTCACTTTCGTCATCCTCTTCTGGAATTACATCGTTGTCGTGATCGGGCTTACCTGCATCCGACTCAGGACGAGGCAAAGGCCAAGTACAAGACCTCGGCCTTTTCTGGGGTTCAAAATCTGGGTCTATAGCAACATCCAAAAGAGTTTCATTATGCGATTTTTTAGCCATATTACTATACGTTTTGCTTTTTTTTAATTGTCGTTCAATTGATTTGCATTACATTAATGTCATATATTTGGTTTGATTATAAAAACATTCTCGGATGGCACGTTTGTTCAGTGCATGAGCGAACGTTGTCCACTCTACACCTCCAACTGAGTCGAACTCCACGTGCGTCTGTCTTCTGCTGTATATCGCGATAACCATATTCATAGCGACATAATCTACAAAATGTTACCTGCACGAGTGCTCAACAAGAGTATGAATTCATTTATCACTACCCTTTTTGTCGCCGACCACAGTTCAGTGAAATGTCATTTGCAGAATTTTGTAGTAAGCATACAGACGTTTTAAAAACTGCAGCAGCCTATTTTTCGAAACGTGCGGCATCGAGATGGAAATACCGTACGCAGGAAGAGGCAAAGCGTCGTTCTATCACAATTTGCTCACTCTATTTCCACTGCATATTGCCCATGTACACATTTGGGCACCTTCACATTCCGAATGGAGCTGCCATCTTGACCACTTTTATTATCCATGCAGCTTGGTAGAGGACTGCTCCAAGCCGTCCACAGTAACAGTAGCGCGGACTGTGAATACTATCAAAGCGTTGATTCACTGCATTCTGTATATCCGCGGAATACATGGTTTTTCTTTCAATGAAATTATTTCACTGCAGTGTATCACTGCAATGCGGCTTTTATATTGCTTCTTTGTACACTCCTCGTCGTCTCATCCTGAGCAAATCTTTATACTAAATAGCTAGCTACAGCCCTACAAGGCCATCGCTAACTGTCTTGCGACTATTCGTGCAAATAGTCCCAGCGGAGAGAGAAGACCTGCCCCCTATATTGCACTGAACGGATCGTCTTAAAGAGACAGCATAAAAGAATATTAATATCCTGAAATGACCCAAATGTCCCCAAAAATATAATTACAATATGGTATACACACACATTAATATGAAAGTATGAGAGCATGAAGACATACGTATTCAATTTAAGTAATACTTTTAACCAATCATTAAATTGCAACAGAAGCCTGGCTTCCATCCACCCTCATAACCTTCTTATGCACACCTTTGGAATTCATTTCATTTTCAAAGATCAGAGTACATTTACTTTTCCGTAAGTAAGAATGAGAATGAGCCAATAAAACTACAATCAAATACTTATCAACAATGACAGCATTAAAAGCCAAAATTGTAAAAGTTTAAGATAATCTGTACAGTACAACTAATTAAGGTAAAGTGCAGTGGGCAAATGAAGCAATGAAGTCTTAAAATAAAAGATGAACACATTTAGCATGGGTTTGATAGTGTCCTCAGTGTGTATTGGATTTAATGTGAATGTTGCTGACTCAGATATGAGAAATATCAGTATTCAGGGCTGTTCTGTTCTGAGCAGGCTACATAGGAGTGTGTCTCCAGTCCTGAGATTTGTTACGTGGTGCTCCTGTCCCCCTCCAGCCAGTATTCCCCTGTCTGCATCTCTGTTAGCCGAGACAACGTCCTCTGGAAGGCAAACACCTCCTCCTCTCCGCTGAAGATTGACAGGCAACTGTCTGAATCCTGCTCATTCAGCAGAAAAATAAAAAATATCAGTAAGATGTTTGAGTTATGAGGCCTCATCTGTAAAACCGTACAAACAAAACAAATCTGAATGGAGGGTAAAACACTATTATGGGGTGAGAGGGTTTGGGGATGTAGTTCCTAGGTACCCTTTTGAGCCCCAGGTCGTCCATTAGGACATGGCTTTCATTATGCTCGTCCTGTCCCTCATGGACAAAGATCTCATCCAATGGGTGGTCCGCAAGAATCACCACTCGCACCTGGAGCAAAAAACAAGAAGTCTGAGTCATTTCCCATCATCAAAGTACTGCACATAAAAAACATGTTTGTAAATATACAGGTTTTTAAACATTTAGTTTTAGTCCCCCCAGATTAATGAAAGTGTTATATTGAATTCATTGGGGCTCCTCCATCAGTTCTGACCTGAATTCTGCATATATGAAGGCAGGATGACAAACTCAATATATTGTGTTTGTAGTTACTTTACCTTATGATCATAAAAGGCATCTATAAGTGTTATTAGGCGCCGTGCTTGAGTTTTTTTGTTCAGTGTCAGCAGGGGAATATGCCGGATAAAGACTGTGTCAAACAGTCTGGACATCTCCAAGTAGTCACTGGCACCTAAGGGCTGAAAAACACATGAACAATGTGCCACTAAAAATAAACATTTAGGATATTCACATTTTTCTCCTTTAAATATATTGAATTCAATATAACTTTCATTAATCTGGGGGGACTAAAACAAAATGTTTAAAAACCTGTATATATTTACAAACATAGTTTTTTTTAACGTGCAGTACTTTGATGATAAAGGTGCGATATGACCACAGAGATTAATCTGACTAACCCGGTCACACAGCTCTTCAAATGTACAGTCTGCTATGGTCCCACAAGTTCTGCTCAGATACAGATTCCGGCCTTGGATTTTAAGCATCCTCGGTCTTGTGACTGTAGGAAAGAAACATATAATAATGATAAAATTGTGACTGAAATAGTTTTGGACTTTACAACAACACAGATTTGTTTAATTTGATAAAAAGTACAAAAGCAATACTATTCACGTGGGAGATTTAATTCAAAAATGACGTTTATATATGGCTGAGCGTTAAGGAACAAAACAGCCAACTCACTGTCATTCTGTGTGGAAGCAAGCTCATCAAACATCTTGTCCAGTATTGCCTCGACATTAGGTTCACTAGTACTTAAGTAACATCAAAATACATTTCATATGAATGAACTTTCATATTGGCTACTGAAGATTAAAACCAAAACACATTTTTGACACATTCCAGTATAATACATCTATCCAAGGCAGTTCTTACAGGTAGTAGAGTTTTCCACCCAATGGTCTGTTTCTTCTTCGATAATCTATCCCCGAATCCAATCTGAGAGTTTGGCAATAATTCTGGAAGACGAAAAAGGAGGAGAACTGCACAAAACACAGAAAAGGCACTGTTCTTCCTTTCCCATTACAGTTGTGGTCAAAAGTTTACATACACTAGTGAAGATCATGTATGCCATGGCAATGTAGGGTTTTCAATAAACTCTACAACTCTTATTTTTCTGTGATGGAATGATAAGGAGCACATATTTCTTTGTCACAAAAAACATTCATGAAAATTTTTTCTTTTATGAATTTATTATGGGTCTTTTGAAAATGTGACAAAATCTGCTGGGTCAAAAATATACATACAGCAATGTTAATATTTGGTTAAATGTCCCTTGGCCATTTTCACCTCAATTAGGCGCTTTCGGTAGACATCCACAAGCTTCTGGCAAGCTTCTGGTTGAATCTTTGACCACTCCTCCTGACAGAATCGGTGCAGTTCAACTAAATTTGTTGGTTTTCTGAGTCGGACTTGTCTCTTCAGCACAGTCCACATATTCTCTATGGGGTTTAAGTCAGGACTTTGGGAAGGCCACTCTAAGACCTTAATTCTAGCTTGATTTAGCCATTCCTTCACCACTTTTGATGTATGTTTGGGGTCATTGTCCTGTTGGAACACCCAACTACGTCCAAGACCCAACTTTCTGGCTGATGATTTTAGGTTTTCCTGCAGAATTTGGAGGTAGTCTTCCTTCTTCATTATTCCATTTACTTTCTGTAAAGCACCAGTTCCACTGCCAGCAAAACAGGCCCACAGCATAATACTACCACCACCATGTTTGACGGTAGGTATGGTGTTCTTGGGGTGAAAGGCCTCACCTTTTCTCCTCCAAACATATTTCTGGTCATTGTGGCCAAAAAGCTCAATTTTAGTTTCGTCTGACCACAGAACTTTCCTCCAGAAGGCCTTGTCTTTGTCCATGTGATCAGCAGCAAACTTCAGTCGAGCCGTAAGGTGCCGCTTCTGGAGTAATGGCTTCCTTCTTGCACGGCAGCCTCTCAGCCCATGGCGATGTAGAACACGCTTGACTGTGGACACTGACACATGTGTTCCAGCAGCCTCCAACTCATTGCAGACTTGCTTTTTGGTGGTTCTTGGTTGACTCTTGACCAACCTGACCAATTTTCTCTCAGCAGCAAGTGATAGCTTGCGTTTTCTTCCTGATCGTGGCAATGATACAACTGTGCCATGCACTTTATACTTACAAACAATTGTTTGCACAGTTGATCTTGGGACCTGCAACTGCTTTGAAATGGCTCCAAGGGACTTTCCTGACTTGTTCAAGTCAATGATGCGCTTTTTCAGATCCGTGCTGAGCTCCTTAGACTTTCCCATTGTAGTATTTCTGGCTGAGTCTAGTCGATGTGTCAAACAAGCCCTATTTACATGGACTGAAAGAAGTCACCAGCTGGAGTCAATCATAATCACTCGTAAGAAGTTAGGAGGCCATGCCAAAAAGCAAATTGGATTGAAACAACTTTTTCTACATCACCAAATTGGTAATTCAAGGTGCTGTATGTATATTTTTGACCCAGAAGATTTTGACACATTTTCAAAAGACCCATAATAAATTCGTAAAAGGACCATTTTTCATGAATGTTTTCTGTGACAAAGAAATATGTGCTCCTTATCATTCCATCACAGAAAAATAAGAGTTGTAGAGTTTATTGAAAACCCTATATTGCCATGGCATACATGATCTTCACTAGTGTATGTAAACTTTTGACCACAACTGTACATACATCTGGAAGTCATCAAAAACGTGAATAGCACTAATATGATAATGATATTGTTGAAATGTGGTGACTTGCACTGAGTCATGTATCATTAAGCTAGCTGTAGCTGATCACCAAACTTGGAAAGCTGGGCATCAACACCTCCCTCTGCCACTGGATTATGGACTTTCTGACCAACCGACCACAGCATGTTAGGTCAGCCCACTCCTGCTCCTCCACCATCACACTCAACACAGGTGTACCACAGGGATATGTGCTCAGCCCATTCCTCTACTCCCTCTTCACCCATGACTGCAAGCCAATGTATGGATCCAACTCCATTATTAAGTTTGCTGATGACACTATGGTGATTGGGCGATGAGACAGCCTACAGAGAGGAAGTACAGCACCTGGCCATGTGGTGTGGTGACAATAACCTGCTCCTTAACGCCACAAAGACCAAGGAGCTTATCGTGGACTTCAGGAAGAAGAGGGAAGACACGCACGACCCCATTCAAATCAACGGGATGGCCATTGAGCGTGTCTCCAGCTATAAATTCCTGGGGATCCACATCTCAGATGACCTGTCCTGGATTACAAACACCTCCGGCCTGATCAAGAAGGTTTACCAGCGTCTCTTTTTCTTGAGAACACTGAGGAAACACCACCTGTCCTCAGCTGTCATGGTGAACTTCTACCGCTGTACGATTGAGTGCATCCTGACAAACTGTGTTACAGTCGCAGAGCGCAAGGCACTGCAGCGGGTGGTGAAAACCGGCCAACGCATCACTGGGACTATTCTTCCATCCATCGAGGACATCCAGAGGAAGCGCTGTCTGCATAGAGCTCACAGCATCCGAAAAGTTTCCTCACACCCCGCCCACAAATTGTTTGCCCCCCTGCAGGCGCCTCAGGTCTAAGACCAGCAGACTGAGGAACAGCTTCTTCCCCAGAACTGACACACTCCTGAACTCCACCCACACTAGACCCCGCCCCCCTATATAACCCCCGTCCCCCTATATAACCCCCGCTCCCCATAGAACCCCCACCACCCTATATTTGCACTATCATCTCTGTTTGTTCACTTTGCATCATCTGCATCATTTCGGTTGTTAATCTGTTAATTTTGCACATCTGCACATTGCATCATTTGCACTGACTGTACATACATGCAACTCTGTAAATTCTGTTCTGTAAATTCTGTACTGTAGCATCTTGTACAATACCGCTGTACATTTGTCTTAAATCACTTTAATCTGTACATACACTGTATATTCTGATTATACTGTTCATACTGTGTATATTCTGACTATGCAATTACAATTATATTCTGTTGTAATAACTGTTTTGCACTTCTGGTTGGATGCCAACTGTATTTCGTTACCCTGTACTGGTACCTGTGTAATGACATTAAAGTTGAATCTAATTTAATTAAAGCATATTAACAGATTAAACATCTTTACCTTCAATACAGCAATGAATGGGACAAAGTTAACCCTCTGAAGTCCATTCTTATATAAATCTGGAAATACAGACAGGGCATGTTAATATTCACTTTGTATTTTAAAATGTTGATGTACAGTCACAACAAACTGGATGTTTTAAGCATGCTGAATACAGTGTGACCACCAGCATCTCACCTTCAGGAGGCCTGTTAGAAGTAGCCACAACCACAACACCATTCAAGAACAGGTTCTCAAAAAGCTGCTTCAGTATCATGGCATCTGCAATATCTGTGACCTGAAGTATGGGATCATCATTAACAAATTCATGAACTGGTCAGAGAAGTACAAAACTGAATTTATTTGCACATTCATGTATAAGGCAATGTGAAATATTACATTTAGCAATCTTACTTGGAACTCATCAAAGCACAGCAGACAAGCCTCCTTGCTTATCTCCTCTGCGACTGGAGCTATTGGATCATAAGATTTGGCCATTTTCCCAGCCTTCCTCTTGGGCATACTCTGTTTCAGGTGATGTATTCCTAATTACACACAGTCACAAGACATAGTCATTTGCTAACAGTAATCCACATTTAAAATCATATTCTAAGAACATATTGTACCTTAGATTAAATCGGATGTAATACAATCAATACCACAAAGTGCAATGTCATAAAATACAATAATGCACAAGTTTGAAAAACAAAAAGTATATTTATTTAAACTGAACTTACTTTTATGTATGTCTAACATAAAGCCATGAAAATGAACTCTCTTTTTCTTGACAGTCTCCACCTGGGCATAAAACATGTCCATGACCATTGTTTTCCCAGTACCTAGAGGTAAAAAAACACGACAATGTAGTCACACAATGAGTGTGACTTTTCATCCAGTCGAGCAGATCACTACTGTCATCGTAATTTATATTACAACAATTATGGGCACCTTACCTACATCCCCGTAAATGTAGTAGCCTTTTGGAGGTTTAGGCTTTGTGAAGAACTGTAAAGACAATGTAATCAAAGTTAATACTCAAGTGCATCGTGGCGTGGGTAAGGATAAATGACGTGCTTACCTTGGAAAAGAACGACGTTGGCTGGTTACTGTAACCGCTCAGTGTCTTATTCATCTCCTCCAGTTTTTCCAGCACCGCTTTTTGCTGAGGATCCTCACGCAGTACACCGGCCTTGATAAGACTGTTGTAATGTTCAAGTGGTCCACTGAAACCGGAGACACTGTTGCAGTTTTCAACCAACTGGGCATTTGTAGTATAACCTTCATATAGAGCGAAAGCCAAAATAGTACAATAGTAGGTTTTACCATGTTAGACGACCTCGTTCAGAAACGGTTGCTAAACCATCCACTAGATAACCGATGTAACCTACTGCATTACAAGAGCAACTCGAAGGTGTCAACCAAAGGTAAACATTGATAACATTTCGGAGTTTTAAGGTGACACACATCCCCGGTAAAAATATATATATACCTCGGTGAAAGACGTGACATAACACAAGATTGACTAAATGAACTGCCACTCAGTTGAAATGTTATGTGCCAGATAACGCCTTGGCTAATGCTGTTACATATTTCATTCACCAAAATAATAGTCTCACCTCGTCTGGAAAATTCCGTCATATACATTGTTATCGTCCTTGTAGAACATTTCATTTTCAAGAGAAATCGTACAGTTGGCTTCACCAAGGGCGACATCTTTGAAACCATGCACGTCGCCATTTTAGTTTGAAAAAAATTGCAACTTTATTAGCCAAATACTAGGCTTTAAACATACTTGAATTTGCATCAAAAATTAATGCAAAGGGTGATGTTTGCAGGTATATACCATGGACCTATAATATAAACTGGATGCGGTATAAAAAAAAGGCGGCCGTTGATTTCAATTAAGTTGCTCACCTAGCGCATGTGCCGAAAAGTTTTCTGACTTCCTGGTTTACTTCCGCGGTATGGGGAATGGAATTATGGGAGGCTGATGATGCTCTGGTGCAATGAGAACGAGCAAGTCGCGTTCTGGACAAGCGCTGCGCGCTCATGAGTGCTTGTGGAAGAGTTTTTAATTTGTTATTAAGTATTATGCAGCTTCTCTGCTTCTTCTACAGCTACGTGATATAGTTTGGATATTACCTGAGTCACGGAAGGAGCTCCTAGACATTAAGTGTAATTCCTAGCCTAATATCTTTTTAAAGTCGACCCTAAAAAACGGTTTTCTCCTGTAGTGAGATGTCAGAACCTATACTGAGCCACATGCTACTGAATAAATAAATACAAATTCCGTTGTATTTAACATAATTAGGTGTTCCTATGCAAGGCTTTATAATGAAATAAGTTCAGACTTTTCAAAGTAATTATGTGATTTTACGGAACAAATAACGAACATAACATAACAAAAACAACAGACTTGCGACAGTGGCTGAACAGTGTAATGTTCCCGAGACACAGCGGGACCGCGCTTGGGAGTGTAGGCGCACGGCTGTGACGTCACCATAAGAATAAGACTTTGCGGGGGCTTTTCTGGCCTTTAGAATTTTTTTTGACGGTTTAAAAGTCCATGACTTAAATATATGGAATAAAAAGATTTGCAATTAATAGTGGTTACAGCTGTAGGTGTCCTGAGAACCTTTTTACAGGCTTCTCTTTTACTATTACGGTCTATGGGAAAAATCCCCATGGGGATTTTATGTTGCAATACCACGAGTGACCACCGGGCAAAATCGGCACAGCTGCTGAGAGGGGCTTGGCGGGACCGCGCTTGGGAGTGTAGGCACACAGCAGTGACGTCACCATAGAAAATAAGTCTTTGGAGGGGCTTTTCTGGCCTTTAGAAAACTTTTTGATGGTTTAAAAGTCCATGACTTAAAAATATGGAATAAAAAGATTAATAGTAATTAATAATTAATTAATAGTTAGTAATTGCAGTTAATAGTGGTTACAGCTGGAGGTGCCCTGAGAACCTTTTTACAGCCTTCTCTTTTACTATTATACGGAGCCCCTAAAGTCCTAAAAGTTGGATTTTTTTATCTTGTGCGCACAAGTTATTATCTTGTGCGCACAAGTTATTATCTTGTGGGAACAAGATAATTATCTTGAGGGAACAAGTTATTATCTTGTGCGTACAAGATAATTATCTTGAGGGAACAAGTTATTATCTTGTGCGCACAAGATAATTTACTATGAACTCATATGCATCTCTAACGACTTCCGATGTACACAGCCACGATATTTACATTTACATTTTACATTACATTTATTCATTTAGCAGACGCTTTTATCCAAAGCGACTTACAAGAGAGAGCTTTTACAAAGAGCATCAGTCATTGAGCATAGCAACGTGATAGACCCCGAACACAGTCGGTTTTTTAGATCGTGAATCATCATACATCATGAGAACCAATAAGTGCCAAGGGAAGAACTATAAACGATTGTGTTGTGTTGTGTGTGATTGTGTGTGCAATATAATGGAGAGAACTTAGCTAATCAAGTTTTATTTTCATCTTGGAATGAAAATGCAATACGTGATAAACACATAAATATATAATAATACATAAATACAACTTGATTAGCTCAGTTCTCTCCATGATATCGTGGCTGTGTACATCGGAAGTTGTTAGAGATGCATATGAGTTCATAGTAAATTATCTTGTGCGCACAAGATAATAACTTGTTCCCTCAAGATGATTATCTTGTACGCACAAGATAATAACTTGTTCCTTCAAGATAATAACTTGTTCCTTCAAGATAATTATCTTGTTCCCACAAGATAATTATCTTGTTCCCACAAGATAATAACTTGTGCTCACAAGATAATAACTTGTGTGCACAAGATAATAACTTGTGCGCACAAGATAAAAAAATCCAACTTTTGGGACTTTAGGGGCTCCGTACTATTACGGTCTATGGGAAAAATGCTTTCTGGGTCCCATGGGGATTTTATGTTGCAATACCACGAGTGGCCACTGGGGGAAATCGGCGTGTTTGCTGAGAGGCAGACCCGGGCCTGATTTAGGCCCTGTCTCAATACCCGCACTACGCCCTTGCGCCCTTTTGTGAAGTGCGGAAGTGGTAGAAGTGCGCGAAGGGTTCGAAGTGTGTTGGCGACAAGCGTGCGAAAATTACAGAATTGGGACAGTGATGACTATGTCATCGATTTAGCCAGCGCGTCATTACTACGACATCTAAAATGGCGACACCGGTTGCTGTTTTTGCAGTTTTTGTTTTGTTTTTGCACTCAGACGTACTTACCAAGTAAGGACCCACAGCCAGTTCACACCCCCCCCCCCCCCCTCCCCAATCCCGGTCTTTTTTCAGTTCCCTAGCCAGCACTCCTGGATTCCCCTCTAGCTCAGTGGAAGAACCCATGCAGATCGGACGGGCTCGGTTGACACCGGAAGAACGTCTTCGACGGATGCAAGCCAGGCTCTGCCTCTACTGTGGCCAGACGGGACACTTCATTGCCTCCTGCTCCCAGACGCCAAAAGACCGGGCTCACCAGTGAGGGAGAGCACCCTGGTGAGCCAGACCACCTCCCAATCCTGCTCTCCTCCAAGAGTAAGTGTGTCAGCTTCCCTTACCTGGGCAGGGGTTACCCTCCCATGTCACGCCCTAGTAGATTCTGGAGCCGATGACAACTTTATTGACCTGGAACTAGCTAATCAACTGCAAATCCCTCTCGAGCCACTCATCACACCCCAGAATGCTACAGCGCTAGATGGCAGACTCATAGCCACTGTGACTCACCGTACTGAGCCCGTGCTCTTACTCATCTCTGGCAACCACCATGAGAAGATTCAGCTTCATGTTCTGCCCTCTTCCCTTTCTCCAGTGGTGTTAGGCCTCCCATGGTTAAAACTGCATAACCCCCATATTAATTGGCAAACTACCTCCATCACCAGTTGGAGTATACACTGTCACTCCTAATGTCTTCACGCTGCCTTACCTGTCTCCAGTTTACGCCCCCCCCCCCCTCCAGCCCCTCCTGATGTTTCCAATGTTCCCTCTGCTTACCATGATCTGACCACAGTCTTCAGTAAAGATCTGGCATTGTCCCTCCCCCCTCATCTGCCCTATGACTGTGCCATAGACCTTCTCCAAGGTGCCAAACTCCCTGTTAGCCGCCTCTATAACCTGTCCCGACCAGAGAAAGAGGCCATGGAGCAATATATTAACACTTCCCTGGCAGCAGGCCTAATCTGTCCCTCTTCTTCGCCCCTAGGAGCAGGGTTTTTCTTTGTCGACAAAAAGGACAAAACACTTCGTCCTTGTACTGATTTCCGAGGTGTGAATGACATCACTATCAAAAACAAGTATCCCCTTCCCCTGATTGACCCCTCTTTTGAACCCTTGTGTCAAGCTAGAATTTTCACTAAGCTTGACCTCCGCAATGCTTATCATTTGGTCCGGATTTGTGAGGGAGATGAATGGAAGACGGCAGTTAACACCCCTTTAGGCCACTTTGAAATTCTTGTGATGCCCTTTGGGCTCACCAACGCACCTGCTGTCTTCCAAGCCCATTATCAATGACGTGCTCCGTGACATGCTAAACCGGTTTGTTTTTGTGTACTTGGACGACATCCTTGTCTTCTCCCACACACCAGAGGAGCACATCCAACATGTCCGCCTGGTACTGCAATGCCTCCTGGAGAACAAGTTGTATGTTAAGCCAGAAAAATGTGACTTTCACCAGCCTTCCGTCAGTTTCCTGGGTTACATCATTGCACAAGGTCAGCTTCAACCAGATCCCATCCAAATAAGAGCAGTGGCTGAATGGCCAATCCCCACCTCTCGCAAACAGCTGCAGCGTTTTCTTGGATTTGCAAATTTCTACCGTAGGTTTATCAGGGATTTTAGCAGAGTAGCTGCCCCTCTGACCAGGCTTACTTCATCAAACATCCCCTTTTCATGGCCTGTGGAAGCCAACCAGGCTTTTCAGAAACTAAAGAAGCTGTTTACCGGTGCTCCAGTGCTTATCCACCCTGACTCATTCAGGCAGTTTGTGCTGGAAGTGGATGCATCTGATTCAGGAGTGGGCGCTGTCCTGTCTCAGCGTCACCCAGAGACTCACAAGCTTCACCCCTGTGCCTTTTTTTCCAGGCGGCTCTCAGCAGCAGAAGCAATTATGATGTTGGAGACTGCGAATTGTTGGCTATTGTGTTGGTTACAGGAGTGGAGGCACTGGCTGGAAGGATCCACACACCCATTCATCATTTGGACTGATCACAAGAATCTGGCTTATCTGCACTCTGCTAAACGCCTAAACCCTCGCCAAGCTCGCTGGTCTCTGTTCCTTAGTCGCTTTCATTTCACACTTGCTTATCGTCCGGGAACCCGCAATGTCAAACCTGACTCTCTCTCTCACCAGTACTCCCCAGATTCATCCTCTTCAGAGTCAGTGTCCATCCTGCCCTCTTCCTGTTTTGTTGGAGCAGCTCACTGGGAGATCGAGTCAGTGGTGAGAGCAGCCCAACAGACCCAGCCTGATCCTGGTGGTGGCCCAGCTGATCGCCTGTTTGTCCCCAGTACTGTACGGTCCCAAGTGTTACAGTGGGGACATGCCTCAACCCTCACCTGTCATCCTGGCTTTCACCGTACCCTTCAGTTCCTCCATCAGCGCTTCTGGTGGCCGGGCATGACACGGGATACTAGGGAGTTCGTGGCAGCCTGCTCCGTCTGTGCCCGAGGTAAAGCCTCTCACCGCCCTCCAGCAGGTCTATTACATCCACTACCCATCCCCAGCTGTCCGTGGTCCCACGTTGCTGTTGACTTTGTCACTGGTTTACCACCATCCAGAGGTAACACCGTCATCCTCACCATAGTTGACCGATTCTCAAAGTCTGTTAATTTTGTCCCGCTCCCTAAATTACCGCGCTCGAGACGGCAGATCTCCTTGTCTCACATGTGTTTAGGATTCACGGTATCCCAGTGGACATAGTTTCAGACCGAGGACCACAATTCACTTCTCAAGTGTGGCGGGCCTTCTGCAGAGCTGTTGGAGCAACTTCCAGCTTAACATCCGGTTACCACCCTCAATCCAACGGCCAAACAGAATGGGCAAATCAGGACTTGGAAGCAGCTCTCCGGTGTGTCTCAGCCAGGCACCCCTGCTCATGGAACATCTAGCTGCCATGGATTGAATACGCCCACAACTCCCTCGTCAGCTCAGCCACAGGTATGTCTCCATTCATGGCTGCTAATGGGTTTCAACCTCCCCTATTCCCCACCCAGGAGCATGAGGCTGCAATACCTTCAGTCCGTGCACACCGCCACCGAATACAAGCGGTATGGAAGTCCACCCGAGCAGCACTCGCTCATTCTACCCGGTGCAACCAGCTCTTAGCAGACAGACATCGCTCTCCAGCCCCCCAGTACCAGTCTGGTCAGAAGGTGTGGTTGTCCACACGGGATCTCCCCCTGCAACTGGAGTCAAGGAAACTCACTCCTCGCTACGTTGGCCCATTTGAGGTTGAGAGGGTGATAAATCCATCTGCGGCGAGACTGAAATTGCCTGACTCAATGGGTGTCCATCCAACTTTTCACGTGTCTCTGTTGAAGCCTGTGTCCTCCAGCACCCTCAACCCTCCAGCCGAACCTCCTCCTCCCGCCCTGGTCGTTGATGGTCATCCCGCCTTCATTGTGCACAAGATCTTGGATGTGAGGCGTTGAGGGCATGGGTTTCAATATCTCGTGGACTGGGAGGGGTACGGTCCGGAGGAACGATCCTGGATTTTGCGAAGCCTCGTTCTGGACCCTCAGTTGTTGCATGACTTCTATCGAGAGTTTCCTCACAAGCCTGGGCGACCGCCTGGGGGCGTCGTTTAGGGGGGGGTACTGTGGTGTGTAGGAGTTGGGGGCCTTAATTCTCTCTGTGCCCTCTCTGCAGGCATGGGCGTGGTTTGCAGGGGAGCTGACTGCACACACCTGAACCCAATCATCATCCCAAACAGTATTTAGAGGCTGGCTTCTGGCATGCCCATTGTCAGATCGTAGCATGTTCCTCACCTCCTGTGTTTTTTGCCTATTGTTTGGACTACCAGCTACAACCTTCTTTAGTGTTTTTATATTTTGTTGTTTCCCTGTCTGTTACGGGCATTTTGATTTTTTTCCCTGCCTAGTGGCCGCAGTGTTTTTGGTTTTGGTTTATATTAAACCCTGGTTACACTCAACCGTACAAGTGCCTCTGCATTTTTTGGGTCCATTACCACCAAGACATCACAACTTTATTAATCCCCTTGGGGAAACTTGGCAGGACAGTGCCCACCGAGGCAACCCGTGTAGAGAGACTTCGTACCTCAATCTTCCAAGATAGGGGGAGGGTAGCCCTGCACGGTACCTGGCATGGCCATACAGGAATTTGGGGCCGAAAGCATATACGCATGCAATTGCTCGTAGAGTTAATTTACACCCTACAAACAAAGTCTTACTCAATGTCTCTCACATGTCTCTCAATGTCCCTCACTCTTCCATTTTGTTGGTCAATACGTTCCATTGTCCCCTGCAGAGCCATCAGTCTCTCCTCGATGCACTGTAAAGTCACACTTTGGCCACCACCAGCCCTGCCCATCGCATCAATCAAATGGAGCACTTAAAGGGGCCTTTACCGGCTGCCTCCGTTTTTATAATTTGGCGATATCCCAAGGCAACGCCTAATCCAATCAGCAGAAGCCCGGCCATCATAAATCCCAATATGTAGAGATCCTTGACGTCCTTGACAGAAAGTTCCAACAGGCACACGACACGCCAGTTATCCTACGCGTCCATCATGTATCCAGCTGGAGACTATCCCATGTGGGGACATGCGGGGTCCCCCCAGCCCCTAGATCTCTTTGAATATATTGTGTCAATAGCACTTAGTGAGTGACTTGGCTTTGTTAAATACTGCCCGGAGACTGTGGTAACATTTTGGCACGTTAGAGAGGTCAGGGGCAGACTCGGAGGGAACTGGATTGGTGGAGAGGTCACGTCAAAAGTACATCTCTGACGTTTATAACAAACCAAACCGTTTTAAAATTGGTTGAAAATTAAGCAAGTTATGGTTAATAAAAAAGTACGTACCATTATTAAAACAATGTTAGGAGTGAGCGAGTTTACTGTACCAGGCGTCCGCAGCCAGGCGCGGACGTCAACCTCCACTGACCAGCAGCGCGGACGGGACGTCTTGCATTACATTTAATTTTATCCATAGCGACTTACAGCAATGACATGGAAGTAATGATAGTAATGCATACCACTTATATAGCACTTTTCATGACACTCGAAGACGATTCACAATTTTTGCATTGTTTTTTCACTCTCCACTTGGTGGTGGTAAGCTACTATTGTAGCCACAGCTGCCCTGGGGCAGACTGACGGAAGAAAGTCTGGTAATCAGCGCCATCGGCCACCAATCATTCACTCGCTCACCTCTTTCATACTTGGCAATGTGGGTGAAGCGTCTTGCCTAAGGACACAACGACATTTCCTCTGACGGTTATCGGAAGAAGACCTTATAGGTGGCAGGTGGGGGGTGTAAGGCTGGAGGAGAGACTTGATGTAGTCAGGTGCAGTTCACTGCCCGGAAGGTCAGTACCAGGGTCTTGAATCTGATACGGGCCATGAAGCGAAGCCAGTGCAGGGAGATGATGAATGGGGTGACATAGGAGCATCTGGGTAGACTGAAGGCTGTTTGCATGAGAAGTTCCGTTTTGGCGAAGTTCAACTGGAGGTTGTGCTTGGTCATGTACTAACCAGGCCCTGACCTGCTTAGTTTCCAAGATCTGACGAGGCTGGACATTGCCAAGCAGCAATGTAGCCTACAGATAAGTTTGTGAACATGACTGTATCATGCTAGACTTGTCAAGTTTTCTCCTTTTGCATTTATTAATGTAATTAAAAAAATTATAATAGTGGATTCCTTTTCTAACCTATGGGTAAATAATTCATTCGGACTGTCACATTGCTTTAATTATTTTTATATTGAACCGGTCCTTGAGGGCCGCTGTCCTGAAGGTTTGAGCTGTTTTCCTGGTCTAGCACACCTGATTCAAATGAAGGGGTTGTTATCAAGCTCTGTGGAAGCCTGATAAGGACCATTCATTTGAATCAGGTGTGCTAGAGCAAGGAGTCAATGGGTACTCGGTGGGTTCTCTCCGGAGTGCCCGGAAAGAACCCACCATAACACGGGGAGGACATGCAGACTCCACCCAGAGAGACCATTGTCAATCCCTAAATTCGATCTCACGATCTCCTTGCTGGGAGACAAGAGCGCTAACCGCGCTGCCACCGTGCACCTCCCCCTCTTACATTTAAGGACTAGAATGATGTGACATTGAATTTTATGTATGCAATTAATTTTCTATTCTAATTAGCAGTGTGAGGATGTCCTCTGTCTAGGCTAATTATATAACTCTGTATCAAGCCTTAGTTGCACATGCAAACCATGAGAGGGTATATCAGGCTTGTTGCCATGACAACAGAGGAACGTTTCCCAGAACTGGTACATATATGCACACACCCATACAAACCAACGACCCCCCTCTCCACACAAAGACAAGCCACTTTAAATTACATACGCCTTGCTTGGTGACGCCAATGTGCGTTCTGTTCAAGACATTGGAAGCAGATAAATAATAATAGAGAAAATACAAGAACTGAGCTATTAAGGGATACTTCCCTATCCGTATACTTGGATGGTGAGTGCATATTGAACATTCAGTGCAATTGTTTCCATTATGGTGTTGCCTAGGCTACTATAGTATAGGCTACTAGGCTACAATATATTAAGCAAACAGTGTTATAATTTAATTCACGTTAACTATCAGTAGGTTACAGCAAGCACGTCCTGCTTTATAACGGAGGCATCCACGCACTTGTTTTGGGAGGTTTTTTATTTTCCAGCTTTGGCCCTTGGGGCTGTTTTTTAAGATTCGCGTGTAAGCTGTCATCGTAATGGTAATTCATAGCAGTGTAGCCGACTCCTCCCCCCCCCTCCCTCTTTCTTGGCTGCTGAATGCATTAGTCTAATTAGACCTTTGCAGCCTGAGTGCCGTACAGCCGCCAAGCATCGAACGCCGAGCTCGGACACATAGGCAGGCAATAATAGACAAGAGCAGGGTGCAAAATGGCTTTCCCAGCTTGCTGAGGGATTTTGCTGTAAACCTTCTGTCCATGCTTCTGGGCTACTGAGACAAGGGGCTTGGTTCTCAGGTACATTCCACAACTACAATTAATCAGGTAACGAAAGTATTTGACGGGATGTATGAGATGTGGAGGCATGTTCCATGTTTGCGAGCTGTATGCATGGGTGCCTTTTGTGTTGAATTTTGGAGCTTCGAGTGTTTTGCTGTGCTGAATAGACATTCAGCAAGCCATTTAGGCGTCCATGCTAATCCTGTTATGCTAATTTACTTCAGCATCTTCAAATGTAGTCATGATAGGACACTGTACTGTAGGGCACTGTGTACTGTAAATCGATTTCTGAGTAATTACTTCGGCGTGAACTGTTTGGTAAAAAAAAAATAAACATCTGGACATAAATGTGCTTACGTTTGGCTCTGTTTTTGTATTGTGATGTTTATACATCCCATCTGAAATTCATGATTGATTTATCAGTAATCCTTTGTCTTTTATCTCCAGCTCAAATGAGTGTACCTGCAGCAGCAGCAGCAGCAGCAGCACAGAAAGCAGACAGCAACAGTGAAATGCAATCGGCTGCAGTGAGTCCGTCGTTCATCCCCAGCCAGCCGGGCAAGATACCAGGCAGGAAGAGAGGGAGACCCCCACTACGCAATGTTGCTAAAATTGATTTTCCAAACCGCTATCCTGAGTCTCTCCCTCCCTTGAAAGTGCCGAAAAAGAGGGGCAGGAAGCCAGGTTTCAAGGTCAGTCAAATGGGTATTGTAGAGAGAGCCTATTTTCAAAATACAAATGATGCCCACATCCCACTCCTTCAGAAGTTGTGATTTGATGCGAGGAAGTGGTAGCACCATCAAATGTCTCCTGTGTATGTAGACATGCTTTGTAAATATGAGGAAAATGGATTTTGTTGTGTAAACACATCAGTGGTATTCCAAGTTTTGCAATAACACAGATGGCGGTCAACAATGCCATGTAATATTCTGTGAAATTATATCAGTTTATGTGTCCTAACTTTCAGAAGTCCCAGATCTATGCATTTAGATACTAATTGCATAGATTTAAAGTTTAATAGTAATAAATAAATAGTAGAGTGTGTTCAAGGGACGTGCCTAAAGTCAGTGTCTATCCTCGTTGAGACTAATTGTTGTATGTAATTCATTTGCGATAAGAAAAGAAGACAAATAATTCACATGGCATACCAGTATATAGAACATAAATATATGTTATATTATATTTACATTTATTCATTTAGCAGACGCTTTTATCCAAAGCGACTCACAGTAAGTACAGGGACATTCTCCCTGAGGCAAGTAGGGTGAAGTGCCTTGCCCAAGGACACAACGTCATATAGCCACAGCCAGGGCTCGATCTCACAACCTTCCGATCATGAGGCCAGCTCCTTAACCGTCGAGCTATCTGACGTCCCAATATTATATTATATTTCATTCCATTCGTGTTTTACAGTACAGTGTACAAACTGGAATACAGTAATCCCTCGTTTTTCACGGGGGTTACGTTCCAAAAAGCACCCGTGATGAGTGAAATCCGTGAAGTAGAAACCTTTTTTTTTTTTACAATTATTATACTGTACAATTAAATTTAAATTAAATATTCATGCATTCCGTAATGCCGACCTACAGCCGCACAGTTTTTACCCCCCTTTAGCATGTTCAGAAGTTTAACTTTTTCTGCGACAGTTAACATCTTCCTCTGCCTTCTGGGCCCAACAGGTGCCTTTGTTGGTGCAGAACGTTTTGTCGACAGTATTGGTTAAGAGAATTTGCTTGTACAAGAGACATTTACGTCTATTTTACGTGTATTTTTGACGCACAGGTAGAGAAGAAGCAGAGAGACTGTTCAGCCAATCAGAATGCAGAACACAATGCACGATTAAAAAAAAAAACGTGAAGTAGCGAAACCGTGAAAAGTGAACCATGATATAGCGAGGGATTACTGTACAATCTTTTACCAGCAAAAACAAAAAAGCAACAACATTGTGACAGTTACATGCATATGCATTAGTGAACTAGTAAAGCAATCAAAACAGCAGAACTGATGTGTGTTTCCACTTGGGTGCAGCTGAAGCCCAGGATGGGGATGACTCCACTGGCCATCTCCCCGCCCAGCAGCACCCCAGAGCCAGACATGAGTTCGATCCCCCAGGACGCTGCCACGATTCCCCACTCTGCCACACCCCAGGTGCTCACAGGTGAGGCTGGCAAGATCATCTGGGCCCTGTGGATGTGTTATGTTTACATTACTTTAGATTAAAGTTAATGCAAGATTGATAAATATTTTGTGTGACTATATGTTGGTTTGGACAGGACTAAAGAGTCATAATCATGCTTTGCCACGTGTATTGTATGTTAATGCTGAACACCTCTGTTCTCCTTGTTCCACAGTCTGTATCTACATTAACAAGCATGCCAACATGGGGCCTAATTTGGACAGGAAGAAGGTACACCAGCTCCCAGATCACTTTGGGCCGGACCGGCCCTCAGTGGTTCTACAGCAAGCTGTCCAGGGCTGTATTGACAGCGCCTTCCAGCAGAAAGCTGTGTTTACTCTACTCACACAGGGCTACGGAGGGGAGAAAATATCGGGTAAGTAAACGTAGCTCACACTGGTTATTTTCCAGTAGTTATTCTATAATTAGTCTTACATAGTTAATTTTAGTTAATTAGTTAAGTAGTTAATTATATTAGTTATATTCTATCTATACCTAAGTGATTGAAGGTACGTAAGAGTATGATCATCGAACCTTCATTTGTTCAAGATATATATCCTATCCTTTTTATTAAGAGACACTGGGATTATGATACATTACTTTCTACAATACTTTCATGTGTTTTTCTCAGCCACGTTTGATGGAAAACAACACCTATTGAGTCTCCCTGTGGTGAACAGTATTGGCTATGTACTGCGCTTCCTGAAGAAGCTGTGTCGCAGCTTGCACTGTGAAAACCTCTTCAGTGACCAGCCCATCACCCAACACAACACTGGCTCCTACCAATCCGATGGTAGCTCGCTCTCACAACCCAAATTATCCAATGTTGGAGTTGGCACCAAGTTGTTCTTTCACAGTTATAAAAAAACACAGGCACTCACTGTTAAAACTGGTTCATGACCACAAGACAGCACTTAGTAAATGCATTATAAATGCACCAGTATTGCAGTTGGAATAAAAACTCTTGCTAAATGAAAAAAATTTCATGTTTGCGCTACACAAGCTTGCGTCATCACAACTAGCCCTGACCTTATTTCAAAACATCCCCGAATCTTGTAATTCAGGGCTGTGTTAAAAAAAAAATATATTCCTGTAAATTAAACTACCCACCCTTTACGTGAACAGTATTAAATTCACCTCACTTTCACATTTATATCACTAATTAGTAAAGTGATATAAATTGAATTTGTATCTCATACAGCAGAAACGTTGATGGCTGAGGGGTATCTTCTAGACCCCTCAGACTCAAAGCAGTACTCGGGGGATCCAGGTGACTCCGCCTTCAGCTCCATAAGTTCCACCTACTCGCCAAAGTCCTTGTATGGGTTCCGCTTGTCCCAGCAGTTCCCCAAGGGAAATTGCCGACAGACGTCCAGTCCCAACGGCAACGCTTTCATGGAAACCAACAGAATCGGTAGGGAGGATTCTAACTTCTTTGTGAAGTTTCGCCCAATATACTGGCTGAACTGAATCAATAACACCACACTTAATATAGCTAAACAGTAATCATGGGGAGAAAATAATTTTGAACTTACCCAGAGCCACTGTAAGCCACTCTAACCCTAGAAAATATAAGCAAGATTTCTGATTCTTTCTTACTCTAAATTTCTACCAGCAGTATAGTATATTTAATTCTTTACACATATGTCAGCCATTCATCAGCAGCTGTGTACCGTGCTCCACAGGTTACAACCCCTCCCCCGAGGGCCAAGAGTCCAAACCGCCTCCCAATAAAGACCCCTCTGCCTGGTCTGTGGAGAACGTGGTGTGGTTCATCCGAGACGCTGACCCTCAGTCCTTGGGTCCACATGTTGAAGTCTTCAGGAAGCATGTAGGCCTGATCACATTCGTACACAGTAAGCGTCTGGTACCTGGGGCTGTCATCCCTCTAACACAACTTAATTTTGTTTCCCCACAGGAGATAGACGGAAATGCTTTGTTACTTCTGAAGAGTGACATGATTATGAAATACCTAGGACTGAAGCTCGGGCCAGCCTTAAAGTTGTGCTATCACATCGACAAACTAAAGCAGACCAAGATCTGATTTTTATTTTATTCTAATTTCCAAAAATGTTGGGACTCGACAGTGTCTTATATTGGCAAGTTTTGCATTTCAAAAAGCTCCAGTCTAAAGTTGTGAATATTAACTTTCTTATTTGGTTGAATACAACATGTAGAGTCATTACTGATTATTTAGTCGACACTGAAGCTGTTTTGTTGACAGGATAAAACACTCATTTGCGAAGAAACATTTGACCAAACTATTTTGAGATGTGCTATTTTAAAACAAAAATCTTTAATGCACATCCTGTAATACATGGTTTTTGTCAGTTTCCTAGTTCAGACTTAGTCCCAGACCGTGACACATTCAGAATCGAGGTTCTAGAACATGGGTGTCCAATCCTGGTCCTCGAGGGCTGCTGTTCTGAAGGTTTTAGATGTTTCCCTGCTCCAGCACACCTGATTCTAACGAAGCGTCGTTATCAAGCTCTGTGGAGGTGTGCTGGAGCAGGGGAACATCTAAAACTGTCAGGACAGCGGCCCTCGAGGACCAGGATAGGACACCCCTGTTCTAGAATATACATTCCAGAGAGTAGATTCTAGAATCTAGATTCTCAATTTCTCAAAATCATTTAAATCTAGATCTATTATCTATTTATTTATATTTTAATTGAACATTTTCATCAGTGCAGATAATGTTTGAACTTATTCTGTTATTAGTTAAACCGAATTAGCTCACATTTAATAACATTTTATACAAAATGTTGTAACCAATATAGAGAGAGATATACTAAATTGGCTATCTATATAATTTTATTTTGGGTATTGTAAAGGTGTTTAAAACACACACAATGCCTCTTTGCTTCAATATAAACATGTTTGACAAATCAAGAATCTCCACTGCCTATTCACACAGTTAGGTGTGACATAACCAGAGCGACTTACATCAAGTACAGGGACATTCCACCTGAGACAAGTAGAGTGAAGTGCTTTGCCCATGGACACAACATCATGTTGACACAGCTGGGGTTTGAACCAGGGTTTAAACTGGGTACCTTCTGATAACTAGCCTTCCACCCTAATCAAATGCGCCAAATGACTCCCTGAATTTAGAAACTGATTGATATCATTCACCATTCCTGTAAATGTATTTGACAATGGTATTGTTTTAGAGCATGACAAACAAAACTAATGAAAATAAAAAGGTCACAGAAGAGGAATGTCACGCTGAGGCTATCACATAATATTAGTTTTGTGTGCCATTTTGGCTAATATATGCATCTTTTTCACAGTATTAACCTTTGTTAGTAAATGCTGCTGTAAAATATATTGACGTATACTGTTCCATCATGCCAAGTGAGATCAAGCTGAGACAATGCTTTTTATTATCATTATTTTTATCATAGTGAACAGGCAGTCAGAGGATCCGCTGGATTAGTAAAGACAGGTGCTAAAGTTCACAATGTGTTTTAAAATCTTGTTTGATTTTGTGTTATTAAGTTTACATGAAAACAATGTGTGTATTTAACCTGGATGTATATTGTATGAGTATTAAATTAAGCAAACAAAAATTGTAGACCAGGTCTTCGTAGCCTTCGTAGCTTTACTTCTCTGAACAAATGTTCTCAAATTAATAACACTGATATCTTCATCTTCAGTCATATATTGAAAAATAATGCACTAAATACAGAGCTATTGGCTATAACTGGCTTTGAACAGGTGCAATTGACATAAATTAACTGGGTTCAATCCCTTGCCAGTCACATCCGTGTCATCACTTGGGTATATCCCTACCCAGAACAGACTATCTAAGAAGGGTGTAGGTCAGAGGTAGGCAACCCTGGTCCTTGAGAGCCATAGTCCTGAACGTTTTAGATATTTCCCTGCTCCAGCACACCTGATTCATGGGTCATGAGTGAATGGGTCATTATGAGTCTTCCACAGAGCTTGATAATGACCCATTCATTAGAATGTGGTGTGCTAGAGCAGGAAAACATCTAAAACCTTCAGGACTGTGGCTCTCGAGGACCAGGGTTGGCTACCTCTGGTATAGATGAATCACCCTTGTGAAGTGACCATGTGGGCAACTTTAATGCCACTAGGTATTGCTCTCCGACCAAGTGTCCTCTTGGTCAAATTGTAGACCTGCAATCATGCTCTAAGACAGCTCTAGAGCAGGGGTGGGCAATCCTGGTCCTCGAGGGCCGCTGTCCTGAAGGTTTTAGATGTTTTCCTGCTCCAGCACACCTGATTCAATCCTCGAGGACCAGGATTGCCCACCCCTGCTCTAAAACCAGGGATCAGTACCAGGACGGGCACATCTGAACTGAGGATGGAAGTGTAATTGTTAGAAGTAAACCAGAATTATAAACAATCTATTCTCCTAGCACTATCATAGTGAAACAGGTTGGCTAATTATTAATTAAATATTTAGACCTCATCAATGTTGTGTTTTGGTCCGGCTCACAACACACTGCCTTTTCATCTTCTTACTGCCAATGCTAAAGGGGAATGCAACAGTGGAGCAACACAAGCAACACTGAATTTAAGATCAATTTGTGATGCACACGGGTGACGACGTGCCCTAGTCGCATAACATAACCAAAGACTAGCGTGGGATCGGTCCCTACTGCGCCTCCTCTGGAATATCATCAGGAAATCGTGAAATCCGGCATTTCTAACAGGAATTTATAGGGGATAATCCCATTTGATCAAACGCAATAATCTCCCCAGTTTATTCAGTAATAGCGCAGACGTCCATAGCAATAGGCTATAGCATCACCAACATTAATCCAAGGTAAGAAGTATTGGCTTCATAGATGTATGTTTTATCGGCATCGAGCCATATTTTCAAATTCTGGATCGCTGGAATCGGTCTAATTTATTATATTACCGTGTTTATGCGTACATATGTTTTAAATGTATATATAAATATATTTTAAAAATACACACATTTAAGGAGAGGTTTGCGTTGGTTTGTGTAGAGGTTTGGCACCTGCGCAACCCCTAAAACGAAGGTATTACGTTTAGCCCCCCAATATTTGAAATATTATTTGGGGAGAAATGTGTCCTGTTAATTGATTATTATTATTATTAGATGTAATTTGTCTTGTTAACGCTTATACCCACCAAGGTGTAAAACATCCGTTATCTATTCTGCATTATTGGTGGTCCAGATTTTTACCACCAGTATTTGCTGTACGATGCGCATGATACAATTTCATAAGAAGTACACGAAGACACATCATCGTAATATGTCATGCATTAACAGACCACTGCGTCGTTTCTATCGGAATGCGGTTGCATCCTCCTTTCCGGGCAGTAGCTTCAGTCTACAACAAACAAGAAATGTGACTGCTAGCTTGTGGGGATCAAAATAGCTCCTGATAGCCACCTTAGTTTTTCGTTGTTCATGTTGTTTCTGACCGTACGTGTTTTGGAAGGTATCATGATAAACAGATTATGTTACGACGACAATTTAAGAGGGGCAAGTTCATTCCTCTGCCACTGATCCATGCTTTTAATCGCCTGTCAAAGAATATGTTCGTTTTGGCATCTCTGCAAAATGTTAGTCCTCAAGGTCATCCGATGCATTGTATTGGTCATTGCTCATTAAGCTATTATTGTGTAATATTTAGCTTCAGTCACTGTTTTAGCACGAGTTGTAACATCCCGATTGGGGAGGTGGACAGAAAAATTTAAACCATATTTAGACGTTTTAGAATGCATTGCCACATTTTTCGTATGTAGAGCAAAAGGCCTGAGCTTCTGCATGCTTGTGGAAAAGCAAAGCTTCCTATGAGGTGCCCTCTGCAAAGGGGTGGTTTGGTCTTGCCCAGCAAAGTGCTTTCACCTTTGTCTTCTCACTCATTGGAAACAAAAGAATGAACAATGAAGAATTTGAACTGAGGTTTTGCATACACTCTGACGTCATAAATTATGTTTACTAGGTTTTGCTATGGGCTCAGCTTGTCAGGTTTGCCAAAAAACCGAGATAGTCAATTCAAGCTGGTGAATCTGGCATCATTACTTCAAAAGCAAGCTTATTTCACTGTTGAATTGTTGTTTAATACAACTGTTGGCTGTGAATATCACTGACCAGTGATAAAGAACAGTGTTTATCAGAGAGAAGAACCCTAAACAAGCAGACTAAAGTTGCTGAAGCTTTGGCTTCCTTGCCACTGTCAGCGCAATTTGATGAATATGATAGCACTGTAATGATGTACACATAACGGAACTGCAATGCAGTTGGCAATCTGGCCCAGCATTTGATGTTGTTTCAGAGACCGCAGTGCAGGCGGATCTTTGAAGTAGAAACAGGACAGATTTGGGCTGAAATGTTGTATGTCTCTGAAACGTAGTGTACGTAGTGTTGATCACAGTGTGAAAACTGTACTGTGGTATATCTTATCCTGATGGTAGGCCACTTCAGTTCACATCAATAATCCAAACAATAGTTTTAAAAGACATGCTCTCACCTAGGTTTTGGGTTGCAAGCAGTCATCCTGGAGAGTGTTAACTGCATATTCAGGGCTGATTGTGTCAATGTGGTGTTGAAGCATTGTGACTGTTGTTATTCTGCGTGTTTCATTGAATGTAATGGATAACTGTAATTGGTTTTGGATCATGTTGTGGCTGGGGTGTCGTCAAATTGTAGCTGGGTTGTTTATCTGTTCTTGACCTGCAGGAATCATGGGAAAACAGAACAGCAAACTGACTCCTGAGGTGATGGAGGATCTGGTGAAAAGCACAGAGTTTAACGAGCACGAGCTGAAGCAGTGGTACAAAGGCTTCCTGAAGGACTGTCCCAGCGGCAGGCTCAATTTGGACGAGTTCCAACAGCTCTATGTCAAGGTACTGTCTATGAGTACCATCTATTTGATGCAGTTTAATGTAGAGGTGTTAAGTGTCTGTGTGATACAGCTCTATGTAAAGGTGTGTACAGAACATGTGATGCATGGTTACTCTTCTTTTCAGGGTAATCACAGGCCAATATTGCCTGTCACTGTATGGTTTAGTATTGGATCTTTGTAGAGATGGTTACACAGACTGTAGTTTCACACTAGATTGATGATGTGTTACCATCGATTACAAAAAAACATCTTTTGCAGGAGTTTTGCTTGTTTCCCTCCAACTTTTATGAACGCTTAAACCTTGAAACGGAGACATGGCAAAATCCTTTAGTATGAACAATTATCAAAGTCATGAATACCTGTGTGAAAGATAATATTGTCAAATCCTAGTGGCACTCTTGTCTATTTCAGTTCTTCCCCTACGGTGATGCTTCAAAGTTTGCTCAGCACGCCTTCAGAACCTTTGACAAAAACAGTGATGGAACCATTGACTTCCGAGAGTTCATCTGCGCCCTGTCCATCACATCCCGTGGCAGCTTCGAGCAGAAGCTCAACTGGGCCTTCAACATGTACGATCTGGATGGTGACGGTAAAATAACTCGGGTAGAGATGCTGGAGATCATTGAGGTGAGAATCTTTTTTCACATGTATTTAAAGTTTGTAGAAGTAAAAGTACAGGTACAGAGGTATTCTTGCTACTACTCTCAAATGTTTCCTAGCAGTCTAACATACGCTCTATATGGTTCTGAATAATTTTTTTCATTTTCAACTTTATTGAGATAGTAACAGAGACAAGAAAGGCAAGGAGAGGAGGGTTTGGGGTAGGGTGGGGGGGGGTGGGAACCAAATGGTTCAGAATCTCAATTTCTACACATATAACATGCTGATACTGGTCTGATTAAAGTTCAGAAAACAAAGGTGAGTTTCATTATGAAGTGGTGCTGATTAATGGTCCACGATGACTGTTCAAACCTTGAGCCTTTGAGTGTTTAAGTTCAGTTACTGCTTCCTTTATCCCTTTGTCATTTCTGTGTTTGCAGGCCATCTATAAGATGGTGGGCACAGTGATCATGATGAAAATGAATGAGGATGGCCTGACACCAGAGCAGCGTGTGGACAGGATCTTCAGCAAGATGGATAAGAACAACGATGACCAAATCTCGTTGGATGAGTTCAAAGAGGCAGCAAAGAGTGACCCGTCCATCGTGCTCCTGTTGCAATGTGACATGCAGAAGTGAGGCTCGCTGCCCTGCCGTTGGCCTTGGCTCACTCTGGACAGCACCACACATTTCAATGTTTCATTTTCAGTTCAGTCATTTCCACAGGAAAAAAAATGCTTGGACTATTTTTCAATGGACGCGCTTCTTGTGGTTGTATGCATGAGAATGTTAAAAGCTGACTAATAATTTTGAAAATGGCTGTATAAAATATCACATCTTTATATTTCAAAATGTGAGTTGTGCAAAGTAATCCTGATCATTCCTATTTAACTTCACTTTAGCTTGTACCTCAGTGATGTGCTGCATTGACTTTTCTTCCTGCAGTAATTATGGTAGAATCCATGTGCAGCAGCTACTGTCTGCTTTACTTGCTAGTAACAAACAATAATTCCTATAATAATTGTAACTGTCTCTACTATACAGAGTTCTTGAGCCTGCGGAAAATAGAGACTGCTGTCTGTTCCAAATGGTTTCAAACATTGGAACTGAAAAGTAGGTTCTTTGCATGCATATGTTAAGTGTCAAAACTATAATCTTTTAAATTTTTTGCATCCTTAAGTGGGTATCAAAAAGTAGCCCTCTAAAACAGGTTTGGTATTGTTGCATGGGATGTACAGTAGTGAGTCATGAGACCAGTAGTTTCTCTCCTGTGGGAGCATGTCCCTGCCCCTTACCCCCTGCACTCCCTCCCTCCCCCTCCTCTCCCAGCACTCCCACTTCTTATGTGTGTATGCCACTCAAGTTCCTGAAAGACAGCTATTTCGTCCTGGTTGTCATCTGTGGTGGAGATCAGTATTTTTATTGAGCATTATAGTCAGTTTTGATCCAGCAATACAGAACAATAGAAAAAATATGAACAATTTCCAAATAATGCTTCACTCCCCATCTTTTGTTACACTTCTGAAGTTTAAAGAAAATAGGCAAATGCCAATTTACAACCACCAATATAAGGCTTCCATAAAAACAATGTCTAATACTCTATTACAATAATGTCCTAAATAATTTAGACACCAATAACAATTAATAGTACATATCAATATGTTTACAGAGATTAAGAGCACTGCTAAATGTTACAATCTTGGCTGTAATCCTGGGTGGTCAGAGCTCCCCTAGGGAAACTGGCTATTTTTCCACATCACCCAAAGGAAAAGCCTTACATATGTTTACTGGACATTCTGCATTCCAACTTACGATACTTTTGTAGAACAACTTTTTATTAAAAGCTTCATCTTATGACCAAATCACTAAAAAAGTCCTTAGAATCTTGAGGATGCAGAAAGGCCATTGAGACACAACAGCGGATGTTGTCCTGGTCAGTTGGAGAGGAAGGTTTTGGAGTGGACTAAGTGTACCTTGAAATAGTACTTTTTGTTTGATAGTTCCAGGTTGACTTTCCCAGGCTAGGCAAGCATGAGCCGAGGGTTTGCTTGTATAACTACTCAGCACAGTGGAAGTTACACGGCTTCTCACAGTCACGGATACAGCATCGTTGAGACCAAAACCCACATTGTCAATTAGTCTATTGTTTGCACAATATAATCCAAACTTTATGTCAAAATCTTTGTTTAGTAAATGTTTATACTGAATATGAAAGATCTGAATCAAAACATAAGTGAAAGTATTTATTTTGTTCTTTTATACATGTGGCATGTGTTGCACACTAAATTACATGGTTACATTACGTATGTAGTGATTAAAATCAATAAAATATATATGGCCTTTTTCAAAAGGCATGGTCTCACAGGTGCCATTAATGGGATAGATAAATATTGTAACAGAGTTTAGATGTGACTGGAATTTCCATTCTGTCAGTATCTATCCATGTTCTGTGTTGTCTCTGTATTCGGCAATTGGACTTGTTTCAGGATTCAACAGGATTTGGGCAGGAACAGTTTAAAACAACATCTACTACTTATCTAATCGTAATATCTAAAAGTACAAACAAATCAAACATTTTACAAGACACATATGACACTCCAGTAAAACACATTTTTTTATTTACAGATTAAGAATAAAATTACTGTTTTCACACGCTCACAACTCAAACTATTTACACATAATATGAATGACTTCATGTTATCTTTAATTCAACATTATACGGTCTACAATTACTCACACACAGTGAGGCCACAGTTAGTGCTACAGTCATACTCTTGAGTTAGTCTGAACCTTCTTCACCAGTGTGACTCCTCTCCCTCTCTCGTCTCCTGAAGATGATGGATCTTGATATGGCTTTTTGGTAGATTACTAAAATGCACTGAGAAACCAAGCGTTTAAAGTATTGAAAATCCACGATGCAAATAATTTAGCAATGACCAGTTCTCTTTCACTGTACTGCCTTGAACACCCTAGACAGTTTGCAAACAGAGGTCGGTCTTTAAACTGCACAAAATGGTTTGTAAACGTTTGTTTGACTACCGCTGTCTAATTTTACATGGAGAAGATTACCTAGTGGTCTGAGGAGTGATGAAGATGAATTGACGAAGATATTGCCGCTCTTACAGTTCCAGAGGGAAATCCAACGAGATCCTGCGATTGTGCATAACCTGAAAAAGGATTTAAAAATAATTTTATTTTTACATCACAATCCCCTCCGGACAGTGAGTGCATGTCGCTCATGCTGTTGTTCTCCCAACCTGGTGGTTTAACCTAGTCCAGTGCAGGAAGGCCCACATTTAATTAAATCATTAATGTTATACAAACCAATCAGCTGACATGTTTCAGTCTCTTACATACATAAAGGCTGTGCTACAAATCTCAGAGATATCTACCCATGTGGGGCAGTGATTTATCTTCATAACTAGCTAAGGATTAAACCAGCATGCTAATTTGGGGGTCAAAGAACGTCTGCTCTCCAGGAATAGGGCTAGGAGTCCCTGACGTAGGGGGATCGGTTGAGGAGAAACACTGACGCTACACAATACCGATATTGAGAGTGTCTCGTTGACATAGTCAAACATCATGGAGCCACAGCAGCTCATCTTGAACAGAAAATTGTTGAAGTACAACTTGCATCTCACAGAGAAGGACCTGAGGAATGCAACACTCTACAACTTGAAAGGCCTGAACCAAAGTCATTACGTCACCCATTTGATTTCAATGGAAGCTTTAGATCCATTAAATTAATGAGTTACCTGCTAATAATTTTAAATCTGTTCTGTCTGTCTGACATGATGTTATCAAGGCGATCGACAATCATACAAGTTCAATCAAAATCAGTCCAGAAAGCTTTTAAAGAGCATTCAATGAAACACCAGTGATTGATTTACTTACTGTTTGATTGATTAACTCAGGGTCCCCAAACCATGGAACACAAGCAAATTATGGCCCGCCCACACATTTGGACGAACCCTCCGAACAATGCCTGAGACATATTTTGACCATTTTATTTTAAATGAGCCTATATGTTTTAATCATATAATATCTGTATTTGATTATGAAGATTAGAATAGATTAGATTCAATTTAATTGTCATTACACAGGTACAATACAGGGTAACGAAATACAGTTAGCGTCCAACAAGAAATGCAAAACAGTTACTATAAGCATAATATATCAGTTATAAGTAGAATATACCGAATATGTACAGGGTATAGGGTCATCTTTCAAATTAAATTATCACTAACATTTCCCTTAGTTATTAACTATAATTATAACATCTAAATACATTATTTGGTACATTCATCTACCAACAGAATGGTACATTCAACATAACATTCCATCGCGAATGTGCTGGTGCACATGAGCCAGCAAATGTTTGAGTCAAAAATGGCCAAAGGGTTGGGAAAGAGAAAAGTGCATTCAGAGTGCAAGGTATATCACCAAGGTGAAATACTGTTAATTTATTTCTGTTAACATGCCACATACTAACACATAGAATGTCATATTCCTTAATACAGAAATAAATAAAAAATACCTTCATTTCCTCTTCTTTTGAAGCTAGCTCCATTCTCATAGTTTGGATATTATCTTGGTAACATTTCAGCTTGCTCTCCAGAAATCTTCAGGTTCCATTTGCGTTTGGAACACACTAGGTTTGCCTGCTCTTGGTCTTGTTGCACAGTGAAAACACAACAAACACGAAGTAAGAATTGAATTGAATAATAACTCTTTCATGAGAAAGTCTGTAAGTATGTCAGATTGCATTTCAATACCAAAATCTGTATACGACTATCCTTCAATCAAAACTTTTATCACAGACTCAGGGTCTAGTTAAATGACAAAAAAAGTGTTAAATTGGCTTTGACCTGGTTCACCAAGCCTGAAGTAAACACTAGTGCCCAGGCTTAGACTGTTAGACATCCCACACCTACACAGAACATCACTTTCTGAACTAAAACACAGAAGTGTAGTAGCAGTTTGAGTAGACCTGGTCCCCTTCAACAGTGAATGGCTTACGGCAGTTCAAAGGAAGGGTGCCTGTAGTCCTCTCCTGTTATGCATGGTAACACACACATTCATTACCAGAAAACCATGTTTGCGTGTAATAAAATCAAAAGAAAGGCTCACTTTGATGAATGTATTCTATGCCCCTCATGTCAATTTGACAGTTGGTGATGGTTGGAGGAGATATGATGAGGGAGTCAAGCGCTGAAGGGTATTCAGGATGTTTGACTCCACTGAAACACAAGACAAGATGCATAGATGTAATGGACTTGTATAAACATTTATTGAACCAAAACACAAACTTTGTGGTTTTCTTGATAGCATCACAGCTAGCATGGGGTCGTTCAGGTTGATGCATGCCCCTGCAGAAGACAAAGGTTCAGTTACAGCCAACTTTGGAAAATATTCTTGGAAACACCTCCAGGGTTGAATGTTGACATCACCTATGGGGCCGATTGGCTTATGGATGAAGCATCCTTGGTAACCCTTCCTTTTACAGTCCCTTAAGTAAGTATTTACATGGTAAATAAAGGGTAATTTTTGTGTATTAATAGGTATCTAGGTGCTTTTGATATCAAGGTGGTAAATACATAGATAATAAAAAAAATACCCATTATTTACAGGCTAACATGTTAGTTATTACTGGATAATCTTTACTGGTAATAATTGGGTAAAGACAGAAAATGATGCTTAGTAATTACCTGGAAACGTACAAATATAACCATTTTAATACCACTGGTTGTAAATTGGTAATTACAGGTGATATATGGGGTATATTCTATGCTATAAAGCGACTTACAGTAAGTACAGGAACATTCTCCCTGAGGCAAGTAGGGTGAAGTGCCTTGCCCAAGGATACGTCACAGCCGAAGTTCGATCTCACAACCTTCCGATCATAAGGCCACCGTCTTAACCCACTGAGCCATCTGACCCCCTGTGTTTTTCAAAATAAGGTGTGTTTAATCAATTTTAGATTAGATTAGATTCAACTTTTATGTCATTACACAGGTACAAGTAAAGGGTAACGAAATACAGTAAGCATCCAACCAGAAGGGCAAAACAGTTATTACAACAGAATATAATTGTAATTGTATACTCAGAATATACACATTATGAACAGCAGGGCCGGTTCTAGACAGGCATATATGAGGGGGCAGTCAGAAATGTGAAGGGGGCATCATGTGTACACATCATGCTCCAGCACTTTTTTCTGTGCTTATAGTAACAGTGTTTCTTAATTGAATTGGGTTGTTAGCTATGTGTCCAACCCCAACCTGGAGAAGTGGATTACACTTTGTCAGGCCTCTACCTTCAGACCTGTCCAACTTGGGTGTCCCACCTGAAGACTAAGCTCCTGGTGGTGTAGCTCTTAAACAAAACAGTGCAGAACTACAGCCTGGGGCGGGGCTTTACGTAGGGGTCTGTCAGACACGTGTCATTTGTCTTAAATATGTTACATGCGATGAATGTGGGCACTCATCTCCATAGACTTCAGAATATAATGAATTTCTAATGTCTATACTCATCTCTGTGCTTGTAACGCTGCTGCTTGTTCAAAGTTTTACCGCTCCGTGGTGAAACCTGACAGCACACTGTCAGGCTACGTCTGGGCTCATTTGCATACTGCAACAGCGATATGAGAGGGAAGCTGTGTCCCTTTTTCGGCTGACTTTTATAGGGGGGCGGGGTCTAATGCGGGTGGAGTTCAGGAGTGTCACAGTTCTGGGGGAGAAGCTGTTCCTCAGTCTGCTGGTCTTAGACCGGAGACTCCTGAGGCGCCTGCCGGAGGGCAGGAGGGCAAACAGTTTGTGGGCGGGGTGTGAGGAATCTTTTTGGATGCTGTGAGCTCTACGCAGACAGCGCTTCCTCTGGATGTCCTCGATGAATGGAAGAATAGTCCCACTGATGCTACGGCCATCCCGTTGATTTGAATGGGGTGGTGCGTCTCCCCTCTTCTTCCTGAAGTCCACAATGTCCTCGATGAATGGAAGAATAGTCCCACTGATGATACGGCCATCCCGTTGATTTGAATGGGGTTGTGCGTATCTCCCCTCTTCTTCCTGAAGTCCACGATAAGCTCCTTGGTCTTTGTGGTTATTGTCACCACACCACATGGCCAGGTGCTGTACTTCCTCTCTGTAGGCTGTCTCATCGTTGTTGGTGATGAGGCCAATCACCGTGGTGTCATCAGCAAACTTAATGATGGAGTTGGAGCCATACATTGGCTTGCAGTCATAGGTGAAGAGGGGGTAGAGGAATGGGCTGAGCACACATCCCTGTGGTACACCTGTGTTGAGTGTGATGGTGGAGGAGCAGGAGTGGGGTGACCTAACATGCTGTGGTCGGTTGGTCAGAAAGTCCATAATCCAGTGGCAGAGGGAAGTGTTGAAGTCCAGCTCTCCAAGTTTGGTGATCAGCTTGGAGGGGATGACAGTGTTGAAAGCAGAGCTGAAGTCTACAAACAACATACTGTACGCGCGTATGTGTTGTTATTGTCCAGGTGTGTGAGCACAGAGTGCAGCGCTGAGGGAACTGCATCGTCTGTGCTCCTATTGCTGCAGTAGGCAAACTGGTGAGGGTCAAGTGTGGGTGGAAGGTTGGTCTTCAGGTGTGCCAGGACCAGTCGCTCGAAGCACTTCATGACAATGGGTGTGAGTGCTACAGGGCGATAGTCGTTCAGGCATGACGGGCTGGAAATCTTCGGCACTGGTACGATGGAGGTGGATTTGAAGCATGCCAGCACAGCTGCTTGAACAAGGGACAGGTTGAAAATGTCCGTAAATACTCCTGCAAGCTGTTCAGTGCATGCTCTGAGCACGCGGCCAGGGATGGTGTCTGGGCCAGCAGCCTTGCGTGCGTTGATCTGGCTCAGTGCGGTGACGACATCTGTTGGGTTGAGTGTTAGGGGTTGGTGGTCTGTAGATGGAGTGAATAAGGTGGCAGTCTCTCTGTTGTTCCTGTCAAAACGAGCGTAGAAGTTGTTCAGCTCGTTCAGGAAGGAGACGTCTGTGGATGGCGGGGTGATGGTGTTCGACTTAAACTCATTGATGGTCCGGATGCCCTGCCACATGCGCCGGGGATCGGAGTTGTCAAAGTGCTCCTCGATCCTCAGCTTGTAGCAGTGCTTGGCCTTTTTGTTGCCCCTCTTCAAGTCAGCCCTGGATGCACTGTAGGCCTGTTTGTCACCTGATCTGAAAGCGGCCTTGCAAGCCTTCAGCAGGAGCCAAACCTCCCTGTTCATCCATGGCTTTTGATTAGGGTACGTGGTGATCGATTTCTGGGTAGTGTGAAGGAAACTTCCTGATTTCGGAAGTTGTAAGGATACAAAGTTTGGTAGTTTGTTAGATACAAATTTATTGAACCTTTCACAAGAAACAGAGTATTGCAATAATATCACATGAAACAGACAAGACACTCGTAAAACAGAATTCTGTGGCCTGGTCTCAAAGACACTTGTAGTTCTAGAGAGCTGGCCCCGAGCCTAGTCAAGGCATTGCATATATAATCACCCAACAGTTGTGAACTCCCCCCTCTCCATCCCATTGTCCTGGTGTGGGGAGGGGGAAAGGCCCGAGCCAAAAGGTGGTCTGGCCAACGCCATTCCACGTCTGGGTGGAAACAGCTTGTGTGAAGTTGTCCAGGGGTGTCACATCTCCAAGGGGGGGGGAAAGGGGGGGACCTGTTGTCTCCCAGCCGTTCTTTGTCTCCAATCCACTGTGGGTGTGAGGAGCATCCTTTGCCAGTTGATTAGCACGTCCAAAGGAGAGTGGTCTCCCATACCTTCTGTCCACGAGCCCACATTTGCATTGGTAGAATAAGCAAGACATCGTCCTGTCTGTGGGGAGGTGTCAACTCTTGGTGTGGGCCTCTGACAAGAATGTAAACCACCATATGTCTGTGCAGTTCTCAAAACCACCAATCCAACTTATAGAATTCAACAATCTGACCGTGCAACCACGGAACAACAAAAATACGGTCAGTACAGTTGTGACACTGTCAAGTACAGAGGAGGTGAAGGTATCAATGTCCGTATGAGAGCCACAGGTAGCCTGAGTGTTGGAATCTGTCCTGGAGTGCAGAGTCAACTCCTGCAGGCCACACCTTGATGGTCCTTGTTGGCTTCTCACGTTGGATGAGTGCTGTGTACTTTGGCATCAGGAACGAAGAAACATGGTCTGATGTTCTGATGTCCTTTAAAATATATAAATATATAACAATCATGTTGATGAAAATCCCATAGGAATGTATTGAAATCTGAACATTCTATTGTGACAAAAGTCGTTTTTTTTAGCATATCAGCACGTTTTCATGTCCTATACAGCTGAGTCCTGCAAAAATACGCAATCTATCAAATTTGGAAAAAAATCTAAAGATATTTCAGTCAAGACACTCACGTGATTGATTGATAATAAATTGTGATTTATTGATAACCCTGACATGGGATATGTTTTACTTTGGCGGAATGGAATGTCTAAAAGTAGGGTACGTCCTATGGCCTCGAGCGACGCAAGCGTGCGTACATGTATAACGAGAGCCATGGAGCAATAGAGATATATAATCCCCCTGATAGACAGAAACATACAGTCATGGCCAAAAGTTTTGAGAATTACATAACTATTTATTTTCACAATGTCTGCTGTTTCAGTTTTTATAATGGCAATTTGCTTTTACTCCAGAATGTTATAAGGAGTGATCAGCTCAACTGCAATTAATTGCAAAGTCCCTCTTTGCATTGAAAATGAACTTTACCACCAAAAACACATTTCCACTGCATTTCAGCCCTGCCACAAAAGGACCAGCTAACATAATTTCAATGACACACAGGTGTCACGCCGATTAACACAGGTGTGGGTGTTGATGAGGACAAGGCTGAAAATCAATCTGTCACGATTGAGTGACTGGACACTTTAAAAATAAGATGGTGCATGACACCATTGTTCCTCATCTGTTAGCCATGGTTACCTGCAAAGAAACACGTGCAGCAATCATTGCATTGCACAAAAAGGGCCTAACAGGGAAGTTTATAGCAGCAAGTAAGATTGCACCTCAGTCAACCGTCTATCGAATTATCAAGAACTTCAAGGAGAGCGGTTCTGTTGTTGCCAAAAAGGCTCCAGGGTGGCTAAGAAAGTCCAGCAAGTGCCAGGATCGTCTCCTGAAGGTGTTTCAGCTGCGGGATCGGGCCGCCACCAGTGCAGAGCTTGCTCACGAATGGCAGCAGGCAGGTGTGAGGGCATCTGCACGCACAGTGCGGCAAAGACTTTTGGAGGAAGGCCTGGTGTCAAGGAGGGCAGCAAAGAAGCTACTTCTCGCCAGTAAAAACATCAGGGACAGACTGATATTCTGCAGAAGGTACAGGGACTGGACTGCTGAGGACTGGGGTAAAGTCATTTTCTCTGATGAATCCCCTTTCCGATTGTTTGGGGCATCTGGAAGAAGGCTTGTTCGGAGAAGATGAGGTGAGCGCTACCATCAGTCCTGTCTCATGCCAACAGTGAAGCATCCTGAGACCATTCATGTGTGGGGCTGCTTTTCGGTCAAGGGAGTGGGCTCTCTCACAATCTTGCCTAAAAGCAAAGCCGTGAATAAAGAATGGTACCAGAAAGTCCTCCAAGAGCAACTTCTCCCAACCATCCAAGGGCAGTTTGGTGATGAAGAATGCCTTTTCCAACATGATGGAGCACCTTGCCATAAAGCAAAAGTCATAAACAAATGGTTTGGGGAACAAAACATTAAGATTGTGGGCCCTTGGCCAGGAAACTCCCCAGATCTTAATCCCATAGAGAACTTGTGGTCAATCCTCAAGAGGCGGGTGGAAAATCAAAAACCCACAAATTCTGAGAAACTCCAAGCATTGATTATGCAAGAATGAACTTCCATAAGTCAGAATTTGGTCCAGAAGTTGATTGACAGCATGCCAGGGAGAATTGCAGAGGTCTTGAAAAAGAAGGGTCAACACTGCAAATATTGACTTATTGCATGAATTCTGTGTTATTCTCAATAAAAGCCTTTGATACTTATGTATTTCATTCTACCAAAGAAACATCTGACAAAAACATACAAAAACCCTGAAATAGCAGACTTTGTGAAAATGTGCAATACAAAGGGGGAGGGCTGTGGAGAGTGGGGCTGATAGTGTGGACAGGGAGACTTGCTGGGCTGTACATGCTGGACTAGTACTTTACTTTGAGGAACTACTTATTTACGGACCTTAATCCCTGGAACCGGAATGTAAGGATTGGTTATCCAAAAGGAAAAATAAATTTTCTACGTTTACTTTGAGTTAATGACTGGGTACTGAAGAGATTTTTGTTTGGTTACAACTCAGACCTCCTTCGTTGCTATAATTTTTTCTGTTGACCTGAGCAACTAATTAAAAAACCCTAATTTTGAGATTTGTGTCCTTGTGCTACTTGAACTGCCCCGCTACAAACTATTTAGACATCTACATCACAGGAGGGAGATGGGATGGGAAAGGGGATGGTGGTGGGCGGCAGCAACAACTGATCAGCGGATCAGCAGGGTTTGAATAATTGCGTGGCCTTTAAGGGCCGTCTTCCCATATGAGGCCCAATAGGCTTGCTTGGCACTAGCTGAGTCAGGTGTGTTCATGGATTACTTGTACTACATGAGTGCCTGCGCTGCTAGTGCATGTGAGGTAATGAGTGATGACGTGTACTGAAGAGTGTGAATAGTAATGATGTGTGGATGAGTGATGATATGAACTGAGGTGTGTGAATGATGATAATGTGCATGATTAACATGTAAAAAAATTACATAAAGATAAATAATTTTACAACATTTTCCACCTATAATGTGACTTATAACCTGTACAACACAATTGAAAAACAAACTGAAATTTTTCTTGGAGATAAATTAAAAATAAACAACTGAGATGATGTGATTGCATAAGTGTGCACACCCTTTTGTAACTGGGGATGTGGCTGTGTTCAAATTTAACCATATACATTCAAACTCATGTTAAATTGGAGTCAGCTCACACCTGTCACCAATTAAGCGCAGTTTCCGAGTGCCTAGCCTGAACTTGCTGCGCCTATACATTTTATGTTTTGGCTTCTTGAATGAGACTTTTAGCAGGCTGTAACATCAGGCTTTACACGCAATTATGAAAACAGTGTTCTTTTTGTCAAAATATAATCACAATTATCCAAACACCACAATCAATTAGCAAAATTCCTAGATTGTTTGCAAAATGACACACTTCAGTAAAAACATACACACTTCAGTCAAAACATATACACATATTTGTGAAAATGCTATTTGTTTTCATTTAACCAACACAGTCATCAATGATCATACACTATTGCAGCCAGTTTCACACTGCTGTGATAAATAAAAAACACATTTGTAAAAAAATTTTGGGGAGAAACTCACATTATTCATGATTTGTTTTGAGATATAAGGAGAATGTAGACAAATACTGTAGGCCTACTATAACCTTGCCAAGCACTCTACAACACTTGATGCTGCAGACTGAATAATTCAAGTATTTATTTCAATACTTACAGTATTTCTTACCATAATCAGTTACAGTAATAACCAACAATGATATCAATTACTGTAAACAAATAAAACATATAGACAAAAAAATATTACTGCATGAATTACATGAATGGATGAATTACATCCACATCACAGGCTATGTCTTCATTGGCAAGGCACCGTTGGAAGAATCGCCTTGTGTGACGAATCCACCCCTGCACTGAAGCTGCTTCAATAAGATCACATGCCTGTTCCATGGCCTGAATTCAGATTCAGATTCAGATTCAGATACTTTATTAATCCCCTTGGGGAAACTCTTTGGCAGGACAATGCGCACCTTGGCAACACGACAAAATACATTATCGGCGCACAAGCCTTCTGAAATTGGGAAAACACAGATAGATTTTTCGAGGAGAAAAAAAGAAACAAGCCAGAGCCCGTAACAAAAAAAACACCTCAGCAGACAGATAAGCAACAACAACAAGCAGGTGGAGGCGTTGGATGAGTCTGTGATCGTAGCCAAAACACAGGCAATGAGGGGCAAACGGTCATAAGGCCGCAGGTCATATGTCTTCCACCGCCACGCTGAAAAAAATTATTCTATAGGATTCAGGAAGGGGGTGTATGAAAACTTCAAAATCAGGGTGATCATGGAACCAGTTCTGGACCAGAGCAGCCCAATGAAATGAGACATTGTCCCAAACGACAATGTACAGCATCTGGGGCCCGTTCTTCGTACGTTGCTAACTCAGTTAGCTGGATTTGATTGTTGACGATTTGGCATGATCTTGGATCGTTTGGTTCTTCGAAGCTCATCCTAGACTTGTTGTCATAGAAACAGGTCCGTTAGCTCAAACCTGCTCGGGAGCAGGTTTACTTCATGTAAACAAGATTAGATTGAGGCTTCATAAACGGAGGAGGTAGGGAAGTCTGTCGCAGCCATACACGAGCAACCTCTTGCAGAAGGTGGGAGAATAATTTGCAGAGCTTTTCAAATTAATCGGATATTGCGGGATAAAGTGTAATTGTTGAGAGATACCGTTTTTTTTCAGCCTTTTTCTTTGTGGCTGTTATAAATAGACAAACATCCTTTAACAGTGTTTTTTAAAAGGGAGGACAAATAAGTGGCTTTTAAAAATAAAGACAGTATGAATTAAAGGCTACCATTTTGTAGAATATTCTTGTATTTCACTTTAACTTTAATTTGTCTGCTACTTTTTGCCAGCCCACTCTCCTGGCATTTGCAGACTTTGAGGTGTTCCCTGTCGTTTTAAATAACGACTCAAGTTCGGCATAACCTTCCATTAAAAGCTCTTGTTCTGATTGGGAGAAAGAGTGGGCACGTTCTTTGGCCATGCTGAACAGCCAATAGCAGCGTTGCTGATCAATGTTTCTACTATCGATACCCCTTTTAAGCCAACACATGATCGCGCAATTATCTCAAATAACTAAATCCAGTTATACTAATCATACACAACAGGTTTGTTCGAAGAACTCAGTTAGCCGGATCATGTTTATGTTGGGCTCTGGCGCTCTTGAGGGGTGGGACCACTAGATGATTGTCAGAGGAGGACCGTAGGTAGCGGGCAGGGATGTAAGGCCGGAGAAGAGAGTTCATATAATTCGAAGCAGTCCGGTTCACTGCTCGGAAGGTCAGTACCAGGGTCTTGAATCTGATACGGGCCATGATGGAAAGCCAGTGGAGAGCAATGAGGAGCAGGGTGACATGGCAGCGTCTGGGCAGATTGAAAACCAGGCAGCCTTCGGATCTTCGGATCCTCCGAAGGGGGCAGATTGCACTTGCTGGAAGGCCAGCTAGAAGTGAGTTGCAGTAGTCCAGCTTCGAGAGGACAAGAGCTTTCTGTAAGTCATTCTGGATAAAGGTGTCTGCTAAATGTAAATCTAAGATATTTTAACCACGATGGCTCAGTTTTTCAGTTTGGATAGAATGTTTCTGAAACGAAGTAGAGTTGGAGGTGTTCTGCTACTTGTTCTGTGCCTGGTTGTGTGAATCATGTGTTGTGTTTTGACAAAGTGAGCTCTTTTCAATATCTTAGAAATATTAGAAAACCTGAAAACTTTACTACATTTTATAGAAATATAAAGTGTATGTTGTAAATGCCAAATATAGAAGACCCTTCTGACCACAAGAGGGCAACCCTTGTCTATTGGTACTGATATGTTAGGCTCTGGCATGCTTTTGTTGTATGTTACTTGGCAACCAGAGAAATGACAGAGTTGCATCAGGCAGCAGCTTCTGGGGACATTGACCTTATACTGGACATTCTGAAGAATAATCTTTGTGATCCCAACCAAAGAGACATTGACTGGAATGGTAAAACACCACTTCATTGGGCAGCAGCCAAAGGTAACAAGTTTGATTTAAAACAGCGCCCCTCACCCTGCCAGGGTTACCCTCAGAATATTTCATATGGGTGGCAAGATGGGGCCACTGAAAATGTTGGGGTGGCAAAAATGAAAGCCAGATTTCAATTGCATACTTATGTACTTTGGTTTCTTATTTTACAATTAATGTTACAAATTATCGGATGAGCATTGACTAGTACACGTACAGTTAACATTTTTAGTAAACAAATAATTTCAGACAAAATGCCAGATATTGTATCAGGGTGGCCACTGCCTCCTACACAACAGGGCATCATAAAAACACAGTCACATGTAGTGCTTGCTTCACAGGACAGACAGAAACAGCGAGGATCCTAATTGCGAACGGGGCCAGAACCTGTCTGAAAGCTGACAATGGTTGGACGCCGGCACACTTTGCAGCCGAGTCTGGGCGCCTTGGTGTGCTGCGCTTGCTGCACTCTCTCCATGCTCCTATAGATAAGGAGGATTGCTCTGGTGACAAACCAAAAAGGATAGCTGAAATCTATGGGAATGATGATTGTGTTCGGTTCCTACACACGTAATCCACATTTCAGTTATTCTGTGATTTTGTTGTGTTCTTAAATACATTTAAGCCTCCACAAAATCTATAGTTTTTACTGTTTACCCTGCACCCTGCTTCATTGTGAAAGTGTAAAGGTTTTACTTTTTCTAATATGTTGCAGTGCAGAGAAAGAATACAAGGAATATCGCAAGATGTCAGCGCTGAAAGGTACACGTCTGGATGATACCGATGATGAGTGGGAGGATCCCAGAAGGGAGCAGGACCAAGGAAGGGCCACAAAGGGTTAACCCAAAACTTTTGTATGTTAGGACTCAAGTTCTCAGACTCCAATGCATTACAGTGTTAAATATGATAGGAAGCAAATGCTTAATCTCAGGAGATCTTTGAAGGATAAATCTATAAAATGGTTAAAAGTGCATTCAGTCTCAGATTTGAGTCAATCAGATTTGCCCCAAAATACTGCTTTAACTTTATTAACATTTGCAAGTGGATTGCGATGTGTTAGTGTGTATACAAATATGTAAAAGTTTACCGCAGATCTGACCTAAGGGTGCTTTCACACCTGCCTCGTTTAGTTCGGTTGAATCATAGGCCTATTAGAGTTTGTTTTCCCCTTTGTGGTTTGTGGGCTGGTGTGAAAGCAAACTGGGGTGCGCACCAAAAACAAACCAAACAACCGTACTGAAACCTCCTTGAAGAGATGGTCCCTCCTTGAATAGGTGGTCTCGGTATGCTTTTAAACAAACTCTGGAGCAGTCTGTTTGAGGTAAGAACGTGACCCGACCTCGGACAGACCCAACTGCAAAAACTACTGATCATTTTTGGACTAAACCAGCTGCCATAGTCAGCTGCACTGTGCATTATTTGATGAGGAAGTGTTTGTTTACAGATACTCGCAAACAAACGTGGAGTAGTGAGGAGGTGCAGAGCCTCATAGAAATTTGGTCTGATGACCATATTAGGTCCCAACTTTCAAAAGCTCACCAACACAGCATAGTGATAATGTTTAATGAGAACTCACAGAAAACTGAAAAGAAAGAGAAAGAGAGGGCATGACATTAACTAATAGATTGTTGGTAATATTTTAGGATGAGCATGTCAGAGATTGAATGCATGCTTCCGCTTGAAGTGACGACCTTCAATTATTACATTATACAAATAATTTAATAGATTATGGCCAGGGACAAAACCAGCCCATGCAGTCATAGTCCATAGTTATGTTGTCTCCATGTTGTTTGCTGACTTTTCCTCTTCTGTTGGAATTTTCCCGCACGTTAAATTCTAACCAATTAAAAAGATGTTTAGGAATACGCCATGGCCAATGAGTAATGTGGATGTATCATGTGACTGCTAATTTGGTTCATTTCAACCGGTTCCGACCAAAGCAATCAGTGCAATCAATGTTTTTAAAGAAGAATGCGACAATGTATAATTGTTTGCCCTGGATTTGGACCAAATGAACCAAACTAGAGATGTGAAAGCACCCCAAGTTTCAACCAACTAACGTCCATACAGTAAAGCAATATTAAAACACCACAGTAAAAGGATAAAACAGTTAAGAATTATTTTAAACCAAAATGTTGACTAAAAAGGTAAGTTTTAAGACAGGACTTAAAAATATCAATAGATGTAGCTTCTTTGATACCTTTTATTCCATAAAAAAGGAGCACGGTAGGCGAAGGCCCTGCCACCAGCTGACTTTTGGTTCATTGGTGGTATGACAAGGAGGTTAGAACTAATAGAACAAAGAGGATGTAGCCGAATGTAGGGAGAAAGTAGATCAATTAAATAAGATGGTGCAAGTCCATTTAATGCCTTATAAGTTAAAAGAAGAACTTTAAAATTGTCTCTAGCGTGAATGGGCAGCCAATGTAATGATGCCAGGACAGGAGTTATGTGACAGAATCTACTTGTTTTTGTTAAAAGTCTGGCGACTGAATAATTGTCAGTATAGTACTGTTCAAAATGAGTATACACTGATAATTTGCACAAAACTAGGCTGCAGAATATGAAAATATCAAAACAATACAACACATTGTAGAAATAAATACAAATTCCTATTTATTTCTACAGTGTGTTGTATTGTTGGTTTAGTGTTGTGGTCTATAGGTTAGTGGGCAGGTAGTAGGCATATAGGAAATGTAGGTTTGTGTAAAAAGGCCTCAGCAGCATTAACTGTCTATATGTCTGTCTATATCTGGTTCACATTCAAGACAGGAACCACTCACTTAACCACGTACTTAACTTATTTTTTATTTTGTATACTGTACTTTATCGTGTCCCCCATTGTTATTGTTATATTACCCTGCTACTCTGTGTGCTGTACTTTACCCTGCTGCTGTGGTGAACTGCAATTCCCCCCCCTGGAGGACAAATAAAGGTTTATCTAATCTATCCATCTAATCTGTTGTGAATTAGTCTATGAGGAAAGTGAGAGCAGGGGGTTTAAAAGGTAGGTTGTGTGTGAAATGTTGTGATATAATTTTTTTTGAGTTCTTCCAGTACACTCAAAGGAAATGTAGCAAACGTGTAATTGCAATTATTTTCTGTGAGAAATACTTAATTTTCTAGAAAAATGTCAGGGGTGCCAACAATTTTCTCCATGACTGTGTATATACAGTATATTAGTGTATGTTATATATTTATGGCATAATGATAAACATGAAAATCCCAACATTCTTTTAAAATATAAAACACATTTAATTCTAAACAACCTTACCCCCCCAATCTTTTTGTATAGCTCAAAAACACACATGTATATAATGCTTAACATAAACCCCCCAATATTGTTATATACAGTATATCATAATAGAGTGTTCAAGAAAAAACATGTCAGCATAGCAAGCACATCAGTGACTCTTCATTGACGATAGTTTGGAAGAGCTTGCAATTGTGGTGGACTGTGAACGCTGAAAAAAAAGGTATAGAAAATGGTCAATTAACAAACAATATATTGTGTCATATTTCAAAAAACGAAATCATCCATTAAAGACACTGATGTGATAAACTTACACTCCAACCCAAACGTTTCAGCAGTGCCTCTCGAATCTGTGAAAAATATAACTTTAAACAATGTGTTTACACAATTATAATGAATTGACTCATTTATATATTTGTCTGTACTTTATGTAGAGTGGATAATGTACCGCTTTGTCTGCTGCATATGTGGCAAGCAAAATGAAGAGGCCCTGTAAAAAATAATCAAAAAAGTAATATAATAATTGTTATTATAATAATCATATTTGCACGATTGTCATACTAATGCATAAGCTTATTCAAGTTCTAAAACTGTATGAGGTATTACCTGGAATCCGTTGAGCAAAGTGAAGGCATAATTGACGAAGTAGGCAAGGTGTCCTTCAGTGAGGTCACTTGTTAAAACAAAAAATCCCAAAAACCAGGTTGTTCCCAAGATTGGGGTTAAAAGGATAACTGCCTTCAGGATACCTTTGGCAACCTGTTTTTCATCTTTGTTGCTGTGCTCAGCCATTGGAGAATTTAAGAGTTTCATGACAACCACAAACATGCAGAACACATTGATGATCACAATCGTTCCAACTGGTAGAATGAATGCATACATAGACCCTTTAAAAAGTCCAATATACAATAACCAACATGTCTTAGAACTATAGTACTCGTCTTTCTGTCCATTGTTATAGCTTATCATTGTAAATGCAACAATCACCAGGGGACAGAAATAGCCTAAGAAAAAAGATGATCCCAGGAAAATGTTCTTGCTAAGTTTGTGGAACATAAATGTAATCTGATGAAGAAGAATAATACTAAGGCATAACGTCCAGAAAAACATGGCTAGATAAGAAAAATGTTTAAGCACCACACAAATTTGACACCAATTATCACTGATTTTGTCTGGGAAAGCTGAAGCTAAAAAGGTGATATGTGCTATAAGCAAGCATAAACATATGTTAACATGGATTGTGTGACGAAAAAAAGCAATACTTGATTTCACAATTGAGTGCCACACTAGCATTTCTATTCCCAGGCATAAAACCAGGGAGGCAATTGACACCCCCAAGCCCACATAGGTTATTTCATCCACATACTTCAAATACAATGCTTTCTTTGCCATAAGAATGGTAAAGGCTGATAGATGAGTGCATTTACAGTGTCCCGCATTGCCACGACCTCCCCATGTACAGTTCTCATCGGACCATATATCTTTCTTAAAATCCCAAAATACACACTTCATTCCAAAATTAGGCGGTCTTTCTTTAATCAATTCAAAGTCTATTGAGATACTTTTAACATTGTCTTGAACAATTGCAGACACCACATGGGAATTTGGGCTGGTATCGTTGTTTTGGGTTTGTAAAAATTGGTCCAGAAATTTAAACGCAACAGTTTTAGTGTGACCCATTGCACTGTCTAAAGACACATTCACATTGAACAAAGACACAGTATTACTACAGTTCTGGATACAGGAGAATAGAGCAATGTTTGTTTTGAGAATCTGATGAGATTCTTTTATGTCCGTCTTGGCAATTAATCCTTCCACAGATTTCAGATATATTGAAGGAAGATGTGTGTTGTTTGCATTTCCTTCTTTTGTAGTCCAAGAGTTTTCAAGAGAACTCTCCAAAAGATTGCTGGAAGACTCTACTAAATCCTGAAAATAAGGGCATTGGTTTAGTGTTACAGTGTACAATTTTGTATTATGACATGCATTATCCGTTTTTATTTACTCATACAAAGGCTGCTATGAAGATATCTGACAATGCAGTCTTGCTGTCAAAGTCAAATGGTCTACCCCTGAGATATACAGTCACATCCATAAATATTTGGACATTGACACAATTGTCATCATTTTGGCTCTGTATACCACCACGATGGATTTAAAATGAAACAATCAAGATGTCCTTTAAGTGCAGACTTTCAGCTTTAATTTCAGGGTATTTACATCCAAATCAGGTGACCAGTGTAGGAATTACAACACATTTTATATGTGCCCCCCCCCCTTTTTTAAGGGACCAAAAATAATTGGACAAACTAACAATCATAAATCTAATTGTCACTTTTAATACCTGGTTGCAAATCCTTTGCAATCAATGACAGCCTGAAGTATGAAACCCATAGACATCACCAGATGCTGGGTTTCATCCCTGGTGATGCTCTGCCAGGCCTCTACTGCAACTGTCTTCAGTTCCTGCTTGTTCTTGGGGCATTTTCCCTTCAGTTTTGTCTTTATGAAAGACAAGTGAAATGCATGCTCTATTGGATTTAGGTCAGGTGATTGACTTGGCCTTTGCAGAACATTCCAATTCTTTGCCTTAAGAAACTCTTTGGTTGCTTTTGCAGTATGCTTCAGGTCATTGTCCATCTGCATTGTGAAGCGCCATCCTATAACCTAACCCTTTTAAAGCATTTGGCTGAATCTGAGCAGATAATATTGCCCGAAACACTGCCCGAATTCATCCTACCGCTTTTGTCAGCAGTCACATCATCGATAAATACAAGGGAACCCGTTCCATTGGCAGCCATACATGTCCACGCCATAACACTACCTCCACCATGCTTCACTGACGAGGTAGTATGCTTTGGATCATGAGCAGTTCCTTCCCTTCTCCATAGTCTTCTCTTCCCATCATTCTGGTACAAGTTGATATTGGTCTCATCTGTCCATAGGATGTTGTTCCAGAACTGTACAGACTCTTTTAGATGTTTTTTGGCAAACTCTAATCTGGTCTTCCTGTTTTTAAGATTCACCAATGGTTTACATCTTGTGGTGAACCCTCTGTATTTACTCTGGTGAAGTCTTCTCTTAATCGTTGACTTTGACACAGATACGCCTACCTCCTGGAGAGTGTTCTTGATCTGGCCAACTGTTGTGTAGGGGTTCTTCTTCACCAGGGAAATAATTCTTCTGTCATCCACCACAGTTGTTTTCCGTGGTCTTCCGGGTCTTTTGGAGTTACTGATCCCACCAGTGCGTTCTTTCTTTTTAAGAATGTACCAAACAGTTGATTTGGCCACACCTAATGTTTTTGCTATCTCTCTGACAGGTTTGTTTTGATTTTTCAGCCTAACGATGGCTTGCTTCACTGATGGTGACAGCTCTTTGGACTTCATATTGAGAGTTGACAGCAACAGATTCCAAACACAAATATCATACTTTAAATTAACTCTAGACTTTTTATCTGCTCCTTGTCAATGAAATAACAAACTCCCTTAATGAGGGAATAACATACACCTGGCCATGGAAGAGCTGAGCAGCCAATTGTCCAATTACTTTTGGTCCCTTAAATAGGGGGGCGGCACATATAAAATGTGTTGTAATTCCTACACCGTTCACCTGATTTGGATGTAAATACCCTGAAATTGAAGCTGAAACTCTGCACTTAAAGCACATCTTGATTGTTTTCAATCAAGTCTTTCAATCTTTGAATCAAATTTCAAATCCATTGTAGTGGTATTCAGAGCCAAAATGATGAAAATTGTGTTAATGTCCAAATATTTATGGACCTGACTGTACTTATCCCCCATAAAGGTCTGACGATAAAAAAAAAATCAATACTTACATGTAAAACAGACTGGTCCAGTTTGTTGGAAACATCTAGCATGGTTTGTAGAATAACAACTGAAGTGTTAACATTAGAAAAGGAGTTGATAGCCTTGGTATTATTTGTGGAAGTCTTTAAACGACCAAATATGCCAGGGGTATTTTGCTCTATTGTTCCAAGTCCCCTCCCAAGATTCTGTAACGGCAGACAGGATTTGTACAACTAATTTGATTGACGTCAGAGCAGATTGTAAAACAATAGGGGTAACTGATATAAGTTGATATGAGTAAATGAAGGGTTACAAGTTACTTTTGCATCCAAGAGAATATCGTGAAGATCCACATTAACACAACGGGAAGATTCGACTCCCCAAGTTGCATTGCTACAAGGCCTGCTTCTTTCCCCTACACCATTTATACATCTCATCGATGCAACAAACCCTGACTTGGCTACTGGCCATCCATTGTCCTTTTTGCAAAAAGGATCATTCTCTGTTACGAACATTGAAAAAAACATTTAGTCAGTTAGCCCTAATTGACAATGGGTGTGAACATAAAATGTAGTATTTCGGATGGAAACCTCTCACATTTAGTAATAGAATTAGAACCTACTGTATATGACATGTATGTTGACTGCTGTTTTTTTTATTCCATTTAGCCTGTTAGTAAATGTGCATTCACAGCGTGGTGTGAAATTTAATTTGCTACAGTCGACCTTCGTATTCAATACATAAATGGTTGAACCATAGGGGGCTGGACAAAAATAAAAGACGACATTTGTTAGAAAATAGTTTTACATTTTTTGTTGAAGATTAAATGACTACTGTATTATATACAAATTATAATAACTCACATGTCCTTGATTTGCCTTGACTGGAATATTCTAGACTACAATCCCAAGAAATATTATAATTTTCAGTGGAATTTTTAATTTCACATAAAACTTGTATGTCTTCATAGCTATTGTCATCAGTACAATGTGGGAATTGGGGATTGCTACTTATCATAATCTGTGGTAGGAGGGCTACATCCAGTACACCACTGGCTTTATGTATTATAGTCACGTTTGATGAACTTGTACTAAAAAGGCATGAAAAAAGTCCTGTGGAAGATTAAAAGTGGAAGAAGTATTGTGATGGTAAGTAAAATAGGTTTCAGGAATTACTTACTTAAAACAGTAAATGTATCATAGTATTTGGCTTAAGCCCTTCCAAAAGGCTTTAAAATAAAATAAAAAATCTATATTTTTTTTGCTTGGTTTATGGTGGATGGATGCTTTTCAAGTAAATTGTGACCATTAAACATTTGACACATACCTGACCACACCTCTGATACCCCTGTAAGTTGAAGTGTGGTATTCTGAGAAGAATGATGTATGGTAGACTCAGAACCATTGGTTATACGAAAAACCTTTTTAGTATTTACAATGTTTTCTATTTGCCAAGCATGTAGAATCATATCTTCTTTAGTTGAGCAAGACAGTGATTGGTTTGATTCATAATTCACTGGGGCAGTTGGGACAGTCATTTCTACCATTCCTGTGAAAGACAATATTGATGCAGTTATGCTTCTTGAAAGGATGGAACAGGGCATATTTAATAAATCCTAGAGACCAGATTTCAAACTCAGTATATTTTGTCCAGGCTCGACAAAGGCTTTTCTCATCCATCAAAGCAATAAACCACATTGTCAAGTCAACAGAGAAGCTGCAGTGATGTGCAATACTGGCAAGCTGCATCCAACAGGCACAGATAGGACATTCATGTCTTACTATAACATTTTATTTGGTTCCTGAGGGCAGGTGGATAATGGAAAATCTGATAGAGCTAACTAATCAAGCAAGTTCCAACCTACCATGAACTTGTGATTGATTCGGATCCGTTTTTGTCTTGGCACTTGTATACAGAATTAAATTAGCCTTTTTTAAATTTTTTAAGGTATGAACTTGAACTGGGAACTGGGTTGGGTTGTATATTGTAGTGTATTCTTCGTGGCATATATAGTTTGATGTTGATATCTCATAGATTTGTTGACTTTCATTGGAATCATAAGACAGATTTCCTGTTTAGTTGTGTTATTGCCGATTTTACATGGCTGTAGCGGACAAACGGTTTGGAATGTCAAAAATCTCTTGATCAATTTCGTAAGGCTTGTTCTGAAGATGTTGCCAACCAAACATGGGGAATATTGGATAAGAATTGTAGAAGGAACAGCAAAAAAACATGTTTCATAAATGTATAATGTACAGAAAAATAGAAAGATTTGATATTGAGTTGTTGAGGCATTTATGTTCGTCGTGAGGAATGAGGCATCTGTAATGAATTTCAGGATTGTAGGACAAAAGGGCTACAAATGGCATTCTTTTTAAAAAGAGCACAAATGCTCAAATTGGGGCGTGGCCTGTAGCGCCCCTTTTGGTCTCAAGTGGACCAAAAGGGGTGTGGTAGTTCATAATGTTGTACTGTTCCACCATGCCAAAATCTCAACTTTTTACTGCTGTGATCTAAGGGCTGCTTTAATACTACAAGATTCATAATAATAAATATAGCTGTAAGCAGCGATGGTGGATTCCTTCTGGAACAATTTATGAAATTGATATGTAATAAAAAATGCAATCTGCTTGTTTGGTGTGAATACATCCAAGACTGTAGTTCCCCTTGTGCTGTAACGGACAAAGAATTGTGAACATCAAAAATCCTATTGATAACTTTTGTAAGGGTTGATCATCTGACGATGATAACTGCCAAACCTGGGGAAAATTTGACAAAACTTGTAGAAGTAGTAGCAAAGAAAAATGGGTCTGGCATGACAGAGAGAGGATTTGCAATACAGCCTTAGCCTTTAGCCAAGCAGTCACATTTCAATCTATATTCATCATTAATCTACTTTTCATCTTACATTCAACTTTTTCTCAGATATTTATACAACACTTTGTCATGAGTCTTCATATGAACATGTGATTGATTCGGACTATCAGTTTTTGCTTGGCACTTGTATAAACATTAAATTTGCCTTAGCGATAAATTTGATTTCTTTTATTTAAATCATTCTGAAAGATATGAACTTAGCTATTGAATGGGGTTGTATATATTTCTGTGTGTTGTTGGTGGCATATCAAGTTTGGTGTTGATTTCTCAAAGATTTGTTGATTTTCATAGGAATCATAAGATTAACTTCCTGTTTAGTTGTGTTATTGCCAAATTAAAAAGGCTGTATCGGACAAACGGTTTGGGATATAAAAAAACCTTTGACGCCAAAAATGGGGAAGATTGGACATGAATAGTAGAAGTAGTAGCAAAAAACATGTTTAATAATTTTTTTATGTACATAAAAATCTAATTATTTGCCATTATGAGTTTCTAGATTCTAGGACGAAAGGCAAATGGCATCACTTTTAAAAAGAGCAAATTGGGGTGTGGCCCGTAGCACCCCCTTGGCTGTAGCGGACAAACAATTATGAAAATCAAAAATCCTATAGATAACTTTTGTGAGGGTTCTTCTGACGATGATAACCACCAATTATGGGGAAGATTGGGCAGAAATTGTAGGAGAAATAGCGAAAAAAGACATTTGATAAATGTATGTTGTACAGACAAATCTATGGGTTTGCCACTATAGGTTGTGCTGAGTTTTTGTTCATTGTGACAAATAAGGCATCTGAAATGAATTTCAGGATTCTAGGACAAAAGGGGTACAAATGGCATCTCTTTTAAAAAGGACACAAATAGTCAAATTGGGGCGTGGCCTGTAGCGCCCCCTTAGGTCTCAGTGGACCAAAATGGGTATGGTAGTTCATAATGTTGTACTGTTTCACCACTCCTGCTTCTGGCTTGCTGACAATCGAATCGCGTACTAACAGCTCAAAAAGTAGATTACAGGTACGCAAATCAAGCTGCTCTCTTCTTGAACTCTTGCGCTTGACTAACTTTATCAGCTAAATGGGAGTCAGGTGGCTCAGCGGGTTAAAGCATTGGCCTCATGATTGGAAGGTTTTGAGTTCCATTCCCAACTTGGCTATGTGATAATTTGTCTTTGGGGAAGGCATTTCACCCTACTTGCCTCAGGGAGATTGTCCCTGTACTTGTAAGTTGCTTTGGATAAAAGCGTCTGCTAAATACATTTTTACGTATTTAAACGGGATGAATGATGCGCAGTCTATCCACTCACGCCGTGACGAGTTCACACACGAAGTACATCCCTAGTAGACTCAGAAAACAGTGAGCCTGTAGCGATATTGCCACTATATTTAGTCTGTTCACTTTACATAGTAATTAACAACTATACACAACTTCTTATTAGCATACCTTTTGTTTCCACCTGTGCTTTTCCCAACGACACCTCCAAACTTGATGTTTTGTTGGCTAGGTCAGCAGAGGAGATGTTCTTGTTCAGTATCAATAGAAACTCAACTATTAATGATCCAGACCTGAATTTCAATGGAAATAAATTATATTGATTTGGTTATCTTACTTTACTCAAAACACAGTAAATACTAACTGTTTCAATGAGTGCATACTTACCTGAAACCACTGATTATAAGACTGTCAAACTTGGGAAATGTACTATAAACTGGTAAAATCTACAGAGGGAAATGTATTTATATATTAAACATTTGATTAAGTTGACAAACGTTCAGCTATTCAAACTGTATCTATAAATGGTAGCCTACTGATTTATGAATAGGACATTTGGTAGAACAAGTGGTTCCATGGATATATACTGTACCTTACTCAGGATTTCTTGCACTTTATCTTTATACATTTGAGTTTTAGGATCACCTAGGTCATCATTATATTTTTCTGCCATGAGGAATGATCCAGATATTTCAACTACATAGACAAAAAGATGACAGGTTAGAATTTTGCACGCTTAGGCGCACAGAAACCATGAAAACAACTTTATTTCACACCACCTCTTGCTGTAGGGAAACACAATTGTGAACGTGGTACAGATTGCATTGTGCATTGTTCTTTATTGCAGCAATCTAGGAAAGATGTACATGCTTCTTCATTCCATTTGTAGAGCGGCATGCAGTGACATTCTGTTTTGTTGTTGAGAGTGTGACATTCTGATGATGAAATTAGATGCAAATAATCAGTGAGCTTGAGTTATATTGGAAAAAAAGGGAAAATAGCATTGACCAGTTGTGTATGCATTACACATTTATCATGCAGTTTATTACTTCAATTAAAGCAATAATACATAAGCAGTTATAGTCAAACAAAAATAATTACTTGTCGAAACACCAACATCTTTAACAACAATGGAACTTTTCATTGGAAAATTTGATAGTTCTGATGTAAAATTGTAGATTGCACTGAACTCCACAGTTAGAACAGCATAGAGGACTTTTGTTGAGTTCTCTGTAACATAAGAAACCACATGCAAAACCACATGCAAACCACAATGCAAATGAATTATATCAAGCTGTTTTGGAATTTCAATAAATGCAAGGCTTGTGTAGCTTGTGCTCAAAATATTGTGAATGTAAATGAAACTAAGAAAGTACAGCATCACTGTTGTTCCTTAATGGCAAAATCAAATGGTAGGCTACTTACCACCAAATACAGATACCTAAATGAATAAATAAATGCATAAATACATAGAATACATTTATAGATGTATACACAAACATAGACTAATGCACACATACAGTATCTGTGATAGTTAAAAATGTTAACTGACCTTGTAGCCTAATCCCATTAAATATAATAATATAAGAGCCTTCATTTTGAACCTGCAAATTGGACAGACCATGAAAGATGGCATTTATCTTGTTCAATAATTAAAACCACCTAATCATCACAGAACAATATATAAGGTTTTGATCAGTTTTCCGTATTCTATTTTGGGATATGTAATTATATTGTTATGTTGTATTATGATTAAACTTTAACCATTAAGCAAAATGTTAGACACGTCAGAGCTGAGTCTAGAGATGTCTGAAAAGATATCAAATTTAACATGCAGAAAATTCAGTTGTATAGCACTGTACAAATATTTAGGCTACCTTTGTTGCTTGACTTCCATCAAGAAAAGTGTTAAGAAAATCCTACTGCAGAGCAATACTGTCCAGAAAGTGTCTGTCCATTTACAAGAAGTGACAGTTCAAAGTGGCCATCCAAGTGCTTCTTTTATGTGTCTGACTTATGCGTACCTACAGTTCATGGAAATGTCCTAGAATTTGCACTAGCTTATTTGACTATCAAAATAGGAAGCTTTGCATGTTGGGCAGAAGGGCACAAGTAGTATAAGGATAGGATGAGGTAAATTGTGAGAGTTTTTGCTTGAGGTGTCTTCAAAGAAAGGGCATAACAGTAATGTACATTGAGGAAAATGGCAATGCAAGTTCTCCTACTTATAAATCATGGAGGGGTCATTGTAGGTGCATGTCTACTGTGAAAGACATAATAATAAATAAAAGATTCGGAAATCACAATGTATGATTTTTTTAAACATTTATTTGTATGATACAGCTGAAAATAAGTATTTGAACAACTGAGATAATCAATGTTAATTTTTACATTTATGCATTTAGCAGACACTTTTATCCAAAGTGACTTAAAAGAGAGAGCTTTTACAAAGATTTGTTTTAGAAAAGAAGGATAAAAGTGAGACCGGTCTGTAGTTCTGGAGGATGGCTGGGTTAAGAGAGGGTTTTTTGAGTAAGGGTTTGACTATGGCCTGTTTGTATGCTGAGGAAAAAGTGCCAGAGGTGAGCGAGGAGTTGAGGACATGGAGAAAGAACGGTGTAATAGAAGGAGATATGGTTTGGAAAAGAGGGGAGTGGATTGGATCAAGGGGGCAAGAGGTGGGGCAGTGAGAGAGAATGAGGTCAGATATGCCCGCCTCAGATAAGGGGGAGAAGGAGGAGAGACAAGAAAGGTGTGGGAGTGGTGCTGATGTCGGCAATTTTATCCCCAAAGATGCGGGATAAGTCATCTGCTGTCAAGGTGGAAGGAGGAGGTGGGGGAGGAGGGTTGAGGAGTGAGGAAAAAGTAGAGAATAGTTTGTGGGGGTTAGGAGCGTTGTTCACCTGTTTCGAGAAGTAGTCGGTTTTTGCCTCGTTATGTGAGTGTAGAAGGTCTTGATTATCCTTGGACTTGTGCCACATCCTCTCCGCTGCCCGAAGGGAGGAATGCTCCTTCCGAACGACCTCTGTGAGCCAAGGGCAAGGGGGAGAGGGCCAAGCAGGTCTAGTTGCCATGGGGCAGAGGGTGTCAAGGGACGTAGTTAGCGTTGATAGCAGAGCATCAGTAGCCGCGTCCATTGGATGAGAGGTGAACTCAGCAATGGAAGCCAGGGATGATGTTACCACAGAGGAGAAGAGAGAGGGAGACAGAGGCTGCGAAGGTTGCGACGGAAGGTTACAAGTGGAGGTGCAGTGGGAGGGGTTGGAAGGAGGGAGACGGAGAGTTGGATGAGGAAATGATCCGAAATGTGTGGTGGGGTTACTGATGTTAGATCAGCGATCCAGTCTCGTGTCAGGATGAGATCAAGCTGTTTTCCTGCCTTGTGGGTCGCTGGTGTGTCAAGTAGCGCCAGACCGAACGAGGACAGAAGGGACAGTGGCCTGAGTTCCTTCTAGGTGGATGTTGAAGTCACCGAGGATTATCAGTGGAGTTCCATTGTCCGGGAATTCTTCCAAAAAGTCGGCTAGGGGACCAGGGAAGCAATAAAGGACCACTAGTACAGCTTTGATAAGATCTAGTAGCATCACATGATGGTGTTTGAATGCTTTGGCAGTAGGGGATAGCAGTGTGAATAAGAATTTGATGTGAGGGGCCAGGAGAAGTCCTGTGCCCCCTCCTCGTCCGGTGAGGCGCGGGGAGTGGGAGAAGGTGTGGTTCACTGAGAGGGCGCAGGTGTAGCCGTGTTTTGACGTTTCCTGTAGTTTTTCACCAGGTTTGCACACACTGCAGGAGGGATTTTGGCCAACTCCTCCACAAAAATCTTCTCTAGTTCAGTCAGATTTGTGGCCTGTGCAGAAAACACCCCCAAAAGCATAATGCTACCACCCCATGCTTCACAGTAGGGATGGTACTTGTCATTCTTCTTCCTTCAAACACGTTTAGTGAAATTAAGATTATATTTTGAAAAAGTTATATTTTGGTCTCATATGACCACATGATTCCACTGGATCATTCAAATGGAGCCCCCATCCAAGGGAGATTGCCAGTCATGTTTAGCTTCTTCCGTTTTCTAATGATTACTCATTGGACCTTTTTTCACCAAGCTGCTTGGCAATTTCCCTGTAGCCCTTTCCAGCCTTGTGGAGGTGTAACATTTTGGCTCCAGTGTCTTTGGTCAGCTCTTTGGTCATGGCCATGTTAGTAGTTGGATTCTTGCTGATTGTATGGGGTGGACAGGTGTCTTTATGCAGCTATCAAACAGGTTCATCTAATAAAAGGAGTGGAGGTAGACATTTTAAAGGCAGACTAACAGGTCTTTGAGGGTCAGATTTGTAGCTGATAGACAAGTGTTCAAATACTTATTTGCAGCTGTATTATACAAATAAATAGTTTTTTAAAAATTATATAGTGATTTCTGGGTATCTTTTATTTATTATGTCTCTCACAGTGGACATGCACCTACGATGACAATTTCAGACAATTTAACTGTATCTAACTTAACTATGTACATTTGATGTTGTGCATACCTGGTAAGAATTACATGTCGTTTAAAAAATATGACTCTTCCCCCAAAAGTGGTCTATTGGTTTAACTGAATATGTTTTACCTAATTTAGTCTATGCTTTACCAAAACAAGATACAATCAATACAAAATAACTGCTTGAAGGTTTATTATGAAAAAGTTCACAACTTCACAAGGCCTGTTTGAAATGTCGTCTTCCCGGACAAGGCCCAATGGGCTTGCACTAGCTGAGTCAGGTGGTGTTCATGAGTGATGACGTGTACTGCTAGTGCATGTGAGGGAATGAGTGATGATGTGTACTGAGGTGTGTGAATGAGTGATGATGTATACTGAGGTGTGTGAATGAATGATGTGTATACTGAGGTGTGTGGATGAATGATGTGTATACTGAGGTGTGTAAATGAATGTATACGAAGCGTGTGAATGAGTGATGACGTGGGCAGCCCGAATGTCCTTCCTGAACTGGCTCCGCCCATTTTAGTCAAGACACTCACGTGATTGATTTGATATCTAAAGAGATATTCTACCTTCGACCCAACCACCATCTGCAATACAGTTATTTTATACACTGCCGTCATAACTTGGCCGCATGGCCGTGAGCTTTGTTCATAAGCTCAATCATCTGAGCTCCCATTATGTCCATTTATGTCCATTGCATTGGGGCGTACATGCTCATAAGCCGTCAAAGACGGATGTCCAGTTGCTTTTAGCCTGGCTGTGGGCACTTTGGATGATGCCCGGCATCATGCAGCATCATGCAGCAGAGCATGCAGAGCGGAGCCGTTGTGCGAACCAGGATCTTATCGTGGCATTGCCGGCATCTGTGATGGACAGGGGCTTGGATGGCATCGCCCATAGGCGACATAGCAGGTTTTGTGACATAGAAGAAAGTGGGCAAAAAAAACCGCACAATTAGTTTGAGCAATCATGATATGAGTACCTTTGCATGCAACAGGACAACGTAAACATATTGCTGGCACACCTGGGGCCCGTTTCAGAAAGGAGGTTCAACCAACTCTGAGTTTTAAACTTGAAGTCTGAGTTGCCAAACTCCGAGGTGGGAAACTCTGGGTTTTCGGTGTCAGAACAGCTGAAAAGAATTAATTTTATCAATTCTGAGTTGGCTGACTCTGACTTAAGCGTGTGCTCCGCAACCATAATCAATGGAGCGTAGATATAAGGATTCACCATGGAAACAGCGTAAGGGAAGCGTATTTCTCCCTGATAGAACCGGAAGTGCTTATCCAAGTTAATAGCGAATATGAAAAAAGAAATTATACAGTGTTGGGTGTAATTAATTACTAGGTAATCTACATACTGTAATTTAAAGCCTTTAAAACAATTCTGTATAAAACAAAAGTGGATGTAACATCAAATGTAAGTAGACCAAACTAGGAAGTAGGCCAATACTTTCTAGAGATCGTAATTATTACATTAACCTGAATAGACTGGTTAAGGATGTCATTTATAGTTAGTAATTAAGAACTGTTTTACCGTAAATTCCCAACTGTTATAAAATCTGAGGTGAAACAAGAAGAACAGAAATTTTGTTAAACCTATTTATTTAATATTCATGTATAGGCAATGCAATCCTGCAGGCATTAAAATAACGTTGCAGCAGATTAAGATGAAATATAATATATATAGAGAGATTTAACTGCCTACATAAAATGTAAGAGGTCTAACTACAGTATGTTTAAATTGTTTCCATATTCAGATTCAGAATTCAGATTCAGAATACTTTAATAATCCCCTTGGGGAAACTCTTTGGCAGGACAGTGCCCACCGAGGCAACACGACAAAGTACATTATCTGCGCACAAGCCTTCTGAAATTGGGAAACACAAATAGATTTTCGAGGAGAAAAAAAGGATACATGCCAGAGTCCCTCAATGTCTCTCACTCTTCCATTTTGTTGGTCAATACGTTCCTCTGTCCCCTGCAGAGCCATCGGTATCCTGCGATGCGCGTAAAGTCACACTTTGGCCACCAACAGCCCTGCCCATCACATCAATCAAGTGGGGCAGCTTAAAGGGGCCGTTAACGGCTGCCTCAGTTTTTATAATTTGTCGATATCCCACGGCACGCTTAATCCAATCAGCAGAAGCCCGGCCATCATAAATCCCAATATGTAGAGATCCTCAAAGTCCTCGACGGAAGGTTCCCACAGGCACACGACACGCCTCTTATTCCACACGTCCATCATGTATCCCGCTGGAGACAATCCCATGCCGGGAGATGCTGGGTCCCCCCAGCCCCAATATCTCTTTAAATATATGGTGTCAATAGTACTTGACCAGCTAATCAATTCCATGTTTCAGCTTAAAAGGGTGATGCAGTTAGTCTCTCCAGCAGACAGGCAGACGATAGAGCAGGAAAAAGAATGATATTAGAATGATATTTCCATTTATATTACTTCGGGTCGGGTTTTTTGTTGATCCCAACAGATTCACATACTAATATCTGTCTTTTGGAGCCTCCTGTCCCAACAGAACCCCTTGCAGTTGTAAGTAGCCTACTCAATATACCATAAATTATTACAAATAGTGTTATGAAGTGCACTTTATGGAATGCTCATCTTTACAGGATGATGGGGATGAAGAAGCTGTTTGTGATGCCACAGAGGCCTACAAAGTTAATGTTAATATTATGTGTCTACACATCAAACAATATACACATTCACATTTTATGTGGAGTTGTTTATATAATCTAAATGTATATCTCTAAATGGTCATTCTAATCTACCCCCCAGAGTGTGGAAGAACAGCAGGAGGAAGGTCCAGCAACTTCTGGTGCACAGATGAACACAGTTAAGTGATTTACAGTAAATGCCACAGTTTCATTCTGTGGAATTTTAGAACTACATTATGTAACCCTAAATCTACTGTATTTTCAGTTGCCAATTAAAGAGTTGTATAGAATTCTTCTTATTAAAAAAATCTAAAATCAGATCTGGAAATCAACATTTGGAAAGAAAAGATAAAAGTGAGTGTATGGTCATAGGTGAATTCTGGGAAGTAATGAAACTATATTAAGAACTAACCTTTTTCATTTATCTTTGTTGTTGTATAAAATAAAAGACACCATATAAATTGCTGTGATTTTGTGTTTATTAATTTTGTTTCGTGGTGGATATCATTATTAATGTGAAAAGACATCGTGGCATATTATATCCCGGACTATCCTTCCATCCTGGATATCTGCAGAGTTGATGGGGTTGTCCTCAGGATCTTGTAACTTTAGGGCAGGGTGTTTCTCCCCGCTAATTATGGAGAACAACACATTCCACAATAATGTCACAGGCCCTTTCAGGGGTGGTTCAGGTTCTGGGTAAGGACTACTTAAATTACTTATTTTTTTATATCAGACTTTATCGTGCCCGCCTATTGCTATTGTTATGTTATTCAGATTCAGATTCAGATTCAGATTTCTTTATTGATTCCGAGGGAAACTCCTTTGTATCAACGGCACACAGTCTCGCAAAGCACAGAAGGGTAAGGGTGTGGGGTAAAAGATTAGAAAGTCCCTAAAAGACAGGGATAGGGGGTGGGGTCAATAACAATAAGTAAAACGTAAAAAATGGTGGGGGAGGTGAATCCTCCCAGGGAGCATAATGATTATGTACAGAAGTTATACATTTACAATTATATAGTATTGGTCTTGTATAATATACAGTATTATATTAGAATGTACATGATTTTCAGTTTTTGTACAGAATGTGCAGAATGTACAGCAGAATATACAGCAGAATGTAGAATTGTCATTATTGTCATTATTGTATATTACCCTGCAACTGTGTGCTGTACTTTACCCTGCTGCTGTTGTGAACTGCAATTTCCACCCCCTGGAGGACAAATAAAGGTTCATCTAATCTAATCTAAGGGGTAATCAGAGTTTGCCAGCATGGGTAACCCCTATCTCCCAGCAGAAAGCCATCCATCTCTCCTGTAAGAAAGTTCACAATGCTTTAGAGCTGCACATAATTTACCCTGTAAGCGTGTAGTGCATACATTGAAATATATAGGACATACATTTACTGACCCCTTTCTAGTCTTTTACTCAAGGTTGACTCACGATTAATTCTCATGAACAGAGCCAGGCCACTTGGCCTCCACATTTATGATTATATGTGCAGCTTCACATATGATCTGTGGACAGTGCAAAGAATGAGACATGTACAGTATTGTGATGTCTTTGACCATTAGAAACAGTAGGCTTTCAGTGTACCTGCACATTAATACTGTGGATGGACCTCCTATTGACATAACCTGCTTCATTTTCAAAGGGTGCAACGATCGGAATATGTGTGCCATTATTAGGTTACTTCCAAGGGTCGCAGAGAGATATTCTTAACTTATTTAAACCCATGTATACACTACTTACCTGCAATCCTGTAGAACTCCTTTGATGACTCAGTGGTTTGTGCCCAGGAAACAACACAAAATGGTCAGAAAGTACTTCAGTGCAAGGCACACTTTCCTGACCGCTCTGCACACTGTAGAGGTATTTTCTAGTAAGAATGGATAAGATTGTGCATGTATCTCATCTATAGGATTGTCAATAAAAGAGAATTTAATTCCCTTTGCTGCTCTCTTCACCTCGTCTTCAAAAAAAGGGAGGAGACTGAAATAAACGCTAAATTTACAGAAGAAAACCTGCTCCCGACCAGGTTAGGTTCATAGAGTTAGTTACCATGGTAACTGACTCTGAATAAAAGTTACCGCTCTTTCAGAAAACGGGCTTAACTTAGCCAGTTTTCTTCGGTTTAACTTACCCCCCTTTCTGAAACCGAAAACCCAGAGTTTCCCTCATTTCAGAGTTAACTTAGAGTTTTCACTTAACCCGCTTTCTGAAACGGGTCCCTGGTGGTGAATCCCTGCACCTTAAACCTGTGAGAAACACTGACTCAATAAGTATCAACGTACGTCCCAGCATCCTTGTCTAAACGAGACACCGATATCTCTTTTAGTGCCATATGGGTAAGGTTAAAGGTAGCAGTTTATCTTTAGTATCGGGACGCTGCTTCTTGAGCCCCTTTTATCAGCAGCGTATACAGGGGCTCTAGAGCAGCTGCTCACCGACGGCCCCCAACGATGGACATTTAATAGAATGCGCAAAGCCGTTTTGGAACGAAGCTTGATGATTGAAGTCATGCACTGTCATATGATTTTATGTGGAGGGACAATCCCCTTTCACATGTATTCCCCAGCAACATACTTTTCCAGTGCACCTGGGCCTAGTCTAGCATGGTCATAATAAACAAGCAAGACAACCCTGCGATGCGATACAGCTCGTGGAGCGCTGTTGCAAAGACCCTGGATCAAGGTAAGCTATCTCTGCTGGCCACTGGTGAACCATTCATTCCCGTAATATCCCCCAACTCAATGCAGAGCAGAGTCTGTAAATTGAGAGCGGCGGACGACTCCACGGAATCGTGATAGAAAATCCATGACGTTCCAACTGGAGCACCACGATCCCGGAAACGCACATCCGACCTGCTTGTTGCGTTGTCCAGCAGTACACCATCAGCGAGTTTAGGCACGCTCTTGACTACGTTCAACAGATGGGAAACGAATGCATGGCCTCGGGGGTATGATAAGCATATCGAAATTGAGATACCCCGGCGATGAAGACAGGTCGCATATGACCATTCAAACAGCTCCTGAAGCCGCCCTCAGGACACCCTCCAGTATTCATATAGATTCCTGTAGCAGACGCCTTCATCCTAAGCAATTTACAAGAGAGAGTGTCACGAAAGAGCATTGGCCACTGAGCAAAGCAAGGTGAGAGACCACAAACACATAGCGGGTTATAGAGTATGAAACATGCATCGTGAGAAACCAATAGTGCCAGGGGAAAAACTAAAAGAGCATCCGGCCGAACAGTTTACAATTTAAGTTTGGCACCTCCAACGGATGGTAGCGAACAATAACGCATGACAACTAATAATGCTTCATTTAGCAGACGCTTTTATCCAAAGTGACTTACATTTTAAGTACAGGGACAATTCCCCTAGACAAATAGGGTGAAGCGCCCGAGGACACAACATGACATGACCACAGCCAGGGTTCGAACTCACAACCTTCCATACACAAGGCCTTAAGTCGCTGAGCCATCTGACTCCCTGATCCCCTCACTAACAAAGCAATGACAGTGACAGCTGATATGTCTGAGTGCCATTAAACTCACGTATATCCAAAGGAAAGGAAGATGGAAACGCTGCCAGTTTAATGCCGAGAAACCCAGAGGTGTTAATGTGCCGATGGTTTTCTGCGAGGACAACGAAATGCCCGACACCCGTAAGCTCCATCAAACCGAAATGCAACGCTGGGCGGGGATGAAATCCATCACCAAAATATCATTAAGCAGATGCAGTACGAACGATAGCCTGTGTACATTAATGAGGATCAAAACACCACCCATCCGACAGCTTGTTGATGATGCGGGGGCCATCTGCTGCTGCGGCCTATAGCCAACCTGCTGCCGCGGCCTATAGCCACCTGTGCGGCAGCCTATAGCCACCTGCTGCTGCGGCCTATAGCCAACCTGATGGAGAAGTACAGCTTGCCGCCCCACAGTATTACTTTTCTTTGGGCCGAGTGGGCCCAACAAGGGCCAGAACTGGGATGAGCGTCCCCACATGAGCTTCCTCCCACCAGTCGAGCAGCTGCAGTGGAGGTACTGGAAGCTGAACCGTCCTTTTTAACTGGCTGAGCGAATACTGTCCTGGGACATAAATTCAGAACTGTACTGTGCATCCTCCTCCATACTACCGCTATATCACGGTTCACTTTTCACGGTTTCGCTACTTCACGTTTTTTTATTGTGCATTGTGTTCTGCATTCTGATTTGCTGAACAGTCTCTCTGCTTCTTCTCTACCTGTGCATCAATAACGTTGCGGTTTACTGTAATACTGTATGTACTGTACACATGCAAGCAGCTAGCCAAATAAAATACACGTAAATGTCTCTTGTACAAGCAAATTCTCTTAGCCAATAATGTCGACAAAACATTCTGCACCGACAAAGGCACCTGTGGTCGGGCTCAAAAGGCAGAGGAAGATGTTAACAGTCGCAGAAAAAGTTAAACTTCTGGACATGCTAAAGGAGGGTAAAAGCTGTGCGGCTGTAGGTCGGCATTTGTTAAGGGCCAAAGATGGGTGAACCCAGATGCAGACAGAGACAAGGAAGCAGATGGGTGAAGGTTAACCAGTTTATTATAGAGAGGTTGGTTTGGTTGACAGAAGACTGGAACCAGGGCTGGGTTTGGTAGAGCAGGAAGTGAAACAGGCAGGCGGTGGAGTAGGCAGGCAATGGAGCAGGCAGGCAATGGAGCAGGCAGGCAAAGGAACAGGCAGGTGGCGGAGCAGGCAGGCAATGGAGCAGGCAGGCAAAGGAACAGGCAGGTCTGGCAGGCTAGCGCTGTACAGGGAAGGCAAAGACAACAAGTCAGGCAGGTTAGCGCTGGGCAGAGCAGACAAACACAAGAAGCAAAAAGGGATGAAATAAATACAAGGCAGGAACTTTACAAGAAGGTAAGTCTAACTAAATTACTCTGGCAAGTAGTGGCTACGATCTCGCAGCGTCGTCCTGGCAGGGCTGAGAATTAGTAGGGTCGGTGATTGAAGGATTGGGTGCAGCTGGTTGTTCCCGCTCTGCTCCTGCACTCCTGAAACCACTCCCCCTAGCACTAGACACAGACACACTTTTTTTATTTTATTTTGTCGCGACAGCGTGAGTCTGACGCATACGTCTTCTTCGATTTCTGAGCTTCTTTCTTCTCTTTCTTGTTTGGTGCAGCTTTAATATGATTTTCAGCAGCAAAACTTCACAAACAGCAACCGGTGTCGCCATTTTATGTCGTAGTAATGACGCGCTGGCTAAATCGATGACGTAGTCATCACTGTCCCAATTCTCTAATTTTCGCACGCTTGTCGCCTACACACTTCGAACCCTTCGCGCACTTCTACCACTTCCGCACTTCACAAAAGGGCGCAAGGGCGTAGTGCGGGTATTGAGACAGCGCTGTGTCCGAAATCACTCACTCAATCCCTACTCCCTAATCCCTATATAGGGCAATAAATGTAGTGGACTATATAGTGAGCTCAACATTAAAAACGTTCGGACACGTCTCTTGGCGCCCGTAATTACGTCATCGCTGTCGCACAATTCAAATGTACCACATTAATGACGTCTCACGTTATACTTGTCCATTTACTACTGCATTTTTATTAAATTTGAGTATTTTGATTACTGTCCTGTACGTTTAGTTTTCGTATTTTGTTTTCTATTTAAGCATTAAAAAAATATATATATATATATATTTAATGAATTCAACAAACTATCCTCCGTCAAACTACACCACCTGATGACTCCCAGTTGGAGCCAATTGGTTTTCTTTCTGTGCCCGGAGAACTTCTGGCAATGCATGTTCAGATGTTCACTACTTTTCGCGGTGAATTGTGGGCTACATTCAGGGCACTATATAGGCCCTGTCCCAATACCCGCACTTGCGCCCTTGCGCCCTTCAATTGCGCGTTCTCGCTGAAGGGTGCAAGTGCGCAGGGTGTCCCAATTCTCCAGTAAGGTCTTAAGCCCCGCCCCCTATGCGCACTTGATCCGCACTTCCACGAAGCGTGCATCGATGCGCACTTTGGCGAAGTGTATTACCCACAATTCATTGCTGCGTGTGACGTTTTCACAAAAAAGGCAGAATATGGCAATGTCTGGTGGTCGGCCCCATAGACAACAGATGGTACATATACATGTCTATGGTCGGCCCGCTCATGCGGTAAAGTGTCTTACCAAGTAAGGTGGTCAACAAGTTTAATTTGATTTTTGTTGCCCCTGAAAAAGTCAGTTTGTAATGTTTGCTCAGTTGAGTGTTTCATACATTTCCATTCGATGAGTTTGCAGCATAGTTTGCTCAGTTGTTGAGTTTGTTTTTATTACTTGCTCCAGAATATTCGAGTCAATTTGATTAATTTATATTTATTCAAAGTTGTAAAAAAAAGAAATACAATAAACACCTTTTCGTAAAAACAATCAAAGGTCTTTTTTTATTTTCTTTTGTCACGACAGCGAGAGTCTGACGCATACGTCTTCTTCGATTTCGAAGCTTCTTTCTTCTCAACATTGTTTGGTTCAGCTTAAAAATTATTTTAATCAGCAAAATTGCAATAACAGCAACCGGTACCGCCATTTTAGATGTCGTGGTAATGACGCACTGGCTAAATCGATGACGTAGCCATCACTGTCCCAATTCTCTAATTTTCGCACGCTTGCGGCCTACGCACTTCGAACCCTTCGCGCACTTCTACCACTTCCGCACTTCACAGAAGGGCGCAAGGGCGTAGTGCGGGTATTGGGACAGGGCAATAGTGATCACCTGGTGATCCCTAACGTTTCGGACACCACTACAAAATGGCGTGATCCCTATATAGTGCCCTATATAGGGGTTAGGGAGTGGTTTCGGACACAGCCAGGGCCATTAACATGATATCTATGATGGGGAACGGAATGATTGGAGGCTGATGACGTTCTGGGGCAATGAGAACGAGCAAATCGCGTTCTGGACGAGCGCTGCACGCTCATGAGTGCTTGTGATGTCTATGGTAATGTTCCAAGCCCCGGGTCTGCCTCTCAGCAGACACGCCGATTTTTCCCGGTGGCCACTCGTGGTATTGCAACATAAAATCCCCATGGGGCCCAGAAAGCATTTTTCCCATAGACCGTAATAGTAAAAGAGAAGCCTGTAAAAAGGTTCTCAGGACACCTTCAGCTGTAACCACTATTAATTGCAAATCTTTTTATTCCATATTTTTAAGTCATGGACTTTTAAACCGTCAAAAATTGTTCTAAAGGCCAGAAAAGCCCCCGCAAAATCTTATTCTTGTGGTGACGTCACCGCTGTGCGCCTACACTCCCAAGCGCGGTCCCGCTGTGGCCCTGTCTCAATACCCGCACTACGCCCTTGCGCCCTTTTGTGAAGTGCGGAAGTGGTAGAAGTGCGCGAAGGGTTCGAAGTGCGTAGGCTACAAGCGTGCGAAAATTAGAGAATTGGGACAGTGATGACTACGTCATAGATTTAGCCAGCGCGTCATTACTACGACATCTAAAATGGCGACACCGGTTGCTGTTTTTGCAGTTTTGCTGCTGAAAATCATATTAAAGTTGCACCAAACAATTATTTTGAGTAGAAAGAAGCTCCGAAATCGAAGAAGACGTATGCGTCAGACTCTCGCTGTCGTGACAAAAGAAAATAAAAAAGACCTTTGATTGTTTTTACGAACAGGTGTTTATTGTATTTCTTTTTTTTTACAACTTTGAATAAATATAAATGAATCAAATTGACTCGAATATTCTGGAGCAAGTAATAAAAACAAACTCAACAACTGAGCAAACTATGCTGCAAACTCATCGAATGGAAAAGTATGAAACACTCAACTGAGCAAACATTACAAACTGACTTTTTCAGGGGCAACAAAAATCAAATTAAACTTGTTGACCACCTTACTTGGTAAGACACTTTACCGCATGAGCGGGCCGACCATAGACATGTATATGTACCATCTATTGTCTATGGAGCCGACCACCAGACATTGCCATGTTCCGCCTTTTTTGTGAAAACGTCACACGCAGCAATGAATTGTGGGGAATACACCTCGCCAAAGTCCGCATCGATGCAGGCTTCGTTGAAGTGCGGATCAAGTGCGCAGAGGGGGCGGGGCTTAAGACCTTACTGGAGAATTGGGACACCCTACGCACTTGCACCCTTCAGGGAGAACGCGCAATTGAAGGGCGCAAGGGTGCAAGTGCGGGTATTGGGACAGGGCCACAGCAGGACCGCGCTTGGGAGTGTAGGCGCACAGCTGTGACGTCACCATAAGAATAAGACTTTGCGGGGGCTTTTCTGGCCACCGGGAATTTTTTTTTGACGGTTTAAAAGTCCATGCCCCGGTTTAAAAGTTCTTTATTAGATCCATGGGGCAGACCCGGGGCTTGGCATATTCTCGACTGAACGTTAACGTTGTCTTCCTCCATCGCAATCCGTCTCAGCCAATAAAATGAATATGGCACTACCTTGTTTTGATTTAGCTTCCGGGTTGGTGGTTCTGCCGCCAAAATGAAATGAGCAATACTTTTTAGTTGGCAGATCAGAACGTGTCTTGTTTGCTAGTGCTGTCTCCTTTGTTCAACTGATTTTATATGTGCATATTTGCATTTCGGCTTTGGGAAATACGCAGCCCACAGTAGAAATCTTGTAGTATACGACAAAGACGTCTTAACAAAGTAAGTCAGTTAAATGCTTGTGTTGATGATGAATTATTAAAATACCAAAATCGTTTTATTACATGGTAATTCCAGCATTGTGCAGCAGGCTTGAATTATCCGGACAGGATACGTTGGCGATGCAGGCGAACAACCATAGACAGAATAAAGAGGGAAAGGCACAGCCCCTTCCTGACCAGAGAGACAGAAAGAAAACAAAGATCGAAGTGAGCCGGGTGAGGAATTCATGAGGTCTCTCAAACGGTTTTGTTGTTGTACTCATGACAGTAAAATGTTTTGCTTTTATTTCACTATGCTCCAAACTCCTAAGCTGAAAGATCGAATGGACAAAGTATCTCCCCGTGATAGAGCGACAGACGATGATCCTAAAAACACACAACTTTTGCTGCTGATGGCTCGACATTCTCAACTTAAGGATCTGCTTCAAGCTCATCACCTCATTGGTACAGACAAGCAACCAGTCAGCTTCAGCTGTGTTCCTTTTCCTGGTTTAGAATCTACTTTGTGTCTAAGAAAGTTACATTTACATTTTACATTTATTAATTTAGCACGCGCTTTTATCCAAAGCCACTTACAAGAGAGAGCTTTACAAAAGAGCTTCAGTCACAGAGCATAGCAACTTGATAGACCCCAACATAGCGGGCATCTAGATTACAAAAACATACATCACGAGAACCAGTAAGTGCCAAGGGAAGAACTATAAGAGCATTCAGCTGAATATTTTACATGTTTTAAGGTAAGCCTCCGCCAGATAATAGTCTACCTGTGGCGCGAGTAATAAAGCAATAACAACACAACAATAGAAAGTTGTATTGGGCTATGTTGATTGAGGCAGATCTTGACTCCCATATAGCACAAAAAGCTTCAAACATTTTCTTTGCTGACCTTGCAGGTGGCTATGATGTCACACAGACTCATAATGGTAAAGGAATGTGCCTGTCATTTGCCACATCCTACGAGGGGGTGTATCTTGAGAAGTACAACCTGGATGTGGACCTTTCAGCATCCATAAAGATCTGCCGTCATAACATTCCCCCCTTCATTCCCCTGGAGAGACTGACTGAGCAGAGCCACCTGCAGACGGATGTAAGGGCTTTCATGGACACCCTCAGCCAGCACCTCAATGCCTATGTGGGCCGCAAGCAACAGTTTAGCATTGTAAAGGTTAGTTTAAGTGCAGTTCTATAGGTGTATATGTAGCCCTCTGTGAAATTGCTTGAAAGAAAGAGCTATACGAATACAACTGAGTGTTTATGTAACTCTTGGCCTGCAAAGTTTCTGTTACGTTGCAAACAGTCTTCGATTTTTGTCACACTGCCTAATACTGTTAATAATTAATGGCAAGAGCATGTGGTTTTTTGATTGTTTTGATTAATAGTAAAAGGTTTGAATGGTGACTAAATACATTTTTCCCCTTGTCCAGAAGCTCAACAAATCTGCTGTGGTAATGGAGAGCAACGCACCATGTACTGTGTTAGTGTTTATGTTGAAGGTGCCTGGAGATGATCCTCAGGCTATGCTCTGTTCACTGGAGTACAGAGACCTCACACGGTGCCTGCCAACACACGCCAGTGTAGAGGCTGAAGGTAAGATTCAGGCCTAGATGCCACACACACAATATACCATATTTTTTGGACTGTAAGTGTTTTTCCATGGTTTGGCTGGTCGTGCGACTTATACTCAGGTGCGACTCGATGTTAAAATATATTTTTATTTACATGTATTAATTTAGCAGACGCTCTTAACCAGAGCGACTTACGGCAAGTACAGGGACATTACCCTTGAGGCAAGTAGGGTGAAGTGCCTTGCACTTTTGGTTGGATGCTAACTGAATTTAGTTACATTCTACTTGTACCTCTGTAATGACAATGAAGTTGAATCTTATCTGATCTAATCTTACACAATGATACAACGTCATGTAGCCACAGCTGGGAATCGAACTCACAACCTTCCGATCAGGAGCCCATCACCTTAACCGCTGAGCCACCCAACACCCATATATAATTTGACATGTTTGTTATATTTACAGACACTGACAGAACAACACCGAGGATGAATACAATGGATTTAGTGATTTTGAGAGTTTGGTAAACTTGTTATGTTGTTGTTGTTTATGCTACAGTCACCTGAATAACTGTTAAAGAATAGTGTCAAACATATGCGATAGTTCGAATGCAGGTCCCATAGTTTAATGTCGCAAATATGCAATTTTGAACAATCCAGAATATTTCCCGACAAACAAAAACAACGCAACAAACGTTTTGGTAAGGCTTCAAAATGTACTTATGAGGAGGCTAAAAAGTAACACTAGCCTGAAAACGAGTAGTTTAGCCTGAAAACGAACTAAAACTAACTAGCTATCGTTTCGGAAAACTAACTTACGCAGTGAGAACTGTCGAAAATATTTAGAACTCACGTATCTATTGGCTAATATGTTATGTTAACATACCATAACATGCCTTTCAAGATGAATTGTCTTTTGTTGGTCTCAGATTTTTTTTAAATTCCCCCCCACAATGTGACGTATATACTGTAAGTTGCAGTGGACTGGAATTTATTTTGCGTATGAGATTGTTATTGTACACCTTACTTACTAGTGTGTGTTTGTGTGTTTAGACAAGGTGCAGCCTAATTCTCTGCAACTGGAGAAATACCGGGCCCTTCTCTTGGAGTTCCCTGTCCACACTGCCTTGCGGACCATGCTAAAAATGGAAATGATCCTTTAATCACAACCCATCTGACATACTGAAAACAGTTTGTTTATTTCAGAAATTCTGCTTTAGTATCTCAGAAAAGTGTTGCATGCCACAATGTGTAAAGGCAAGGACCACATCAGACAACTTACTGAATATACTGTACATACGTTTTTTTAATAATAAAAGGATATATCTGCGAAACCTGTTGTCTTGCATAACAACATTCTTTAGGTACAGCCAGTTGCTAAATTCCTTTTGAAAGAAACATGATACACATTTACTTCTTCAACCAGATGCATTGTGTTACTGGCTTAGCACAGGTCACTAGGAAACCCAATTATGTAAACAGTATAACATCACGCACCTCACGTTTCTTTAGTGAATGGCAAAAGCACTTATAGAGTTGTTCCTTCTGCATTTTTTTTGCTTCGCCCTGTCAATTGTTTCTAGAAACGCCTGTATCTTCTGTTGTAATGTGTCACTCTCTAACTGTTTTAGCCTTTCCTTCTCTTCTCTAATATATTGTTGTTGGTAGACCAGCTCCTTGTTGGATATGCAGTCAATCGTGGATATTTGCTTAAGCTGCAGGATAGACAAATCGGCTTCCTGGTGCTTTGCAGACCGTAGGGTGTTTCTGACAGGAATAAGGAGTCCAGACTGAGCTCTCCTTGAGTTTGGCTGTTGAGGTCTTGTGTCATAGGACAAAGATTTACTTGAATATAGTCGATCAGAGTTGTAAGCATCCTGTGAATTCATCTTTCCATTCCTGGCTATGGATATTTCTCTCATGGTTTTGTTTATGGTAGCTTTAGGTTCACACACTTTCATAAGCAGCAGCTTTCGGTGTGCCCTCACCAGGGAATCTCTTTCCTGATGTAGCGTGCTGAGAATGTGTCTGTGCCTCATGCCCAGAAGGCTCAGCTGGTGCTGAAGGTAGAGATCCTCTTTGGAATTCTTCAGCCTCACATCCATAGAGAAGAAAGATCTGAGTTTGGTACCATTTGGCTCCATGGCTTCCAGCTGCATCTAAGAACTAAAAAAGAAAAGCAGTTCTCTTCAGCTCGTTACAGATCAAGAAGGTGCTAAACAAGAATAATAATTGAATGGCCAATAGGCAGGTGAGTTATACTGCAGGCTACTTTATGTACAGGATATAACTAGATTGTATCAGTTGAAAAACAATTATTGTAGATAGTATTACATTTAGTCAAATCTCAAACACATTTACCTGATTTTCTAGCTACTTAGCTTTAGAGGTGTAAAAACTGAAATCCATTTTGTTGCTGGGGTACTTAAGATGTGCATTGTAAGGTGTCCTGTTTCAGGAACAGAGCTTTATAGTCTTGTAATTGCTTGTGTTTGTTGTCCCCTCCCTTAATCCAAGTGTTACTTGTTCCCACATTGACAACAATAAAATGAGCCATTCTTACAATCATCCAACTAATTCTAAATCAAGTATTTTTATTTTTCACTGGGGATATTCACATCAAAATATACATCGACGCATACAGTAGGGGAGGATGGGTTAAGTTTTTACTTGAGGCGTCTAAAGAAAGGGCATAACAGCAATGCCTCTAATCAATCTATGTAAATATAGTTCAATATGTTGTGCATCCATGGATCCCTTGAATCACATTGGATCTCAAATAATTACTCAGAAGAAAATAATTAGACTGTCTTCTCACCTTCAAAAGAAGGCTTAAAACTCACTTATTTAGAGAATTTAATGGCACTTAGGAATAGTATGGCACTTCACATAATCTAATGTTGTTTAGAACTATTTGTTGGTCCCCATATGGTGACTTGCCAGTGTTGTTGTTGTATCTCTTGCTTTATGTTCACAATCGTTGTGTTATGCATTTATAGCTCTTCCCTTGGCACTTATTGGTTCTCATGATGTATGATTCACAATCTAAAAAAAACACTGTGTTCGGGGTCTATCACGTTGCTATGCTCAATGACTGATGCTCTTTGTAAAAGCTCTCTCTTGTAAGTCGCTTTGGATAAAAGCGTTTGCTAAATGAATACATGTAAAATGTAAATGTAAATTAGGCTTTACAGTAGCTTTGATAAATAAAAAAATAAAAAACGGCAACTGGAGACTAGAGATGTAAATTAGTCAGGCCCACTCCCTCCGTACCTTCTTCCTCCCCTTCTCCATCTGTACCTCCTCCATCTCTTCTCTTCTCCCTCAATACCTCCTCCCTCCCGTCTCCTTCCATACCTTCTTTTTTAAATGGGCCTAATTTACCCCTAAGTCTTTGGCTCAAATCACCCCATACCCACCACTTTACACAGCACGCAGAACATACCATGTGCAGAAAACCTGGAATTGATTTCCGGCCAATGCATTGAACGTGTGTGCCTGTGAAATTTCTCCAATGTGGGACTAATAAGGGGTCATTTATTTCTTCTTTAACAAACTAGTTAGTATAGCATCATGTAACTACCACCACTACAACATGCACTACCGCGGCCCCCACCGAGGGACACTGTGGTGTTTGAATGGAAAACCTGTTATATCTAGTTATGCCTGTAGGGGGCGCGATATATTATCAGTAACTGTGTAACCAGGAGTTGCCAGAAAGAAGACAGTCTGTAAGAGAAACAGACATGTTCATTGTTGCTGTTCGCCTGCTATTAAAATAGTCACGTTTATATGCATAGTCTTCTCTGTCGTCTTTCACTACAAGTATCCACACAGTCTGTAGAGACACAACAGACACCAAGTGATCAGGGGGGCACTAACACAATCCGAGATCAATAATGAAAACCAAACTGTAATTTTATGCTGATATATAATTTATATAAAGGACTCCAAATCTGAGGGGGGGGGGTAATTGTAAAGGAGGAGTTTTCAAAAAATGTATGGTCTTTTAAAGAAATATGTTTATCGTGTCTAAAAACAACGGGTGGCTCAACTTTGCCACAACTTTGCCACTGGCTCAATTTACCCCGTTCTCCCCATAGTGTAAAGCAGTCTTCCGCAAGTAGTAGTAGTTTTAAAGTGCCCTCTTCCTATGTGACATTTAAACCCTCAGTTGGTAGGTTCCTAAAATATCTGCTTTTGTGAACCCAACGATAGCCTACACTGTGTTATTTTGAACAATTACGAAATCGCCCTCGGTATGCTGGCAGTATGCACCAGGGGGTCCGGAAAGTCTGCTTTTGAGGAACGTCACCAAACCGCAATCCAGAGCTGGAGGAGTTCTTATCAGAATCCATGCAACAGCTCTGAACCGCTCAGACTTGTTGCAGATAGCAAGTACTTTTTTAACCAACCTGATTGCGGTAGTGTGATAAGGGATAACGTCTATTGTCGGAGTAATTTTTCATACTGGAATACAAATTATACATATTTCTTATACAAATTATTTATGTGTATGTTATGTGAGTAGGTAATCATTGATGTCATCATTGCACCATATTTTGTCATTGTCTTTAGAAGATAGGACTCTACCCATCTCCTATAGGTGAAAGTGAGATCCCGGGCCTGGAGGTTTCTGGCGCTGTGGCCGGCACAGGTGTCAGGTGAAGGGCTCCTGGAGGACAGGTGATCGAGTCATGGAGAACAGGTGATCAAGAATTGGCCCTCCTGTCTGGGGGCAGATATGCAGAGTACGTCTCTGTGCCAGAAGAGCTTCTCATGTCGGTTCCCCCCACCTCTCTCTCTACTAGGCTGCTGCATTTCCTGAGGCCTGGCTCACTGCCTTCCAGCTCCTACACCCCGTAGGTATGGAGTGGTGTTGTAGTTACATCAGCTTCTGTGTCTCAACCAACAGTGTGTCAAGTTAGGTTTGATCTTGTTACATCTGGAAGGAGAGTCTGAGCTGTTGTTGCTGTTGATCATTGCACAGCCTGGGTGAAGGAGGGAGAGGTGGTTTTGGTGAAGTCAATGGTGTTGGAACTGCAGCAATCCAGCTTGTCCGATTGGTCGGTTATCCCCGTAGTTACAGCAGGAGGCATGGAGAAATTGCAGATAGCAAAGGAACTGGGGGCAGCGGCTGGTTTCAACTACAGAGAAGAAAACTTTGCAGAGAAAGTCTGCAAATTCACAAAAGGTGGATTGTAGATAAGAGAAAAGCTTGATCATTTTACGCAGACATCACACCTTTTTTATGTTTGTGAGAACCAAGAAGAGCATATTCTTGTTGACTTTTACCTAAGACTAAACACATGCTGGACCCGTGAGAATATGTGATATGAACTTTATTGTTATGAGAATATGTGATGTGAACTTTATTGTTAGGGGAATATGTGATGTGAACTTTGTAAAATGCCCCGTTTTAACTTTTTAATAAAAGAGCGTGCAGAAGTGCCGGAGAGGGAGTACGGTTGGAGAGTTGTAACAAACTCAGGTACTCCTTGCGCACAAGTAAAATCTTTCTTGTTGTTGTGTCTGTGGTTCATTTTCAGTTTCAGTGTTGAGGGATTCTATTTCCCTGACATAATTAAGACTACATGTTAAGAAGTGCACTAGAACAGGGATTGACAAAGTTGTTAGATGTTATTAGCCTATATAATACAGTGTGTGTATGAACGGTCACATTAATTTATTCATACCAATAACAGCATAGTTGACCATCTGGTCTTGTCATCTCTAACCCAGTACAAAACAGATCTGGCGAGGGCTTTCTCTGAAGGGGCATTGCCCTTTTTCTCTGATCAGACCTCCTCCCTGAGGCCGGTGATTGACAGCACCTTCGACATGTGGTGGGAGTTTTCTGAGAATCAATCCGCTCGACTAAAGTTGGGTGAAGTAACTTGTTTGTTGTTTATTACAAGTAACAAAACAGGAAAACGTATGAGGAATATTGAAGCAACGTTACACACATGTTCACACACAATGCACAAACACATGAAAGTTACACGAAGACAATGCCATACTGTTCCAGCTAGCATTCTAGCAAGGAACCCTGGTCTACATCTCCAAAACCTTGGAGAGGTCCAGGGACCACCAGCACTACGCAGCTGATCGCCCTGAACCCCCAAACATACTTTCAACAGACCATTTTATAGTCTCAGAAGTCATTGGTCTATCACAGACATGCAGTTTGTCCCATGTCTGTTCTCTGATTGGTTAAATCTCCAAAGACAATAGAGTAAGTTGAATCCACATTATATGCAGACTTCACATCTCCAAGTTAAATGCTTCAGGAGGTATCTGCCCAAAAGGCTGTATTGTCTGGTTGGTAGGAAAGATCACAACCCCACCTCCTGACAAAAGCAACGTTTACATTATTCAATCAGCAGAGCTTCACAAAAGAGCATCGTCACTAATCAGAGCAAATGGCTCTTAAAGAATACAGGAGACCTCTTGTTCAAGAAATGTTAATTGTACAAACATTGGTCAAACATTTCCTTGACAGTTCTGAAGCAGTTTTCAGATGCTCATAGACATATGGAAGACAACAGAAACATGGGGAAGATTGTCATCAAGGTGATGTCAGATCCAGTGATTCCAGTGATTACCACACCTGCAGTGTCAATCATCTACCCCAACTGGAGTCTGGTTCTTGTGATTCATTTCAAGAGGCTGGTTTAAGGATGGTTGAAAGACTGTCATTGTTTTTAAATGGGCTTCTATCCCGTCTTGATATAAAATATATTAGATGCCTAGCCCCCAGATGTAATTTTTTGGGGTATGTGTGGGGATAACTTATGATTAATAGCTAAGAATGCGGTTGTTGTCTAAAAAAGTGAGGGGAAAGATCAAATTTTCAAGAAGAGAATGTCAAATGGCCCTCAAAATACCCTATAAACAGTGTATGGCTGGTGAAGCATTGTTCTCGCTTTAAACTGGCTTGAAATTTCTACTCTCTCATCTACTCATTATTCTTTCTCTGATATACAATAACCATGGTAGAAAAGGTCAGATTTAAGCCTTCACTATGTTTGTTTGCCATGCAAGTGATTTCATTCATATGGAATGGTATTAAATAACTTATTATTCATTGTTGTCATTCAACCCATCAGTCAAATAACTGTACTACCAGTATATCTGGTACACTGTTCAGTACCCCTCTTCCTGTAAACGCAGAGGAATAGTTTTGGTTGTTTCACCAAAAATGTCACCCCATACAACAAAATACATTTTGTAATTTCTTTGATATTACATTTGGAGAAAAAATCAAATTACTAAAACTTTATTCGTGATGTTTTAAATTCATAAAGTCAAGTTTTAAAACATGCTACCTAATGGCCTTTAACGCTGATGCAGTCAGGTATGTCTATTGCAGTAATTATGTTTATATACCTGTCACGTTGCAGGTCTATGGGAGGCTAAATAGGGTGTAGTCAACTGGGGTGTGATTAATTGCGTAAACTGGATACAACCACGCCAGACTAACCAGTGGACGCAATGACAAAACGCCGGAATCCGCCGTGACAAATGAAAATGTTTCATTTCCTGACAACACAGAGAACGTTTGTTTTAGAGGTAGTTTCTGAGTTCGTCCTTTATTTTGGACTAAGGACATTCAGGTTTAGCTAGGTATTAACGTTTTTAAATGAAAACTGGCTGCAGAATTAAGATTGTACTTTTGAGGAACTAAACGAATCTTCGTAAACCGAATAGGAAATGTTAGTGGACTTCGTCCCATGCCGATTTTGATCCGTATTGAAATCCAGTTATTGGAGGTTTTCAACAGCTACAATCTGTCACTTTCAGCAGAAACAACAAAGGTACGTACGATATATTGGCTTATTAGTTATTTAGTGTGTGCGCTCGCGCCTCTATATTTATAGGGTGATCAGTTTAATACATTTGATGTAGCCTATCGCTTTAGTCAATATGCCTGTACGGGAGAAAGAGCTAAGTTGAGCCAGTGGGTAAATTAAGCCACCTTTGGTGTCTAGACAACGATAAACAAAAAATATATTTTTTTAACACTCTTCCTTTTCACCCACACTGTGAAGAAGATAAGCTCATCTGTAAAGTAGTAAGTACGAATCCCTGAACAATTAAATAGAATTTGAAAGAATTTCACCCATGTGTTCGTGATTTAGTTCATTACAATATGCTATAGGCTATACTCTTCGCATTTAGCAATACAGTACAACTTCAGCTATAAACTGCTGGATGATGAAAGATTGTTCAACTGGTAGGTGAGGGGTAATTTGAACCAGAAGAGTACGGGTAAATTGAGCCAATCTAAAATTCTTGAGCTTTTTTTTTTGAAGGTGGGGAGACAGTCAGTGTCTCCGTTGGAGGTGGGGAGTTAATACCAACATTGAAGAGCAAGACAGGGGAAGAGCTTGTGTTGGGACTGGGTGCTCCTGAGCGGTGGGACCACTAGATGGTTGTCAGAGGAAGACCGTGGATGGTGAGTGGTGGTGTAAAGCTGGAGGAGAGACTTTATGTAGTCGGGTGCAGTCCCGTTCACCGCTCGGAAGTTCAGTACCTTGGTCTTGAATCTGATACGGGCTGCAATGGGAAGCCAGTGGAGGGAGATGAGGAGTGGGGTGACGTGGAAGCATCTTTGGCCTCTTATTGCTACCTGTCCCAACTTTTTGGGAATGTTTAGCTCTCCAAAATTAGCCTATTTAGCATGACATTTCAAAAAGTCTCACTTTCAACATTCAATGCATTCAATTATTGCAGTCCTTTTTATTCACAATTTGTACAGTGTCCCAACTTTTTTGGAATCGGGTTTGTGCTTTGAAGCCCAATTATTTGGCTGAGCATTTCAAAAATGTTCTGTAAAGTTGTAAATGTTGTTCATATTAAACATTTTATGTTACCCTTTTACCATCTCCTTGGCTCAATTTACCCCTCATTGGGGGTAAGTTGAGCCAAAGGACCACTTTTGGGAGAAGAGCTATATTTTTAAACCAAATTATTTTAGATCAAATGTGAAGCTTACCAGGGATGCACAACCTCTTGAACTAAATATATATATAGTTTAGTTCAAGACATTAGTGGTATGTATTTTCTTTAAATACGCCTCAAGTACAAACTGGATACATTCACTCCTTTCGACCCTACGTGTTGTGACATTTTAGCTTAAGCCTGTGAAGTTGGTCATTTGGAAACACTCATGTCTGTATAGTTGTTATGCAATGACAGTGATTATCACGATTTCTAATCTCTGGTCTTTCTTTATTTGGTAGAAATACAAAACAACATGGCAGAACGACCTAAACCCCATCGGAGGATGTCCACAGAAGGGGCCAGTTTATACGAGCTGATGGAGCTGGAAAAAGGCGCAACAGCTGAGCAGATCAAAAAGGCGTATAGGTACCCTGTTAGCATCCTTCTCAGTCAGATGACATGTTCATATTTGTGCAATGGTGGGTGAAGTTTACGGTTAACAAAATAAAATGTCTGCCCTTTTCAGGAAGCTGGCACTTAGATATCACCCTGATAAGAATCCAGATAACCCAGAAGCTGCCGAGAAGTTCAAGGAGATCAACAACGCCAACACTATCCTCAACGATGACAGCAAGAGGAAGATCTATGATGAGTATGGCTCTTTGGGCCTCAACATTGCAGAACAGTTTGGAGACGGCAGTGTCAAATACTATTTCCTCATGTCCAAATGTTGGTTCAAGGTACGCACAATCTACTATAGAAGTCGACACACATTTGACCTGCTCACATAAACAATAAATTTTTATTGAAAGGAATGGGATAACAATACTAAGGGTCGTAGGCAACTGATGGGCATTCTTACGAATCTTTCTATTAATGACAAGCCATGTTAGTCTGTCTGGCTACCTATCCTAACTTTCTATATGTTTGTTTTTCTATCCACCCATTTTCAGACCCTTATGTATTGCTGCTGTTTCTTCACCGGCTGTTGTTGCTGCTGCTGCTGCTGTTGCTTCTGTTGCTTTGGCTGTGGGCGGAGCAACCCCAACGAGGAGGACTATGGTAACATAGATCCAGATGAATTGGAGGCGCAGATACGAGCTGAGCAGCAGCAAGGTCAGTGTGGGGTGGTGGGGAGGGACTGGGGAAATGACCTGTCAAGTATACAGTGTACAAGTATACAAAGGTATACAGTACAGAATAATTTTGTGACGAACAGTTGACAAATAAGTGAAATCTGTCCATATTTGTGAAACATAAACAAGGTGACTGGAAGAAGTGAAAGAAGGAGAAGCAGAATAGGGTTACCCCTGTATGTTTTTTTATTTTGTATTGCTCTGAACCTTTTCTTTTGTTTCAGCTGGTGAGATTGTTGTAGAGATTCAACCAAGCCCTAGTGAAGCAACCGTGTCGGATGAAAATGTGTTAGTCATTCACCCAGGCCATAAAGAGAGCACTGTGTCAGGTGAGACCCAGAAACTGATCAGACAGCTCAGACCACTGCTTTCCTTTCATGTGACAATAACAACCACAAAAATACTCATTTGTTTGTTGCCTGCTATCACTCATGCCAATTTTCATTTTAACTCTAACTGCTTACTTATGGGCAGCCCAGGGGGTGTTTGGTTTGTAGTTGGTGTAATGATAATAGTTTGGAGGGTATTATAGCAATTGACTCTTGTGGATGGAATTTCCTGAATATTGCTGTGGGGGAAGTGAAAGGTAGGGTAGGCAATGTTGTTGAGAAGCAATTGTCATATTTGCCAAGAGTAACTTAACGTCTTAATAGCGCCTAATGTATAAATGTTTGACCATAAAATGAAATTCATGAGCACTACTAAGCAATACTTTTATATGAACACAACCAATAATTAAGGGGTATCCTGACTATGGATTGGACAGGCAACCTGTATGAAACTTACCTGCATACACTCAGCCCCTCTACTTAATTTTTGTTACTTTAGTTCCGAGAGTGGCTTTGAAGGGAGCAGTTGGAATATTTTGGTTTGAATTGTCTGGAAATTAGGCTAAAATAGCTCGCTTCACGAAATTCAGCTAAATTCGCGAAATTCATCTACCCAACCTTTAAGCATAGGTATAATTTTGTCCTGTTTGTGTGAAATAATTGCATGAATATTATTCTCTGTCGCCACCTGCAGGTGAAGCTGAGCCTGTTGTGATCCAGCCCCATATGGACGTCATAGACTAGGACCTCAAACATGCCCCACTGCCTTTACTATCTCTTACGACAGGGGTGTATGTCTGTCCCAAAGATTACATGAATGTGAAATTAGTTGCGAATGTATTAATATTATGTTTTGAATGGAATTTGTGTACAGGAATCATTCTTTCAATTGTGTTATCCTTTTAATGTTGCTAATCTAGGGGATTATGTTTGCATTGAATTAAAATGTGCATCAAAGTAGTTTGATTGCACACTTATAAGTGTGTTTGGGACTGAAAGTTAACCTTGCCTTTTGAAGAGATTGTAAATGTATAAAGTTTATAAGGTGTTTTAAAGATGTAAAAAATCATAGTTGTGAGTAAAATATTACAAGGAGAAATGTGAAATAATTATAAGTAAATGAATAGTGTCAACATCCAGATAAATATTTTCTGCTTGCAGCTTCTGTATGGCAACAAAGTATAAATAAAGTATTTAGTCAGCCACTAATTGTGCAAGTTCTCCGACTTAAAAAAGATTGAAAATCAGAAGATACCTGCCTGAACATTCCACCATTCCACCATTTTCTTTCATGAGAAGAAGAAAAAATATCAAGAAAATCACATTGTCTGAATTTTTTGGAATTTATTTGCAAATTATGGTGGAAAATAAGTATTTGGTCTCCTACAATATAGCAAGTTTTCTGGCTCTCACAGACCTGTAACTTCTCCTTTAAGATGCGCTTGTCCACCACTCGTTACTTGTATTAGAGGCACCTGTTTGAACTTGTTATCAGTATAAAAAACACCTATCAACAACCTCAAACAGTCAGACTCCAAACTCCACTATGGCCAAGACCAGGGGTAGGCACCTCTGAACTTGGGAGCCACTGTCCTGAAAACTTAAGACGTTTCCCTGCTCCAGCACATCTGATTCTGAAGAAAGGTCATTATGAGGCTTCCACAGAGCTTGATAACAACCTATTTATTAGAATCAGGTGTGCTGGAGCAGGGAAACGTCTAAAATCTTCAGGACAGTGGCTCCCTAAGTCCAGGGTTGCCTACCCCTGGCCGAGACCAAAGATATGTCAAAGGACACCAGAAACAAAATGACCAAGGGGTGGCCAACAGTCACTTATTTAGAGAATTTAATGGCACTTAGGAATAGTATGGCACTTCACATAATCTAATGTTGTTTAAAACTATTTGTTGGTCCCCATATGGTGACTTGCCAGTGTTGTTGTTGTATCTCTAGCTTTATGTTCACAATCCTTGTGTTATGCATTTATAGTTCTTCCCTTGTCACTTATTGGTTCTCATGAAGTATAATTCACGATCTAAAAAACCCACTGTGTTCGGGGTCTATCACGTTGCTATGCTCAATGACTAATGCTCTTTGTCAAAGCTCTCTCTTGTAAGTTGCTTTGGATAAAAGCGTCTGCTAAATGAATACATGTAATGTGAATGAATCTGCAACAGGTAAACAGCTTGTTGTGAAAAAATCTGTGGGAGTAATTATTAGAAAATGGAAGACATTTACATGTATTAATTTAGCAGACGCTTTTATCCAAAGCGACTGACAGTAAGTACAGGGACATTCTCCCTGAGGCAAGTAGGGTGAAGTGCCTTGCCCAAGGACACAACGTAGCCAAAGCCGGGGCTCAATCTCACAAAAATCCTAGAACCAGATGGGGGGACCTAGTGATTGACCTGCAGAGAGCTGGGGGACCAAAGTAACAAGGCTACCATCAGTAACACACTGTGCCACCAGGGACTCCTGCAGTGCCAGACGTGTCCCCCTACTTAAGTCAGTACATGTTTGGGCCCATCTGAAGGTAAAAACTAAATGTCGTTTTTGGACGCGAAAGAATGCTGAGTTGCATCCAAAGAACACCATACCTACTGTGAAGCATGGCAGAGGAAGCATGGTGGAAACGTCATGCTTTGGGGTTGTTTTTCTGCAAAGGGACCAGGACGACTGATCTGTGTAAAGGAAAGAATGAGTGGGGCCATATATCGTGAGATTTTGAGTAAAAACCTTCCATCAGCAAGGGCATTGAAGATGAAATGTGGCTGGGTCTTTCTGCAGGACAATGATCCCAAACACACCTCCCGGGTAACGAAGGAGTGGCTTCGTAAGAAGCATTTCAAGGTCCTGGAGTTTCCTAGCCAGTCTCCAGATCTCAACTCCATAGGAAGTCTTTGGAGGGAGTTGAAAATCTGTGTTGCCCAGCACCAGCCCCAAAACATCACTGCTCGAGAGGGGATCTGCATGGAGGAGTGGGCCAAACTACCAGCAACAGTGTGTAAAAACCTTGTGGCGACTTACATAAAAAACGTTTGACATTTGTCATTGCCAACAAAGGGTATATAACAAAGTATTGAAATTAATTTTTGTTATTGACCAAATAATTATTTTCCACCATAAAATAAATTCTTTAAAAATCAGACAATGTGATTTTCTCTTTTTTTTCTCTCATTCTGTTTCTCATAGTTGAAGTGTAACTATCATGAAAATTACAGGCCTCTATCATCTTTTTAAGTGGGAGAACTTGCACAATTGGTGGCTGACAAAACACTTTTTGGCCCCACTTTATATCCATCCATCCATTTTCTTCCGCTTTATCCGGGGCTGGTTCACAGGGAGGCCCAGACTTGCTGTTTCTACAGCTCCTCCGGGGGGGATCCCGAGGCATTCCCAGGCCAGCCGAGAGACATTGTCCCTCCAGCATGTTCTTGATCTTCCCCGGGCCGCCTCCCGGTGGGACATCCCTAGAGCACCTCCTGAGGGAGGCGTCCAGGAGGCATCCGAAGCAGATACCCGAGCCACCTCAGCTGGCTCTACTGCGAGCTCCTGCCGTGTGACCGAGCTCCTCACCTTGTCCCTAAAGGAGTGCCTGGTCACCCTGCGAAGGAAACACATTTCGACCGCTTGTATCCACGAACTTGTCCTTTCGTGAGAGTAGGAATGTAGATTGACCGGTAAATCGAGAGCTTTGCCTTGCGCCTCAGCTCCTTTTTCACCACGACGGTCCGATACAGAGACTGCATCACTGCAGACGCAGCCCCGATCCACCTGTCAATTCCGTCCTCCCATCACTCGTGAACAAGACCTTGAGATACTTGTACTCCCACAATCCTACATATTCAGATCATTACCTTGTTACTTTTAGAATGGACCTTTGCCAGAACCTAGGAGGTGCTATGAACATTTCTAGTAGCCGTCACATAACTCCAACTCCAACTCCAACTCTGGAAATGGTAAGTATTCTACCTGCAGCACTAGAAGCACTTGTTGCACCAGATAAATCCCTGAATGATAAAACTAGAGATCTGAATCTAGCTCTTCAGTGTTCGCTGGACTTTGTTGCCCCTCTCAAATTGAGCAAAAGGAAGGACAAGAAACTTGCACCTTGGTACTCAGAGGAAACTCAAACTCTAAAAAAGTCCACTAGAAAGCTAGAACGTAAGTGGCGTACCATTAAATTGGAGGTCTTCCACTTGGCCTGGAAGGACAGCCTACTGGACTATAAGCAAATCCTCAAGCAGACCAGATCAGCATACTTTTCTACGTTGATCAGTAAGAACCACCACAATGCTAAATTTGTATTTGATACTGTTGCAAAACTCACAAGTAAAAGTACATACAGTGAGAGCACGGATCTTTCTTCAAATGAATTTCTAGAATTCTTTGACAACAAAATCTATGCAATTAGGGACAAGCTGCAGACCAGTCGTGGCCAATTCACCATGAACACTGAAGATCCCTCTATACCAAGCATTCTTCATGTTCAGACTCTTCGTCACTTCAACCCGATCTTGTATGGAAGCATTCATAAAACTGTCGTCAAACCCGACCAGTTGTCTTCTTGGCAAACTACGCAAGGAACTCTTGCCTATCATTGGACCACCTATGTTGAGTATTATTAATGAATCTATTGAAACTGGCCAAGTCCCTAAAGGTTTTAAAAAAGCAATTATCAAACCCTTACTTAAAAAAAAACTTCTGGATGAAATCCTGGATGTCTCTGCAACTATAGGCCAATTTCAAACCTGCCATTTCTCTCCAAAATTCTTGAGAAACCGTAAGCTTCCAATCCCAGGCCCAACCTGCTGAGCCACGTATATATATATACATAATATATAGTTATATATAGTTATATATACATATATAACTACTGACATTTTGGCAAAATGTGTACTTTACTTGTACCATGTGGCAGTACCAGAGAGAAGAAACTGTATCCATATTTAGCTTTTATCCAGAGAGCTTTACAAAAGAGCATCGTTCACTGAGCATAGCAACATGATAGACCCCATGTGGTGTGTATGAGTTGGGGGTTGGGCCTTATTTCTCTCTGTACCCGCTCTGCAGGCATGGGTGTGGTTTGCAGGGGAGCTGACTGCACACACCTGAACCCAATCATCATCCCAAGCAGTATTTAGAGGCTGGCCTCTGGCATGCCCATTGTCAGATCATAGCATGTTCCTCACTTCCTGTATTGTGCCTATTGTTTGGACTATTTCATTTCTATTCATTTATTTATTTCATAGCAACAAAAAATAAACAGAACGAATACATCTTGGATACAAATAATGAATGAAAGGGCACAGAAAGAAGCAAAAGCTTATGATGTCTGCCCCTTATCAAATGAAATTATACACTTCCAGTGCGATGTGTTCTAAACAATAAAAAAAAAAAATACAGAACAGTAAAAAATACATACATGGTTTTGAGGAGGTTAAATTCTAGTAATTCATTGAATTTCAATGTTTCCAGGTGCATAAATATTGGATTTGTGTTTGCTCTCCACTCCACACTGATTACACGAATTGCTCTTTTTTGTAGAAGGAAAATTGCTTTTGAAGCTTTTCCCCACACTTCAACGCAGTATGTTTAATATGGAATGATCAAAGATGTATACAGTAAAAACATTGCGTTTTTATTAAGAGAGTCTTTAACCTTGTGTAGAACAGCAATGGTTTGGGATACTTTAGTTTTGACTTTTTCTATATGAGGTTTCCATGTTAACTGTTCATCAATCATAACCCCTAAAAAATGTATCTTATGTGTTCTTTCTATTTCTATTCCTTGTGTGAAAAGTCTTGTATTTATATCTTTGTACATACAACTAAAAACTATAAACTTATTTTTATTAATGTTTATAGATAATTTATCTGATAATTTATTTGAAACTCGTTTTCTACCATTTTTAGAACGTTATTTATATTGTTTCCAGAGTAAAATAAGGCGGTGTCATCTGCAAACAGGATGCATTTTAGTAAATTGGAAACAAACATTATGTCATTAATATAAATAAGAAAAAATATTGGTCCAAGGACCGATCCTTGGGGAACCCCACAAGCAAGCTTACAATATTTGGATTTCGTGCTGTTGATTTCTACAAATTGATAACGGTCTGTAAAGTAACTTGCGACACCTCTTATGCCATATTTATATAATTTTTGCAAAAGGATTTCATGATTTAACGTATCAAAAGCTTTTTGAAGATCAACAAAGATACTAACTAAAAAATGTTTTTTATCCGTAGCATTGGTAATTTCTTCGGCCAGTTCCATTAATGCTGTAGCAGTTGAATGTTTTGTGCGAAATCCATATTGGCTCTGACTTAAAATGCTGTACCTTTCGATAAACCCATTCACTCTACTCACAAAAAGTTTTTCTAAAATTTTTGAGAACTGCGAAAGCAGTGATATAGGTCTATAATTAGATAGCTGGTTTTTATTTCCTTTTTAAAAAAGTGGAATGACTTTGGCTACTTTCATATGGTCAGGGAAAACTCCCGTGCCAAATTTTCTTTATCAATATCATATTTACATCTGCATAATCATTAGATTTTGTATTTGCACATTTTATAACAATTTCAAGAATTTCGCTCCCCTGCACATTCTCCAACAAAATAGAGTTTACATTTTCAACTATGGTTCTACCATTATCATGCTCCCTTGGGATAGCTTGTGCCAATGCTGGACCAATGTTCACAAAGTAATCATTAAATTAATTTACAATTTCTTCCTTTCCAAACATATCAACGTTATTCTTTGTGATATAATTTGGAATATTTGAATTCACCCTACCTTTTTGCAAGACGTTGTTCACTACACCCCATGTATTGTATTATGTTTTCATCTAATAATTTAGTGTAATAATAATTTCTTTGTCTTCTCATTATTGATACAAGTTTATTTTTACATTGTTTGTACCTCCTTCAGCATCGTTAGTTCTCAATTTGAGCAGCATTCGATAAAGGTAATTTTTTTTCTTGCAGGCATTTATCAACCCTTGTGTCATCCATGGCTTATGAATTTCTTTTTACCATATACACAAATGTTTCTTATTTTACAATTGTTGTCATATAAATTGTTAAATGTTGTCATAAATGCATTATATGCTTTATTCATGTTATTAGTATATACATGATCCCAGTTTTGTTTCTTAAGATCTTCCCTAAAAGTTTCTAAAGCTGTATTGGATCTATCTCTTATATAAGTTTCCTCTTGCACCTTGTCGAAACATAACTTTTCATAAATTATAAACACAGGGAGGTGATCACTCACATCTGTCATAAAAATACCACTAATAATTTCACCGTGTAAATTAGTAAATATGTTGTCAATGATAGTAGCACTATGAGTAGTGATCCTAGTAAGTTTGTTTATCATAGGAGTTAAACCAGCAGTTTCCATATAATTCTTAAACTCTTTTGATGCTACCGTGTTTCCCAGATCTACATTAAAATCACCACACAAAATTACTGATTTGTTAACATTCTCAAACATTTAAAGTATTTTATCTGTAAACAAGTCAACCCCAGCGCCAGGCGGTCTATACACACAACTAATCAATATATTTTTACCTTTGTCATTTATGATTTCTATGCTAAGCATTTCCATCAAGTCACTCCCAGTTATTGTTAGTTCTTCAACAACTTTACATTTTAAATATTTGTCAACATAGAGGGCAACACCCCCTCCCCTTTTTTTGTTCTGTTTATGTAAAACATGTTGTAGCCATCAATCTGCACATTATTAATATCTATGTCTCTTAACCAGCTTTCTGTAACAGCAATTACTTTAAAGGCACATTTTAGATCACTAACAAACTCCTTAATTTTGTCTAAGTTACATTTCAAACTTTGACTATTAAGGTGAATGATGGAAAATGGACTACCAGCTAGAGGTCTGCACTGGGATTGGGTCCCGCTGGGTCCCGCGGGACCCAACGCAAATCTCGCGGGAACGGGCGGTTTCAATTTAACTGCGGGCGGGAACGGGCGGCTAAAAAAAAATACTGCGGGTTTGTGCGGGATTGTAATAGCTAGGTACTAGTGAGTCATGACTCAGTCAGCCAACGAAGTAGAGCAGAACATTAAACAAGTTGTGTACACCATTAAAACTAAACAAGGCAAGTCTGACAAGCGCTCTCAAAGCTAGCACGTTTCATCCTCAGTATTCCAGCATCTAGTTTAGTACATTTAGTGTCTGTGGGCGCATCTTGGAAGAGAGACGCACGAGAATGGGGCCGCAGTCGGTCAGCAACATTCTCTTCCTCCATAGCAATATTGGCAAGTGATTCGTTAAATTCATTTATTAACTTAGTTTATTTTAGGCTATGCTACTACTGTTTGAGCCACTCAGCCTCTCGTTGCCATTTGTTATTGAGGTCATAGGCTACATAAAGAGGCGTGTTGGCGGTGTTACTAGTAGGCTGACAATTTTCATATTTATATTGTGATTTGCAAAGCAGCCTGTTTTAGGTGCCATGTGATTATGCAAGGTTTATATAAAAGGTATTTTAATAAAACAAAGTTATATTTAAATGCGTGTTGCTTTGACTATTTATGTTCCCATTAAAACGATTGTATAGTAGCTCATTCAAACAGCCCTGTTGGTAAGAGCTTGCTAACTATATTGGAGACACATCGCGGGTCTGGGCGGGCACGTTGCGCACACTTTGCGGGAGCAGGCGGTAATGGTGAGAAATTCTGCGGGAGCGGGCGGGATTGGTCAGAAATTCAGCGGGAGCGGGCGGTAATGGTCAGAAATTCAGCGGGAGCGGGCGGGAGCGGGATGAAAAAAACAGTCCCGCGCAGTTCTCTACTACCAGCTACCTGAGTGGTACAAGCTAGAGGTCTGCACTGGGATTGGGTCCCGCTGGGTCCCGCGGGACCCAACGCAAATCTCGCGGGAACGGGCGGTTTCAATTTAACTGCGGGCGGGAACGGGCGGCTAAAAAAAAATACTGCGGGTTTGTGCGGGATTGTAATAGCTAGGTACTAGTGAGTCATGACTCAGTCAGCCAACGAAGTAGAGCAGAACATTAAACAAGTTGTGTACACCATTAAAACTAAACAAGGCAAGTCTGACAAGCGCTCTCAAAGCTAGCACGTTTCATCCTCAGTATTCCCGCATCTAGTTTAGTACATTTAGTGTCTGTGGGCGCATCTTGGAAGAGAGACGCACGAGAATGGGGCCGCAGTCGGTCAGCAACATTCTCTTCCTCCATAGCAATATTGGCAAGTGATTCGTTAAATTCATTTATTAACTTAGTTTATTTTAGGCTATGCTACTACTGTTTGAGCCACTCAGCCTCTAGTTGCCATTTGTTATTGAGGTCATAGGCTACATAAAGAGGCGTGTTGGCGGTGTTACTAGTAGGCTGACAATTTTCATATTTATATTGTGATTTGCAAAGCAGCCTGTTTTAGGTGCCATGTGATTATGCAAGGTTTATATAAAAGGTATTTTATATAAGTTATAAGTTATATTTAAATGCGTGTTGCTTTGACTATTTATGTTCCCATTAAAACGATTGTATTAACGATTGCTCATTCAAACAGCCCTGTTGGTAAGAGCTTGCTAACTATATTGGAGACACATCGCGGGTCTGGGCGGGCACGTTGCGCACACTTTGCGGGAGCAGGCGGTAATGGTCAGAAATTTTGCGGGAGCGGGCGGGATTGGTCAGAAATTCAGCGGGAGCGGGCGGTAATGGTCAGAAATTCAGCGGGAGCGGGCGGGAGCGGGATGAAAAAAACAGTCCCGCGCAGTTCTCTAGTACAAGCTTCTTTAGTGTTTTTATACTTGCTGTTCCCCGTCTGTTACGGGTACTTTGATTTTTCCCTGCCTAGTGGCCACAGTGTTTTTAGTTTTGGTTTATAATAAACCCCGGCTTACACTCAACCATACAAGTGCCTCTGCATTTTTGGGTCCATTACCACCGAGACATCACAGTACGATCTGACCAAACTATGGACCTAGCACCTCAGGACGCCTTTCAGGAAGCCCTCACCAACCAAGGGATAATGCTTGGAAGGCATGACCAACTCCAGCCAGCTTGGCCAGCTTTTCTATTGATTTCCGTATCCTAGCTGCAGAGAGTGGGTGGGGCAACAGAGCACTACAAGCAGTTGTAGGGGCTCTCGGACATGATTAAAGATGAACTAGCTACCCGCGATGAACCTGACATGTTGGACGAGCTAATATCACTGGCCATCAAGATCGATAATCGACGGAGAGAGAGGAATAGAGAAAGGGCCCAACCCACAGCCAGTTCACCCCCCCCTCCTCCCCAATCCCGGTCTTTTTTGAGCTCACCAGCCAGCACACCTGGATTCCCCTCTAGCTCGGTGGAAGAACCCATGCAGATCGGACGGGCTCGGTTGACGCCGGAAGAACAACTTCGACGGATGCAAGCCAGGCTCTGCCTCTACTGTGGCCAGACGGGACACTTCATTGTCTCCTGCTCCCAGATGCCAAAAGACCGGGCTCACCAGTGAGGGAGAGCACCCTGGTGAGCCAGACCACCTCCCAATCCTGCTCTCCTCCAAGAGTAAGTGTGTCAGCTTCCCTTACCTGGGCAGGGGTTACCCTCCCATGTCACGCCCTAGTAGATTCTGGAGCCGATGACAACTTTATTGACCTGGAACTAGCTAATCAACTGCAAATCCCTCTCGAGCCACTTCTCACACCCCAGAATGCTACAGCGCTAGATGGCAGACTCATAGCCACTGTGACTCACTGCACTGAGCCCGTGCTCTTACTGATCTCTGGCAACCACCATGAGAAGATCCATCTTCATGTTCTGCCCTCTCCCCCTCTCTCCAGTGGTGTTAGGCCTCCCATGGTTAAAACTGCATAATCCCCATATTAATTGGTAAACTTCCTCCATCACCAGCTGGAGTATACACTGTCACTCCTACTGTCTTCACGCTGCCTTACCTGTCTCCAGTTCACAACCCCCCCTCCAGCCCCTCCTGATGTTTCCAACGTTCCCTCTGCTTACCATAACTTGGCCACAGTCTTAAGTAAAGATCTGGCGTTATCCCTCCCCCCTCATCGGCCCTATGACTGCGCCATAGACCTCCTCAAAGGTGCCAAACTCCCTGTTAGCGCCTCTATAACCTGTCCCGCCCAGAGAAAGAGGCCATGGAGCAATATATTAACACTTCCCTGGCAGCAGGCCTGAACCGTCCCTCTTCTTCACCCCTAGGAGCAGGGGTTTTTTTGTTGACAAAAAGGACAAAACACTTCGTCCTTGTATTGATTTCCTCTTGACTATCACTATCAAAAACAAGTATCCTCTTCCCCTGATGGACCCCTCTTTTGAACCCTTGTGTCTAGCTAGAATTTTCACTAAGCTTGACCTCCGCAATGCTTATCATTTGGTCCGGATTCGTGAGGGAGATGAATGGAAGACGGCATTTAACACCCCTTTAAGCCACTTTGAATATCTAGTGATGCCCTTTGGGTTCACCAACGCACCTGGGGCCCGTTTCAGAAAGGAGGTTCAACTAACTCTGAGTTTAAACTTGAACTCTGAGTTGCCAAATCCCAAGGTGGGAAACTCTGGGTTTTCGGTTTCAGAACAGCTGAAAAGAATTTGTTTCATCAACTCTGACTTAAGCGTGTGCTCGGCAACGATAAAAAGCCATTATCAATGGAGTGTAGATATAAGGATTCACCATGGAAACGGTGTAAGGGAATCGTATTTCTCCCAAACAGAACCGGAAGTGCTTATCCAAGTTTAAGGCGAATATGAAAAAAGAAATTATACAGTGTTGGGTGTAATTAATTACTAAGTAATCTACATACTGTAATTTAAAGCCTTTAAAAATGTTTTGTATAAAACAAGAGTGGATGTAACATCAAATGTAAGTAGACTAAATTAGAAAGTAGACCAATACTTTCTAGAGATCGTAATTATTACATTAACCTGAATAGACTGGTTAAGGATGTCATTTGTAGTTAGTTATTAAGAACTGTTTTACCATACATTCTCAACTGTTACAAAATCTGAGGTGAAACTAGAAGAACAGAATTGTTTTAAACCTATTAATTTAATATTCATGTATAGGTGCAATCCTGCAGGCATTAAAATAACGTTACAGCAGATTAAGATGAAATATAAAATATATATATATTTAACTGCCTACATAAAATGTAAGAGGTCTAACTACAGTATGTTTAAATTGTTTCCATATAGAATGATATTTCCATTTATATTATTTCGGGTTGGTTTTTTTGTTGATTCTAACAGATTCACATGGTAATATATGTCTCTTGGAGCCTCCTGTCCCAACAGAACCCCTGGCAGTTGTAAGTAGCCTACTCAATATACCATAAATTATTACAAATAGTGTTATGAAGTGTACTTTATGGAATGCTCATCTTTACAGGATGATGGGGATGAAGAAACTGTTTGTGCTGCCACAGAGGCCTACTGAGTTGCCACAGTTTAATTCTGTAGAATTTTAGAACTATATTATGTAACCCTAAATCTACTGTATTTTCAGTTGCCAATTAAAGAGTTCTATATAATTCTTCTTATTAAAATCTAAAATCAGATCTGGAAATCAACATTTTGAAAGAAAAGCTAAAAGTGAGTGTATGGTCATAGGTGAATTCTGGGAAGTATTGAAACTATATTAAGATCTAACCTTTTTCATTTATCTTTTTTTGATGTAGAAAATAAAAGACACCATATAAATTGCTGTGATTTTGTGTTTATTAATTTTGTTTTGTGGTGGATATCATTATTAATGTGAAAAGACATTGTGTCATATCATATCCTTCCATCCTGGACAACACATGCCACAATAATGTCACAGGCCCTTTCAGGGGTGGTTCAGGTTCTGGGTAAGGGGTAGTCAGAGTTTGCCAGCATGGGTAACTCCTATCTCCCAGCAGAAAGCCATCCATCTCTCCTGTAAGAAAGGTTACATTGCTTTAGAGCTGCACATAATTTCCCCTGTAAGTGTGTAGTGCATACATTGAAATATATAGGACATACATTTACTTACCCTTTATTCCAGTCTTTTACTCAAGGTTGACTCCCGATAAATTCTTGAGTCGTGAACAGAGCCAGGCCACTTGGCCTCCACATTTATGATTATATGTGCAGCATCACATATGATCTGTGGACAGTGCAAAGAATGAGACATGTACAGTATTGTGATGTCTTTGACCATTAGAAACAGTAAGCTGTCAGTGTACCTGCACATTAATACTGTGGATAGACCTCCTATTGACATAATTTGCTAAATTTTCAGAGGGTGCAATGATCGGAATATATGTGCCATTATTAGGTTACTTCCACGGGTCGCAGCAAGATATTCTAAACTGAATGTTATGCATCAGGTTAGCGTTATTTTAACCCATTTATACACCACTTACCTGCAATCCTGTAGACCTCCTTTGATGACTCACTGGTTTGTGCCCAGGAAACAACACAAAATGGTCAGAAAGTGCTTCAGTGCAAGGCACACTTTTCTGACCGCTCTGCTAGTATTTTCTAGTAAGAATGGATGAGATTGTGGATGTATCTTATTGACTCCAAAGAAAAACGGTACCGCTTAGATAAAAATGGAGATGGGAGTGACAAAACATTCACTCTGGGCCTCAAAAATCTCTCCCAATATAAATGTAACTCTCGACTAATTAATACAGCCTCTTCATCTATAGGATTGTCAATAAAAGAACATTTAATTCCCTTTGCTGCACTCTTTGTTTAAACGTCGCCTCGTCCAAAAAGGGGAGGAGACTGAAATAAACTCTAAGTTTACCGAAGAAAACCTGCTCCCGACCAGGTTAGGTTCATAGAGTCAGAGTCAGTTACTATGGTAACTGACTCGTAACTGACTCGTATGGTAACTATGGTAACTGACTCTGAGTATAAGTTGCCTCTCTTTCAGAAACGGGCTTAACTTAGCCTATTTTTTCGGGTTTAACTTACCCCCCTTTCTGAAACCGAAAACCCAGAGTTTCTTTCATTTCAGAGTTAACTTACTCAGAGTTTTCATTAACCCGCTTTCTGAAACGGGCCCCTGCTGTCTTCCAAGCCCTCATCAATGACGTTCTCCGTGACATGCTAAACCGGTTTGTTTTTGTGTACTTGGACGACATCCTTGTCTTCTCCCACACACCAGAGAAGCACATTCAACATGTCCCCCTGGTACTGCAGCACCTCCTGGAGAACAAGTTATATGTTAAGCCAGAGAAATGTGACTTTCACCAGCCTTCTGTCAGTTTCCTGGGTTACATCATTGCACAAGGTCAGCTTCAACCAGATCCCATCGAAATAAGAGCTGTGGCTGAATGGCCGATCCCCACCTCTCGCAAACAGCTGCAGCGTTTTCTTGGTTTTGCAAAATTTTACCGTAGGTTTATCAGGGATTTTAACAGAGTAGCTGCCCCTCTGACAAGGCTTACTTCATCAAACATCCCCTTTTCGTGGCCTGTGGAAGTCCACCAGGCTTTTCAGAAACTCAAGCTGTTTACCGGTGCTCCAGCCGAACCTCCTCCTCCCACCCTGGTCGTTGATGGTCATCCTGCCTTCATTGTGCACAAAATCTTGGATGTGAGGCGTCGAGGGCATGGGTTTTAATATCTCGTGGACTGGGAGGGGTACGGTCTGGAGGAACGATCCTGGATTTCGCGAAGCCTCGTTCTGGACCCTCAGTTGTTGCATGACTTCTATCGAGAGTTTCCTCACAAGCCTGGGGGAACACCTGGGGGTGTCGTTTGGGGGGGGGGGGGGGGGGGGGGGGGGGTACTGTGGTGTGTGAGTTGGGGGTTGGGCCTTAGTCATCAAGTGCAATCATCATCCCAAGCAGTATTTAGAGGCTGGCCTCTGGCATGCCCATTGTCAGATCGTAGCATGTTCCTCAACTCCTGTATTGTGCCTATTGTTTGGACTACCAGCTACCTGAGTGCTACAACCTTCTTTAGTCGCACTGTAGTCCGATGCGAGCTAGCCAGCGATTCCCAAAGACATCCGTTTTTTATTAGTTTTTCGAACTTGTGGGTTACATTTTTGACGCTCAAGAGACCGACATTTAACCGAGACCATCCGGTAATTTTTCGAAATTCGAAATAAAATATTTTGATTAATGATCGTATTTCTTTGGCGGGGATAATAATCCCAATAATTATTTAGGGGGACTGAAGAACAGTTTAGTGGGGATTCAGCCCCCCTAAATCAGGGCTAACGACGCCCATGCTCAACCGTACAAGTGCCTCTGCATTTTTGGGTCCATTACCACCAAGACATCACACCCCAAACATAGCGGGGTTATTAGATTATGAAACATACATCGTGAGAACCAATAAGGGATATTTTCCAGATTAGCCCCACCAAAAAGTTAACCCCTGCCACCTAAAAAAAAAAAGAAAAAAAGAGGATATTAAACTTGTACTTTTAGTTTTTACTTAAGAGGGTAAAATTGGGACCTGTCAGTAATAATTTGCATGAAAAATCCCCAATAAGTGGGGGGAGGGGGAGGGACCACTAGACGCTTGAATAAACTTTATGATAATTTCCACTATCACTATCACTAACCCTATCACTAGTGTTATCACTAACACTACTTTTTTCTCATGTCAAGTTTTGCTAACCTCTGCATCAAACACTGGTTTTGCGGAAATCGAAATAAAGTGTTTAACATGACTTTCTTATTTTCTGTCTACACTTGGTAGCTTACTGCACAATACTTGTTATCTGTATATAAAAAAACAGTTCTGGGATTTCATTGAAATGGGATGAATCATACTGTTTTCAAGAGTTAAGCAGACATGCAAATATAAAAAAGTTTTCGCAGACGGATAGAGAGCCTATTAGTGAATGAACCATCCTGTTATTGGCCATTTCTGATATATGGCTCTCACGAGACCTATTACACGGAACTTTTCAGGTGACAATGTTCCATCGAGGACAAGCAGCATAGAGAACGACGCTGCGCTTTAAACAGTTTGAACGAAATTGTATTCTGTTTTAATGCTGTTGCCAACAGTGTTGGACTATAGATTCATTTAAATTGAACTAAGCATGACCTTTTTACCGATGGCTTCCTTGAGGCACAGTCTTACCGAGGATGAGTCCAAAACGTATTCAGTGGCACTTTTAAGGTATGGAGTTATACGAGTTTTATATATATATATATATATATATATATATATATATATATATATATATATATATATATATATATATATATATATATATATATATATATATGTGTGTGTGTGTGTGTGTACGGTAGGTCGTTGTTTTTTATTTTTTTTAAATGTGTTAAATAGGCTACTCGTCATTGTCTGTACACAATGTAGTATTGTTGATGTTTAGTGCAGTCCATATGGAATAGCCTACAACTAAATGTAAAACGTATAGGGTTAAATATGCTACTTATGCTCCATCAAGCTTGCGAGTTGCTTTTCCCCTCTTAAGTTCAACAGATAATATTGAAGATACATTAAGCACTGTCGATGTTTGGCAATCTACCTCTCACTGCCACGCCACTGACAGGAGGCCATGGACAAGAAGCAATGAAAAACAGGTGGCCAAAAGAAAACTCATGATTACTTGTACCGTCAGCCTTTTATTCTTAGTCGGAGAGGTGATTGGTAAGATTATCAGTTTATCTGATGCCAGTAATATTTTAAGACATATTGTCTGTTTTTATTGTAGTCTCCTTCTGTTGTGAAACTTATGTTTGCATTTTATCCCGCGCTGTCTAGGTGGGTATGCAGCCCATAGTTTGGCTATTATGACAGACGCAGCGCATCTCTTTACAGACTTTTGCAGTATCACGGTTAGCCTCTTCTCCTTGTGGCTATCCTCCAGACCAGCCAGTAAAACCATGAATTTTGGATGGCATCGCTCAGGTCAGTCCCAACTGCTGTTAATAAGTTGGTTTTGAGTTTTGAATACAGACATGCACATTTCTTTTGAAACAGAGATACTTGGTGCTCTGCTGTCAGTGCTCTCCATCTGGGCTGTCACTGGTGTACTGGTGTTCATTGCTGTACTGAGAATCCTCAATGATGACTACGAGATCAACAGTAATGCTATGCTAGTCACTTCTGGCTGTGCAGTGGGTGTCAACATTCTGTGAGCAAACCAAGTTTTTGTATACATTGTACACTCTTCCATCTACTGTTAAGATTTTGTGTGTGTTGGGGGGGATGGGTTGGTTGGGGAGAATGGGTTGTGCATGTAGCTCAGTGGTGAAGAATGTGACTGCAAAACAAGGGGTTCAAAACCTCTCCCATACATCTCTGGAGAGAATTGCTTTTTATTTATTTCATAGGATGGCCCTGATCCTCCACCAATCGTCCTCGCACGGCCCCATTCACAGCCACGGGCTCGTTCACCAAAATGACTGCCCTCACAGCGGCCAGGGCAACACCAGTGTGAGGGCGGCCTTCATTCATGTGGTGGGAGACTTGCTGCAGAGTGTTGGTGTCCTCCTGGCAGCCATCACTATTCACTTCTGGGTAAGTAGACAGCCGACAAACAAACAAGCAGCCTGAATCCACAGAAAGGACAACATAGTTCAATGCATTGATGACTACCATATTCTTGTGTTATGGTTATAACCAATATTTACTTACCCCTCCCTTTCTCCTGTCCTGGACAGCCTGAGTTTAAGATAGCTGATCCCATCTGCACCTTCCTGTTCTCTTTTTTGGTTATGGGAACCACCGTCACCATCTTGAAAGATGTCTGTAGAATACTCATGGAAGGTAGATTTTGGTGCAAACATTCTGCTTGAACTGTTGATCCCGTTGACTGCCTGCTAATCGAATTCAGGGTTTTTGGAGACATTACTGTTATCTCCTTCAATGATCTTGGCCATGCCAACTGTACTTGACAGGGGTCCCCACAGGTGTGGACTTCAACACGGTGAGAGATCGGCTTCAGTCACTGGGAGGAGTCAAGGCAACACACAACCTCCACATGTGGGCCCTCACCACCTCTCATTCCCTGCTGTCAGTCCACCTGGTTGTTGGTGGGTTCCACTCAGCGCTGAGCAGCACTCTGCTGTTTCTTCCTGTCCTGTTCGCCATGGATGGCAAGAGTTCTCTAAGGCTACGAGGACTATCAGATAGTCTGTGTGTGAGCATACAGGAGAGATGTTAACATGTAAAGCATGCTAGTAACTGGGATATTCACCTGTGTTAACATTGTGTAGATTATGGATACATTTATTTATTAATTATTCCAGTTAGGATAATGTTGGGTGTTTTGACATTGGATGTTTGCACATTATACCGATATAACAATAATTATAATACATAATAATTATAATAAATAAAATAACAATATTACAGGAATAATCATCTATAGACTCTATGGACAGTCATGTACTGCAGGGGTGTCCAATCCTGGTCCTCGAGGGCAACTGTCCTGACAGTGTTAATGTTTCCCTGCTCCAGCCTACCTGATTCTAATGAATGGGATGTTATCTAGTTCTGTAGAAGCCTGATAATGACCATTCATTAGAATCAGGTGTGCTAGACCAGAGAAACATCTAAAACTGTAAGGGCAGTGGCCCTCGAGGACTAGGATTGTACAGCCCTGATGTACAGTAATAATCATCTATCTTCAACCAAAACCAATAAAACAAACAGTTTGTTTATTTGTTTTTTTTTCCTAGAGGAGGATGCCAATCCACAGGTACTTCTCAAGGAAGCAACAAAACTCCTGCAGTTGGAGTTTGGTTTCTCCAGCATCACCATCCAGATAGAGAGACTTTCAGAAGACATGGCTGTGTGCTCACGATGCCAAGACCTCACAGACTGAAACTGACTAGGGGAGAGAGTACACTTGTGGTTCCAATGTTGTCCAAAATAAGTCTTTGAAGAAAAATGGAAAGTTAGAATTTAATAGTAGTATGTATAAATATAACAAATTGATATATTTATTAAATGTAGTGTAAAATGGGTGTTTAAAATGTGTCTTTGTTACAGTTGTGATATGTGTGGGAAAGCTCCTGGTTCAATCAATATTGGCTTTTTCTATCAAAGATAATGAATCGGCAAGGTCAATTCCCTGCAGGGCTGGACACAGAAATTGCATTTCTGATTGGCTCACCACAATCGGTTTGATGTAAAATGAACCAATGGGCTGCTGCAACTGCTTTATGAGCCAGTTGCTGGCCAAGTTCAAGGTTATTGTTTACAGGAGTGGGTTCCAATAAGCAAATAAAATGTAGCAAAACATGAACTCAGAATGTAATATTCTTATTGAATATGGTCAACTTCAATATATGTTTCACTATACAATAAAAGATGAAGCATCAAAATGTTGGCATTACAATATACTTGGTATACCTAGGTAATACTGAATAGGTAACAATAATTCCTGTTGTCAATTGTTCTTCGGTAACATAGTGCCTTGTGTTTCAGTAGAATTCTTTTTTTAAGCATTGTACATTTGAATAGTTAATCACAGACACTTTATAGAAAAGATACTTCATCACATTTCAATACCTTCATTAAGTTCAACTGGCCATATCACAACACCATACTCCTGATGTAATCATGTCCTGGTTCAGTTCAGGGCTAAGGGCTGGTTGGGTGCTCTGTCTATTCTTCCAGTTCTTAGTGTATGCCTCCTGGAACATGTCCTTACAGGCAATTTTGCATCCAGTCGCAAGCATATGAGGAATGAGCCGCCCATCTTGCGATGGAGGGAGTACGTCTCTTCAAGAGGTGGGGTCAGGCGCTCTCTCAGCATAATGGGGATCAGACTATGAATACGGTCTGTTGTGCTCTGGGCCCCAAAGTCAAATGGTTCCTCAACCTTTGATTCGTAGCCCGTGAGGAACTTAATGTCCCTTGACCGCTGAAGAACGCCTTCTCGGTTTTGGTCAGGTGCCGGCTTGATGACCTGGTGACATGATGAGAGAAAGATGGAAGTTTCTTTTGAGGTTTAAACAACTCTGCTTTCGCTCTGAATGACGCAAGTCCATGCAAAAATCATACAGAGAGTAGGCATTGTGTGATACAGGTCCTTTACCATATTGTGATAAAGTTCATTATTTTCTGTAATGTACTGGTAAACATTAGACTTTTATAAATTTTAGATTCATTACACACAACTGAAGTAGTTCAAGCCTTTAATTGTTTTAATATTGATGATTTTGGCAAAAAAAAAATGTAAAAACTAAAAATCCCTATTTAAAAAAAATGTCATATGTCATCCGACCAATAAAAGAAAAGTGTTTTTAATACAAAAAAGTAAACCTTCAAATATTTATGTTCAGTTATGCACTCAATAATTGGTCGGAAATCATTTTGCAGAAATGACTGCTTCAATGCGGCGTGGCATGGAGCCTGTGGCACTGCTGAGGTGTTATGGAGGCCCAGGATGCTTCGATAGTGGCCTTAAGCTCATCCACAGTGTTGGGTCTGGTGACTCTCAACTTCCTCTTTACAATATCCCACAGATTCTCTATGGGGTTCAGGTCCAGAGAATTTGCAGGCCAATTGAGCGCAGTAATACCATGGTCAGTAAACTATTTACCAGTGGTTTTGGCACTGTGCGCAGGTGCCAGGTCATGCTGAAAAATGAAATCTTCATCTCGATAAAGCTTTTCAGCAGATGGAAGCATGAAGTGCTCCAAAATCTACTGATAGGTAGCTGCATTGACCGTGCCCTTGATAAAACACAGTGGACCACCACCAGCAGCTGACATGGCACCCCAGACCATCACTGACTGTGGGTACTTGACACTGGCATTTTGGCTTTTCCTTCTCCCCAGTTTTCCTCCAGAGTCTGGCACCTTGATTTCCGAATGACATGCAAAATTTGCTTTCATCCAAAAAAAGTAATTTGGGCCACAGTCCAGTGCTACTTCTCTGTAGCCCAGGTCAGGCGCTTCTGCTGCTGTTTCTGGTTCAAACTCCAGACTCAGTCCACTGCTTCCGCAGGTCCCCCAAGGTCTGGAATCGGCCCTTCTGCACAATCTTCCTCAGGGTCCGGTCACCTCTTCTGGTTGTGCAGCGTTTTCTGCCACACTTTTTCCTTCCCACAGACTTCCCACTGAGGTGCCTTGATACAGGACTCTGGGAACAAACCTATTCACTTGTACATTTTTCTGTCTTACCCTCTTGCTTGAGGGTGTCAATGATGGCCTTCTGGACAGCAGTCAGGTCGGCAGTCTTACCCATGATGGCGGTTTTGAGTAATGAACCAGGCTGAGAGTTTTTAAAACACTCAGGAATCTTTTGCAGGTGTTGAGTTAATTCATTGATTCAGGTGATTAGGTTAATAGCTCGTTTAGAGTACCGGTAACTTTTCTGATATGCTGATTTTGGAGATTTTGTTTTTTCTTTCCTTTTTTTGCCAAAATCATCCATATTAAAACAATAAAAGACTTGACCTACTTCAGTTGTGTGTAATGAATCTAAAATATATGAAAGTCTAATGTTTATCAGTACAGTACAGAGAATAATTAACTTTATCACAATATGGTATTTTTTTTGGAAGGACCTGTATATAAACCCTATAACCCAAAAAATCAGTTCGAAAGAAACATACCTTGTGAGTTTGGGGATCAAAGAAGAAGTTGTACCAGTTTGGATCTGTCTGCGTGTACCTGAACTCAAACAGCTCCCTCAAGCACAGAATGAGGATATGCTTACAGATCTAAATGGACCAAATCCTATGACAATGAGTAAAGAGAGGGACAGAAATTAGAGGATTCTTTTTTCTATAACGCACTGTACTACATCATATCCTGGCATAATTTTTATATTGTCACCTTACTGTGTCACAACCTCTGGCAAATGAAATCTAGAAACATGTCATGACATGTCTTGGACAACTAATTACTTTTGAGCCGGTTGTTGACGAGGTTGTTGACCTCATTCCTGAGCTCCTAGGAGATGTCATTAGCTTTATCCAGGGGGAAGCCAGGCACCAGGACGGTGATGAGAACGTGCTGGCTGCACAGTTCATCCACCACATCAGGCATAGAAGAAGGGGTGGTCCTTCAAAAGTTTTCTGGGCGGCAGACAATGAAGCAGGCAAACCAAAATAGAACTGTAAACAAAACAACGCTGCCGACTAATCATATGGTCCTGAATGTTAAATAACTGAATACATTGCTGCAATGTAAAGACTTAAACTTCACATTGCACAATGTAGTTCATTGCTCCTGAAACTATACTATCATTTAAGCTGACAGGAAGCCATTGAAATGGTCTTTTTATCCTATACTCACCTGAACTTCTACCGCTGTGCGATCGATCGAGTGCATCCTGACAAACTGTGTTACAGTGTGGTACGGGAACTGCAGTCGCAGAGCGCAAGGCACTGCAGCGGGTGGTGAAAACCGCCCAACGCATCACTGGGACTACTCTTCCGTCCATTGAGGACATCCAGAGGAAGCGCTGTCTGTGTAGAGTTTACAGCATCCGAAGAGATTCCTCACACCCCACCCAGAAACTGTTTGCCCGCCTGCTCTCTCTCCCTCCAGTACCTGGCTGCAGTCCACCACCGTGGGGCGGGAGCGTTGCAGGCACCACAGAGAGGCGACGGCACCGCCGTGGGCCGATGAGTTTCCGGAGTTGTTTTTTTCCGAAAAAATGCGATAGAAGCGAGACTAATATACACTGCGTAATTGTACAACTTAGTCATAACGAAAAACAAACGGTGGGTGATATGAGTCGGGGCTCAATAGTGTATTTGTAGCCTACTACAAAGCTGAGGATCTTGAAAAGAGAAGGTCAAAATGCTGATAACTGAAAATAATGGAGATTAGGAATAACAATAAAATTATTATTGTTATTCATAAGCTTACATTTCGTAAGATGTCATAGGCCTATACATTTTATTGTGTACTAAACACTACTTTACTGCCTTTTCATTATAATAATAATAAATTGTCATTGAACCTTATTGCACTGCTGTTTTTCATGTTTGGCTCTATATCTATGCCAATTATGTTTTTGTGCTGATATGTACAGTATAATCCAAATGAATTATTACATGATCAATGACAACATGTAAAACACACCAAGTCACAATATGATTTGACTTTTAGCTGTTTGACATTCAGTCCATTATTTCTGCACAGAATTTCCACATCTTCTGTGTTGTGAAATGTGAACTTGAAGGGATTGTTTCCTTTTCAAGGTCATTCCACACCTTCCCATACTACCTTAGCCTGGTTCTCTTCCCCCATGCCCAGGATTTCAGGCAAGTCCACTTTGGCAGAGAACAGTTCTTAAAATCAAACCACTCATAATCAGGATCTGTTTTAATGCCAATGCAAGTTAAACAAACACAGAATTTACATTAGCAGGGAAGAGCAACATAGAACATATATGTAACATGATAAGAACATAATATAATACAATAAAAATATGGTGTAAAAAGGTCAGGGGGTATATATACAGCATTGCAAAACAGTGGTACAGCAGTAAGTAATTTTAAGGTGTCAAAAGGGGTTTTGAGTGCAAAAGTGGCTTGTGCAGTGGGATGCTGGATGGGGGTGTTTGTGGCAAAGTAATTCCGAGTCCTTGGCCCTATTGAAGAGTGCAATGGCCGAGGGTAGAAGCTGTTCTTATGGCGAGCGGTTTTGGTCCTGGTGGACCGCGAGGGGAGCAGCTGAAGCAGAGGGTGTCCTGGGTGGGAGGCAAGTCTGACTGAGACAAAATATATATAGATAAGCAAAATGGTTAGTTGTAATATACATAACACAGGCTCCAAAAAGAAAAGATCTCATCAGTGCCCTCCTTTAATATGTCCATCTAGACATTGTTAAAATTAAATAAATAAGGAAATGAAAATGCTGGTTTCTGACCTGAAACGGATAGAACCCAAACAAATGTACAATTTTACCTCATTAATGTTATCTACCTTCCTTTTCATCAGCCTAAACACTGGCGGCACTTCACCTCGCAAGAGGGCTTTAGATGAGAGATGACCTGTGATTGCGGATTTTGCTCAATAGCTTAAAGCACGCATTTCCTCAAAGCAAAAAGTTGTCAATTACATATAAACATAATAGGCTCACAATTACATAGGTTCAAATGTTAACTCACGGTTGATTCCATTTCTTGGTTCAATCCAAGCCCCCTCAAGTCAGAGCGTCAGGCAACTTTTTCCTGTTCTGACAATGAGCTCGCCCGCTGGGTTGTCGGTGTCCAATATGTATCTGAGCTGATTATTGTTGAAGAGAAGTAAATACAATCATAACAAGCATAATATTATTAATTATGATATAGGAACATGGGTGGTAGAGCTTCAAGATGAGAAGCACATATGTCTGTCTTATATATCTTTCCTTTAAGAATACATACCAGCTGCTCATGGGCAGGATGAAGGCCCACCCTTTGAAGAGTGTGGTCTTCAGGGGGTGGGGGCACACAGTATCTACAGGATTTAGGAGACAGACAGGAATCAACATTTACATCTGGAGGTCAGAGGGCCCTTCTAAACGTGAAATTCCTTCCTCAGTATCCAAAAGTAAAAGTACTGATGATGCAAAAGCTATTCATATTTGTTTAGTTTATATACTGTAGTATACAACATAGGTAGAAAAATAAAAAAGTAAAAATGAGCCATGTACTCTGCCACATTCTGTAACCTGTATATTCTGATTATACTGTTCATACTGTGTATATTCTGAGTATACTTATATTTATTATACTCTGTTGTAATAACTGTTTTGCACTTCTGGTTGGATGCTAACTGTATTTCGTTACCCTGTACTTGTACCTGTGTAATGACATTAAAATTGAATCTAATCTAATCTAATTTTGTGACGATACCCAGCTAACGGATCATCAGTGACTTCAAGTCGAACACCACCACCCCAGCACCCACAGACGTCTCCTTCCTGAACGAGCTGAACAACTTCTACGCTCGGTTTGACAGGAACAACACAGAGACTGCCACCCCAATCACTCCATCTACAGACCACCAACCCCTAACACTCAACCCAACAGACGTCCTCACCGCACTGAGCCGGATCAACGCGCGCAAGGCTGCTGGCCCAGACGGCATCCCTGGTCGCGTGCTCAGAGCATGCGCTGAGCAGCTTGCAGGAGTTTTTACGGACATTTTCAACCTGTCCCTTGCTCAAGCAGCTGTGCCGGCATGCTTCAAATCCACCTCCATCGTTCCGGTGCCAAAGAACTCCAGCACGTCGTGCCTGAATGACTATCGCCCTGTGGCACTGACACCCATCGTCATGAAGTGCTTCGAGCGACTGGTCCTGGCACACCTGAAGACCAACCTTCCACCCACACTTGACCCTCACCAGTTTGCCTACCGCAGCAATAGGAGCACAGATGATGCAGTTTCCTCAGCGCTGCACTCTGTGCTGACACACCTGGACAATAATAACACTTATGCCCGTATGTTGTTTGTAGACTTCAGCTCTGCTTTCAACACCGTCATCCCCTCCAAGCTGATCACCAAACTTGGAGAGCTGGGCATCAACACCTCCCTCTGCCACTGGATTATGGACTTTCTGACCAACCGACCACAGCATGTTAGGTCAGCCCACTCCTGCTCCACCACCATCACACTAAACACAGGTGTACCACAGGGATGCGTGCTCAGCCCGTTCCTCTACTCCCTCTTCACCCACGACTGCAAGCCAATGTATGGATCTAACTCCATCATCAAGTTTGCTGACGACACCACGGTGATCGGCCTCATCACCAACAACGATGAGACAGCCTACAGAGAGGAAGTGCAGCACCTGGCCATGTGGTGTGGTGACAATAACCTGCTCCTCAACGCCACAAAGACCAAGGAGCTTATCGTGGACTTCAGGAGGAAGAGGGGAGACACGCACGACCCCATTCAAATCAACGGGATGGCCGTTGAGCGCGTCTCCAGCTATAAGTTCCTGGGGATTCACATCTCGGATGACCTGTCCTGGGTTACCAACACCTCCAGCCTGATCAAGAAGGCTCACCAGCGTCTCTTTTTCTTGAGAACACTGAGGAAACACCACCTGTCCTCAGCTGTCATGGTGAACTTCTACCGCTGCGTGATCGAGTGCATCCTAACAAACTGTGTTACAGTGTGGTACGGGAACTGCACAGTCGCTGAGCGCAAGGCACTGCAGCGGGTGGTGAAAACTGCCCAACGCATCACTGGGACTACTCTTCCGACCATTGAGGACATCCAGAGGAAGCGCTGCCTACGTAGAGCTCACAGCATCCGTAGAGATTCCTCACACCCCGCCCATAAACTGTTTGCCCCCCTGCCCTCCGGCAGGCGCCTCAGGAGTCTCCGGTCTAGAACCAGCAGACTGAGGAACAGCTTATTCCCCAGAACTGTGTCACTCCTGAACTCCACTACACCCCCGCCCCCCTATATAACCCCCGCCCCCCCATAGAACCCCCCCCCTTCCTATATTTGCACATTCTGTTTGTACATTTGCACCACTTGCATATGTGAATTGTTATTTGCACTATCTGTCCATTTTGCACATCTGTTACTGCACCACCTGCACATTTTGCTCACATTTGTTCACTTTGCACATCTGTTCTTTTGCTCAATCGCATCATTTGCACTACCTGTACATACATGCTACCCGGTAATTTCTGCTTGTATAATTTGTATCTGTACATACCCGGATTGAATCTGTACATACCCTGTATATTCTGTCTATACTGTTCATAATATGTATATTCTGAGTATATCCATATTATTATATTCTGTTGTTAATAACTGTTTTGCACTTCTGGTTGGATGCTAACTGTATTTCGTTGCCCTGGACTTGTACCTGTGTAATGACAATAAAGTTGAATCTAATCTAATCTAATCTAATCTAATGCAAGGAGTTTACAAAAATGTATTATAACGTTACATACAAACAAATGCGAACAGTTACTTTACGTTATGCACTATACATTTAATTATCCGTGATAACAGCTATTGCAAGGATAGTTTACAAAAATGTTTTGTAACGTTACATACAAACAAATGCGATCAATTAGTTTACGTTATGCACTATACATTTAATAATCCCTGATAATTTGTTGATGCTAACCGCCATCGGTGAAAGTAAACTTTGACGTTATCAAATTTAGCTTCATAACAACTACCCAAGTAGACTTGTACCATTCGTAAATATTCGGTAAATCATTAATGACTTCTATAACGTTATTGTTTTACGGCACTTATATTGACAAGAAATCATGCATTTACTTTCTGTGGATAAAAATAAGCAACTTACCGGAACTTGGAACAGATGTGGACCAAGCCCCCGGTCTGCCTCTCAGCAGCTGTGCCGATTTTTCCCGGTGGCCACTCGTGATATTGCAACATAAAATACCCATGGGGCCCAGAAAGCATTTTTCCCATAGACCGTAATAGTAAAAGAGAAGCCTGTAAAAAGGTTCTCAGGACACCTACAGCTGTAACCACTATTAATTGCAAATCTTTTTATTCCATATTTTTAAGTCATGGACTTTTAAAACGTCAAAAATTGTTCTAAAGGCCAGAAAAGCCCCCGTAAAGTCTTATTCTAATGGTGACGTCACAGCTGTGTGCGTGCACTCCCAAGCACGGTCTCGCTGTGTCTCGGGAACGAGGATGCCTGTTGGCTTAATGACAGCTCTGAACAGGGCTAAACGTGGTCGGAAAAGTGAATTCAATGACTCCAGGGTGAGTTTATTTCGAGACAGAGTTGTGATACAAGTTTCATATTTGAACGGCATGTATTTCTAAATGCTATTTTAAATGTATATTGGCGTTAAATTACACGCGTAATGAAATTTTCACTTACTGCCAGTGTCACCGCTGTGTAAAAATATAAAATTAGATTAGATTAGATTAGATAAACCTTTATTTGGAGAGGCACCTGGCTGCAGCACACCACTGTGGGGCGGGAGCGTTGCAGGCACCACAGAGAGGCGACGGCACCGCCGTGGGGCGATGAGTTTCCGGAGTTGTTTGTTTTTTGTCGGGGGGCGGGGGGAAGTGAGGACATTTAAACCTGGATTTCAGTGCGTCCACATCTGTTCCAAGTTCCGGTAAGTTGCTTATTTTTATCCACAGAAAGTAAATGCATGATTTCTTGTCAATATAAGTGCCGTAAAACAATAACGTTATAGAAGTCATTAATGATTTACCGAATATTTACGAATGTTACAAGTCTACTTGGGTAGTTGTTATGAAGCTAAATTTGATAACGTCAAAGTTTACTTTCACCGATGGCGGTTAGCATCAACAAATTATCAGGGATTATTAAATGTATAGTGCATAACGTAAACTAATTGATCGCATTTGTTTGTATGTAACGTTACAAAAAGTTTTGTAAACTATCCTTGCAATAGCTGTTATCACGGATAATTAAATGTATAGTGCATAACGTAAAGTAACTGTTCGCATTTGTTTGTATGTAACGTTACAAAACATTTTTGTAAACTATCCTTGCAATAGCTGTTATCACGGATAATTAAATGTATAGTGCATAACGTAAAGTAACTGTTTGCATTTGTTTGTATGTAACGTTATAATACAGTTTTGTAAACTCCTTGCATTAGCTGGGCATCGTCACAAAATTAGATTAGATTCAATTTTAATGTCATTACACAGGTACAAGTACAGGGTAACGAAATACAGTTAGCATCCAACCAGAAGTGCAAAACAGTTATTACAACAGAGTATAATAAATATAAGTATACTCAGAATATACACAGTGTATAGGCAATCGGAACCACAAAAACTTTGCCTAATGAGGGATGGCGTGGAGCCCTTTCCAACGCGTGAAGCAGTTGACATTTGCGGTATTCAGTTCTTTTGAATGTTTATTTGAGTATGCAGCAGGATGTCAAAAGCATAAATAAAGCCGGGTGCCAATTATAAATTAAACAACTAACTTTGTTAGGAAAATAAAACGGAATAAACTCTAAACAACTGAAAGCAAACAACCGCCCGCACGGTTGAAAAACTGTGTGGCTTCTGTCTAATTACCAATCCCCACACCTGTGCCCCAGTGACACCCTCAAGTAGTGATTATCTTGCCTGCTATTGGCTGGACCCTCCTATGCCCAGGTTGCAAGTTGTCATGGTAATAATATAACAATAAATAGTAACTAATATAAACGCACTGCAATAAAAACATAATATTGGCTACAACACACAGTATGAACAGTATAATCAGAATATACAGGGTACAGAATGTGGCAGAGTACATGGCTCATTTTTACTTTTTTATTTTTCTACCTATGTTGTATACTACAGTATATAAACGAAACAAATATGAATAGCTTTTGCATCATCAGTACTTTTACTTTTGGATACTGAGGAAGGAATTTCACGTTTAGAAGGGCCCTCTGACCTCCAGATGTAAATGTTGATTCCTGTCTGTCTCCTAAATCCTGTAGATACTGTGTGCCCCCTCCCCCTGCAGATCACAATCTTCTAACAGTGCTTTGACCACTAAAAGGTGTGCCCCCACCCCCTGAAGACCACACTCTTCAAAGGGTGGGCCTTCATCCTGCCCATGAGCAGCTGGTATGTATTCTTAAAGGAAAGATATATAAGACAGACATATGTGCTTCTCATCTTGAAGCTCTACCACCCATGTTCCTATATCATAATTAATAATATTATGCTTGTTATGATTGTATTTACTTCTCTTCAACAATAATCAGCTCAGATACATATTGGACACTGACAACCCAGCGGGCGAGCTCATTGTCAGAACAGGAAAAAGTTGCCTGACGCTCTGACTTCAGGGGGCTTGGAACCAAGAAATGGAATCAACCGTGAGTTAACATTTGAACCTATGTAATTGTGAGCCTATTATGTTTATATGTAATTGACAACTTTTTGCTTTGAGGAAATGCGTGCTTTAAGCTATTGAGCAAAATCCGCAATCACAGGTCATCTCTCATCTAAAGCCCTCTTGCGAGGTGAAGTGCCGCCAGTGTTTAGGCTGATGAAAAGGAAGGTGGATAACATTAATGAGGTAAAATTGTACATTTGTTTGGGTTCCATCCGTTTCAGGTCAGAAACCAGCATTTTCATTTCCTTATTTATTTAATTTTAACAATGTCTAGATGGACATATTAAAGGAGGGCACTGATGAGATCTTTTCTTTTTGGAGCCTGTGTTATGTATATTACAACTAACCATTTTGCTTATCTATATATATTTTGTCTCAGTCAGACTTGCCTCCCACCCAGGACACCCTCTGCTTCAGCTGCTCCCCTCGCGGTCCACCAGGACCAAAACCGCTCGCCATAAGAACAGCTTCTACCCTCGGCCATTGCACTCTTCAATAGGGCCAAGGACTCGGAATGACTTTGCCACAAACACCCCCATCCAGCATCCCACTGCACAAGCCACTTTTGCACTCAAAACCCCTTTTGACACCTTAAAATTACTTACTGCTGTACCACTGTTTTGCAATGCTGTATATATACCCCCCTGACCTTTTTACACCATATTTTTATTGTATTATATTATGTTCTTATCATGTTACATATATGTTCTATGTTGCTCTTCCCTGCTAATGTAAATTCTGTGTTTGTTAAACTTGCATAGCCATTAAAACAGATTCTGATTCTGATCATGAGTGGGTTGATTTTAACTGAACTGTTCTCTGCCAAAGTGGACTTGCCTGAAATCCTGGGCATGGGGGAAGAGAACCAGGCTAAGGTAAGGGAAGGTGTGGAATGACCTTGAAAATGAAACAATCCCTTCAAGTTCACATTTCACAACACAGAAGATGTGGGAATTCTGTGCAGAAATAATGGACTGAATGTCAAACAGCTAAAAGTCAAATCATTTTGTGACTTGGTGTGTTTTACATGTTGTCATTGATCATGTAATAATTCACTTGGATTATACTGTACATATCAGCACAAAAACATAATTGGCATAGATATAGAGCCAAACATGAAAAACAGCAGTGCAATAAGGTTCAATGACAATTTATTATTATTATTATTATAACGAAAAGGCAGTAAAGTAGTGTTTAGTACACAATAAAATGTATAGGCCTATGACATCTTACGAAATGTAAGCTTATGAATAACAGTAATAACTTTATTGTTATTCCTAATCTCCATTATTTTCAGTTATCAGCATTTTGACCTTCTCTTTTCAAGATCCTCAGCTTTGTAGTAGGCTAAAAATACACTATTGAGCCCCGACTCATATCACCCACCGTTTGTTTTTCGTTATGCCTAAGTTGTACAATTACGCAGTGCAGTGTATATTAGTCTTGCTTCTATCGCATTTTTTCGGAAAAAAACAACTCCGGAAAGTCATCGCCCCACGGCGGTGCCGTCGCCTCTCTGTGGTGCCTGCAAGGCTCCCGCCCCACAGTGGTGTGCTGCAGCCAGGTACTCTTGTTTATTTGTCCTCCAGGGGTGGAAATTGCAGTTCACAACAGCAGCAGGGTAAAGTACAGCACACAGAGTTGCAGTGTAACATAACAATAATAACAATAGGGGGGCACGATAAAGTCCAGTATAACAAATACAAAATAGGTAAGTTAACTAGACATATACAGTTATTGCACTTGAGTTATTTACCATGCATGTGATACTTTAGGTGATGTGTCACCAGGGTCTCGGTCTCACCTTGACTGAAGTTCAATATCCTTTTTATTGTTTTGGTCTAAATATATTTAAGCCCACGAATAGACCAGGCAAAGTGAAGCTGGCCTCTCTTTTTTGTGCCTTTTTTCATCACACTGTTCACCCACTCTATCACAAGTCTGTTTTTTTAGTTTTGTTATGTTATGTTCGTTATATTGAAAATAGTTAATGTTCAGTAAAATCTAATTATTACTTTGAAAAGTGTTGAACTATTTAATTATAAAGCCTTGCATATGAACACCAAATTATGTTAAATAGACCACACAACGGAATTTGTATTTATTTATTCAGTAACATGTGGCTCAGTATAGGTTCTGACATCTCACTACAGGAGAAAACAGTGTTTTAGGGTGGACTATAAAAATATATCAGGCTAGGAATTACACTTAATGTCCAGGAGGTCCTTCCTTCAAACTATATCACGTAGCTGTAAAAGAAACAGAGAAGCTGCATAACGCTAACGAAAGACTTGCCTGTTTTGAATGTGCCGATATAGCCTATAAAACGATAAGAACTTAATCTGACAAGAATTCGTAGGCTATATCACATACGGGATCATTGATAGACAAAACAGATTTGACTACCGGCATTTGGTTGATAAATATGACAGCTTGTATTGTGGAGAATCCCTTATTTTTTATTTTAGATTAACCTTAATAAAAATGACTCGTTTTATCCTTACTTAAACTTAAACAAAACGAATTAACCTCGTATATTCTATAACCATGACTATGAAAACATAATCGGTTTATGTGTCCTATAAATCCATCATTTGATTGTGTAGATTCGTCATTATCGGTCAAACTCTTCCACAAGCACTCATGAGCGCGCAGCACTTGTCCAGTCCAGAACGCGACTTGCTCGTTCTCATTGCCCCAGAGCGTCATCAGCCTCCCATCATTCCATTCCCCATACCGCGGAAGTAAACCAGGAAGTCAAAAAACTTTTTCGGCACATGCGCTAGGTGAGCAACTTCATTGAAATCAACGGCCGCCATTTTTCTATCCGGTGTCCAGTTAATATTATAGGTCCATGATGTGGACGCACTGAAATCCAGGTTTAAATGTCCTCACTTCCCCCCGCCCCCCGACAAAAAACAAACAACTCCGGAAACTCATCGCCCCACGGCGGTGCCGTCGCCCCTCTGTGGTGCCTGCAACGCTCCCGCCCCACGGTGGTGGACTGCAGCCAGGTGCCTCTCGTCCATTTTGCACATCTGCACATCTGTTATTGCACCATATGTTCATTTTGTTCATTTTGCACATCTGTTCATTTTGTTCATTTTACACATCTGCTCATTGCATCATTTGCACTAACTGTACATACATGCAACCCTGTAATTTCTGTTTAATACTGTAGCATATTGTACTATACAGCTGCACATTTGTCTAAAATCACTTGAATCTGTACATACCCTGTATATTCTGATTATACTGTTCATACTATGTATATTATGAGTATACCCATACTTATAATATTCTGTTGGATTAACTGTTTTGCACTTCTGGTTGGATGCTAACTGTATTTCGTTACCCTGTACTTGTACCTGTGTAATGACAATAAAGTTAAATCTAATCTAATCAAATTTCTTGGCACATTTGGCCTCTCTCACATAATCACACTCTAGAGCCAACTCTCTGCTCATGACCTCGATCAAGTGCTCAGGAAACAAACCTGGAAGGTGAAGAACAGCATTGCTCAAGTCCCTGAATTTGATTTGGAAGTCACCAAAAAACTGTTCTCTTCAATTCTTAATACGGATCAATACCTAATACTAAATCATACCATCAGGGAGCGCGCTCCTCAAACTCAGGAGTCATCAAATTGTTGACATCACTGTTAATACTCTTGGCCACTCCAGAATACTGAAGAAAATGTGTTACAATAATTTCAAACATGAATGGTTCAGGACTGACCAGAACATACCCAACCACACTTCCCACCATCACCTGGATCTTCATGGCCACCTCTCTGCCGTCCTTCATCTTAGCCAGGGGCACTTGTCCAATGGAGGCAGCAGCAAATGGTCTCTCCTCGAAAATATTCCAGCTTGTCTCTCCAGTTAGGACCTAGATCATTACTAATTGCTTTCTGAAGAGGGCAGGAAAAACCAAGTTGTGCCCTAGACCGACCTGAAGGGGTAAATGGTCCAATCAGAACACAATGTCTCGGCGGTTCGCTTTAAGTAATCTTTCTATTGGTATTTTTTTACTGTCAGTTTGAACGCTGCTCCAGTCAAGTCAGACGCTCGTGCATACTGAAATTGTCCAGGCACGCCCACTTTGATCTTTACCAGGAGATAAAGCGTATATGTGGTCAGTAATCGACGACAAGCCTGACCATTCATGGTAAAACATCGAACTAACCGAAGACCATACAAATCCTTGGAAGGGACCTGCTTTCATGACTTGGATAGTGGTATGCCCAAACACAATAACAAGACATAATTATCATAAAATTTGCTAAAATATGTGTGCCTCATATTCTGTATATATAATTGTTCACACTACATTATGTATAGTGTATACATATATGTATATTCGCTTTAAAAGGAATAATTCAATAATATTTCACTTTAATAAAATAATTATATTAAGGACACTTAAGGACATTTATGATACTACTGCAAAAACTTTCCTGAGAAAAGTAGATCAGTCAAACATTCACATATTATATTTGAGAATGTATTCATAACCATGACAAAAAATATGAAATAGGTTTGACTTTGGCAAATCTAAATGGAAGTGCTCCCTACCTCGTCAAAGCAATACAAATATGTAGCATATGTACATGACTTTTGAGGCAGGGTGCAATGACGACATAATCCCCTTGATAGATAGACAACAGGCGAAGGGGATGCTGGAGGGTGGCAACAAGCAACGCTGTCCATGCATTGTATGCATTTCCAGCAGCCTTTAAGGCTGTGTTGTCGGACATGGCCCAATTAACTTGTGCTAGCTAATACAAGTGCGTCTGGTGTGGTAATGAGTGATGACAAGCGCTGCCTGAGTGCCATGCGGAAAATATCTGAACTCATGCCAGGTTAACCAGGTAATTTTGTTATTCGTTTTATTCTTCTAATTAAATTCTGCAGTCAGGGGCCTACATAATAAGGCCATAATCCCACTGTCGTCTGCTGTAAAATAATAAACACAAAATGTCACATAAACCACAGCAGTAGACAGTGACAACTGAACAAAGTCCTTCAGAAAATTTACAATTATTAATTTAGTAGACGCTTTTATCCCAAGTGACTTCCAAGACAGAGCTTTACAAAAGAGCCTCGGTCACTGATCATAACAACGAGATAGCCCCAAACATTACGGGTATTCCGATTATGAAGCGTGGGAAACCAAACAAAAGGTACACTATTGGTACACAACATGCATGTACCAATAGGAAAGCAAGTAATAATACTGTAGAACAGACACAGTCCGATGAAAGAGTAGAGGTTCTCCCTTACTGGGCTTGTCAGATCCTGACAACAGTCTTTAGTTTAGGGAAAAGGCGGAGGGCATTCTGGGTGGTCACCTCCAACACCATCTCCAAGGGGACTCCCTTGATCTTGCTGATGTATTCAGCACAAACAGAAATATTTCTGGGCTCATTTCGAACCTGTGTATGAAATACAAAAAAATGGCATCCAACATCTTTACATTTTCCACCCAAACTTTGTGATATTTGTGTTATTACTCCTGGTACAGAACAGGGAGATGATTTAGATTTGAATGGTTTACCCGTTTTTCTGGACCCAGGGCAGGTGAATCTGTTTCTAGACATATGCTCTCCAGAGGTAGCTGTTTTACAAGCTTCTGCTTCTTGTGATAAAACACAAACAAAACAAAATACTGAGTCAGTCGGTTTAGATTTTATTCATTAACCAGGATTCACCCATTGATTCAATATGTTCTGCTACGATTTTGTTAAAAACAGCTTTTTGGATGTTTGTATTATTATTCTCACTATAATATACTTTTTCTTACCTGTTCACTTCTTATGATGGATGGCGGGATGGAAAAGTAGTAGCCTGCTCTCACACCCTCCATCGCCACAGAGGGCTTCCCGTCAAAAGCATGGAGCAAAGCTTTCTCAACACCTGGTGACAGTAACATCTTTCGTATGCTTCAGGACTAAAAATCTCTTCAGAGACATGATACTTACTAAATACTACAGCATAATACCTCAGGTGCATGTGAAGTTTTCATTACCTTGCTCCTTTAAGAGGTGTATGGTGGGCCTGCCAGCAGATCTAGAATGAACATTTCTATCCAATGGAAAAAGGATAATCAGTCTTTCACTTCCAATTTCACTACCAATACTAACTTGTGAATTGGTGAATAAACTGTGCATAACTTACAAGGGCAGGTCAAGCTGTTTGGCAATCTCTGCCTGACGAACAAGCACCTGTCTCTGTGCATCTTTTTCAGTGTTACTACTGGCATATCTGGGGGTAAAATCCAGGCCAACCTGTCCAGATGAATAACGGAAGGATAGATGTGAACTGATGAAACCTCCTTGATTAAATTAATGTTATTGTCATTATGATAGGATGGTCATCCATAGAGTGCACAGGCCTACCTCTCCAATTGCCACGATATGGTGTTTATATTTCTCTATCAGAGGCAGAGCAGCATCCAAGTCCTGTATTGAAGCAGAACCCCACAGAGATATACACACACTACCCCACTGTTGTAAAATAAGTATGTCAGTATGTATGTATAAGTATGTGTATTGAGCAAACATTTATCAAAAGTAATGTACATGATGAACCGGAGACCACTATATGTATATTTGTATGTTAATGTAGTCCTACCTCCAGAGTGGCACCACGCTGTTGCACTAAGGGGGAACCTTGTACAGGATGGACTCCCAAACAGGGGAAAATAAAGCCAGGAAACCTGTGTTAGCAACAGGACAATGCTTACAAACACGTGCAATAATACCAGAAATGTCTTAGATGAAACTGTTCAAATTAAGTTTGTTACGCGGTTGTATGGTTTGTTTGTTTACCTTTTTGACAATAGAATGATCTTCTCAAATTCACCAGCATGTTCAGCAACGGCTAGCAGCGCATAAATCCCTGCCTGAAATTAGATTAAACGTTTATCAGGCAATACTAATAAACCTGCATGCTCGGTCGTTACACAATATTACGATGAAGACAAGTTAATCTGACGTGTTACTTACCCGTTTAGAATTTTCAATCACTTCCTCGATGTCCTTATAAAAATAAATGTTAATATATAAATATAAAAGTGGCTTAGTCACCTTAACTAAAACGTACGCTATACCCATACGGTAAGCCTACCTGGTCAAAATCTCCAGCTGAGATATGACAATGACAGTCAACCGACCCTTGCATTTGTATTTGATTTAGCCAACATGAATACACCGCCTGCAGAGGGCTGTGCGCAGCATTTGAAACAGACCGACTTCCGTTTCCTGGTTTGTTGGACCAATTGTGCAGCGTAAATATAATTCCTCTAGTCGACTCATCATGTGAGGACAGTCGTCATATTGCTCTCTATAAAACTGGTTGTGCTTGTACTGGATTTTATTAAAATTCTAATGGCGCTCTCTAATCTTGGAACGGTCGCCTTGCTGTCGATGGTCGGCCTGTGTAAATGCGACTACTTACCTACCTGGGAATCAATCGACTCTCGACCTTTACCAGAATGGTATGACCAGGCGAAGTTTGGCATCTTCATACATTGGGGTGTATTTTCGGTTCCCAGCTTCGGTAGTGAATGGTTCTGGTGAGTTGTTTTTTTGTTACAAAATATCAAACGAAAGGTTTGATTTCACCCGTTGAAGCAAAATGTTATCAGTATTTTTGTTTGTATTTCAAGGTATTATTTACAGAAAAAGAAACTCCAGCCTTATGTAGACTTCATGAAGAACAATTATCCTCCAGACTTCCATTACCAAGACTTTGGACCCCGGTTTACCGCCGAATTCTTCAATCCCAAAGAGTGGACCGATATATTTGCGTCGTCAGGGGCCAAATACATTGTCCTTACCACCAAACACCACGAAGGTGTGTAACATTAGCTATCTCTGTCAGTTACTGGAGAAACCCATCCTAACTGGAGCAATGACATGAAACGTGCATTGTCATAGGCATACGAATAATCAGGGATGACATTTACAAAGGGTTATCTGGTATGTTATCTTTATTTCTTAAGGTTTCACACTATGGGGCTCCAAGTACTCATGGAACTGGAATGCCATGGATGTGGGCCCCAAGCGGGACTTGGTGGGGGACATGGCAGCTGCTCTCCGGGCCAACAGCGACCTGCGCTTGGGGCTGTACCACTCTTTGTTTGAGTGGTTCAATCCATTGTGGCAGCAGGATGCTGCCAACTTGTTCTCCACAAATTTCTTCCCCACTTCCAAAACCCTGCCTGAGCTCTATGAGATAGTGACCAAGTACAAGCCTGATGTACTATGGTCTGATGGGGACGGAGACGCACCTGATAGGTATTGGAACAGCACTGGGTTCCTCGCCTGGCTGTATAACGAAAGGTAACAGAAGTCTGGCTAAAAGTGTCTACTAAATAATGACAAATATTACAATTTATTTATTATTTTTTTTTGTCACAGCCCAGTGAAGGAGACTGTGGTGACAAACGACCGCTGGGGCTACGGCTCCATATGCAAGCACGGCGGCTACTACACCTGTGCTGACCGCTACCAGCCGGGCCACCTACTCAAACACAAGTGGGAGAACTGCATGACCATAGACACCAAATCCTGGGGCTATAGGCGAAACGCCCCTCTCGAAGATTACCTTAAGATTGAACAACTTGTACAAGTGAGTTATTGACATTTATTCATTTAACTGACGCTTTTATTATTCAAAGCGACTTCCAAGAGAGAGCTTTACAAAAGAGCATTGGTCACTGATCATAGCAACATGATAGTCCCAAAACATTGCAGGTTTATAGATTGTGAGATCTGAGTATCAGTAGCAGTTATGAATTCTAACTGTTTTTCTAGATCTTTCTGCGTTATTTGTGGAAGAATGATTTGACATAATGTCGGTAATGGTAGAAGTCCATACTGATTTTTTGTGAGATATTGCAAAGTTTTTTATGCGGTAAGCCTTCATCCACAAAACAGCCTTTTTGTCTTGATGTTCTGAAAAGTTTTATGATGGGTACAAAAGCTCAAAGGAAATAGATTTTTGTATTTGTTTGTAGTCACCAGAAACACTGTTGAGACAGGTAAAGTGGTATTGTGTCTCTAAGAAACTTGTGAATGATTTACTGAACTGTGTGTGTCTCAGACCCTGGTGGAGACTGTGTCATGTGGAGGGAACCTGCTGATGAACGTGGGACCCACTCATGACGGTAGGATTGCCCCAATCTTTGAGGAGAGGCTCCGGCAGATGGGCCAGTGGTTGAAGGTCAATGGGGAGGCCATTTACAACACCTCAGCTTGGAGGGCCCAGAAGGACAATACTACTGCTGGAGTTTGGTCCGTTCTCGTTCCTATTATTCAGGAAAAAACATCACTGACTTGTGCTTGTACATCATACCAGTGTTTACAATAATATGCTTGTTTTGTTATGTATTATTATAGGTACACAAGTAAACCACAGGAGAAGGCCATCTATGCCATATTTTTTGAATGGCCTGTTGATGGAAAGTTGTTTCTGCAAGAGCCTGTTGTGACAGCACAGACTGAGGTAAAACATTTACAAAATTCAGTTTAATTTGGCTATGAATACAGGAAGTATGAACACATGACTCACATGACTCATGCTAGATTATTTACTTAAACTGTCCAATAGAATTCACTTGGTTTAGACTTTGTGGTTCACTTGATGTTTTAGACGTTTTGAACATGTATGAATTGTGTTAATGGCATTATTGCATATTTTGTGTGGTAGCCTATTTAGTTGGGACACATACTTTGCCTTTCTTGCCCTAAAAGGTGGTGCTTCTTCGTCAAAAGACATTAAAATGGGAACCTTCTAAGCCTAGTGGGATGACTGTATTCCTGCCCCAGCTATCCTACAGTGAGATGCCATGCCAGTGGGCCTGGACACTGAGACTGACAGCTGCGACGTAGAGGAAGAAGAGGTGGAACTGAAGTTTCAATCACTAAACTCATTGCACTCAAGAATCAGAATTTGTTTTTAATCGCCATGCAAATTACACAAACAAGGAATTTACTAAGACAGATGTTACCACTTTTTCTCCAGTTTTGCCACCATGCGTGCTGTTGCACTTTTTTGTCGCTTTTTTGTTCGCCTTGATTCACCGTGAAAAAGAATGCCAGGTTCATGAGAATGATACTAATAAGATTAGCGTTCATGGAGTCTTTTCAGGCCCCGGGTCTGCCACATGGATGTATTAATATAAAATGGATACCGGATAGAAAAATGGCCGCCGTTGAGTTCAATGAAGTTGCTCACCTGGCGCATACGCCAAAAAAGTTTTTTTTACTTCCTGGTTTACTTCCGCGGTATGGGGAATGGAATGATGGGAGGCTGATGACGCTCTGGGGCAATGAGAACGAGCAAATCGCGTTCTGGACGAGCGCTACGCACTCATGAGTGCTTGTGGAAGAGTTTGACCGATAATGACGAATCTACACAATAAAATGATGGATTTATAGGACACATCAACCCCATACCACGGAAGTAAACCAGGAAGTCGGAAAACTTTTTCGGCGTATGCGCCAGGCGAGCAACTTCATTGAAATCAACGGCCGCCATTTTTCTATACCACATCCAGTTTTATTAATACATCCATGGGTCTTTTTCATTGACCATTTATGGTTATAAATGGGTGTGTTCAGAGCGGGGTACAATGATAATTCACGTAAAACACTTGTGGGTAATCTGTGATTTATGAAGGGAATTTGGTGTGGTGTGCGTACGTACGGTTTTATAAATCAGATTTTTTTGGTGCATACGCCATTTTACGCTTTTGGGCGCACTTTCACTTTAGTAAGAATCCTACACACTGTTTTATAAATGAGACCCCAGTTTTTCAGACATTGCCTGTCTTAATAAAAAATGATGGTTTAATGTAAATCCACAAATTTGTGTCCCGTTTTGGTGACTGCTGTGGGGAAAAGGCATGCTACAAGCTAATTGCATTACCATGTTTATTTCTAATGATATATTGCATTACTAGATACACAACTTGGCAAAGTAGAACTGTTTGGCAGGTGAACTGTTCTCCCCCTATTTTGTGTGAAACAGGAAGATGGCTAACGAGCTGCTGGGTGAAGAACAGAGGAGTTTGGAGTTCTCCACTTATCGCAAGAAAGCTGTCTTTGAAGACAACTCCCTAATATGAAACTGTGTGTAATGCTGGGTCAGGGAGAGACAGCCAACCTCAACTCTGTTGCGGACATTATTTTTGACCCAGAAACCTTTTTTAACTATTTTCATTAAATCATTTTAGACTTGAAGTACGTGACTCACAGAACACGCAGGGGAAAAGCCTTACACATACTTTGATATTTTACAACTCAGAGGATAGCAGATACAAGACTATATTTTTTCCAACACTGCAAATTAGTAATATTCCAAATACTTTTGAGATATCTTGAAAATATATTACATTTTACATTATGTATTATTAACATTTTACCATTCTACTGTAAATATAATAAACATAATTTCTTATAATTGTTGTTAATAAACCCTTTTAAAGTTGTTTTAAATATGCATTGAAAAGTAATTGATCTGTCAGTTCCTCGCTTTGACGGAAGACGGGCTCTCTATTGGCGCATTATGAACTCGCATTGCGTCCGCCCTATTTTCAATTGAAGCATTTCCCCGCGGTGTTCGAGACCCGAGATGTGTAAAGAATAGCAAATATACGTATCATATTTGAATTGATAACACTCGTAATACGGAATGCTTCGTAAAAGGACAGAAAGTCTTTTTGGAACAAGGCATCTGCTGACCTCTATGTTCATGCGCCTTATTTTGGCCTGTTAAGTGTCCGTGCTTGAGGCAACGTGTGTGTATCAATGTTGTGTCTGCTCACTGTGTTGCACGCGCCTGAGAATGTAGGAGGTGCTTGTTTCGCCAATGTTCCATGACGTGAAAAGAGGGGGTTTGCAAGGGGTTTTCAAGTGCCCCCATATCAAAGGGTAGTCCAGTACACGTAAACGTACCCGTATGCAAAACGGCTCCAGTGATATCCACCTCGGCCTCCCAAGCAAGGACAAGTGTTTGTACACATATTGAACTGGGAGTCTTATAGAGAAATGAAACCATACTAACTGATGTCATATTTCCATATGCTATTCCAAGTATTAGAACATGCCTAATTAAACCAACCCCAACCAACACACCATAAAGGGTTAAACAATCATGTATACGCACCTAGCCAACAATGAAGCCATTTTGTCAGAATATCCTACAACATTTTTGAGGGGATGGTACTATGACTTTTTCCTTACTTTATATACCAGATATGCTGCTTAGGTTTATTTGGGTGCATAGAACATAGAGACAATGTGGAACTGTTGGCCTCATGTTGCCATGGGATCTTACAATCCTGCCAGATGTAAACTCAAATTAAGGAACATAAATAACACAACCTGTCTCCACTAATCGTCTGAGAAATATTTGCCTACCACAATCCTGATGTGTTCCTCATAATCGTAGTCCCCCCACCTCACTCTCTTCTTCTCTCTTTGCCTCTATCTCTCTTTCCACCATGCACACATAACCTACACAAAGATACATAGCTTAGACCTTCTCTCCCCATCAGTCTGAACTTTCATAGAGGCTGCTGGTAGGAGGGTGCATGTGAGGCTTTCAATCACATGCAAATTAGTTGCAGATGTGAGCTGGTCAGCAGAGCTGTGTGCCTCAGATAGTGGAAATGCCAAGCAGTGTGGAACTTCCAGCGGGACCGACCATTATATTTATAGACAGGCGACTTGACCTTCACTGCACATTGAGTATCAGCCATTTTAGTGCCGCTCATGTAGATAATGAATACAACATTACGGTACTTCACTGCAATGCAGTCATATGTTCATCTTCAATTTAATCTCAGTCCCTGATGATCAAGACCTGTAGTCTTATTCTGTGGAATGACAGTTAATTTATTTGATTAATTTGGACACTTTACAAAAAGAAAAAAAGTTACTTTTTAATGTTACAACTGCAAACCTAAATAACCCAAATTCAAAGCCAAATAGTTCTCTAAGTAATTTAACATGTTTGGAACTGATTGCCCTGACTGATTGTTTCTACATAGCTGTTATGTAAGCTAGGCCTAAGTAAACCTTTGTCTGCTTGACAGTTTAATGTTACCAATACGCCTGTAGTTGATAACACCCCCCCCCCCCCCAACCCTTTAAACAAGGTCTCCTATTCATAGACACGCAAAGTTGTTCTCACCTACGTTCCTACTGAAACTGAGGACGGTCAACTTACATCGGTTATTTATAATTGTGTTTATTGTATTGTATTGAAAGTTTTGCCTAAATGACAAGGGGACCTAAACAGAAGTGTCAAAAATGTTCTGCAAAATAATATACCGGACATCATTTGACTGACATTGCATTATTTGATGTGATTATTTTGGTTATCCATTTCCGTTGAAAATCAAGCAATATTGTAGTCTAAATGAGATAAAAGTAGAATTTTTCTCAAGGTATTTGTATTCCTCTACTGATGTTAAGTGATTGTAGAGTTTGGGTGAAAACTACGTTGTAACCATAGGCTGAATTTATAATTCCTTGATCTACGGTCGGTCTTGCTATGCTTTTCAGTGGATACAGAATGTGATTTCCCTTTGCGCATCGATAAAACAGGTAGTCCCCCTTTGATTTTATCAGGTGCCAGGTTGTCCCCAACTCAATAGCATATGCTTTGTGGATCGTTTGACTGATCTCCGATCAACATCTGCAAAGTGAAAGAAAAGGTCGCCCACATATATTATTCGTGACGTTTAAATTTGAGACAGTCAGCGTTTTGTTTTTACTGACCTAAACGTACCTCTTCATGTATTCTAGTTTATCAACAGATGCAAATCTGAGAAATATATATGGCATTTGTTAGACAATATTTTGTCTTTAAAAAGTGTAAAGTACCCTATTGCCAGTCATCTGGATTAAGTAATTGCTGCCCTACCAGAGACAACTGGGAAAGTGTCCTTAAATGTGGTGTGTTGTGTAAGCCCTCTCAGGGCCCCTTTGCTATTTTTGTGCCTTGGTTCGCGTCACGGTTGGGTATTTTCTCCGGTGACTGGCTCACATCAATAGATCTTCTAATGCCTACTCAGTCAGCAAGCCACGTTTGATTGATGAGGTTTTATACCTTCATGTTTTTCTTCCTGATTACAGTTTCATTCAGTAGCTCAAATATGCGGATAATGGACAACTGGAATATACAATCCGAAGAATGTCACATGTGACCGGCAATATGGGACAAGGGAGAATACGACTGTCGGGTTTGTATGAAGGGGTTATGTTTGATACCTCGGCTGCTGTTTCTGTGTATGGGGAGGATTTTTGGCTAACCACAACCTTGAAATGTTGTGTACTGGGATATAAAATAAGGATTACACCCCAAGTGTCCCCGACATTATATTAATTAATTTCAGGTAATCTTAACTAGCCTACCTCTTGTCATGAACGTTATAGGCTCAGACTGGGACTGCAGTATTTATGTTGTGCATATATACCGTAATTGCCTCATTGTTCTCTTGCAGTATGCTGTAAACAGTGTAGTGCTTGTTGTTATTGTGCCTTTCTCTATCGGCTTGGAAAGTGCATGCACCATCAGAAACCTCCACCCACTACCATTCACAACACCGTCCTACCACCCACCTCCTCCACAGTAGCACTTCAGTGTCAGTATTGTACAGTGGGTTGATACAGCTCTACTACCTCCACAAGCAGAGACAGAATTCTGAATGGGGAGCTTTGATGATGTATGTGCACACAAAGTCTGTCTGTTGAGTTAAGGTGTAGTTCAGTGTTACATTGTACACCTGGATGTCTAGGCTACTCCCTCTCTCAGGAGTTCAGGTATTCGTTGTCTGTGGTGGTTTACTAGAGCTTTCATTTTCTCTGCCTCATTCTCTCCTCTTGATGCTGAGAAAGGATGGAAACAGCAATGATGTTATGACCTTGAAGAGAGCAGGCTCCAGGGGTGTACAGTTTTGTCACCTCTGACATCCCACCTTTCTTACCTCTGTAAACCTCATCTCTGAGCCTTGCACTGGTCCAAGTGAGCCACTTCCCTACGTGTTCTCTATTTCCCTGTCTCCATGAAAGGCCCCCATAAACAGAATGGATGACTGTGGTACATAGTTTTCTAGAACTAGCCGTGTGAAGCCATTTGTTTGTCACAAATATTTGCTGTTGGTTCTCAGACTTGCAGCTGTTTTTATCTAGACATCTTGAGTCACCTTGGATATCTGTCCTCAAGTTCATGCCTGGGGAGCTGCTGTAACAAAGACGGAGCAAGAGAAGGAGTGAGAGTGAGAGAGAGAGAGAGAGAGAGAGAGAGAGAGAGAGAGAGAGAGAGAGATGAGAGAGATGTAGGATGTCCTAATTAAGGGGAACTCAGAGGGTTTGAACCAGATAATCTTGCATAACCTCGTTATAGTGCACACAGCCTATGATACTGAGAAGATAGAAGTAATGTTCCCCAGAGACCCAGGCCCCTGCTGTAGACCTTGTGTGTAAAGGCACTTTAGCTTAACAATGCCTCAGGTTCTGTAATGATCTTGGGTCCGTCAGTCACAAGCTTAGGGAAATGATCGCAATTTAGTGTGTGAAAAAAATATGCCTCACACAGGCTAAAAGCAAACTTAACTAAACACCATGTTAAGTCGCAACAAAAGCACCATACAGCACACATACATTTTCCTACACATGCACATACGCACACACTGTTCTGCAGTAAATGTAGGGCATCAGCCAGGGGTAAGATGAGGTTGTGGAGGTATTTTAGTGGTTGGTAAAGAGACTGTTTTTTCCTTTCCTGCTGTGCTCTTTGCTCGTTATACATTTTATACACCACTTTTTGTTTATTTGAAGGATGTTTAGAGAGCAGTCATTTTGATTAGCAGACTATTAACATGTTTGATGTAGTTTCTATCATCTTTATTTTATATTTATTTTGTACTTGATCTGAGTGTGAAAGACTAATGTTCAGTTTGCTTTGTTTATCATCAAATAACTTGTTCTTATATTATGTTATGGTAATTCTATTGAGTTTTTTCTATTTCTTATTTTCCTTTGTTTTGTTTGTCTTCACCTGAGCAGTCATTCTCAGTATAGTGCTGGTTTCCTATTTTTATCAACTTTTTAACGTCTCATTTTACAGATGATAATTTGTCTGTTTCTTTGGTTTCTTTCAGATGTCCCTGTCCTGCACCTAATTCACATATCTGCTAATATTATTAAGATTACATAACAGACATTATCCAGAAATCGATCCTCAAAGAAGGTGACATTGGATTAACAGGAGTCACTTGAAACTATAGCTGAAGAGAAATGCTCTCTGTTGCCCCTGGGGAGGAATGTTGAATAGAGAAAAGGAACACCAGAGCCAGCAACTGTTCAGGCTATAAGAGGAAGCCCCTGGGTGGATCAAGAAGGGGAGGGACTCGAACCTACAACCTCCGGTGGCTCCAAGTGGAAACACATGTGCACCATCAGAAATGCCTCTCTCAGGGAAAAGGCAGCAGCCGTTAGAGGATCAGCGTGCCTCCCAGACCCTCGCTGCAGGCCATCGTTACCATGAGCTACCCTTGTACACTCCTCAGGAAGACCAATCACTTACCTTCGCCAGACAGAAGACCGTCAGCCAGTTGGCGTCAGTGCCATCCCTGGGAGGCTGTGTGCCCTCCCCCTTGAGGAAGTCCCCCAGTTTATCCCTTGTTCCCCAGCCACAGAGCCCCCAGTCAGTGACCGAACTGCTATCAGAGGAAGTGTGTAAAATAGACCCGAAACCACAAAAACCTGGGAAGTATGTATGTGATTATTGTGGAAGAGCTTGTGCCAAACCCAGTGTGCTCAAGAAGCATATCCGGTCGCACACCGGTGAACGCCCCTACCCCTGCATCCCATGTGGGTTCTCCTTTAAAACTAAGAGTAATTTATATAAACACAGAAAATCTCATGCTCACTCTGTCAAAGCTGGAACTGTGCCATTTTCAGAACTGGGATCTTACAGTGCCAACACAGATCAGGGGTCTCTGGAAGGGGAAGGGGAGCTGTATTCTGACGCAGAGCAGAGCTCAGACACAGACGAGGACACACTCACCGATTCTCTGCTATTGGACTCGGAGGAACCAGATAGTGTTGCTGTGAAAACATCCCATATCATGGCACAGAAGCAGGGATCCACAACGACATCGACTGAGGACAGCTCATCCCAGCTCAAAGAAATCAACGCACCTCTTGCTGTAGCTCAGGTCAACCCTGCAATCCAATCTAGCACCATCAAGCAAAGGCTTGCACTGCGGCTCTCGGAGAAGAGAAGCAGCGAGACTGACCAGTCCCTCTCCCTCCCAAGCCAGTCTAGCAAAGGCAGCACAGACTCTGGTTACTTCTCACGCTCTGAAAGTGCGGAGCACCAGAGCGGTCCCCCAAACACCAATGCCAAGTCCTATCAAGAAATCATGTTTGGGAAGTGTTACAGACCCAGTCCCAAACAGGCCCAAACAAGGGGAGGGACTTGCCAAGCCGACTCTAGTAATACCATGCCTGGAGAGGGGAAGGGTTTGGAGAAGGGGGTATCCCGTGTTTTCACACAGGAGAAAGAACTGGTTGAGTCTATCAAAATAAACACAAGGTCATTCACGAGAGAGGAGATTAAAGATTCCCAGCTGGACCCTGCCTCTGATGCTGGGCCTCTGTTCCGGAGCAACTCAATGCCCACTTCGTCGGCAGCCTGCCTCAGTATGCCACAAGGCCTGCGAGGCAGCCACTCCTTTGATGAGCGTACAAGCCACGGAGGGATGAGGAGGCTTCGTAGACAGGCTGCCTTTGAACTCTCTGTTCAAGAAATACACACCGAGACTGAAAACTTTGCAAACGTGGGTGAGAGCCCCCACTTCTGGGAGGGTCTCTCTGAGATGGTATCCTGCACAGCACTTCAAAAGCAAGGTCTGGAACTAGCGACAAGGAAACGTCGGAAGGAGAAAAGGGAGGAGGAAGATTCTGTGGGCTGTGGGTCTGAGGAGAGGCATGAGCAAGCCAGAATTTACGAATCCCATCAGCTCAGCCGTGGGTCCGAGCACAGCGTGCACACTCAGCTGGTCAGACACGACATGGAAGTCTTAGTCAGCCCTGAAGCCGTAGGAAGAAAGTCTTTAGGTAATGTAATTTCTGTCATTCAGCACACAAACTCATTAAACAGGTCTCAGTCTGAACCATATCAAAGTCAGAGGCAGGACAGCATTTGTTCATTGCAAACCGCAAAGCATATTGAAGTGCAGGACAGGTTGAATAGAGCTGAGACAATCAGGCATCAGTTAAGTGAGTGTAGACTAGACCATTCATATCAAATAGCCCCCAAGCTAGTCCGACAGTCTAACATCCAGGTCCCAGAGATCAGGGTTACTGTCGAACCTGACACCCCAGAGAAAGTCCCAGAAGTTCAAGGGAAAGAGCCTGAAAAGCACATTGAGGAGTTCCAGTGGCCTCAGAGAAGCGAGACATTATCTCAGTTCCCCCCTGAAAAACTCCCTCCGAAGAAGAAGAGACTGCGCCTTTCTGACATTGAGCACTCCTCCGGAGAATCTAGTTTTGAGTCGGCATGCACTAGTCTCTCCCGGAGCCCCAGCCAGGACAGCAACTTATCCTACAGCTCCAGCTTTTCCTTCGACCGAGAGGACAGTTTCAAGTCAGCTTCCCCAGGACGACCTGATGATGGTGGAAAACCTCTGGAGTTCCTTTCTGTGCCAGGAAGTGGCAACTCCCTGTTGGTCCTGAACCAGCGTCAGCAACATGAGATGAGACGATCCTCGTCTGAACAGGCCCCGTGCAATCTGCGCAGGGAGTTTCCTGAGGCGCGCAGTGTGTCGTTTGACTACGGCAGTCTGTCTCCAACGTCCCGCCTTAAGCATGGGGGCATCGCTGTGGCCGATCAAGACTGGAGTCATTTGCTGCGGCAGGAGTCCTTGAACATGGACCCTGAATTCACCCACTTGCATCTTTTTCCCCAGTGTTATGGCAGCAGTGCTCTGGCATTGTCAACGTCTGCTGTGCTTTCACAACCCCTGCCAGGATCCGCCACCGGTAACATCTGCCCTCAACAACCCTCAAGCCTGACAGTTCCTGTCAGGATCCAGACACATGTGCCATGCTTTGGTAGCATCACATACACCACCGTGTCTCAGATTTTGGACAGTCACCACAAGAACCAAGGTGTTGGTTCCACCACAGTCTCTTGTCAGCCTGTATTAGGTTACACCAGAGACCTTCTCTCTGAGCCACTAAAAGTTCAGGTTCTCGATCTGTCCCTGGCTAAGCTGAAGACGGGCATCCCTCTATCCCTGACTTCCAGGACTATCTCAACCACCAATGCTTCCAGTGGCGGAGCCAGCAAGCGCATGCTGTCTCCTGCCAGCAGCCTGGACCTGTTCATGGAGGTGAAGCAGCAGAAGCGGGTGAAGGAGGAGAAAATGTTTGGCCAGATTGTTGAGGAGCTGAGTGCTGTGGAGTTGGGGAACCGTGGCATAACTGAGCAGAGGGACGTGTTGGAGGTGGGGAGTGCATCCTCTCTGGGCTCTCAGGAAGAACCCCTGGGAGCACGCTTCACCTCAAAGCAGCACATGCTGACAGAGAGCTGTGATGTAACAAACTCTGCCCTGGCCTGCTCTCCAGAGGAGCCCAGCTCCGGGGCTTGTTCTCTGCAGTATGCGAGCGACCCCCCAGAGGGGGCCATAGACACCAAGGTGAAGATGGATACATCAGAGCAGATGGTGCATAGTCAAGACATTTTGTTCTTTGACTGCAAAGGCTCCAAAGCGCCACCTCAGTTTCCGAGTCTCGGCACAACAACAGGTGTGAGCTGGTGCTTTCTGAACTTCACCAAGCCCTGCAGCTCCCACGACACACCTCTTTCCTCCGTGTACGCTGCTTGGTGTGTGAGCTCACACAACCCCAACCCCCTAGATCTCAGCACATCAGCCTTCCTAGCCCTGTTGCGCTCCAAGCAGACGGCAGATACCTGTGTCTACACTATGGCAGCTATGCATCAGCCAGGAACAGGGAAAGTGGTGTCCTCACTTCTCCTGTGGAGACAGAGACTGGAGCAGGTGAGAGACAGCTACCCTCCCTATCCGTACTTCCCTTGCCACCTTCTTCCCCAACCACTCCTGACCCCTCTACACCAGCATGCGAGCTACTTACAAAATGTGATCTAAGTCAAAGTGATCTACCTACTATAAAATTGCGCAACATATACTTATTCAGAAATATATTGAACATTCATTATAAGAACCATATATGTTAGTATACCTTGCATAATTGTGTGAACCCAAATAATGCAGTCAAGGATGTTGCACATTTTCTTATGTTGGGGTACTTTTCCTCTGTGAGTAAGCTCCAGAATTGTCCATGAGCTCTGGCCTTCAGCTCAATGTCGGCTTGTAGTGTCAAAATCTCATCCTCCACTCCAGAAGAGTTCAGGTGAAACAGTGTTGCAATTTTTGATGCGAGTGAAACAACGTCAGCATCTTCCCGAAAAGGGTACTAAGCAGTAGCGATTGGCTCGAATAAAGCAAAGTTTTGACTGCTGTCCTGACAACTGGGATTTTAGTTCCTTAACCTTTCTCCTTCTCAACTCACTTTTCGGATGTAAGTTAGTGTCGTTTTTATGTACAGTCCGAAAATGTCGCTCCACATTTCCCTTTTTCGGTATAGCGATTGCAGTCTGGCAGATGAGGCAAACGCACTTTGAAAATGACATAGTGAAAAAAAAATCCAAATCCCATTGCGTATGGAGATGGTAAGTTTTAGTCTATTTATTTGGTCCAGCTTCCCCACTAATTTTTATACTCTTAAGTTTAGAGGTCGTAAATTGGAAGATAACTCGCCAATATGAGCACATACGCAGAGGTCATATTGGTCAAACCGACTGTCAGTCAAGTGACAAATGTCATAGTGAGGATAATTGGCTGACGTTTGCATTTTGTCTATTCATTTAAGATTTGATCTTGCTGTTTGTAAGTCTTGTTAAACTTGATTTTATATATATTTCAATAAATCTGTAGAAAAAAAAGTTTACGTTTTAATGCCATGCGATCTACCAGTAGTACCTACTACCAACTACCTACGATCGACTACACCAACGCCCAACCGCCAGTCTCTGCACTGTGTGTGCATGCGTCAGATCCTTACACACCGTGCCATTAAAGCATTGGTTTACATTGTCAATATCCTGTGTGATTAAACGGCATGTTAACAAGAATGTTTGGTCATCTGTTTCAGCTCCAGAAGAAACCAGAGCTGAGAGAGGTGGACCTCCCCTGTGGGAGGAGACCCAAGGACACCAGCTGCAGGGGCAAGGCTGCAAAGGAGGACTGGAAGGAGCGGGAGGCCCCGCCAAAGCAAGCAGCACCAACTCGTATCAAAATCTTCGAAGGAGGGTTGGTCATGACAACACTGTACACACAGCACAGGATAAAATGTTAACACGTGTCAAGGACTTTAAAATGGATGATCAAAAGATGTAATCAAACGTTGATATATTTGTTCTTGTCATTTGCAAAATGGTCCTTTATTACTATCTATGTTGTATCTTGTATATTTATCTCTTCTGACAGAAGATTCTTACTTTTCTTCTTCTAAAACTTTAGTTTTTAATATTTAACTTAAAGAATAAAGAAGTGTCTCAGCGGCAGAATCATTTTACACATTCTGTGAACCCAGCATTACGTTGCTCCAAATGAAGGTCAATCTCTTTCTGCAAGGTACAAGTCCAACGAGGACTATGTGTATGTGAGGGGCAGAGGCAGGGGAAAGTACATCTGCGAGGAGTGTGGCATTCGCTGTAAAAAACCAAGCATGCTGAAGAAACACATCCGCACACACACGGACGTGAGACCGTATGTCTGCAGGGTCTGCAACTTCGCCTTCAAAACAAAAGGTGCTCAAAGATTTAAAGGAATACATTAAGTCTCTTCGCTTATTTCATGAATGCTAAAGGAATGCCATTTGTGATCATGTAAATGTCATGTATGGCATACAGGAAATCTTACCAAACACATGAAATCGAAGGCTCATATGAAGAAGTGTCTGGAGCTGGGGGTCTCCGTCTCCCTGGACGATGCAGAGATACAGGAGTTTGGTAAGAATGATGGATAGATGCCTTCTTGTTGTTTATTGTGTACTAAAATATATCAAAATTGCACAACAGCTTTTCAAAAGCAACTGGTTCCCCATAAAATTGATGTTTGTAGATGTGTTTGTTGACAAAACAGATGACCTCCAGTCTAAGGCATGCGGACTGAGTGCAGCCAAGCACCAGTTCTCCGACGCGGACGACTCCGATGGCATGGATGAGGAGATTGATGAAATTGATGAGGACGAGGAGGAGGATGATGAATACGAGGGGGACTCTACTCCTAAAATAGGATCCAGAAGTACGAGCCCCCAGCCCTGTGGCATTGCCTCTCTGTCAGTCACGGCCAATGCTGTCATCCACAGCTGCTCATTCACCCCCCTGCCAGATGCAGAGCTCCACCTCCAATCCCCCTGCAGGAGGACAGGCACGGTCCGCAGTAGCATTTTGGCCTTGGTCGAAAACAATCAGAGAGAGAGACCTCAGGAGGAGGACATGCTGTCCCCAGAACAGACCGGCTTCCTTTTCGATACCTATCCTTCCTGTCTGCTGTCACCGGGCTGGGAGTCCCCTCTGCGTGAACCGTCTCCCTCTCGCCTTCGATACCCCTCCCCCAGGAGAGAACTCTCCCCTCGTGGACGCTCTTCCTCCCCCCGATGGGACTCCACCTTCCTGCGTCCTAGCTCTCCCAGCCTGATCTCCATTCAGCACCTCTCCCCAGCCTCAATGGAAAGACCATTGTCCCCTGGAGCAGAGCACAGAGGGTGGAAGGAGCCATTGGCAAGGGGCCGTCAGAGGGTTGTCCTTAGGGCTGTGTCCCCGCGGCGAGGCTTGCACCAGCACAGAGGAGCAGAGAAGATCAGGCACCAGGTGAAGACTGAGCTGGTCCAACAACCAGAGGCCACAGAGATGGAACTGGTATGTGTTAGGAACACACTTATTGATTAATCTATACAGCAGTTGTAAAATGTATTAATGTCAGAATCCATTTTTTGTCATTAGGAAGTTGTGACACTGTAAAGGCCCTCACGGTCACATGTTTTTCCTTAGGATCAACGGAGCAGCATACCCCCAAATCAGGGTCCCGCTGGTTCCCTCCACCAGAACCTCCTCAGTCATCTACCCCTTCACTCCCAGTTGCAGACCCAGAGCCTCCTCCCTGTGGTTCCCATTGGTGGGATCCAGCTGCCGCCAGGCTCCCTGCACTCCTCCAGCTCAGCCCAAGGTCCCTCTCCAGCTTCCAGCCCCCAGACCAGTGACAGTCCAGGGGGAAGCACCCTGGATGGCTACATCAGAGTTCAAGACAACAGGGAGGAAGACTCGACACAGCCGCATGAGAGTCTCTCCCCCCACCAGGACTCCCTTGAGAACCCCCCGCCACTCACCATTAACAACGTCAAGCAAGAAGAGAATGTCCAGACCTGCATGAAAGCAATTGCCTCCCTTAGCATCACCTCAGGGGAGACTAAGTAGGCCCTCAACATAGACACCCTGGAGGATGGATACAGCTTCAATGTGCTTGGGTTCGCTAGATCCCACAATCCGCAGATCCCTCCGCCCATCTATGACCTGTTACATGACCTTTTCAGGCTTTTTCTTGTCCATGGACTACCTTTATGGTTAAGAAGCAGTCATGTTGCTAGGTTTGCTAGAGACAGGTTTGATTTATTAATTCAGAGGCAGGAGTCCAGGTGACGTTTTTGTGGGTAAATGTGCAATATGGAAAGAAATGAAGCTTATATCCCTTTATTTGACGTAGTAGTTTGCGTATAATTGCACACATATATAGCACACAACAATGTATGTGTACTTTAAAAATAGACCGTTTATTGTATTCATATCGAATGGTGTAGAGGTTTCATTGTTAACGTAAGGATTTAATCCTAAGGAAAATGAAGAAAAGCAGAGGGCATCTGTATAAAAAAAAAAAACAGTCAGACCAAATTATTTGTAGACCTGCTTATTGTGCAATTTGGTGCTTTCAAATAAGCCTCATAATTCTGTGCCTTTTTTATTTTACTTCATTGCCCTGTTTTGTCATTACCGAGCAAGAAGTGTTTCGGAAGTTATTTCCAAAGTATCTGAAGTGAAGTGTTATTGTCAGTGAGATTGCTCTTATCCATAGCTCTTGATTTGTGTAAACTAAACTGCTGTTAAGTGCAGCTTGACTTCTGTCTTCTAAAATGTTTTAATTTGTTGTGTTTTCTCTGTGTTGTGGTTTATCTTTGCAAAATGCATGAGTTTTGTAATTGCACAATTAGAGATATGTAATTATGTATTGGTTGTCTTTATAACATTAGAAGGTAAGCACTTATTGATCCTGGTAAATATTTGAGTACTATTTATACACTATATAAATATATAGATACCTATACGTCTGCATTGGTGAGCAGGCTGATATTGTGTTTTAGCAGTCATTGCTTTACTGGCTTAACCCATTTTAGTTTGTTTGTAAAGACCATGGGACTAATGAATGTGAATATGCACTTTCATCTAAACTTGGATGACAAACTGATTTGGTTGGTTAAGAAAGAGCTACAATCAGAAACGATTCAAATATGAGTTTAAACATTCCAGTTATTTGATTGATTTCTCATTTTCAGTGCATGTTCAGCTCACAAGCTCACAAGCAGGTACAGTAAGCATTGGGGGGTTGCTTTGTATTTATTTTAAGTGTTGCAGACGGACTATCATTACTGTTTGATGTACTGTACTTTAATTATGCTTAGGTGTTGAATGTTTGGCTAGGCTGCTTCAGCTGGAAACGTTTTTCACTTAAATGCATATTTACTGTCTGTCATTTGATGACTTGAGCTGTGGCGTTGCATCCGGGTTCGTCCATGTGATTTGTTGGTATATTTTTGAAGGTTTTTTGACATCAGTTTAATTTAAGGACAAAGGGAAACTTCTGTTACCACAGGGAAAGAAAATCACATTTACATCTTCAAAAGTAAAAAACACTAGCTTGTTCTATATTTTGTAAACATATTTATTCCCTCTTGTTTACATTATGAATTTCTGGTGGACTTCTCATATTAAATTGAACACATCGAGTCTTGAGTGTAATTTTCCAAATGTTACATATGTATTATGCCATGTGTTATGTGTTCAATGCTCGTTCTTGATTGATGTAAATGGATGGTCTTCATTTTCCTTTACATTTGAATTCAATGTTACTTCATGTTCAATGTGACTGTTAAAAATGTTATATTTTGTATTGTATTCACGGAACTGGATTGTGCCTCATGTTTTCAACACTCCTTGTGCACATACAGAGAACTGATTATTTACCTCTGCAACAGTATTTTAAAGGTACATTTTGGGGCATCATCTCTTGTTTAGTTGTTATTATGGATAGAACAAAAGGAGTGCCTCTTTTACGCTAATAGGGAATTTATTGTTTGGTGCTCTACTTTTTAAGATTAAATTTGAAATTGTTTTAAAAGAAAATGCTCCTTATATATGCATGTGCTTATTTTTGTCTCCTACCCAAGATGTATACTGCATTTAAGTCCAATTCACAACACATTTAAGAACACAAAAAATATTGTGTTCTTAAATTGCCCTTTTAATGAGAAATGTTATACAGGGCTTCACAGGTACATAACTATTCCTAAACCATCAGAGCAGCCCTAAAATCCAGGGAGATTCCTTGTTCTAACGTGCGCACAAGTCCTAAGGGCATTCTTTCAAAATGAGAGGGAAAAGCTTCAAACACACTGACATCATCTGGTGTAAAGCAACCACTACAGTAAAAATAATAATGCTTAAATAATTACATAGAATAGGCTACATTTTCTACATTTAACACTGTTGACAGTGAGATGAATGCAGCAAATTCAATCTGTACAGCATCACTGTAGGAATTCGGATCTCCCAGATGATTCTCCCAGCTCTAATTATCAAATCAATTTACTAGAAACTGTTTTGGAAATGTATAACTGTACATCAAACAATCTTCGTTTTCTCATCTTTAAAGTAAGAGAAAGAGTTCTGAATATGCTGAGTCTGTAGGCCAGTGATACTGTAGTAACTAGGTTCTTATACTCCGCTCTAGTTTTTAATTTTCCCAGTACTCCTGTAGGTACTATGGTATATTCAGTCACAACTACAGCTAACATCAAGTATTATTCTCAGTAAATTCAGTTTTTTCTAAGATACAGGACAAATAGATGCAAAAACCACACATGGACTACCCCAACATAATGAAAAAATTCTCCACAGAAGCCTGGTTCTGTCCTCTGTTTGCTTTCAAAGGAAGTCACTCACATCCTCTCACTTAAGGAAGGTTTCTGGGTCATTTCTCCTGATCAGGCTTGTCTGTTGTATGTGGACAGTGTTATTTTGAGCCATAGCTATGTTCTGTCTCTCCCCTCCCTCTCTCTCTCTTTCTCTCTATCTCTCTCTCTGTTGGAGAGTTGTGTCCGTGAGGTTTATTTCGGGGTTGTCTTATCACAGCTGTTGTATCTGTGGTGGCAGAATCTTTGGGCCCCTTGCTCCACTTCTTTCCCCTCCTCGTTCCTGTCCCGTCCTGGTAAGAGGAACTTCACTCCTTCCTATGTCTGATTGGGACATTTTATGTGGATGGTTTACAATGTATACAAGACTTCAATAACTCTTCAATAACAAATAATTTCTACAAGGTTTCCTGACGTCCATACTGTTGACCAGATTTTCGGGATTACTGTTCTTTAGATGAGCTTTGCATTGTATTTGTTGATGTTAAATGTTTACAGATTTGGAGACAAAGACGATGAAGATGGATTGTTTTTGTCTATTGTTTGGAAACAAACTTTAAGTGTTTTTACATGTCCAGTGACTTATGTATTTGGGTCTTGGAATCGACTACTTGGAAAGACTACTACTTGGAATGTGTTTACATGTCTGTTGCCGTAGTTATGCAATATATTCCATTTAACTAGACACTATGTATAATTAACCAGGTGAATTTTGGGAATATATTTGAAAGTAATATGCATTTTTAAATAGATAATCAGAAGTAAAACTAGTTGTCTCTGCTGGATTTATCTCCAATGTAGTTTTCCAGGATTACTTAAAGTACAGTTTAGTTCTGGGGGAAGTAAACAAATATTGTACACATGAAGTCTACTATTAACATCAACAGGGGAGATTAGAAATGAATAAATAACGTGACCATATTAAGTAGTTCCTAAAATAGCTTGTGGGCCCAGAACAGGTGCCATGTGCTCAGCTTCTAAGAGCAGGGGGACTGGGGGAGTAGGAAAGCTGTGCAAGCAAGCTCATTTTACACAGATAAACAGGCTTAAGCCACAGGCTACAAGAACCAAGAGGATACACCGAATACTGAATGTTGATAGATTATATTTCAAATCTCATTTATATATTTTTCTTGTCTGAATAAGGTTAGATAACAATAACCACTTCTATAAGACATTAAACAACTGGTTCTCATTGACTTACATACGTGTTTCTGATTATTCAGAGTATTTTATTTTACCAAAATAAAAAAATCTCAGTCAAAAATCAACCCAAAGACCTGTCAGTAACAACCAATATGATTTTCTTCTCAGTGAAAAGCCCTTTCACAGCAAAATGGATACCGTTCAGGAGAGTAGCCCTGTAGAGGTTCCAGCACCTGGGGACCCCTCTGAGTCCCAGGTGGACCTGACGGAGGACTTCCGCCAGCAGCTGGAGGACATCATCAGCACGTACCAGGCAGCTGAGGACAACGCCGAGCCAGAGGACACAGACGATCTCTCCGCTGGGAAAGATTCAGGTGGACCCAAAGACCAGAGATTAGAGAAGAAGATGCTCAAAAGTCTGGGTAGGTTCTCTTCTGTGTGGGTTGCTATCTGCAAGCTAGCACAGAAGTACATGAAGAAATACACCCAGATACTCATGATTAAGGGTACTGATTGTGAAGCCCTGCACATTATTCTAATGTTGATATTTCCATTCAGGGAAGGAGGCCATGCTTTTAATGCAAAGTCTGAACAAACTTGGGACCCCAGAGGCAAAATTGGAGGCTATCATCAAGAAGCATGCTGAGCTGGTGAGTGAGTCTAGACATGTGCCCCATTTGCTCATGGCTGGGTAGGAAAATGTTTAAGTAACATTGATATATATGTGTGTGTTCCTGCATGTGTGTATACATGCGTGTACGTGCATGTGTGTGTGTGTCTGTCTGCGTGCTTTTTTGTGTGTTTGTGGGCGTGTGCTTCCATGTGTGCGTTAGCTGGAGGAGCACCGGGGCGATCAAAAGCAACTGAAGATGTTGCAGAAAAAGCTACTCCAGGTGATGAAGGAGAAGGACCAGCTCCAGAGCGAACACAGCCGGGGAGTGCTGGCTCGCAGCAAGCTGGAGGGGCTTTGTCGAGAACTGCAGCGACACAACAAGACCCTGAAGGTAAGTCTCAAATTGTATGCTTCCTGGTCCAGTAGGTGTGCAGCCACTGTGGAAAATATGTTGAAGTTTGAGACTTTTTGTCTGTGCTTTCGTTTTGGATGCTGCTTGCATGTGGTAATTGAGGGTAACCGTGGGCCTTGTCTAATCACAGGAGGAGACGCTCCAGAGGTGCCGGGAAGATGACCTGAAAAGGAAGGACATCACCACTCACTTCCAGAGCACGCTCAGCGACATCCAGGCCCAGATCGAGGAGCACAGCAGTCGCAACACCCGGCTGTGTCAGGAAAACAGTGACCTGGCGGAGAAACTCAAAGGGCTCATCTCGCAGTATGACCAGAGAGAGGCGGTACAGGCCCATGTTTTAGCATGGTGGGAGAACAGGGGGTGGGACAGCACCTGGTTTATAATTAACTCAGTGTCTGCCCTCTCCTCTTGTTCTGGTTATTCATAGTCCTATGGTCTCTGTTATATGACACATTTTACTTAATATTAATATCACCGTTGTTTGAATATTGTGGTCTATCAAACAGAAAGAGTTATTCATCCCATTCAAACTAGCTCATGAGCCCTGCTTATGTCAAGCAAATAGATAAGATATTTTAATTCAAAACAACACATTTTTTAATCATTGTCTTCTTCCTTACAGAATCTTGAGAAGGTGTTCAAACACAGAGACCTGCAGCAGAAGTTGTTGGAAACCAAACTTGCACAAGCAAACCTGATCCTGAAGGAAGCAGAGGAGAAGCACAAGATAGAGAAAGAGCTTGTAAGAGCCAAGTACACTGACAAGGGAATGACTTAGCTCAAACATAAGGTAACATTAATAGAGCAAACAGGGCACGTATTCACAGACCTCCGTTCTCCACAGTTACTGAAGCAGGCAGCAGAGTGGAAGCTACAAGTCAGACATATGAGAGAGAATGAAAACAGCATGAAAGCCCAAGTAAGTCATAGGTCATTTTTCAATCACACATTAACTAGAAGTAGACTAATGTAAGGAATTGTGACTTAAATGGTTCCAAAGGTTTAAAATACCATGCATTTTAAAATACCAAAACACCATAATCTAATTTAAATGTCAGACCTTTAAAGTCACAATTAGTTCATGTGTCATTTAGCCTAAATTTGATGTCATCCAACTACGTCCACCTGTTGACTGCTTTATGTGAGTGGAATGTTCTGAGTGAACCATCTCCTGTCTATTCTGACTTCTGGGATGGCATATTTTCCCTCAAGCTCTCCATGTACTCTGAGAAGTTTGATGAATTTCAAGGCACCGTGTCCAAGAGCAATGGTGTGTACGCAAGCTTCAAACAAGACATGGACAAGGTTAGTATCACACATCTGGTATATGTGGCATACTATATCTTGACATTTCTAAGCATGATTAACACATTCTGTGTACACGGTTCATGTTGGTATCCTGTTTCCCAGATGTCAAAGAAGATGAAGAAGCTGGAGAAGGAGTCTCTCTCCTGGAAATCCCGCTTTGACGGCTGCAACAAAGCTCTTGTAGATATGGTTACAGATGTAAGAAACCTCATCTGTATATCAGTCTGTATATTGCCTCATCGGCTAGTTGAAATGCAAACGGGAAGTCATTATAACTGGTTTGCTAACTTTTGATTCAACCCACACAGAAAGCCCTGAAGGAGAAGGAGTTTGAGCTGTTTACTGTGAAGAACCAGAAGCTGGAGAAACTGTGCAGGGCCTTGCAGGAAGAGAGAAGAAGTTTGCATCAGAAGCTACAGGAAGCACAACAAGGGGGCACCAACAGCAGTGAGACAATGGAGGTGGTGACCACAGAGTTTCCCGAAACAACCGATGAGAAGGCTAACCAGAGCTCTTCTGTTGCCACATCAGCAAACACCTCTGAGGCTACCTCAGAATCTGCATCAGAAGCACTTGTCATCTCCAACCCAGTTCAGACGCCGCTGACGAGGGAGCTGGCAAGCCTGAAGGCAGAGCAGACCCGCCTGAAGGAGATCGCCTCTACCTTCACCATAACACATGTCTTGGAGCAGTTCCCCGAAGACACTGAGACCAGTGATAGTGTGGAGTCACGTGGAAACACTGAGGCCAGCCAGGGCCCTGAGGAAAACCACATAGAGGAATTCAATCAATGCCATGGTAGTCACACTGAGGAGAACCCTATGTCATGTGACCTCACCGACCAGGCAGAAACTCTGGGAGGTGAAGCTCAGGAGTTGAGAGATAAGGAAATGGAGAATGTTGACTAAATTGCCAGAAAAACCTGCTGACATTTATTTCAAATAAATTCCTCTTAATAAAGATAAACTGTACATGTGAGCATTGTTTGTATTTCTGTTTAGAGAGAGAAGTTTGTGGCATTTTGATCACACATGCAGCCAGAATAGATATGGTAAAATACAATTTGTATTGAAAAGGTTTTTGATGTAGTAGTTATTAAAGAAGTCACATGGTAGTCATTGGGCACTGGAATTAAATTGAATTTGAAAATACTGCAAACAGAAGAAAATCTATTCAAGCCATTAATCTACCCCTCTATCCCTGTGTGCACTATTCAAATCTTTTACCTCACACCCTTGCCCCTGTGTGATTTTGCGAGACCGTTGTGTGCCGTTGCTGCGAAGGAGTTTCCCCCGGGATTAATAAAGTATTCTGAAATACTGAAATAATATAAAGGGGTCAAAATGAAAAGGGGGTTGTCTTCTCCGAGACAAACACAAGAGGGGGCAAGCCTACCACTGCTATGGCCAGCAATAAAACAGACTAGATAGATTAAAATGTTCTCAGGTGCAACTACAGTGTAGGTCCAAATTTTGGTAAAATCTTCTTGTCAGTACTTTTAAAATACAGTGTCTATTTTAATCTGGGTTATGTCAATTCCACAGTATCAGACACAGTTCATTTACAGAATTACAGAGACGCTTAGACAGACACTTTGATCCAAAACAACTGCCAAGAGAGAGCTTTTACAAAAGTGCATAGGTCACTGATCATAACAATGAGATAGCCTCAAAGGTAGCCGGAACATGAGGCCTGCATTGTGGGAAACTAAAAATGTGCTGAAGGGAAGAACCACAAGAGCATTCAGTTAAACGAGTTACAATTAAATAACATGAGCCTCAAAAGTGCAATAGTGTACCTGTAGGAAAGCAAGTAACAATAATATACCTCACAGATATATAGATATATATATATCTGATATATATAGATATATATATTGCACTATACAGATATAGTGCAATTATTTTGAAAACTAAGAATCGGTTACAAATAGCCAACAAGAGCAACAAGTTCCTCAAAAAGAGTCATTGTGATCTTGAGGAAACTAACATCAGGTCCGGCAAGTCATTCCTAAATACCGCTGTACTCCTGGAACAAGTGCATTGTGAGCCTTTTCTTTAAGGTTTTCTTGGGATTACCTTCAGTAAGGTATGGAGGTGGGGAGTTGATTCTACAATTGGGGGGCCAGACAGGAAAAGAGCTTGTGTTGGAAGAGGGCACTCATGAGCTGTGGGACCACCAGACAATATCAGAATAAGACCATAGGTGGTGGGTGGGGGCGTGAGGCTGGAGGAGATAATTGATAGTCAGGTGCTGTCCCATTTACCGCTCTACAGGTCAGTACCAGGGTCTTGAATCTGATACATCTACGGTCCAAAGGTCAGTAATCCTAAAATGAGTAACAAATTTGTGACAAAGATAAATCAGGAACAGAGTTGAACTGTATTCAGGTTCATGGTTACCTATAATTCCCTCAAATTAATTATTTGTGATCTCTTAAAAGCTGCCCTGGATGTCATTTTGGATGTATTATTGACTGAACAAAATTAAAAACGTACGAAGCCCTTTTAGGTTTAAATAGTTAAATAAGCAGTTATTTAAGCATAATACATAACACATAAACAGTATTAAGTAACAGCTCTGAGAATGGAGAACAGGTGTAGCTTGATGTAGTGACCCCTTGTTTGTATAACCAGTGTCTGAGGTCTGGTGATTGAGTCCAGATGGTGAACATTGCTTCTCATGCATACCATAAATCATCCGTTGTCGCCTGAGTTTGTCATAGCGTGCTGCTATGTAGCGCTCTATTATTTAATAAGTTGCTTTCAAATGATTGGAATGGTAGAAACATGAAAACTACAAAAGAAACCATGTAGGACATGGGCCAACGACTTATTTTTTGAAGCTTGGACTTTACCGATCCACTCGCCACACCTCCTTATTTTGACAGATGATGCTATGGCAAGTGGATTGGTCGAAGGCCAAGGTGTCAAATCAAAAGTCGTTGGTCTATATATGCTATGTGTAGACTATAGCTATGGTGGTGACACTGTTAAAAGAGTTGAAACAATGCTTAATGTAGATGAACTCCTGGGCTGCATCGGAGACTTCGGACCCTATCAAAAGCGGATCACAGCACTCGGATCCCTTCCTGTGATACTTTTTGCTTTCGTGCTGGTCGGCGTCGTGTTTCTCGGCTACACTCCAGATCACTGGTGTCGGTCTCCGGGAATAGGTGACATTCAGGAGGAATGTGGATTGACAGAGAGCCAGCTAACGGAACTGACCGTGTCCCGCAATGACGGGTCAGGCGACCTGAGACGCTGCCAGAGGTTTGCGGTTGACTGGAACAACTGTAGTGACCTAAACCAATGGCATTTAACATCAAAATTCAACCAGACTATTTCATGTGACAATGGATGGGTCTTTGATAAGACACGCAATACGATTGTTTCTGAGGTATAGGACTACGCCAATATATCCTTTGCCGTTGAATTGAAGTCAAACACGAATTAAGTTAGCCTACTCAGAAATAGACTTGGGTTTTGAAATGTTTAACAAATTCATTTTCAAATTTAAATCAAAACATGCACACATCACATTATTATTTTACGTTTCTGTCTTGACACTGTGAATAGCATTGTGAATGCAGATTTGTTTCTGAGAAGCGGAAATGTTTGTCCATTTTCTAGTTTTCTTTAGTCTGTGAGGATTCATGGCTTGCCGGTCTGGCCCAAGTATTCCTCGCTGCAGGTTTCTTCATTGGCGCTTTTGTCATGGGATACTTTGCTGACAGGTATAGACATGCATGCTATGTATTACAATGTAAGTCTGTCAGTTGTCTTTTATAGCATTTATCTTACTGAGTCTTTTATAGCATCTTTTCAAGATAACACGTTTTTGATCCCTCAGGTTTGGCAGAAAGCCATGTTTTATTGCGTCAATGTTTGGCCTTGGGGTGTCAGGAATAGGTGTCATGCTTTCACCTAATTACCCCCTACTGTTGTTCTTCCGCTGTTCGCAAGGATTTTGTGCAAAGGGAGCATGGACAGCCACTTATGTTCTAGGTAGATTTCTGTTTTGTCAACCACCTTTACAAATAAACAACAATCAATGAATAAACAAGTCAAGCTAAAGGTTAAAACTAATCATGCAAATGCATGTTAAAGATAATAATGTTTTAATATAATCTTTGTTTGTGATCTAGTGATAGAATTCTTCGGATCAAACAACCGGAAATTTGTGTCTGTTGTATTCCGTACCTTCTATTCCACTGGTATGGTTATTTTACCTTGTCTGGCCTACATCATACCTTCTTGGAAAATGCTGCAACTGGCCATGACCCTACCCTCTTTCCTATTTATCTCATATTACTGGTAATCAACACAACACACACACAGACACACACTTACAGAAGGGAGTTCAATCCAAACTATTTTGATAACACCTAAATTATGTTTGTAAGAATATATCAAATTAAAACAACTTTGAGACTGGGGACATCTGAGACATAGATCGGCTTTTCTTTAAAGGTTTGTTCCGGAATCTCCTCGCTGGTTGTTATCCCAGAGAAGAAACAAGGAGGCCATGGCTGTTGTTGAACACATAGCCAAGTGCAACAAGAGAGCCCTCCCGCTTAATCTCAAAGAGGTACGACAACCTCTGAAGACATTGGCATTATTGGTAGTAAAATAACATACATTATTTTTACTGAACAAATGACTTGTATATTGTTGAATGGTCACTGTTACATCTCTTTCAGTTGGACCATGTACAAGAGAAACAAGAGGTCAGTCAGCCATCCTTCATGGACTTATTCAGGACAAGAAGGATGAGGAAAAACACCCTGATCCTCATCTATGCCTGGTCAGAATTCACCCACCTATGTTTAATATTCCATTTGGATCCTGTCCGGTTCATGTGTTAATTTCAGGTTGTTGTGTTACAGAAAAGTTCAGTAATGTCCAATCTGTCACATGTTTAGCTAGAGTGGAAGACTATACAGTTAAATAGAGAAGCGCAGGGGGATTCGAGGATTTATAGGAGATAAATGGTTAATTACAACAACAACAAAAACTCCTTCTCCCTTTCCCAATCCCTCTCCATATCCCTCTTCAACCCTTCTCCCATTCTCTCACTTCTCTCTGTTTCCCTTTCTCCTCTCCTTCTCACACCCATCTCCTCCTCCTATAACCCTCTCTCCTCCTCTTCTTTCCCTCTCTTTGCCTCTCCCGTCCCTCTCTTTCTCACTCTTCTAGGTTCACGAGCACTGTTGTTTTCCAAGGCCTGGTCTTACGTCTTGGAATCACAGGTGACAACATCTTCCTAGACTTCTTCATCTCTGCTGTAGTGGAGCTACCCACTGGTCTGATATTCTACCTGTTGGTGGACCGAATGGGACGGCGCCACCTAATGGCTGTCTCCAACTTCATCGGAGGTGTCTGTTGTCTTATAGTCCCCTTCGTGCCCATGGGTAGGTGAATCTCTGTTCAGGAACGGTTAAAACATTTTCAGGTGTCAGTGTTTTGTTAATTTGCCAGATGTTGCAAAGCTCATTTCCTACTCATGTCATGTGCCTGATATTTTCCTTCATCAAAAGACCTCCTGTGGCTGAAAAAAACCGTAGCCATAATTGGAAGGCTATCTGTAGCTATTGGGTTTGAGACAGTTAACTTTGCCAACACAGAGCTCTACCCTACCCCCCTCAGGTAAGACATTTTCATAATAACTGGTAACGGACAACTAGCATGCCAATATGGTGACCGTGCCAGTAAATATTAAAAGTCCTGCTACTTGATAATAAAACTTTATGGTAAATAATTGTCATATATGATAATAATTGTAAACAGTATATTTGATCATGATTTTATAGCTGATGTTACTTGACATCGATGATATAACTAAAGCTCTATTTTATGCTAAACCTGTACATTTAACGTGTCTGACAGGAACTTGGGAGTTTCTGTGTGTTCCTCAGCCAGTGACATTGGGGCAATCTCTGCCCCATTCCTGCTCTACAGGCTGGCTAGCATATGGCAAGAGTTACCTTTGTTGCTCTATGGTAAATATGCCCTTGCTTTCTGCCTAAGATGGTCATTCACACAGCATTCCTTCAAAAAACATCTGTATGGATAATGATAGATTTAAGGATAGACATTAGGGGCATGTGCCCTCCCCCGGTCAAGAGACCAGTGAAACATTCCCACCAATTATTAACAGAGCTGGGGATAGTGTTAGCAGATAGGAGGCTATTAATGTCAGTCCCCATGAATGTTCAAACCAAACCTGGTCTGAAATACCAAACCCGGTTGCAGGAAGTATGTCAGTGTTGTACAGTGGACTGGTGCTGCTGCTGCCAGAGATGAGAGGAGTGAATCTGCCTGAGACTGTGGAGGAGGTGGAGATGTTGAAATGGTACAGTACAGGACAGCTGTGCATCTGTACAACACACACACTGGTCTCTGGACACAATAATCCACACACTCTTTTATAATTTTTATTTGTTTATGTTTACCAGGAGCAAGCATAAAGAAAAGCAGTCAAATGACAATGAGTCAGTTGTTGGACCTCTGACTTCATCTTGCTAGCGGCGAAGATGCTCTGGAATCCACTGACAACTCTTGAGCTTTGACAAGACTGAGCTGCTGCGAAAACACAGAGACATTGACTATATTAAGGATGAGTGAGGATTTAATGGGACCAGCCTTAATTCCTTTATTCTAGCAAGAGAACCCTTTATTAGCCCAAAGCTAATGATGGGTAACTGTCACTTCTCATAAAAAAACTATAAATGCAATATCGTTCATGCTAGAATAGTCCCATGCTGCTGCTGCTATGTGTTAATCAGTAGATCTGAGTACAGGTGCAGGAGGAATTTTTTATTGGTCTCAGACCAAATATAGAGACCTGATGAACAATGAACAGTACCTTGCCAGACTTGTTGATTGAATCATTAAGTACACAATGACAATATATATATATATATTTTTTTTTAAGTTGTTTAAAAGACACTCCTGCAAAGATGTATTTCTCCCTGTTTGTCCCTACAATGTACATTAAGTACTTGCTGAGCTATAATGTTGACCTCTTTATGTTTATATGACCTAGTCTGATAAAACACTGGCTAGGGGCCCTTGTCTGCTTGTCCAATAGGATGGTAGGTTTGGTGTTTTCCACCAAAGGAACATGTATTCCAGTCATGGCCCTCATTTTGTCCCAATAATGATGCAGCTATTGAACCAGGTCGTTAGGAGGAATAAAAGAATAATTGGATATATTTGCATTTTCAACATCGCAATAGTCATTTTTCACATCCAGAGAACAATAGACTTTGTTTCACACGAAGAAAATAATCAGAACATAATTGGTGGTTGGTGTGTGTTGTGTCTTTGTTCCATTGTGAATAACCCACTGCCATCTACAAAAGATGGCCTAAATAAATGCCCTTGATTAAATAGGAAGATGTGTAACATGCGTTCTAGTGAAAATCCCTGACATGAATGAGAAGCAGTGTTCGCTCAAGCATGACTCTCCCTGATACTACAGCAGGAGGAAAGACTGTACAGAGTAGTGAGCTAGACCACAGATAGATTTCTTCATACCAAAATATGCTGAAATATATGTTGGCAAAGATTTACCAAAAAAGTACCAATTAATCATTATTTTATCATGTTCTGTATTCCAAAATGCTGTGTTCTCCAGTCTGTATCTGTCACATATTTAAACAAATAACAACTTCAAACAAAGTTAAATAAAGATGTGAGAAATGTGTAATTGAGTAATGTCCTTTCCATTAGAGGATCGGCTGTAATTGGTAGTTGACAAAGACTATCAACCTAATGCACATAACAGGGACACAGTGACCCGTGGTTAAAGAGGGGGTGGAGGCAGCTGGGGAGGTGATATATGCAGAGGAATTCAGAACTAAGTTGAAGCAAACAACATTCAAGGTTCAAATTAGTTTTAAAGTTTAATGCAAGACATTCAGATGTAAATGTCAGATGTAAATTTAAACTGTACTTTGGAACTGAACGCATTTGTTTTGTGTATGGAAGACATTAGTTAAGGGAAGAAACATCCTTTGCATGATATATCTGTGCACCATGCCTGAAGAGGAGGACTGGCAGAAATTGGCAAATGTTATCCGGATCTGGAACAGCAAGAGACTTGACTTGTTTGAAATAAGCCAGCCAAGTAAAGTACGTACAATTTCTGAAACTTCCTCCCATTTACGTCTTCGTAGGAGTCACAATTGTTTTCTTATTTGGTTTCATATATATTCTGACCAGTCTCATCCATGACACCAGTAACAGAGATGTCTAGACATTTTGTGTCTCATCTGTAAGGAAATTCAAATTTCATAAGTATGTATATATTTTTTACATATAAGGGACAAGAGATTTTGTCTAAAATACAGATTTTTGTGCTATTTATCCATCTGGAATGTTTACGTATGAGTTTTTTAGTATGGGAGCCATGAACCATATAGACGTCTGCCTTCTCAGCATATTCTATTAAATGGAGCTTGATGGCACTGGGCTTAATGGCCTCGGAAAAATATATTAGAAACTCAAGATAATCCACAAAAGCTTTGAGACTGAACAGTTTCAGTTTCAACAGTTTCCAACAAACTTCGTACAGGTAATTGCTCTCAAAAAGGTCTGTGCATTTTAGATTATTTAGAGAACAGTCCATTGTCTTGATATCAACATACCAATAGTTTTATGGTTATTATGAAGCATTGGTAGTTTACGTAGAAATTGATTCAAGGAAACAGGGTTTGGCATATTGCATTTGTTGCACAAACATTGTTTACTATCAAAAAGTTGTCCAAGTTTTGATCCCCTTATCTCGATGAATTACCAAAACATCAAGAACATCGCTTCTCTTATACAACTTCGCCCCAGAGTTTGGAATTCCAAGGCGTGATGCGTTTCTACTTAGAGGACTGCACCACAGGAAACTTTGCCACCAAGTGTCTGCGCGTCTGCAGTAGCTCCACCACACTTGAGGTCATAGAAATTCTTCTGGAGAAGTTCCGACCAGACATGAAGATGCTGTCCACACCATACTGTCTGTATGAGGTCCACTCAGGGAAGGGTGAGTCTCCCAACCCTGGAGAAAAAACTCTGCTTGAGACTACATACTTTTTTCACCTTAAATGCACATTCCAACTAGAAAAAAATTCCTAAAGAAATTTTGAGTGTGCGTGACTCTGGCCTGGGACTCTCCCCCATACATCAATCACACTGTCATTTTCTGAATATGACTTCTACCATTGCTTAGGTATGTGACAGATCAAGCTTTCAACAGGTGTTCATATGCTGATGCACTAGTAGTAGCGTAAACACTAATTTCAGCAGGATTAAAGACAGCTCCACTTGAGCACACTGCCACAGTTTAAGTTTAAGTAGTAAGCAAGCAGTAAATAATTGGTCACTGTGTCAGGTAGCACTTTACATTACAGTTCAGTAGCATAGTAATAGTTTGGTTCTAATTTGATAATAGTGATAAATGCTTTCAAAAACTTAGAGTGTAAAATGACCCAAATACATCCAATGCCAGAATTAGGCCATCAATGGCTATGACTTTGGTATTAGAAATACACCTTTTATCCAAATGATACCGCATTATAAATATCAGATAACATTATAAAGTTATACAGCTGTGTTAAATGTCAAATCAATCCACATGCAATCAAACATGTAACAAATCAGGATTCAGCAATAAGCTAGCATCAAAATTCACAAAAAGCACTAGGTCAAACAGTTCTGATATCACACTAACAAAAACAGTGCTTTTTATCCAACATTAATTGAGAAAAACACACACGCACATACACACACACATACACACATATAGATATAGATACATATATGTGCATACACACAGGCAGTCTGTACATTAATGACTTAATGATGAACTGTCAATCAAACCATTCAGTGCAATGAATCACTTAGTAGCTGACACACAGGTTCAATCATCTATAAACTACAGGACTCCCCATACAACACTAGCCAATAGTTTGCAAGGTCAACCAGTATCCAGACGATTATGAATGTTTTACAGCAAGCCCCCCCCAACAATTTAAATAGCAATTCCTAAAAGACCTGTATTTAATCCCCAATGTTTCTCTATGGAACTGCCGATCCCAACCACCCACACACCTCCCCAATACCTGGTTCGATTCGTCTGGACCCCACCACATTAACTCTGGCCTCAAACCCCTCTGAAATCGCCCCCCCGAGCCCCCCGCAACGTCACAATCTCCGCTTGAAAGTGCAAGTAAATCAATCGTGATTCTCAAACCTCTCCCCCAAATAGGCTCATAGCTCATAAACCCGACCTCCCACACACCTCCCCAATATCTTGTTATATTCCTATGGACCCCACCACATGAACCCTGCCCTCAAACCCCCCCCCCCCGCACGAGCCCCCCCGCCCCCCTCCGAAAACAACCCTAAACGGTAAAATGCACACAAATAACCCCCCCCACTACCCTCCCCACAACCCTCCACGACCGTCCTGACTGATAAGCACATGTATACATATAAGCCCAAATGTTAAAGAAGTCAGAAACCCACATCTTAGATAGCATGCTAGTGAAACATATGCTGATGCACTAGCAATTAGCTTAAGGGCTAATTTCAGCATTGGTCGCTAATGTTAGCAAACAGCATATCTTTACAGCTAGTTGGAATGTCAGTTGTAAATCCTGACTGATAAGCACATGAATACCTATGAGCCCAAATGTTAAAGAAGTCAAAACCCGACATTTTTGATATAGCATGCTAGCGAAAGAGTTGAAAAAGATGTTCGCTTACCTTAGAGACTTAGAGCCAGAGAGGAAGAGTTGAGTTGGAGTACAGTTTATAAATACACCCGAAACAAAAAGAGCCAATTTGATTCCTCCAGTAAATATCCTCCAATTAAAGTTATTAAATGGGAAATGAATTACTGTTCATAAAATAGCCACCGTCATTCGTGGCCACCGTCTCTCCTCTTTCAAGCACGTTGCTAAGTAACAAACTAATAAGTTGCAGCTGGAACTGTCATGGCAGTTCAAAAGACAGAGAGAAAAGGCTTACAGCACCCCTCGAACAGGAAGGATTTCTTGCCAAACCGTGTTTCCAATCATAAAACCAGGTTAACGTGAAGCAGGCTGAGCCCTTCCTGAACGTCTACATAGGCATTTTGTGTTGACAAGTGAAGAAATGTTCTCTTGGGAGCAATTCTAAAAAGTGTTTGTTTTCTTTCTTATTAGTTACTATCCCACCACTCTTAACATGGGAGTCTATGAGGCTGTTCATGGGTGCTGCGGCCGAATCTTCGCATGTCAAGCTAAAACAATAAATCTGACAGATAAAGTAAAGCAAGTGTGAGCTAGAGGACACATTTTCCTACGTTTCTATGTATAAATTGTGTCTGTAGTGGTGCATTTGAGGCCATGGTAGTCGAATATGTTTTATTTTTTCACAGATTTTTCTGTCTCCTCTACACTCTAGCAATGACATCACTCACTCTAGTTCTCAAACATTCTCTCCATTGACACCAATTCATTTTTTTGGTGTGGTTTTTGGCAATTTTTGGCAAAATTGTTCGCCAAAAGTCTTAGAAAAATCATAGCACACATGTCGGGGCCGAGCCGCACGTTTTGATATAACTTTTGTGTATATGCGTCAAAAACTCTGGTAGGTGTTTTGAGCCAAAAAAACGGCGTAAGAATAATAATAAACACTAGTAATAACATAGTGTGCGCCTTGCAGCACGCACACAATAATAAACGCTAGTAATAACATAGTGTGCGCCTTGCAGCACGCACACAATAAGTGTACTTAAGTTAATTTGATTAGAACATAGTAAACTAATTACACTTATTTTATTTCCTTTCTTTTACGTGGGAAGAGCGTAAACTGGACCTGGGGGAGAAGCCTTTAGTTGTGCAGTTACACTGGAACACTGACAACAGAGAAGGACGATTTGTCCTGAGGAACGATCAGGACATCCTCCTAGAGGTAACCAGCCTTTTAAACCTTGATGACCAAGGTAGCTTTGATCCTGTGGATATGTTCTCCTTGTCACTTCAGCTCATATAAATTCCTCTGTGAAATAAGTAGTCAGAGATAAATTATGTAGAAGTAAAGGAATACAAATTGATCTGTGGGATTGTTTGAATAAATAAACAAATATAGGCAAACTGCCATGAGAGGAAGGAGAAAGGGGGAATAATACAGAATTTCAAGAGAACACTGTCACGGAAGGAGGAGAAGAAGAAGGAGAGGTGCAAAGATGCAGACCTTAAAACCAAAAGGAACGGCCTGGATTCAGGAAAAGAGTATGGCAATATTCTGTTTCATATCACACACAAACAAGTGTTCTCTATAAAGACCATAAGGTACAATACAGCCTTTAGTGAGATCGTAAAGAAAGCATATCTACTTCAAGGCTGTTCTCCCAAGTGTTCAGCAATAAGGGAACTGTCATTAACCATGAACTCACCCTCAGGCATTCTGAGAACAAGAAGTTAGGCCACAGGGAGCACAGTGCAGGTTGGTTAAAATGTTCTTAAACAAATTTTCACATGACATACATTACTGTGGTTAGCGTTTATAAACTAAAAAATATAGTATTTTTTAAGGAGAAACTTTTTCACAAAGCCTGAAACCTAACAAGTCAACTCAAAATGGGGACCAGCCTGAAAACACTAGAAAACTACAACTCCCTTTAGGGGTCAAATTCAGAGACAACTGTGAGTATACATTTTTTATCTATGTCCATTGTCATAGCAGACTGTCTCTGTAACCTCGCAGCCCACTTCCTCCACTTTTCTGTCCCCCTCTGGTGTCTCTGTGTGACAGCTGAAGAGTCCTTCCTATCAGCAGTTATCAACTACACCAACACCTCCACCATTCACTTCAGGCTGTCCCCAGCCTACATCCTCTACATGGCAGGACGCTATAAATTCCAGGGTCACACTAGGCCAGACTTGCTCTCCTCCCCAGAGCAAGCACACAAAGTCAGCTTGTTTGTCAACAAGATAGTGAACCTGACAGAGAGTGTGATTCAGGTGAGCTCCAAAGACTGCTTTGTTTTCTTTGCTTTCACAGATTTAAGGAATATGTCAAAATTATTGTGACAGTGTATGTGCAATTGGAAACACTAAAACATATGTATAACATCTCACTGATCTCGTATATCTCACATATCTACTGAATATAGAGAGCATTGGGAATGTGATGTTGTTGTGTTAACCAGAAGCAGCAGGCCATGGCTGGAGCTCTGGCATTCTGGTTGGCCAACATCTCAGAGTTTCTGAACTTCATCAAGCTGGACAAGGACTTGAGCCTGTTGACACAGCAAGCCCAGGATGCCCTGGCTCATCTGGTGCACAAAGCTTTTAAGTAGGACACAGAGATAGCTTTCTTTCTTTGTTTTCTAACTTGCTTACTGTATGCCACTCCAACCCTTTCTTTGACTCCTACTTCTAACTCTTACTCTGAGATGTTACATTTCAGGAAAAGATCAGATCAAAGTGGGACATCTAATTATAAGACAATTTGCCATTAATCTGCACTTACCTTATCATACTGAGTCTATGTTCTCTGTGTAGGAGTCTGGTTTACTGTCTACAAATGGACTTGAAAAAACACATTTCAGCCTTCCTGATTGATCCTGAAAGAGAGGATGAACTCCCTGGAATAGGTAGCACTGGGCGCTGTCTGGAGAAGATGTCCAACCACTCTTTCCATGCTAATAAAACATGTTTCACAATCTTCTAACCCATCTCCCTAACTCCTAACCTGTCTCCCTAACCTGCATCTCAGTCTCCTAATATCCTGTCTCTCCTAACCTCCATCTCCATCTAAATCTTTCCAGAAGGAGTGGTGAACACATTGACGGCCACCATGTCACTGCTGCGCCGTAGCCGGGTCAACCCCGCCCTCACCATTCAGCTTTTCTCTCGGATGTTCCACTTCATCAGCACCTGGCTCTTTAACAAACTGCTGGGTGTGGAGGCCAGCACCCGGGGCCTACGGTCCCACTACTGGGGGGCGACCCTCCGTAGGCGGCTGACCGCCATCGAGGACTGGGCTGAAAAACAGGGACTGGAGCTAGCTGCAGACTGCCATCTGGGACGTATCCTTCAGGTGTGTCTTGCCGTAGTTTTAGATTCCTCTACCACCTTGGGGCTTGTTGAGATACCCAATGAACTTCCCCAAGAGTAAAGTTGCATTTGTCACTAACTCTTTTAGATGTCAACTGTATTTACTGTATACCAACTGTATTTTGACCATGTAGACGCATCAGTAAGGTAAGCAAGTAAATGCAATTAAATACACTGTGATATGTAATGTTTTCCAGGCAACAATGCTTCTGACGATGAAGAAGTATTCAATGCAAGATGCGAAAGACATCAAGAGGGCGACTTTTAAACTGAATTCTCTGCAGCTTAAAAAGATCATGAACAGTTACCTTTATGCAATTAATGAGCCACTTATCCCCCCTGTAAGTACACATCATGCTCAAATGCATTTGCATAGTTTAGTGGTTGTACGTTCTGGAATCTTCTCCAGTAAATATATCTGTTAAGAACGTAACAGTAACACAGTTTGTGCATTACTAGACTTAGGGTTGTTGTGGTGGTTTGAACTTATTTTGAATTTGTGAAAACTTTAATTTGGTGTTACTGTGCAAACCCAGCTCACTACATAAAACATGTGTAATTGTTGGCTAGAGAGTTAGTTTAACATGCCCATGCCTGCTCCTATGATAACCTTGTCTCATCCAGGGCTTGATTGACAATGTGGTGGCCCAAGCAAAGGTGTCTGCAGATGAGCTTCTGCATCACGAGGAGCGGGACCTGGAGTTGGAGGAGAGCTTGGACCTGCAGCTGCCCTTTCTGCTCCCTGACGGGGGCTACTCCTGCGACACCATACAGGGCATCCCACATGGCTTTAGGGAGTTCCTGCAACCCATTTGCCGCAAAGGTATGGCACATTCTTTTCTTTTACCTCATATTCCAGTCATTCAAATTAGCAATGGCTGGTTCTTAGAATGTGGAATAAACTAGGCATGGCATATCAGGTATGGTGTTAGGCTTTCAAACTCAAGCTCAAAGTCCTTTTGATAAGCGGTGTCACAAAACCCTAGAGCCATGTTTAGTATGGAGAGAGGCTGAGAGGAAAAGATGGAGAGGGAGAAAGAGAGAGATTTAGATTAGATTAAACTTTATTGTCATTACACAGGTACAAGTACAGGGTAACAAAATACAGTTAGCATCCAACCAGAAGTGCAAAACAGTTATTACAACAGAATATTATTATAATTGTATACTCAGAATATACACAGTATGTACAGTATAATCAGAATATACAGGGTATGAACAGATTAAAGTGATTTAAGACAAATGTACAGCTGTATTGTACAAGAGGACTACAGTATTTAACAGAATTTATCAGTATTTAACAGAATTTAGAGGAAAGAGAAAGTAAGAGGAAAGAGGGAAAGAGAAAGTATTCCATATGTGCTGCTCTCGCCCAGGCCTCTGCACCCTGATTTCTCTCCCCCACTCCAATGGTCTGTGGACTGTGTTCTTTGCTGAAGTCAACACCCCCTCCTCAGGGAGTACAAACCTGGTGAGGTCTCTACCAAAATGCCCTCTGAAAGCTGAGATTGTGACTTCTTTCTTGATGCCTCCTGAAAGCCAACATCACTAACCTCCATGTCTTTCACCAGCCAGTGGTAAGAGATTCAGAGGTTATAATCATTACGCTGAAGAAACCCTTGAACTGTGGAATGGGGATCAGCATTGTGGCTGCCAAGGTAACAGTGACAGATTAGATACGTAACAAAAAATCCCTAATGTTCCATTTTGAAACTTTGTAAACCTTTACTAACTAGTTAATTTATGTCTTCAATTTTGTGTCGCTACAGGGAGCAGGGCATGGCGACCTTGGAATTTATGTCAAATCTATTGTCAAGGGAGGACCAGCTGAAATGGTGAACTATAATTCCACTTTAGATATAAAGCATCAGCCCCCAGTCAATTAGAAATGGGTGCAGAAAGTATCACTGTGTTCAAACTTGACATGACAGGAGTTTGTTCGAACATGTCTTGTCCTGTTTTATTGATGTAATATTTGTGTACACACATAGGATGGGAGGCTGGCTGCTGGAGATCAGCTGTTAAGCGTGGATGGACAAAGTCTGGTGGGAATTACCCAAGAAAGGTAGTCTTAAATCATGGCATACTCAAAGTCAAAGTCACTTAAGTGTTTATTTATTATCCATCTGTGTTTTGTGGTTAAGATGTTTGAGGTATTTTAAACCTAATGTTTGAAAATCACTTTTATTTGGCTGATGCAATGTGAGGGTTTCTGTGATGTTGCAGGGCAGCAGGTATCATGATGAAAACTGGACCAGTTGTGAACCTCCAGGTTGCAAAGCTGGGAACATGTTTCCATGGCCTGGATGCTTTTCTCCATCAACTACCCTCAATGGGTATTTTAAATGATTACAATAAATATTTTAAATAAAGTTATGAACAGTAGCATTATGTGTCTTCTAGCCCTGAACTTCAAATCAAACCTTTCTGTTTAATAGATGAAAGTCATCAGTGCATCTCAACACCAAATGAGAGTCTGAACATTGGTGTGAATCCAAGTATGTCAGGACTTTGGGGGGCTCAGCACGGAGCCAATAGGAGAAGGAAGGACCAGCTGGTACTCAAGAACAGACAGCTTCATCATTCCAACCCTAACATGATAGGTGAAGTATAATCCACCTTTTCGTAAACTGGATGGACTCGCTTGAGGGTGATGCTTATCCTTTTCTCTTCCCCAACAGCTCTGGTCTCAGACAAGGGAGAACCTGCTGATCCTGTTGAGATACAAGGACAAATCTCAGCTATCTCCACCCATAGTCTTTGCTTTGAAGTAAGTGACAGATGTAGGCATTGGTTTGGCTCACTACACACACAGACACAATGACTCAGGGGGGAGTGACTCAGCCACAGAAAGAATGTTGTATGTGTTCCTCAGGAGAATCTAAGAGAATACCAGACACTGCCAGTACCGAGATCTCAGGACAGGAAAGCTCCAGCTAAACATGAAAGACAACTTCTGAGCCCCAGAGTTACTTTCAGTCCTCTTGAAGAACACATCCCCAACAGGAGGGCTCAAATGGTTAGAGACCACTTTCTACCAAATCTTCACCGGCAAAATGTTCATCAAACAAATCAATATAATCTTATAATTAAGGGTGCCTATGTACATTATGTGGGAATGCACTCAAGTTTACGTTTGGTTATTTTCCCCCCATAGAGACATGCACACTCTCAGGGCAACCTGTGTGCTTTTGTGGCTCCCCTTGTGGAAAAACCACAGGGGCAGGCCAGAGGGCCCTGTTCTCCAGGTTACTGGAGAAAACCATCCCTACAGAACCCAGTAACTTCAATACAGCCAATACGCATAGACATTCCTGTTACAAGGCAGATTGACACCCACCGCTCCCTCACCACCTTCAGGCAAAACACAACTGTGCTGACAATGAGCCAAAGCTCAAACGGTGATGAAAAAACACAGCTTTTCAATCAGGGGAGAATTTTCCAGCACCATGTCAATTATTCTTCCTCAAACGAGAAGCTTCCTCAAGAGTCTGTGAAATCCGAGCCAATGCAACAACAGCCAAACATCCATCAAGAACAGCAGACCAGAGCTCCAAAAGTCCTCTTTCCTCCAAGAAAAAACTCTCCTCAGAAGCCATCTCCTCAGCAGCAGCCAGGTGCTATGTCCCCCAACAACCTGTTCCACTGGGAGTTGTCCAGCAGTAGCGGCTTGTCCCCAGACCCCTGGAAAAGGGCAGCCCGGGAGGCACTGGAGAAGCAGCAACGGCTCCAGGTGGTGGCTCTGCTGGAGAGCGAGCTATCTGAGCTGCAAGCCAAGGCCCAGCACACCCCCCAGGAGAAGGACAGACTCCACAAAGTGTGCCTGGAATGGCAGTTCCAAAAAAGGTTGCAGGAGTTCCAACAGAACGGAGATGATGATGACGAGGATAGGGACTTGAGGATGATAATGCAACAACTGGAGGTTGAGGACAAGACGCAGGTGACTGAACTCACTAAGGTTGCCCTAAGGTCAAAAGATGATATAAACAGTAGGCCACTGGGTAGTAATGGACCATAAAAGATTTAGCAGTGGAAAACACGAAGCTCAATATAGGTTAATTCATAAATACTGCACTATGTGGGAGGTAACTATAGTAAACAATTGACGGGTTCAAACTTTTCAGCTAAAAGCGAAGGATCCCTGCAACCTCCATCAGCACATGGATAAAAACACTAACGTTTCACGAGAGCACAAGAAAATAATTTCATCAGGTATGAAGAACTTTTATTTCCTTTTTGACGTACAATTTTTTGTTTCCTACTGTGAAAGAAATCACTTGAAGGATTTGTGTTCATTTGACATTATCTTTTACAATTTTTGATTGACATTTTAAGGGACGGATCAAGGTTATAATGGATCTGACAAACTTAACTTGCAGGCAAGGAAACCAGAGTAAGTCTGGACACATTTACAGACAACTCATTATCAAGTATTCCCAAGGAATACATCTAAAACAAAATAAATCAAAATGTGGCTAAACTCTACTATCTATTGTATCAAGTATTGACAATGACATAAATTACATCCAATATTTTATATAACATCCATCATCCAGACCAGCAATTAACATTCAACCCCCTTTTATTAAATCACAGAAAGCAGAGAGAGACCTTGAGGAGAGAGAAGGCCCCAGAAAAGCTCAGTTTTAAGGAGCGTCAAAGTCTCTTCATGTTGAGCCCTAGAGGCACAGCCAACATCAAAGCCTTGTAAACTTCCTGAGGCCTTCCCCAGACAGCCTATCAACCAACGTATGAAGCCCAGGAAAAAAATGAAAATTGTCTACTAAGGCACAAACTAGCAAGATCTATGTTATTTAGTGTTGTAGCTATGCTGAACACAGCATGTATGGGCATAGCAGGAGATTTGTATCCAGATGTAAAGTTGTTGCCACGTTAGTTTATTAGTTTAATGAGGATTTTTCACTTCCTATGTCATGTTAAAATCAACATTTTTGTGTAGTTTAAAACTGAAGGATACAGAATTAATTATGTCACGTTGTAGCGATTCAGTCAGAGACAGTCCTGTAAGGCACCATTAGCCACATGATTTTGTAACAACATAGATTCCAGTTTATGATGTGTCTATTCAGCTATTTGATGCGTTGATAAAACTGTACTACAGCCTTCTCCTGCTCGTGCGTTTCTATGGACCCATGACGTAGTCTACGAATTTCATTGATGGCATCAATCCCAGTCATTTTCCTGGTTTTTACCAGGTAGCAGGCTAGCATGGTCCCAGTCCTCCCATGTCCATGCATGCAGTGCACAGCTACACCCTGCAGATAAGAGAACATGTTCAGCCTACTTATTCTGTGCCTCCCCAGATACCTGCCCCCAGATGTGGAAAGAGTTCAGGTTGTTTCATAACTCAGGTAAACATTGAAGAGCTGTGAGACGCCAGCAGGTTGGCCCTTACCTCGCCTTTAGCTTTGGAGTCCTCCACGATTAAAAGAAATCTGTCAATTTGGTCTGGACTAGGCGGACAGAAGTCTGTTATTTTTATGTGGTGCAATTTCAACCCTGGACAGGTGTCATAGTTAGGTGGTTTTTGTTCACATAAACAGATCAGATGTTTTATACCATTGTCGAATAGATAGCGATAGTCTGATGGCATTCTAGGGAAGGCCATTCCAGCCAACTTTTGAGGATCCACCCAGGAGAAGTTTGACGGCGATGAAGATGCCATTGCAGAATATCCTCCTAACATGTGAAAGTAATTCAATTCAATTCATTGAAAGAGCAGAAATGTGCAAGCACATATGGAATCTGTGGCTTCACCAAAAGTTTGGTGTGTGTTTGTGTGTGTGAAGGAGGGGGAGCTGCATACCAAAACATAAATAACATGACATAAATAAACACAGCATCTCCACATACCAAGACACAATATAGTACATATAAATATAAAGTAATTACAAATTACAAACATATGGGCGTTGTGTGAAACAAAGTCAACTGCTTGGCATACCTAACAAGGGATGGGTCATTACAATCTGGAACTTGCCGTTAGGCAAGTCCAATGTAATGTTTAGTGGTCGGATCTCTCATAACATGGCATTTAAATCCTAACATCCTAACTGTACTACACATACTGTACGTTAACGTAGGTCTGCACTGCATCTTCTTGCCAATGGGGGTCTTGGTTTATTAACTTGATCAACTGGGTAGTTAATCATGATGTTAATTTGCGATTAGTTCGCCTATGTACAGTGTACGCTTCTAATACAGTGTAACTGGGATAGGCATTAAATAAACTATAAACTTCAGGCTATTATTGTTGTGCTTATGTTTGTGTTTATGCTATGTTTATGTATGTAAATAATTAGTAGACACAAACCAATATACATGTCTAAAGTTAAAGCAGCTAGCTAGTGACACCTCCGGATAGGAAATCAGAAAATGTTTACGCTGTGTTTATGTATGTACATAATTAGTATACATAATATTTCTTAAGCTCAAGCAGCTAGCTAGCGATCACCAATAACCACAAACTACACACTTACCCGTAGGGTGGACAATAGAACGCGTTTTTCCTTGCCAAGCTAACCAACTGTCAAGTGATTCTAGAGCGCAGGTAGAAAACACATTGAATCGAACTTCTCGGACGTCATCTTTAGCCTGAATGTGGCTAAAAGCGAATCCTATGAAAATGGCACCGGAAGTCCTTTTTAGAGCTCAATAACTAGCGACTACTTGCAATAAATTAAAAACAAATATGACAGTTAGCATGTAGACAATTCTATCAAATGTTGGTTGCGATCAACATTGAGAAAGTATATGAAAATATTGCTTATAGTTTTTGAAGCTTTGGCTACCTTTCATACAGGGTCAGCACACCCGGGAGACATATCTTAAACTAAAGTAGGGCTGCAACGATTCATCGAATACTTCGATTACAAAAATGCATTGATTATTTTTAATCTGCTTCGATGATTCATTTTATTTCTGTTTTACTACGCGCGGTTATGTTCGACTCCGGAACTTTGTAGTTGCGGAGCATGTTTCCGCACGACCGCTGCACTTCACAACTGAGTCCAGTCAAGCCCCGGGTCTGCCTCTCAGCAGACCAAGCCCCGGGTCTGCCTCTCAGCAGACACGCCGATTTTTCCCGGTGGCCACTTCCTGGTATTGCAACATAAAATACCCATGGGGCCCAGAAAGCATTTTTCCCATAGACCGTAATAGTAAAAGAGAAGCCTGTAAAAGGGTTCTCAGGACACCTACAGCTGTAACCACTATTAATTCCAAATCTTTTTATTCCATATTTTTAAGTCATGGACTTTTAAACCGTCAAAAAAATTCTAAAGGCCAGAAAAGCCCCCGCAAAGTCTTATTCTTATGGTGACGTCACAGCCGTGCGCCTACACTCCCAAGCGCGGTCCCGCTGTGTCTCGGGAACATTACCCTGTTCAGCCACTGTCGCAAGTCTGTTGTTTTTGTTATGTTATGTTCGTTATTTGTTCAGTAAAATCACATAATTACTTTGAAAAGTCTGAACTTATTTCATTATAAAGCCTTGCATAGGAACACCTAATTATGTTAAATACACCACGCAACGGAATTTGTATTTATTTATTCAGTAGCATGTGGCTCAGTATAGGTTCTGACATCTCAGTACAGGAGAAAACTGTTTTAGGGTCGACTATAAAAACATACCAGGCTAGGAATTACACTTAATGTCCAGGAGCTCCTTCCATGACTCAGGTAATATACAAACTATATCACGTAGCTGTAAAAGAAACAGAGAAGCTGCACAACGCTTAATAAGAAAGACTTGCCTGTTTGAATGTGCCGATACAGCCTATAAAACGATAAGAACTTTAAACTTAATCTGACAAGAAGTCGTAGGCTATATCACACACGGGATCATTGATAGACAAAACAGATTTGACTACCGGCATCTGGTTGATAAATATGACAGCTTGTATTGTGGAGAATCCCTTATTTTTTATTGCAGATTAACTTTAATAAAAATGACTCGTTTTATCCGTACTTAACTAAAAAATAAACAAACAAGACGAATTAACCTCGTATAGTCTAAAACCATGACTATGAAAACATAATCGGTTGATGTGTCCTATAAATCCATCATTTGATTGTGTAGATTCGTCATTATCGGTCAAACTCTTCCACAAGCACTCATGAGCGCGCAGCGCGTGTCCAGAACGCGACGTGCTCGTTCTCATTGCCCCAGAGCGTCATCAGCCTCCCATCATTCCATTCCCCATACTGCGGAAGTAAACCAGGAAGTCAAAAAACTTTTTCCGCGTATGCGCCAGGTGAGCAACTTCATTGAAATCAACGGCCGCCATTTTCCAATACCCTATCTAGTTATATAAATCTATGCAGCAGACACGCCGATTTTTCCCGGTGGCCACTTCCTGGTATTGCAACATAAAATACCCATGGGGCCCAGAAAGCATTTTTCCCATAGACCGTAATAGTAAAAGAGAAGCCTGTAAAAGGGTTCTCAGGACACCTACAGCTGTAACCACTATTAATTCCAAATCTTTTTATTCCATATTTTTAAGTCATGGACTTTTAAACCGTCAAAAAAATTCTAAAGGCCAGAAAAGCCCCCGCAAAGTCTTATTCTTATGGTGACGTCACAGCCGTGCGCCTACACTCCCAAGCGCGGTCCCGCTGTGTCTCGGGAATATTACCCATAGATTTATATAACTAGATAGGGTATTGGAAAATGGCGGCCGTTGATTTCAATGAAGTTGCTCACCTGGCGCATACGCGGAAAAAGTTTTTTGACTTCCTGGTTTACTTCCGCAGTATGGGGAATGGAATGATGGGAGGCTGATGACGCTCTGGGGCAATGAGAACGAGCACGTGGCGTTCTGGACACGCGCTGCGCGCTCATGAGTGCTTGTGGAAGAGTTTGACCGATAATGACGAATCTACACAATCAAATGATGGATTTATAGGACACATCAACCGATTATGTTTTCATAGTCATGGTTTTAGACTATACGAGGTTAATTCGTCTTGTTTGTTTATTTTTTAGTTAAGTACGGATAAAACGAGTCATTTTTATTAAAGTTAATCTGCAATAAAAAATAAGGGATTCTCCACAATACAAGCTGTCATATTTATCAACCAGATGCCGGTAGTCAAATCTGTTTTGTCTATCAATGATCCCGTGTGTGATATAGCCTACGACTTCTTGTCAGATTAAGTTTAAAGTTCTTATCGTTTTATAGGCTGTATCGGCACATTCAAACAGGCAAGTCTTTCTTATTAAGCGTTGTGCAGCTTCTCTGTTTCTTTTACAGCTACGTGATATAGTTTGTATATTACCTGAGTCATGGAAGGAGCTCCTGGACATTAAGTGTAATTCCTAGCCTGGTATGTTTTTATAGTCGACCCTAAAACAGTTTTCTCCTGTACTGAGATGTCAGAACCTATACTGAGCCACATGCTACTGAATAAATAAATACAAATTCCGTTGCGTGGTGTATTTAACATAATTAGGTGTTCCTATGCAAGGCTTTATAATGAAATAAGTTCAGACTTTTCAAAGTAATTATGTGATTTTACTGAACAAATAACGAACATAACATAACAAAAACAACAGACTTGCGACAGTGGCTGAACAGGGTAATGTTCCCGAGACACAGCGGGACCGCGCTTGGGAGTGTAGGCGCACGGCTGTGACGTCACCATAAGAATAAGACTTTGCGGGGGCTTTTCTGGCCTTTAGAATTTTTTTGACGGTTTAAAAGTCCATGACTTAAAAATATGGAATAAAAAGATTTGGAATTAATAGTGGTTACAGCTGTAGGTGTCCTGAGAACCCTTTTACAGGCTTCTCTTTTACTATTACGGTCTATGGGAAAAATGCTTTCTGGGCCCCATGGGTATTTTATGTTGCAATACCAGGAAGTGGCCACCGGGAAAAATCGGCGTGTCTGCTGAGAGGCAGACCCGGGGCTTGATATTACCCTGTTCAGCCACTGTCGCAAGTCTGTTGTTTTTGTTATGTTATGTTCGTTATTTGTTCAGTAAAATCACATAATTACTTTGAAAAGTCTGAACTTATTTCATTATAAAGCCTTGCATAGGAACACCTAATTATGTTAAATACACCACGCAACGGAATTTGTATTTATTTATTCAGTAGCATGTGGCTCAGTATAGGTTCTGACATCTCAGTACAGGAGAAAACTGTTTTAGGGTCGACTATAAAAACATACCAGGCTAGGAATTACACTTAATGTCCAGGAGCTCCTTCCATGACTCAGGTAATATACAAACTATATCACGTAGCTGTAAAAGAAACAGAGAAGCTGCACAACGCTTAATAAGAAAGACTTGCCTGTTTGAATGTGCCGATACAGCCTATAAAACGATAAGAACTTAAACTTAATCTGACAAGAAGTCGTAGGCTATATCACACACGGGATCATTGATAGACAAAACAGATTTGACTACCGGCATCTGGTTGATAAATATGACAGCTTGTATTGTGGAGAATCCCTTATTTTTTATTGCAGATTAACTTTAATAAAAATGACTCGTTTTATCCGTACTTAACTAAAAAATAAACAAACAAGACGAATTAACCTTGTATAGTCTAAAACCATGACTATGAAAACATAATCGGTTGATGTGTCCTATAAATCCATCATTTGATTGTGTAGATTCGTCATTATCGGTCAAACTCTTCCACAAGCACTCATGAGCGCGCAGCGCGTGTCCAGAACGCGACGTGCTCGTTCTCATTGCCCCAGAGCGTCATCAGCCTCCCATCATTCCATTCCCCATACTGCGGAAGTAAACCAGGAAGTCAAAAAACTTTTTCCGCGTATGCGCCAGGTGAGCAACTTCATTGAAATCAACGGCCGCCATTTTCCAATACCCTATCTAGTTATATAAATCTATGAGTCCAGTCCATGGATGTATTAAATAATGGATAATGTATAGAACAATGGCGGCCGTTGATTTTCAGTGAAGTTGCTCACCTGGCGCATACAAGCCAAGCCCCGGGTCTGCGGCCCCAGTGGCGAACTTAGCCACTTGGGGGCTCCAGGCGAACAGTCCTTTGGGGGCCCCCACATCTACGAGTCTAATGTACCTTATATCGCATGAGACACTCAATACAAGGGGGGTTGGTTTCCAGTAGGTCATAGGGGGTCTGACAGGGCAATGTGGTCTATGTTGTGTCACCTGAAAAGTGAGAATAGCATACAAAACAATAAGATTAATTATGATGACACATATTCCACTGACTGTTAACCTAATATTTCATAATTTACCTCTTCAGTCTCACTGTTTCTTTGCCTCTCTCGTCTTACATATCTTCTTCTCACTTGTTTCTGAATACTTTTGTGTTATCTCTCCTTTCCCTGAGCTTGTTTTTTCTCCTCTCTCCTCCCTCAGTTTGTTTTTATCATGTTTCTCCTCTTCTCTCCCTCTCTTGTTTGTCTTCATGTTTCTCCTCTCTCCTCCCTCAGTTTGTCTTTATCCTTTTTCTCCTCTTCTCTCCCTCTCTTGTTTGTCTTCATGTTTCTCCTCTCTTCTCTCTCTCTCTGTTTTGTTATCTCTCCTTTCCCTGAGCTTGTTGTTTCTCCTCTCTCCTCCCTCAGTTTGTCTTTATCATGTTTCTCCTGTCTCCTCCCTCAGTTTGACTTCATGTTTCTCCTCTCTCCTCCCTCAGTTTGTCTTTATCCTTTTTCTCCTCTTCTCTCCCTCTCTTGTTTGTCTTCATGTTTCTCCTCTCTTCTCTCTCTCTCTGTTTTGTTATCTCTCCTTTCCCTGAGCTTGTTGTTTCTCCTCTCTCCTCCCTCAGTTTGTCTTTATCATGTTTCTCCTGTCTCCTCCCTCAGTTTGACTTCATGTTTCTCCTCTCTCCTCCCTCAGTTTGTCTTTATCCTTTTTCTCCTATTCTCTCCCTCTCTTGTTTGTCTTCATGTTTCTCCTCTCTTCTCTCTCTCTCTCTCTGTTTTGACTTCATCCTAAAACCTGACTTTGCGAGCCTTGGCATCAGCAAATCTAGCTATGACATCTTTCATATCTAAAGATCTTCTAATTTCCTGCTCAATCGAAAGAACAGCTAGGGACGACAGCCTTTCCTGTGTCATGGTGGTTCGCAGGTATGTTTTTATGAGCTTTAGTTTGGAAAAGCTTCTCTCACCTGAAGCCACAGTTACTGGGAGAGTTAGAAGGAGCCTGAGTGCAATACTTAAATTTGGATACAGGTCAACTATGTTCTCCTTATAGATGTAATTCAGCATCTCTGATGGTGTTGAGATGTCTGTGGGGAAGGACTGAACTGCCCCCTCTACCTCCATCCTCAGTCAATACTAGCAATAGCATTAGCATCGATGCTGGCTGAGCCGGTGCCACTTGGATTGACAGCAGGAGGAGCTGGAACGTTACCGGTTGATGTTGACGGCTGTTCTTCCGCGGAAGGTCCCGCAGCTGCTGCCACCGCGCCGGGTGGTGTAAAAAAGCTTGAAAGCTTTGGCAGCTTTGAAACAAACTCTTGCCTTTGGTCCTTCTTCTTTTTTTTTTGATAACCACTGTCATATGTTCGCTTCATTTTGATTTATCTCGTCTACTCTCTCTATCGTCTGTCTCCCGCTATTTACTTTTTTGATTTTACGCCGTACGTGCAGAATCATGAGCGTGCTGCGTAATGGAATAGTCCATGTAGTGCAGACTGAAGGGGGGTGCACGGTTGGCAGAAAGGCCATCAAAACGCGAGTAATTAGACAACCCGATGATACTATTGTGAAGAGATTTTTATAAAAACAACAAGTAATGGGACAAAATATAAAGAGGGCATTTTTGGGGGCCCCTAAGAGGCTTATGGGGCCCCGGGGCTCCAGGCAATTGCCTGGTTTGCCTCAATGGACGGCCCGCCCCTGTGCGGCCCTGTCCCAATACCCGCACTTGCGCCCTTGCGCCCTTCAATTGCGCGTTCTCGCTGAAGGGTGCAAGTGCGCAGGGTGTCCCAATTCTCCAGTAAGGTCTTAAGCCCCGCCCCCTCTGCGCACTTGATCCGCACTTCCACGAAGCGTGCATCGATGCGCACTTTGGCGAGGTGTATTCCCCACAATTCATTGCTGCGTGTGACGTTTTCACAAAAAAGGCGGAATATGGAGATGTCTGGTGGTCGGCCCCATAGACAATAGATGGTACATATACATGTCTATGGTCGGCCCGCTCATGCGGTAAAGTGTTTACCAAGTAAGGTGGTCAACAAGTTTAATTCGATTTTTGTTGCCCCTGAAAAAGTCAGTTTGTAATGTTTGCTCAGTTGAGTGTTTCATACTTTTCCATTCGATGAGTTTGCAGCATAGTTTGCTCAGTTGTTGAGATTGTTTTTATTACTTGCTCCAGAATATTCGAGTCAATTTGATTAATTTATATTTATTCAAAGTTGTAAAAAAAAGAAATACAATAAACACCTTTTCGTAAAAACAATCAAAGGTCTTTTTTTTTTTCTTTTGTCACGACAGCGAGAGTCTGACGCATACGTCTTCTTCGATTTCGGAGCTTCTTTCTTCTCAAAATAATTGTTTGGTGCAGCTTTAATATGATTTTCAGCAGCAAAACTGCAAAAACAGCAACCGGTGTCGCCATTTTAGATGTCGTGGTAATGACGCACTGGCTAAATCGATGACGTAGCCTTCACTGTCCCAATTCTCTAATTTTCGCACGCTTGCGGCCTACGCACTTCGAACCCTTCGCGCACTTCTACCACTTCCGCACTTCACAGAAGGGCGCAAGGGCGTAGTGCGGGTATTGGGACAGGGCATGCCTCTCAGCAGACACGCCGATTTTTCCCGGTGGCCACTTCCTGGTATTGCAACATAAAATACCCATGGGGCCCAGAAAGCATTTTTCCCATAGACCGTAATAGTAAAAGAGAAGCCTGTAAAAAGGTTCTCAGGACACCTACAGCTGTAACCACTATTAATTGCAAATCTTTTTATTCCATATTTTTAAGTCATGGACTTTTAAACCGTCAAAAAAATTCTAATGGCCAGAAAAGCCCCCGCAAAGTCTTATTCTTATGGTGACGTCACAGCCGTGCGCCTACACTCCCAAGCGCGGTCCCGCTGTGTCTCGGGAACATTACACTGTTCAGCCACTGTCGCAAGTCTGTTGTTTTTGTTATGTTATGTTCGTTATTTGTTCAGTAAAATCACATAATTACTTTGAAAAGTCTGAACTTATTTCATTATAAAGCCTTGCATAGGAACACCTAATTATGTTAAATACACCACGCAACGGAATTTGTATTTATTTATTCAGTAGCATGTGGCTCAGTATAGGTTCTGACATCTCAGTACAGGAGAAAACTGTTTTAGGGTCGACTATAAAAACATATCAGGCTAGGAATTACACTTAATGTCCAGGAGCTCCTTCCATGACTCAGGTAATATACAAACTATATCACGTAGCTGTAAAAGAAACAGAGAAGCTGCACAACGCTTAATAAGAAAGACTTGCCTGTTTGAATGTGCCGATATAGCTTATAAAACGATAAGAACTTTAAACTTAATCTGACAAGAATTCGTAGGCTATATCACATACGGGATCATTGATAGACAAAACAGATTTGACTACCGGCATTTGGTTGATAAATATGACAGCTTGTATTGTGGAGAATCCCTTAATTTTTATTTTAGATTAACCTTAATAAAAATGACTCGTTTTATCCTTACTTAAACTTAAAAAACAAACAAACAAAACGAATTAACCTCGTATATTCTATAACCATGACTATGAAAACATAATCGGTTTATGTGTCCTATAAATCCATCATTTGATTATGTAGATTCGTCATTATCGGTCAAACTCTTCCACAAGCACTTATGAGCGCGCAGCGCTCGTCCAGAACGCGACTTGCTCGTTCTCATTGCCCCAGAGCGTCATCAGCCTCCCATCATTCCATTCCCCATACCGCGGAAGTAAACCAGGAAGTCAAAAAACTTTTTCGGCACATGCGCTAGGTGAGCAACTTCATTGAAATCAACGGCCGCCATTTTTCTGTCCGGTATCCATTCTTTTAATACATCCATGGGCGCATACGCCGAAAAAGTTTTCTGACTTCCTGGTTTACTTCCGCGGTATGGGGAATGGAATTATGGGAAGCCCGATGATGCTATGCGGCAATGAGAACGAAACAAGTCCCGGGCAAGCCCCGGGTCTGCCTCTCAGCAGACGTGCCGATTTTTCCCGGTGGCCACTCGTGGTATTGCAACATAAAATCCCCATGGGGCCCAGAAAGCATTTTTCCCATAGATTAGATTAGATTAGATTCAACTTTATTGTCATTACACAGGTACAAGTCCAGAGCAACGAAATACAGTTAGCATCCAACCAGAAGTGCAAAACAGTTATTAACAACAGAATATAATAATATGGATATACTCAGAATATACATATTATGAACAGTATAGACAGAATATACAGGGTATGTACAGATTCAATCCGGGTATGTACAGATACAAATTAGACAAGCAGAAATTACCGGGTAGCATGTATATACAGGTAGTGCAAATGATGCGATTGAGCAAAAAGAACAGATGTGCAAAGTGAACAAATATGAACAAAATGTGCAGGTGGTGCAGTAACAGATGTGCAAAATGAAGAGATAGTGCAAATAACAATTCACATATGCAAGTGGTGCAAATGTACAAACAGAATGTGCAAATATAGGAAGGGGGGGGTTCTATGGGGGGGCGGGGGTTATATAGGGGGGCGGGGGTGTAGTGGAGTTCAGGAGTGACACAGTTCTGGGGAAGAAGCTGTTCCTCAGTCTGCTGGTTCTAGACCGGAGACTCCTGAGGCGCCTGCCGGAGGGCAGGGGGGCAAACAGTTTATGGGCGGGGTGTGAGGAATCTCTTCGGATGCTGTGAGCTCTACGTAGACAGCGCTTCCTCTGGATGTCCTCAATGGTCGGAAGAATAGTCCCAGTGATGCGTTGGGCAGTTTTCACCACCCGCTGCAGTGCCTTGCGCTCAGCGACTGTGCAGTTCCCGTACCACACTGTAACACAGTTTGTTAGGATGCACTCGATCGCGCAGCGGTAGAAGTTCACCATGACAGCTGAGGACAGGTGGTGTTTCCTCAGTGTTCTCAAGAAAAAGAGACGCTGGTGAGCCTTCTTGATCAGGCCGGAGGTGTTAGTAATCCAGGACAGGTCATCCGAGATGTGGATCCCCAGGAACTTATAGCTGGAGACGCGCTCAACGGCCATCCCGTTGATTTGAATGGGGTCGTGCGTGTCTCCCCTCTTCCTCCTGAAGTCCACGATAAGCTCCTTGGTCTTTGTGGCGTTGAGGAGCAGGTTATTGTCACCACACCACATGGCCAGGTGCTGCACTTCCTCTCTGTAGGCTGTCTCATCGTTGTTGGTGATGAGGCCGATCACCGTGGTGTCGTCAGCAAACTTGATGATGGAGTTAGATCCATACATTGGCTTGCAGTCGTGGGTGAAGAGAGAGTAGAGGAACGGGCTGAGCACGCATCCCTGTGGTACACCTGTGTTTAGTGTGATGGTGGTGGAGCAGGAGTGGGCTGACCTAACATGCTGTGGTCGGTTGGTCAGAAAGTCCATAATCCAGTGGCAGAGGGAGGTGTTGATGTCCAGCTCTCCAAGTTTGGTGATCAGCTTGGAGGGGATGACGGTGTTGAAAGCAGAGCTGAAGTCTACAAACAACATACGGGCATAAGTGTTATTATTGTCCAGGTGTGTCAGCACAGAGTGCAGCGCTGAGGAAACTGCATCATCTGTGCTCCTATTGCTGCGGTAGGCAAATTGGTGAAGGTCAAGTGTGGGTGGAAGGTTGGTCTTCAGGTGTGCCAGGACCAGTCGCTCGAAGCACTTCATGACGATGGGTGTCAGTGCTACAGGGCGATAGTCGTTCAGGCACGACGGGCTGGAGTTCTTTGGCACCGGAACGATGGAGGTGGATTTGAAGCATGCCGGCACAGCTGCTTGAGCAAGGGACATAGACCGTAATAGTAAAAGAGAAGCCTGTAAAAAGGTTCTCAGGACACCTACAGCTGTAACCACTATTGATTGCAAATCTTTTTATTCCATATTTTTAAGTCATGGACTTTTAAACCGTCAAAAAAATTTCTAAAGGCCAGAAAAGCCCCGCAAAGTCTTATTCTTATGGTGAAGTCACAGCTGTGCGCCTACACTCCCAAGCGCGGTCCGCTGTGTCTCGGGAACGTCACACTGTTCAGCCACTCTGTTGCAAGTCTGTTGTTATGTTATGTTATGTTCGTTATATTGTAAATAGTGAATGTTCAGTGAAATCACATTATTACTTTGAAAAGTTTGAACTTATTTCATTATAAAGCCTTGCATAGGAACACCTAATTATGTTAAATACACCACACAACGGAATTTGTATTTATTTATTCAGTAGCATGTGGCTCAGTATAGGTTCTGACATCTCACTACAGGAGAAAACAGTGTTTTAGGGTCGACTATAAAAAGATATCAGGCTAGGAATTACACTTAATGTCTAGGAGCTCCTTCCATGACTCGGGTAATATCCAAACTATATCACGTAGCTGTAAAAGAAACAGAAACAGAAGCTGCATAACACTTAATAACGAAAGACTTGCCTGTCTGAATGTGCAGATATAGACTATAAAACGATAAGAACTTTAAACTTAATCTGACAAGAAGTCGTAGGCTATATCACACACGGGATCATTGATAGGCAAAACAGATTTGACTACCGGCATTTGGTTGATAAATATGACAGCTTGTATTGTGGAGAATCCCTTATTTTTTATTTTAGATTAACCTTAATAAAAATGACTCGTTTTATCCTTACTTAACTTAACTAAAAAATAAACAAACAAGATGAATTAACCTCGTATAGTCTATAACCATGACTATGTAAACATAATCGGTTGATGTGTCCTATAAATCCATCATTGTATTGTGTAGATTCGTCATTATCGGTCAAACTCTTCCACAAGCACTCATGGGCGCGCAGCACTTGTCCAGTCCAGAACGCGACTTGCTTGTTCTCATTGCCCCAGAGCGTCATCAGCCTCCCATCATTCCATTCCCCATACCGCGGAAGTAAACCAGGAAGTCAAAAAACTTTTTCCGCGTATGCGCCAGGTGAGCAACTTCATTGAAATCAACGGCCGCCATTTTTCTATCCGGTATCCAGTTTATATTATAGGTCCATGCCGGAGACTCCTGAGGCACCTGCCGCAGGGCAGGAGGGCAAACAGTTTGTGGGCAGGGTGTGAGGAATCTTTTCGGATGCTGTGAGCTCTACGCAGACAGCGCTTCCTCTGGATGTCCTCAATGGACGGAAGAATAGTCCCAGTGATGCGTTGGGCGGTTTTCACCAACCGCTGCAGTGCCTTGCACTCTGCGACTGTGGCCAGGTGCTGTACTTCCTCTCTGTAAGCTGTCTCATCGTTGTTGGTGATGAGGCCAATCACCGTGGTGTCATCAGCAAACTTAATGATGGGGGGGGTAGTCGCACCGCAGTCCGATGCGAGCCAGCCAGCGATTCCCAAAGACATCCGTTTTTCACTCGTTTTTCGAACTTGTGGGTTACATTTTTGACGCTCAAGTGACCGACATTTAACCGAGAGCATCCGGTAATTTTTCGAAATAAAATATTGTTATTAATTATCGTGTTTCTTCGGCGGCCCGATAATAATCCCGATAATTATTTAGGGGGGCTGAAGAACATTTAGGGGGGGCTTCAGCCCCCCTAAAACAGGGCTAACGACGCCCATGGTGAAGAGAGAGTAGAGGAACGGGCTGAGCACACATCCCTGTGGTACACCTGTGTTGAGTGTGATGGTGGAGGAGCAGGAGTGGGCTGACCTAACATGCTGTAGTTGGTTGGTCAGAAAGTCCATAATCCAGTGGCAGAGGGAGGTGTTGATGCCCAGCTCTCCAAGTTTGGTGATCAGTTTGGAGGGGATGACAGTGTTGAAAGCAGAGCTGAAGTCTACAAACAACATACATGCATAAGTGTTATTATTGTCTAGGTGTGTGAGCACAGAGTGCAGCGCTGAGGAAACTGCGTCGTCTGTGCTCCTATTGCTGCGGTAGGCAAACTGGTGAGGATCAAGTGTGGGTGGAAGGTTGGTCTTCAGGCGTGCCAGAACCAGTCGCTCAAAGCACTTCATGACAATGGGTGTGAGTGCTACAGGGCGATAGTCGTTCAGGCACGACGGGAGCCAACCCTGGAGTTCTTTGGCACCGGTACGATGGAGGTGGATTTGAAGCTTGCCAGCACAGCTGCTTGAGCAAGGGACAGGTTGAAAATGTCCGTAAAAACTCCTGCAAGCTGCTTAGCGCATGCTCTGAGCATGCGGCCAGGGATGCTGTTTGGGCCAGCAGCCTTGCGCGCGTTGATCCGGCTCAGTGCAGTGAGGACGTCTGTTGGGTTGAGTGTTAGGGGTTGGTGGTCTGTAGATGGAGTGATTGGGGTGGCAGTCTCTCTGTTGTTCCTGTCAAAACGAGCGTAGAAGTTGTTCAGCTTGTTCAGGAAGGAGACGTCTGTGGATGGCGGGGTGATGGTGTTCGACTTGAAGTCACTGATGATCCGGATGCCCTGCCACATGCGCCGGGGGTCGGAGTTGTCAAAGTGCTCCTCGATCCTCAGCTTGTAGCAGTGCTTGGCCTTTTTGATGCCCCTCTTCAAGTCAGCCCTGGATGCACTGTAGGGCTGTTCGTCACCTGATCTGAAAGCGGCCTTGCAAGCCTTCAGCCGGAGCCGAACCTCCCTGTTCATCCATGGCTCAATTAGTTAGAGCAATCACAATAGGAGTACCTTTGCATGCAACGTCAGTTTTTGAATGTTTAAGGACAACAGTGAACATATCACTGGATATCAAAAGTCAGATATGGTGAGGACAAGGACCGAAAGTAGCACACCCAGTGGTGAATTCCCAGCACCTTAAAAACCCATACAAAGCTGTGAGAAACACTGACTCAAGAAGTGTATCAACGTATGGCCCAAAGCAACCCCGTCTTACTGTTTTACACCCGTCTGGTGTCTGCTCTCACTAGACACCAATAAGTGCAAGATGGGTAATATTATGGGTAGCCGTTTATCTTTAGTCTTGCTGCTTCTTTAGCCCCTTCATCAACAGGCGTCTACAGGGGCTCCCAAGCAGGCTGCACGCTGATGGTTCCAAACACCAAACGTTAAATTGAATGCCCGACACCAGTGTTTTGATGGTGGACGGATGCAACTTCCATGATTCAAAATAATGAACAATGAAGCACACACAACACAGATTTACAGGCATAGGACTGACGCCAAACGCAGAACAGAAGCTCGAGAATTGAAGCCATGCTCTTGTCATAGGATTTTAATGTAGAGGGGGCAATCCCCTTTCGCATGTATTCTCCAGCAGACGCTACATACTTCTTCAGTTCAAACGGGCCTGGTCTAGCACAGTCAACGGGAATGATGGGCAAGCCAGCCCGTCCGGTAGTGAGTGGGGTCGTAGGTCTCGGAATTCCTGGAATTTGAAATGAGAAAATGCGTCAGCACTCTCATTAGCTAGACTAGGAATGAATGCAGCTCTCAATATGAGATTTTTTAGCACGCTTGTTCACGTAAGCCATCTGACTAACCGAATGACTGAAGACCTCCCTTTATTGATGATGTTAGCGGTAGCTTTGGTGTCGCAAAACACTGTTATCTTTTTCCTGCTCCATTAATGCCCCAATAATGAACACGCTACCACAATGGGATACAGATCATGCAGTGCTGTTGAAACGATCATTGAATCCAGGAAAGCTATCTCTGCAATCCACTCTCCGGCCCACTCTCCGGCGAACCATTCGTTCCCATAATACCCCCCAAACCCAACAGAGGGAGCTGTCGGTATAGAATTCGAGGGCAGTGGACGACTACGGAATCGTGGTAGAAAAAAGTGATGCCATTCCAACTAGCACACAACGATCCCCAGAAACGCAAATCAGTACACTATCCGTGAGTTTAGGCACGCTCTTCGCTACGTCCAACAGACAGGAAAAAAAGCGCGCCCCTGGGGTATGATGCGCATAGCAAAGTTCAGATGTTCGAGCAGTGAAAGCAGGTTGCGTGCATGTAAACGTTTCTCCGAGGACAACGGAATGCCCAGACACCCGAAAGTGTTTGTCAAAACTGAAATGCAACGGGCGGGCAAGATGGGAAAACCACCACCAACACAAATGGTAGTCTGCACATTAATGTCATCACCAACAACGATGAGACAGCCTACAGAGAGGAAGTGCAGCACCTGGCCATGTGGTGTGGTGACAATAACCTGCTCCTCAACGCCACAAAGACCAAGGAGCTTGTCGTGGACTTCAGGAAGAAGAGGGGAGACACGCACGACCCCATTCAAATCAACGGGATGGCCATTGAGCGTGTCTCCAGCTATAAGTTCCTGGGGATCCACATCTCGGATGACCTGTCCTGGATTACTAACACCTCCGGCCTGATCAAGAAGGCTCACCAGCGTCTCTTTTTCTTGAGAACACTGAGGAAACACCACCTGTCCACAGCTGTCATGGTGAACTTCTACCGCTGTGCGATCGAGTGCATCCTGACGAACTGTGTTACAGTGTGGTACGGGAACTGCACAGTCGCTGAGCGCAAGGCACTGCAGCGGGTGGTGAAAACCGCCCAACGCATCACTGGGACTATTCTTCCGCCCATTGAGGACATCCAGAGGAAGCGCTGTCTACGTAGAGCTCACAGCATCCGAAGAGATTCCTCACACCCCGCCCATAAACTGTTTGCCCTCCTGCCCTCCGGCAGGCGCCTCAGAAGTCTCCGGTCTAGAACCAGCAGATTGAGGAACAGCTTCTTCCCCAGAACTGTCACTCCTGAACTCCATAGAACCCCCACCTCCCTATATTTGCACATTTCTGTTTGTACATTTGCACCACTTGCATATGTGAGTTGTTATTTGCACTATCTGTCCATTTTGCACACCTGCACATCTGTTACTGCACCACCTGCACATTTTGTTCACATTTTGTTCACTTTGCACGTCTGTTCATTTTGCTCAATTGCATCATTTGCACTAATTGTATATACATGCTACCCGGTAATTTCTGCTTGTCTAATTTGTGTCTGTACATACCCTGATTGAATCTGTACATACCCTGTATATTCTGACTATACTGTTCATAATATGTATATTCTGAGTACACCCATATTTATTATATTCTGTTGTTAATAACTGTTTTGCACTCTGGTTGGATGCTAACTGTATTTCGTTGCCCTGGACTTGTACCTGTGTAATGACAATAAAGTTGAATCTAATCTAATGAGGATCCAGCACAGTGCCTCCGACAGTGTGTCAAAAATGTGTGGTCTGCTGCGGCAGCCGAAAGCCAACCTCACTGAGAAGTACAGCTTTCCGCCCCACCGGACGCCGAATAAATGCCACTTGGAAGGGGTGAAGAGGCATGATTTAAAAAGCATCAGAGACATCCCCTTTGCCTAACCAGGCACCCTTGCCCGCATTTGAATCAGATGAATCGCATCGTCCACGCTTGAAGAAAATAGCTTGGAAGGAGATGAAACTATTGATGCTCGGCACGACGCTGTAATGGGGAGCTGACATATCTATAAGCGTTTCTTGCATGAGTATTTGTGCGTTGTTACACTGATGGGGCTGACCCTGTACGTGGATAAGGGGGAAACGAAGGGCTGATCAGGTAACCCTTAGTCACCTCCTTTTGCAGGAGCTCATCTACGACCGCTGGCTCTTTGAGCGAGCTCTGCAAATTGCCACACTCATGATCACACAGACCAGCATAAAACCCATGCATCAGACCATCGAGCAGATAAGACACAAAACAGCGGTCAGGATGGCACCCCAGGGCAGCAGAAAGTCCTTGACACATCAACTGGGGTTGACAGGTGTTTAATCAATTCCCCGTCGGGCCCAACCGGCTCCGAAGGGGAATTGACAGAACGGGTGAGTGTCCCCACAATTGCTACAAGCATGCAGAAACCTACAATTAGCAAAACAACACACACTTTCATTGAATTTGATGCATGGAGGCACTGGAAACCAAACCCTCCTTCTTAAACGGCTGAGCGAACACCATTCTTGGACAAAGGTTCACGGTATGGTCTAGTGAACCGCAGACGGAACAGGAAATAGGCATGTGCCCTGTGAAAACCCTGCTGACCAGGTCAAGATCGAGCACCGACCAATTCAAATGAACGTTGAATTTGAACGCCGCCTTGGCAGAAAAGCATTTGTGATATTAGTAAAATTATGTTTCGCCATATCGCGTAGCCAAAACTGAAATCAGAGCCAGATAGGTCTCTAAATCTGCACGGCGATCTCGGAAGGCTTCGCAGAGCGTATCGCGGTACATACCGAATACTCATACAGTTGTCATACTGACGAACTTGGCCAGAGTCAGGTTCTTGGACATCCTGGGGTCACTGCCTGTTAATAACACAGACAATTCCCCGCAATTGACCACCCGGCGATCGACCAGGTCCGTGGTACACAGCAATATTTTTATCAGGTTCACGTCCATACCTGCGAGGATTTGACTCCTCAGATGGGCGGATCAAATAAGCGATTTGGTGATTCAAGGTGATCCAATATGGCTGCTGCTGTGACAAGCTGGGTTGCTCAGTTCTGACAATCTACTAAATATCTCTCAAAATAAGTGTTTAATAAGAGTTTTGAACATAATTTTCTCCTATCTGGGGATCATTTTCTGGCACAAGACATTTTAGGAACCATATGTAAGGCTTGTTGGCAGTCTGCTTACTCAGCAATACAATACAACACAGCAACTAAACCTGACTAAAGGATACAAAATGGCGAAGAAAATGGCAGAGGACATGGAAGAAGTGAAGAAGTCACTTAACTTCATGTCTGTAGAGTTAAGTACTGTGGTTAAGCAAAAGGACCTGTTGACGTTAATTGATGAAGTGCGGCAAATGAAGGAGACAATCAAGGAAAAGGACAAGAAGATTGAGGAATTACAAAAGAGGGTGGATGATTTAGAACAATATACAAGAATGGATGACTTGGTGATAACTGGATTGGTGACTCGACACCGCACCTATGCCAGGACTACAGCTGGTGTCAAGGAGGGAGAAGGTGAACAACACACACTTGAACAACAAGTCATGAACTTCTTTCAGAGCAAATGCATCCCTCTAGAAAGTAGCAACATTTCGGCATTCCACACCATCCCTCAGAAACAGGCCCAAAATCCTTTTGAGATTTGTAAACCGTAAACACAAAGTTGAAGTGCTAAAGTTAACCAAAAAACTCAAGGGCACAGATGTGTTTGTAAATGAACACCTTACAAGAAAAAATGCAGAGATTGCATGGCAGGCAAGAGTTTTGAAGAAGCAGAGGAGGATCCAGGATACGTGGACAAGAAATCGTAAAGTAATGATCAAACTAAATGGAACACCAGATCAAGTTATGGTAATACGAGAAATTGAAGACCTGGACAAATTTAGATAAGACTATAAGATGGAAGAGTTCAAGCCTTTTGAATGCCAGGAGTACAAGTACAAGGGATTTTAACATTGATTTGTTGAGTCAAGCGGCAGCCTGTGACCACAAAGACTGTGAGGAGATGGTCAGAGGAGGCCTATGGGACGCTGCAGGAATGTTATGAGGTTACAGACTGGGATGTACTCTGCGAGCCGCATGGAGAGGATATTGATGGACTCACAGGGTGCTTTACGGATTACATCAACTTCTATGTGGACTCCATTGTCACTACCAAGACGGTCCAGTGTTACCCTAACAACAAACCGTGGGTAACAAAGGACGTCAAGGACCTTCTGAATGCCAAGAGGAGGGCCTTTAACGATGGAGATAAGGAGGAGGTTAAGGTAATCCAGGCTGATATGAATGTGAAGATCAGAGAGGCCAAGGATATGTACAAAGGGAAGCTAGAGCGGAAACTCCAGCAGAACAACACGAGGGAGGTTTGGAGCGGTATGAGGACTATAACTGGCTTCAGACCGACTGGCAACAGGGCCAACGAACTGAACCTGTTCTTCAACAGATTTGATGACCTGGTTCCTGCCCATCCCCTCTCTAACCCTTCTCCTGACAACCCTCAAGCCAGCAACGCCCCTGGCTCTACTGCTGACGACTCTGGCTTCCGTGAGTACCCCTTTACCCCTTCCCCCTCTCCGTCAGAACAATGCCCCCTCCCCCCCTCACCACAACGACCCCCACCCCCCCCCCCATGACCCCAGCTGTGATTCTCACTGTGGAACAGGTTACAGGACAACTGCTGAAACTCCACGCAAACAAGGCTGCTGGCCCTGACGAAGTGAGCCCTAGGGTGCTAGGGTGCATGTGCCCCCCAGCTGTGTGGAGTGCTGCAGTACATCTTCAACCTGAGCCTGAGTTTCCAGAGGGTCCCTGTCCTGTGGAAGACAATCTTGCCTCGTCCCTGTTCCGAAGAAGCCGCGCCCCAGCGGCTCCAAGGACTACAGGCCTGTGGCACTGACCTCCCACATTATGAAGACCCTGGAGAGACTGGTGCTGGAAGAGCTGCGGCCCATGGTCGGACCCTTCCTGGACCCCCTTCAGTTTGCCTACCAGCCCAGGCTGGGAGTAGAGGATGCCATCCTCTTCCTGCTCGACCGCTGCTATACCCATCTTGACAAGCCGGCAAGCACTGTGAGGATTGTGTTCCTAGACTCCTCCGGTGCTTTCAACACCATCCGGCCAACTCTGCTGGGTGAGAAGCTGGATAACTCCCTGGTGTCCTGGATTGTAGACTACCTGACTGGCAGACCACAACATGTGCGCTTACAGCACTGTGTGTCGGACAGTGTGGTCAGCAACACTGGGGCCCCCCAGGGAACCATCCTCTCCCCCTTACTCTTCACCATCTACACCATGGATTTCAGCTACCACACAGTGTCCTGCCACCTTCAGAAGTTCTCTGATGACTCTGCTGTGGTGGGCTGTATCAGCGATGGAGAGGAGGCCGAGTACAGGACTGTGGTGGGGAACTTTGTCGCATGGTGTGAGCGGAATCATCTGCAGCGTAATGCGGCTAAGTGCAAGGAGCTGGTCATCGACCTGAGAAGGACCAGGACACCAGTGACCCCTGTTTCCATTCAGGCGGTCAATGTGGACACCGTTGAGGATTACAAGTACCTTGGTGTTCACTTGGACAATAAACTGGACTGAGCAAAGAACACTCAAGCCGTCTACAAGAAGGGCCAAAGCCGCCTCTACTTTCTAAAGAAGGCTGAGGTCCTTTGACGTCTGCGGGACAATGCTGAGGATGTTTTATGAGTCTGTGGTGGGCAGTGCTATACTCTATGCTGTTGCCTGCTGGGGCAGCAGGTTGAGGGTAGCAGATGCCAACAGGCTCAACAAACTGATACGGAAGGCCGGTGACATTGTGGGGGTGGAGCTGGACTCTCTGGCGGTGGTGTCGGAGAGGAGGATGCTGACCAAACTACACGCCATCCTGGACAGTACCTCCCACCCACTCCACAATGTGATGGCCGGACAAAGGAGTACTTTCAGCGGGAGACTCATCCTCCTGAAATGCACAACGGAGCGCCACAGGAAGTCATTCCTACCTGTGGCCATCAAACTTTACAATTCCTCACATCATTAGTATGTGAGCCAACTGTATACTCTGTGACATAACACCTGGTGATATAACAATGGACACTAGACAATAGTCTGACATAACATCCTGTAATATAACAATGCATATTTGGCAATATTCTGATACAACTGTAATATAACTATGTATATTCTGCAAAAAACCTGTAAATCCTGTATATGCTGCAAAAAACTGTAAATCCTGTACATCCTGATACAACACTGTATATTCCACAAGACCAATACTTATTGTAATTGTATAGTCTGTACATAATTTATCCAAGCCTCTGCCCCCCCCCCCTCCCCCCTTGTGTGGATTCACCTACCGTTTTATTGTATTTTTTTGCCCCCACCCCTCTATCCCTGTGTACACTTTTCTAATCTTTTACCTCACACCCTTACCCCTGTGTGCTTTTGCGAGACTGTGTGCCGTTGCTGCGAAGGAGTTTCCCCCGGGATAAATAAAGTAATCTGAATATGAATGAAGGTTTAAGGCGTTGTGCTCATGATTGGAAGGTTGTGAGTTTGATTCCCGGCTTTGGCTTTATGACGTTGTGTCCTTGGGCAAGCCACTTCACCCTACTTGCCTTAGGGAGAATGTCCCTGTACTTAATGTAAGTCGCTTTAGATAAAAGCGTCTGCTAAATGAATAAATGTAAATGTAAACTTTCAAGATGTATTGAAGGAGAGATTCAGCCATCATGGTAAACCATAAATTAAACTGCCAAAAATAAATGCAGGCACTTGGCCAGGGGTCACCAACATTCTTTTAACTGAGAGCTACTTCCTGGGTACTGAGACATATGAAGGGCTACCAGCTTGATACGTTATTCTGACAAATTTGCTCTGTTTGCCTTTAGTTATACGGTAATGATTAATGATACTCATCAATGTGCAGACACTGATCACGTTAATTATTTCTCACAATAATACAAATTATGAATATATTGTTAAAGCTGTAAGATTAAAAAAATAGCAACAGAATAAAATGTAATTTTAGATGGAGTTCACTAGTGATTTTTCATGGGCACGATATTGGTGACCTCTGCACTAGGCTATAGGCCTATGGACGACAGTGCTTTCATAAATACAGTAACAATTTTGCAACTATGACTACACTCTATAGCTAGTGAAGGAACTCGTTACGACGTCAGTGATTAGACTGCATTTCATTCTGTTTTATCTGAAAGTCAGGAGCTGAGCTAAAGGAGATAGCAGCTTGATTTGTGAAGACCCAGCTTGAGAACTAGTTTCTGACTTGTTACCAGCATGAATAATTACATTGATTGTCAGCAGCAAGGGTTGCTTATTTAGTGACTATCCGAAGCAGCGCACTGTGAGTTCTTCATGACCTGCTGGAAAATACAACACTATTGACTACTCAATTAAGCTGTAAGTAATTCTGATGGTCTCTTCATTTTATTTAGCTACAGTGTTGTTTCAGTTTCAGAAGTTAGTAATCAGACTCAAAAAAAGTTGAGTGCCAGCCACCTCAACCACCTAGGCCACCTAGACCATACTCACAGCCAGCATGTGCTTCCTCAATATCCCTGTTCACTACACCTCCCATAAGCGCAGATCTATCACAAAGCATATAATAATATTAATATACGTATATGTATATACGGCCCACTTCTAACGTTGCCTACCCACCCAGATCTCCTCTACCTGCCCCCTTGCTTTCTATAGGGTTCTGGAACTGGAGTGAAGGGGCAGTGAACGGAACCCTTCTCCGGCCTTACACCCCTGCCTGCCACCTACCGGTTCTCCTCTGACAACCGTCTAGTGGTTCCGCCCCTCAAGAGCGCCCAGTTCCAACAAAAGCTTGTCTGGCTCCCCAATGGTGGAATCAACTCTCCACCTTCATCAAAAACACTGACTGTCTCCTCACCTTCAAGAAACGGCTCAAGAAGCACTTACTGGTATTGCAGGAGTTCAGGTTCAGGACCTAATAATAGTCTTTCCCCCAGGGTCATAAGGATTCCTACTGGGGGACCTGTTGCCCTTTTTTGTCCGGTCTTAACCTGCGTTGAATGTTTGGTACTCGCAGAGGTGCATCGTTATTGTGGTTTGCTTTCCTACAGGTACACTATTGCCCATCGGAGATGCACGCTTTATAATTGTAACTTGTTCAGCTGAATGCTCTTATGGCCCTACACGTTTATCACGATGTATGTTTCATAATCTATAAACCCGCTATGTTTGGGGACTATCACGTTGCTATGATCAGTGACCGATGCCCTTTTGTAAAGCTCTCTCGGAAGTCGCTTTGGATGAAAGCATTAGCTGAATGAATAAATGTAAATGGTCGCAACGTTATTTGTGATACCAATAATAACTATAACAAAGTTTGTATGCTACCTTACCATGGACATCAGTGTGTCGGCTGTCCAACGGATATACAACGGATGTTGTAAATATACTATACTATAATACTTATTAAATATAGTCATCTGGTTGTCTATGCGTCAGGATGGCCGAGCTAAATCTCTGGAAGTGTGTATTCCATTCCCACAACCGACACCCTAAAATTGCACTTTCGTATTTTCTATTTCCTTATTAGGCTACGGTTCAAAGCTTCACTTTTCTATTAATAAACATTATATTATTGATACTTTGGTTGTCTTTTGGCTTTGTAAAATAGTTCTGCCACACATTTTGTGAAGGTGAGTAAAAATTGCAATGGATCAGTAATGGTGCTTGTGCTTGTTTTCGTGCATCTTCTCAGTCCCTTCAGATAATGTGAGACTTAACCTAATTTTATGAATGTGTCAGTCCTCTGGGCTGTTGTTGGTCAGTGTTGTTCATTGTTGGTTCAGTTTTTAGAAAAGCTCACAACAACTGCAAACCACAGCTTTGGCGTATCTGAGAGATGTCTTTGTTGAGTCCAGCTTAGTCATGATTATTTTAATATTTTGGCACTTAAGATAGTCTGCCTTATTCATACAACATCCACATAAGAAACAAAGAAAAGTTTGTCCATTTTCATGCAATTTGTTATGATACCAACACAAACATCTAGAACATACAACACAGCACAGTCTACTCGCTTGAAGTTTTATACAAATAGTAAAAAGAGAGCTTGGATGTTGAAGGAAACAAATACTGCCACATGGCCTGATAGATATTCATGTATTGTTTTTCTCTTTCTGAAAAGTAGCTTTAAAGAGTATCACAGAGTAAAACTTTCAAATTTGCAGTTAAAAAAGCTTTCACCATTCTATAAAAAAGGGAATACAGCCTTTTCAGTTGTCACACACTAATAGAAAGCTATCTAAGTTCTACGGCTTAACGCTAAGAGGAACATAAAACAAATAACAACCCTCCCAAAGTAAAAACATTCCAACACAGGTGTGGTGAGGCAGTGAGCCCAGGCAACCATCAAACTGAACATTTGGAAGTTCCGCAAGAACCACAAAACATTATTATTATTTTTTTCACATACTTCTATATACTTCTATATGAAAAGTATCTTCGGAATATTTTTGAACCCAACCTGAAGTCTCGGTTGATTGGTTGTCGATGATGTGTCCAGATCTAAACCTTGACTCATCTGACTACAGATCCGTACAATATACTGCACACCTTTCAACACCAATCAACCCCCTAGAAATGGTAACGTGTTACTCTGTGGCTTTAAGTGCACTCTTAAGGTGCCCTTTGACAAAAGAGGAATTTCCTCATGGCCTCCCGCTAGAAGAAAGTGTTGAGCGTCCGTGGCCGCACAGCAGGCAGCCTGTTGAAGGGCTGGGCCTCCTTTACAGGATGGCACAGAAGAATTTCTTCTCTCTGAAGGGGTTTTCAGAGGCTGGTACGGGGGATAGCAGTGGGTCTTCTTTGGCATGAGCTTCGCAGTAAGACATTAGATCTGCTGCTGCTTTTGACACCTGTCAAAAGAACACGCAAGCAAACACACACAATAACACACCCTCAAATATAGATACCTATCACATATGGTGATTCTGTAACCTGTTGCTGTGATATTTTATGTTATTTCACCTTTATCCTGTCAATATTGGCCTCCATCTTCAGCTGCTCCACCAGTTTCCTGGCTTGTGCGATGCTGGCTGTGTTGTTGCTTGCCATCCGGCTGGTCAGTAGGGCCTTGTGTAGCCTGTGAAGGGTTGACAAATACAAAGTTTATATTCCAGCAAACACACAAGCATTTCTTCACACACACACAGCAGTTTCTGCTGCATGCACACAGATGCATGCCCATCCAAGCACATGCACTGTCTACACACACACACACCCACACACCAATGCATGCACGCACAAACAGACACACACATGCAGGCATATAATTTATGGTGGCAGTTGCTAGGCAGCCTGTGACAGTGAAGGGGAGGGGGGGAACTGTAGAGAGAGTCAGAGGATCAGGCTCTGTCCATTGTTAGTGTCTGCAGCTGATCAAAACAGTGTTCTGTGTGTTCTGATAAGAGCTGCCACTGTGTGATGACCACATAGGAACCAAGCCAAGGTCAAAGGGTCATATTTCACATGGATGTGTACTCTGTAAGGTACATAGAATACAGGAGCCTAATGTCAATATATGCTCACTATGCAGGACAAGATTATGCTCAACTAAATTGAACTTCATTGATCCCTAAGGAAATCTGTTTTTTTATGCAGGCCATAGGTTACAGAAGCTGTGAGTGAGTGAATTCAACAGCTGTCCTTTTTTTCATGTGTATGGGTGGTGTTTAAGGTACTATACCTCGTCACTCCCACTGGATTATCAGGTGGTATTCTGATCATAGTTATTGGTGTCTTGGCGTCCACAAAAATGTGGCATGCATGTGTGTGTGTATGTGTGTATGCAGACGTATAGGTCCACAAAGATGCTAAATATATGTAATGTGAAGGCCTGGAATACAACCACCAACAACATCAATGCAGTGTGTATCAAATTCAGTAGGACCTGTCCGGCACATCACCACAGCGACACTGCATCCTCATTTTAGAGACCAATCCATCTCTTACCCTGACGCAGAAGGTTAAACTCTTGCAAGGGAACGGAAACTACACCTCAACCCAAGTCACACATAACATGCGGCCCGGCACTATGTAAGATCATACCCAGAAGGTCTGTATCTCAAGTTTTTGACAGCCTTGGTTTGACTGCTTGAAATGTGGTTAATCCTTACTTACCACCCCGCTGTCTCTCCACCCCACTGATGCCCTCTGCCCCATAACCTCCCGCCTAGTACCCATGCACTGTGGCGTCAGCCAGTGGGTCAGAGACTGATCTCAGTGTGGCGCCCAAGATGGAATATTGATGTCCCACCGCGGCACACCTGTCCATGCAGAGCCCTCAAAGAGGGCACCTCCACAGGAAGCCTGGAGCTACTGCTGCTGGTGTATCCACTGTCACATCCTGCCCACCCTGGTCTGCCTCAGCGGCGAGATCCGTTCTTGCTCCCCCAACCAACAACCACTCCTGGAGTTATGTGGTCTGATGGCATTGCTGGTCCCCAAGAGCCTGCACAACCACATTTATACCCCAGCATGGACTGTGTGAACCTCAACAACCTCCCATCTGTCAATTTAAACTAAGTTGCCAATCACGGACGGAAGTGTGGAAATCAGGATATTCATCCCCTTATGGGAACCTACATTCTGAAACACACGTTAAATGTAAAACAGTCCATGAGCTGGAACCCTACACTTGTGGTAGGGTAGCTCGCTCCAGACTTAAAACCTGAAATCTTATCAAGTTTCAGCTAATGTAATAGGTTTACTATTGTCCAAACAACCAAAAGGAATTCCCCTATGTTTGAAGAAAAAGAGGAAACTGAACAGTCTATTACATTAACCAACTAACGCCAATATCAAAAGACATTACAGTCATTTGACTATATGGGTAAATCAGAGCAAGATTGATCAAAGTAAGATATACGAAATAAACATTTAATAACAGCAAATTAATTAAATCAATGTCTCAGCGGTGAAGGTGTTAATCAGAGGGTCCCTAATTCAAACCCTGGCTGTGCCAACGTGACATTGTATCCTTGGGCAAGACACTTCACCCTACTTGCCTCAGGGGAAAAGTCCCTGTAATTGCTGTAAGTTGCTCTAGATAAGAGCTTCTGCAAAATGAATAATGTAAATTACAAGGAAATAATAATAATTACAGAACAATGTTTTAAATTCCTTGCTTTAAAAGCTCCACACCCAGGCGACACCCAGCCTTATAGTGGTTCCAGACACCGATCTCCAGACTTCAATGGTGTAACTGACAGCGGGCTGAGTCAGTCAGCTATCATGGTTTATTTATCAATAAGTGCACTTCCACTACCTGACTTAGTGGTGCTCCCTGCTGACATGAACCGGCACCTTTACAAAATCATTACTATATGCACTTTTCGTATACTGAATGTGAATTCTATCCAGAGAAATCCAAAATGTAGGCTTCTATGAGAAGTCAGCTGCACTGACATCCAGTTGAACTAGTCAGATTCTCTCACTGTCCTCCACCAGCCCTCCCACTGTGACTGGGTCCAAACCAAACACAAGCTGGTTGGAAGCCTTCTTCAAAGTAATTTCAATGAAGAAGACATGACAAGTCAGATTTATAACTGGGGTACTGTAAGCAGACTTAGTTGTATCAACTGCACAGCATAAACTGGGTGTTTTACAGGCCACACTTAGGCCTAAAGCCTTGGCATTTCTCATACGTAAACTTCACCTTATATGGACATAATAACAGCATTAGTCTTAATAAACACTCACAGAAACTATTTTAGCCTATGTAAACCTGTTCAGAATATTATTCCGGAACTGAACCTGTCAAGTGTGTGGTTGTAGAACTGTTCCCTTGCTGAAATAGGACACAGAGCAAGTACCAGGGCATAATTACCCCAACTCCCCCTACTCCCTGAATCCACTGTCTGCCTGCAAAACGAGGCCACAATATAATATGGTCTCCAATCTCCAGGGAATGTTAAAACAGGCCAGTGTATCAGAGACTTATTGATAAGCATGCCAATGTTCAGGGTTTCTGGGGTGTCTCTGGGAAAATGTAGGTACATATTCCATGTAGAAGATTTTCAATTAGATACACAAAGAGTAGCCTACTTAGTGTCGGACTGTGCAACGTGTGGCGAAACAGTTGCGTGAATTGACGATGAAAGTAACAGTGAGAGTGATTTGACTTGGTGAGCCATGTAGTTGGTACTTCTGAAGCCTCCTAAACCGCATCTGCAAAATATCCTCTTCAAAGCTAGAGCATGGGTGTTAGCCCAACCAATGACTGTGGCATCACCACTGAAACACTGATAGCTGTGACATTCTAACTGAGGCATTTCTTATCTGCAACAGGAAATCACACTGCAGGAAATTGCTATGCACTAACTGAACATTGTCCTGTTATGCTGCCAGCCTTGTATCTGTTGACAAATAAACAAAGTATGATGTCATCATGGATCATGCTCAGTGTCTCAGTATCACCTCTCTGACAAGCCACAGGTGTACATTTCGGAACGGTGAAAGCAGAGCTTAGCAGCTCCTTCCAGCAAGCTGTCTGATCAACTCTGGTTCATCCAGCCCACTTTTCGCTTTGTTCTCTTACCTTCTTTGCTCTCTCTCCTGCTCACTGCCTGGCTGTCTGTCTAATGTTCCCTCTGCAGTGTGGGTCTGACCAGGTCTGTGGAGACAGATAGGGAGAAAGGGAATAAAGAGATGAATAAAAGAGGGAACAGAAGAGAAGGAAAGTTGACAGAAAGAACAAAGCAAAAGGAGATAGAGAGGGAGAAAAAGAGAGGGTAGACCATTCAGAAGACAGGCGCAAGTAGTGCAGTGTTACTCTTCTAGCATTCCAGTTAAATTAAACTGAGGCTTCTCTCTCATTCTCTCATTCTCTATTTCCTCTCATCTGATCAGTAGACGTCAGAATGTCACAGCACTCCTTCCACACGTGCTCAGGGTATTTATAAACGACTGTCTCAAGGTAGTGTAACTAGGCCTACGGTTGTAGCCTACAGTTAGCGATAGCAGCTGTCCTGTTTAAACAGATCGGGCTTCAAAATTCGACCCCTCAGACCTCTGCTGTCCATTCCGTCTCTCATTGTTTGGGATACAGTAAGATCTCGTTTATCATGGTTAATGGGGACCGGAATCGGAAGATTTGCCTCCTAGGAATTTCCGTGTGTGTGTGTGTGTGGGTATCAGAATGTTTAGAATATGTATATTTCTACATTATATATACTCTTTTCATTAAATCTATTTAATTATAAAACCCTAATATTATACATTCCCTCATGGCGTTTAGGGAGGCATTGTAAGAACTTAACAAAAAGTAGATTTCTAACACAAAACTAAGATACGCGAGAAACAGTTAACTATGGAGTTTAATAATTCAAACAAACGAAACATGATTCAAATGTATTTCATGATTCACAAATAAATGTAACACCATTCACAAATGTATTTCGTGATTCACAAATGTAACGCGATTCACAAATAAATTACAGTTACAAATCGGAGAACACGAGTTGCAAATCCCTGCATTTATGTGTGTGGATTTTTTTTAAACTTTCCTGACGCGCTTTATTATGATTTATAAAACTAATCTCAATCCACGAACGAGATGGGGAGATACCATGGATTTATGGGAGATACAACAAGGGAACAAACTGGGAGAGGATGCGCAGCCAATCAGCTCATGGGATACATTCACTCGTGCTCTCGCTCATCTCGCGCCGGGAACCAATCACGTTCCTTGTTTGAGTGCCTGTGGGTATGTACAAAGCCTCAGAAAGAGCTTCTGTCTTTGGCGTCCTGGAAAACCGTTTCTCTCGCGCATCGATGAAACAACGCTACTTTCTGCAATACTGATGCCGATATGGCGGTATTTTTGTAACTTTTATTTTCCGATTAATATTTTTGAAGTGAGACTGCGAAAGTTGGACCGCGAAGTGGCGAGGGATTACTGTACTCTCATTTACTCTCTCTCTCTATCCTCCCATTGTCTTTGTAACACTCCCTCTTTCTCTCTTTCGCTGTCTCTATCTCTCTTTCTCCAGCAGATTCATTCTTCATGCGTATGTGACTGCGTTTTCTGCTGCTTCTGATAAATGGGCCAATTACTCTGCAAGAACAGATCTGCAGCGGAAGGGAATTCTGCATCCCTAAATCAACCCGGCATGGAAATGCAGGGGCAACCTCCCAAGCCTTGGCCACAAGAACATTCTAGAAATGCTTATCCCCCTGGAAACACAATGGATATCGGAGTGTGCAGGGTTATATCATAATTACCGAGCCCTTCGATGTTTCTGAGGCTATGAGCCTATTACTGTGTGTAAGCTGTTTGTTCTCCTCAGTAACCCTAGAATTTGTTGTGCTTGGAGTGTCATACTGCACAACAGAATAATAAGATATGGAGTTATGTTGACTTGTGCATGTTTCCATCAACTCCAGACCCGAGACAGGAAGAACCTCTGCACTTCCTTTGGGACTAATAAAGCAAGCTGAATGACTAACAAAATACTTTTAATCAGATCCATTAGCCTTAATGAACCAGTGGAATATGGTCAGGCCTGGTGTGATGCTAGAACTTGACTGAGGATAGCAGCCTCTTGTGGATATTTGAAATGTGACAGAGACAGAAAATGTGTAAGGTAATATAATATGTATATATACAGAGAGAGAGAGAGGGACAGGATAGATATACAGTAGATAGATGAATAGATAGGGAAAAGTTGGAGCTGTTGAAGTCTATAGTAGTGTGATCCAGTTGTTATGGGCACTGTTGTTGTAGATGACTGTGTTGCAGGTGTCATCACTGCCGAGTCACGCGTCTGGAGCAGCAGGTCTGGGGTGGAGGTGACCAGATAACCAGATCTCTCCCACGTTCCTACCTTCTGCTTGTTGCCCTCCCCCTGCCCGCTTTCGCTCCTCCCCTCCTGCTCTGCTGCTTCCCTCCGCCATGCCCAGCGTGTCAAATCAGAGCATGGTAATTAAAACCCTGTCCCTGGCTGAGCCATCTGGCCCTGAGAGAAGGAATGATTAAGCCAGCAGGGTCTAAGGGGAAGGGGGGCTTGGACCCCCACTCGAAGCTAATAGAGGCCAAACCTATAGACACACTTAAATACATACATACACACTCACACACATACACCACTTCAACCCCCCCCCCACACACACACACACACACAAACATCTCACTCACCCACACATATGCCCACACACACATACAGAATAGAGTGGCTGACTGAGGGACTATGACAGAGGTGACACAGGAAGTGAAACCAGCAACACAACAGGAAACAGGAAATACGATTATAATTATGTTGTGTTTTCATGTTTGTCTATTATACAGACACATTTTTTTTGTCTTTCTCAAGTACTCAAACCCTAACTCACACCACCCTCCCCCGCCCCCATCACTCATTCACTGACCCACCTAAAAAAAAACAAAAACGAAATGTCAAAATAGAATATGTAGCAGGCATTCTCTGTTCCTTCACTCCCACTGTCTCCCCCTCACCTCTCTGTCTTCATGTCCAGCTCATGGCTGAAGGATGAGATACTTCCCCGGCGGCTCCCTCACAGCCAGGCCATCACCCTCGTCATCATTAGATTAGCCCAGACATCTGTGCCATCCCCAGCCCACACAGCCTGCTCCTCCTGGCCTCCCTGCTGGAGCCTGTACACCCAGGACCCAAAGGGCAGGGTGCAGGATGCAGCGTGTTGGAGGAATAATGGACCAGAACATAATTTATCCCATAGGAGATGGCATGCAGGGTCCCTTAATGGACTAAAATTTTAAAATGTTATAGTTTCTATCGCCATTAATATATCTATGCTGGTAGCCTGGTGAGTAGATCAATTCAATACACTTTATGAATCCCAAACAACAGATCAAACCCACAAACAGTTCAGATGTCAGTCTGAATGACTAGTAGGGAAGACCATAACTCATGGGAAGAAGATAATCTTTTCAGTGAAATACAAATTCAGTATGTGGAGACCCTCCTATGTTGGAAGCAAAGGCTCATAGGTTATCAATCACCTTGTTGAAACCGTCATGTATTAGGCTAAGCTACTCTTGGATCATATACAGTCTATAAATGGGACAAGATCAAACTACTAATAAAGTGCAGTGTGAAGTGTCTTTCTGTTTAAAGCATGCGCTAGACGATGGATACATGACCAGATGGGAGAAATTCTAGCTTTGCAATGGCTAGGTTGACGATATACAGGTCACAGAAAATAGACTGCAAACCTCACTAACTCCTAGCTTTGGCATAAACCCCCTTGGTTACCATTGAACATTTAAAAAGTTGTTAAAATACCAAAAAAGATTCAGAGAAAGTCAACTCAAATGATTGAGTTGACTTTAGCCATTGCATGACTAGTGTATTACTGTGATGTACTTTGCGAAGTCTGGTTTTAGACATGGAGGTTATGGTTGTGATTTTCATGAATCTTTCTGAAAGGTTTCTGCTCAGCCTCTGCTCTGTGTTAAAAAAAAATCATAGCAGTTAACATAGCATCTGGTCTGAGAGAAGTTAGTGTGTTAGCCTAGCTCAAAAGAAAGCTACAGTGAGATAGTACAGCTTCTGCTATCAGGGAAGCCAGTTAATTTGGATAGCTTCTGAGGGAAGTTAGAATACACTTGATTGAGGAAATCTAATATGAATAAACATATAGCCTCTGCTGAGGGGAAGGTTATGCCTTAGTATGCCTTTACTGAGTATGAATAGACCTAGCTTTCTCTGGAGTCCATCACTCAGCCAAGAATAACAGTAGCAGACTGGTACAAGTATCACAAACACCAAGGCTTGTTTAGATTCTTCTGGAGCTTTGACTCTGGTGTCCTCACCGTTGAAGATTCTCGCCAAAGGAATCCTCAATCCTCCAAGTATACCTGGTTTCATAATTTTCCCTCAGAAAATAACAGGATTTGACACTGATGTTGACGCTATTCAAAAAAAAATCTATTGTGTTTTTTTTTAAGCTTCTCAATTGTTCCAGACCTTCTATTGATTCCAGACTCCTCAGGTAACCCCCAGAAGTCTGAGCCAATTTGTTTGCCTGTTTTTATTTTATTTAGCACAAACACACTCACACTCACTTTTATGCCCACCCCTCAGCTCTTTGTATTACATTCTGTTTCTGTGCATGCTATATATGTTCTGTTTCTATGGTCTGTTATGACATTTAGTGTGCCATTGTTCCATTTTCAACAGCAACGTGTGTTAATCTAGATGTGGCCGTGCAGACAACATAGAAGAACATGCCAACCCTGCCTGTCAGATTTTTTGCTTATGCATTGCTACCTGTCTGCCTGCCTGTCTCCCACCTTGCATGTCTGTCTGTCCGCCTTCCTGTCTGCCTGCCTGCCTGTCTCCCAGCCTGTCTGTTTGCCTGTCTGCCTGCCCATCTGTCTCCAATCAGCAACAGGCCCACATCGCTGGTTTGTCTCATGAGAGCTAAACAAACCGGCGCTCAGCTCTTGCGTAATGTACATTTTTAATGTGAGACCAAAAAAAACACTTGTTCATTGATGTTCACCGAAAGACCCACAGGATCGTGTCAGGGAGCAAGTGGAGACAATGTTATCCATGTAAAATGTATTTTAAAATGGCTGACATAGTGAGTGTACACGTATGTCATATGTGAACGTGGGTCTCCATCTATAGCTGTATTTTTCACTCTGTAAGCACTTCTGAAACAGCTCCACAAAACATCTTGTCCAACATGGCTAGCACGCCCTGCTTGAAGAGCTTGTGGCCTGAACCGGTGGATGACAAGGTGCCTACGAAAGATGAAATGAGAGGGAATCCTGCTTTGTTCTCTCCTTTCTTTAGCATCACTCCTCTCTTCTGTTTATTTCCCTTCTTTATTTTTCTTCCCTTCCCCCCAGCTTCTCCATCTCTCATCCCCCACTCATGCAAAATTTCCCCCTAAACAGATGCTCTTAATTCCTCTGGCTCCACATTACAGAGCCTGCTCTGAAAGAGAGGGGGAGAAGATTCCATTCGCTCATTTATACACACAGAATAAATGGGGAGAAAAAGAGTGAAACAGAGATCTGCTGGTACCAGACCACAGAACCAGAAGGTTGAGACTATCTATGTTCTAGAGGGTTCTAGGATGTGGATCAGCTTCCTTCCTGCACCGTTGACAAAATGACATCTCAGAGCCGTCCTCTGACTGAAGCACACCCTGCTTGGCCCTCCACATACACAAGACAGACCATAACATGCAACAGAGGAAAATGGAGGCTATGATTAAGGCTTACCTCTGTCTGTGTGTGCTCTTCTGGCGACGCCAAAGACATCCAGTCTGGTGGAGTAGGGTCCACACGTTCTCTCTCTCTCTCTCTCTCTCTCTCTCTCTCTCTCTCTCTCCTACACCCTCATGCGCACACACACACAGTCAGGCAGGCGTGCGCATATACACCCTCCCTCTTACTGCCTTCCTCTAGCTCTCTCTGCTTGCTGCTCTTGCTGACAGACTCCCTCCCTGCTGATCCCAGTCCCCTCCCTTCAGCCAGCACAAGCGTTCAGGCTACAAAAAGCTGCCAGGCACCCTCCTCCCTCCCTCCCTTCCTCTTCTATCCCTCAATTCCTCCTTTCTCCCTCCTTGTCTTCCTGCTCCTCTCTCATCCCTCTTATCAGAGCACGTGCCCTGCCTCTATGGTTTCACAAAAAAAGGCTTGACTGTGTCTCTGAACACCCATTGTTCACACCCGGACTTTGAGTCCGGACCCAAACCCAATCCCAGTCCTTGTGTTCCGAGCATGAGACTGAACCTCACTGAAGCTCCTGGACCTTTCACTCACCTTGAGTTTACTACTTCTCTCTCTGGGCTTTGAACCAGACTTCTAGGTGTGCATCAGAGCCCGGTATGCTTGCTCACAAAGCCATGAGCAAAGCATTCCTCTGTCTCGCCCCCACAACCCTCTTCTCCATCCCCAGAAACGTGTGCAGTGTCACTCGTAACCCTGTGTGAGCTGAGCTCCTGTAATCAAAGACTTTAATCTTTCGACGTATTAAAGCCGAAGATTAAAGAACAAAAAACGGGGCATTCCAAAGCTGAATCACACACAGCACACAGGTGCCTGTCTCTTCTCCTTTTTTCTCTTTCTTTCTTAATGTTCATTCTTACCAAATATTTCTCATTCTCTCTTCGTATTCTACATTTCTGTGAATCACCTTTCCCCTGCTCTGCTTCATTCATGCAGATGTTACAATTGCCAGTGCACATGCAGGGAAAGAGGGAGGAAGGGAGGGAGGAATATAGAAGGAAAGAGCTGACAGAAAGAATTAAAGAGCAATAGAGGGAAAGGGGGGGAGTAAGTGAGTCATAATTCCGCCAGCAGAAAACATAGATTGCAAAGACATAGATTGAGAGAGAATGGAGACTTAGAGGAAAAATGACAGAAAAAAAGAAAAGAAAAATGACCCATGGTAATAGAGAACCCAGGGCAAGAGGAAGATACAGAAAATGAGAGTGCGACAGAGAAAGTGAAAGGATCAAGAGGAAGAGAGTTACAGACAGAAGGAGAGAAAGGAATAGAAAGAAGACGGAGAGAGATAAAAAGACAGACAGGCAGACAGAGAAAGACAAAGAGGAGAGGGCATCCATCCTGCTGCTGCTGGGCCAGAGATGCATCAGGATTATTTGTTTATGTGTAATCAGATTATCAGATTTATCAAGGGATCGCTGGCTCATCTCTGAACCTTGTTTTGGTGTCACTAAGGATGTTTTAGTTAATGAGCTTGTTTAGTGAGGAATGTGGCTCATTCCTCTCAAGAAGCAACATCTCCAGCACAGTGCCTGGTCAGATGCTATGCTGTCATGACGCTATAGTTTATAGTCTATGTTTTACAGAGAGGAACACAGAGGAAGGTAAGGGATGGTGTTCTACATTCAGAAGGGTGAGAAGAGGTCTGTAAAATTACTAAATGACCTGCTGTCTGGGATTTGTTTAGGGTGGGGTTAGCATTGGGACAGTGGGAGGAGGGGGAACAGAGAGAGGCATGGGAAAGCAAGGAGAGAGGAGGGGGAGGCATGAGATTGGGGGGAGGCAGGGAAAGTCAGAAGGAGGTCCGGGCGGCAGAAGGGGAGGTCAGGGAGAGGCAGGGTGAGAGAAGAATAGAATAGAATAGAATAGAATGCCCTTTATTGTCATTATACAATTGTACAACGAGATTTGGAGACTTCTCCTAAAACAGTGCCAGATGAACAGGTGCCAAAAACACATACAAATACATTATATAATTGAAAGCAGAAGCATCACTATAAGTAAAAACGGTTGAAGTGCATGTGCAACAATACAATTGATTAAAGTGCGTGTGAAACAGGTAAAACAGTAAAATCGGTTTAAGAGCATGTAAAACAGGTAAAAACTGTGAGAGGAAGGGGGAGGCAGTGAGATGATTTCAATTCTGATTTGCAACCATCTGGCTCCTCCAGCAGCTGCCCATCCTGCCCCTAGGATTACAGAGAGGTCACACTGCTGGAGACATGACACCTAGTACTGGATCTCAATGGAGATAAACAACAAGACACGCACACACACTCACCCAGCCCTCCCACCCACTCCCCACACACACCTTACTTGCTCTGCCCTCTCCTGCTCCGGGCAGGCAGCCCAGGAGTTTTGCTTGGACGTTGGTCACACATAGCACTGCTGCTCTTCCTGCGTCATGAAGCTCCCTCCGTTTCATCCTCTGTGATGATGGGGTAAACGATTTACAAACAAATAAAAACTAAAAAATATTTCACCCACTAAATATAATTTTACATAGGCTGTGGTACATGCAGGCAGGCATTTCATCACCACATGTTGGTTTGAATTTTGATTTGAGAAATAACATAAATAATAACATATTATAAGTATAGTATAATAAGTACTTATATAAGTATAAGTATAATAATAACATAACATAAGTTTTCATTTTCAATCATCCTTATCCAAAGGCAGGGATAGAATATCTTGGAGCCTGTGTATGAACGTGGTTTGTGCAGCTATGTTTGTGTGTGCGTGAGAGGGAGGAGAGAAAGAATGGATTTCCCCTCTGTGTTGCCATGGTGACAGTAGTGGATGGTGGATGAGTGATTTCCTGTACAGCTGTGTAGCTAGGAGGGAGAGAGACGCATACGAGGGAGGCGAGCGAGGCACTGCATTTATGTCAGAGGATAGTGGGGGAGGAGCTCAGAGTAGAACAATTGTAATAAAATCAAATAAAATGCTAAGTCAAGATTTTCTTTCACACATCTGTATTTTTTTTTTTTGCACCAGCAACATTTCAGGTCCAGTGAAATGCGGTCCAGTAACAAAGCTAGGGCTAGCCTAACTGTCAACAGATCCGAATGTGCTGATGCACTTAACCTAGCAGCATCAATCACATTCTGCGGTAAACTCACTCACATGTTGATATGGTAATATACCTGAGGGGTATTGCACAAAACCAAGATAAGGAATTAAGCCAGGATATGTTGGGTATCCTGGCTGAATTTAGCCTCAGGTCGGTTGCATGAAAGCGGATAAAATTTAGCCTGGTCAAGTTACCATGGTGATTTATTCTCTGCAGCTAGCCTGCTCCGGACCAGGCTAACAGCCAGGCTAAGATTAATCCTAGTGATTCACCTGTATTTCCACCGTCAATCCTGTGAGGAATTCATGTGTTTTACAGCATGTCCATGATCTTTTTAATGATCATGTCAATGATCTTTATATGTTGCATCATTTTAATTATACTGCATAAAAAATGTACATATATACAGTATGTTGTCATTTAATTTAAATCTACAAGTCTTTTTATGTTGATTTAAGTGATATTATTATTATTACTCTGGCCAAGTGTTATATTGATATGCTGATGAAGACTGCTTGTCAAACTGCCGTCAGAGGTTTCATAAAGATGTGTTTTATTGCAGTACAATGAACCATTGCTATATCACGGTTCAGTACAGTGAACCCTCGCGATATCACGGTCCAGTACAGTGAACCATCGCGATCTCACGGTTCACTTTTTTTCGCTTCTTCACGGATTTGCCTCGTGCATTGTGCTCTGAATTCTGATTGGCTAAAGAGTCTCTCCGCGTCTTCTCTACCTGTGCATCAATACAGTTTCGGTTTGCTGTAATATGTACTGTACACGTATGTAACATTCGGACGTGTACAGTATTTTAATTCAGAAAAAGTTAAACTTATGGACATGCTTAATTGTAGCCCAAATATGACAGCTCCAGAGGATTGTACAATTTTTGAATACTAACGCATTAAGACGGTCCGCTATTGTCTGCCAGGCTTATTCTCTTTCTTTGATTATGGCTTGAGTATTGCCTTTTTAAAATAATATCCTTCTATAATATACAAACTCCATCAGGAGCTGTTGTTCTGCAGCCGTGAAATATGTTGCGCGACTCTTGTCCATGTTCTGATCGGTGATTCAGTGAGCGATGGCGAGGTCTATTTAAGAATGCCGTGAACACGCATTTATCCTGACTACCTACACCTGGCTTGACATAGCCTCGCCTTTTCATCCTGGCTTGGCAAACGTGCAACCAATTAAGCCAAGATACGACGGCCAGACTAGGTCAAGCCGCGCTTGCTCAGTTATCCTTGATTTCTTTATTCTACTTTTGTGCAATACCCCTCATGTCATGAAGGCTACTGATCAAATGTCAATAGAAGAAATAGCAAAAGCAAAACAAAGTTGTAAGCTTCTGCTGAAGGATGATGGATATGTAGGCTATGCCATACTGAGCTGAGTTGAGCAGCTACAGCTCTATCCATTTCACCTGTCAGAAGATCACGTCTGTGCCATCCAAGCTGAGCAACAGAAAACAATCATAGCCTTTTAAGTTAGATAGCAGAATAATATACCTTTTACCATAGCTTAAAAGATTGTAGCCTAAGTCAAAGAGCAACAGCAAGACTAGGCTACTAAAATAACTAAGCTTTAGGCTAACGTAACAGGTAACTTTACTAAAGTTACTAAGGTTAAGCATTTAGTTTGAGTTGGTCGCTACAATATCATATTCTGTGTCTGAATTTACACAATGTCAATTTTTTTATCGACTTACTATTACCAGACATGTTGATTAGTTGGCCGAAGGTGGATCTCACTTCCAAACATTTAACTTGTACTGTTATATTCTGTTGTAATAACTGTTTTGCACTCATGGTTTGATGCTAACTGCATTTCTTTACTCTGTACTTGTACCTGAGTAATGACAATAAAGTTGAATCTAATCTAATTATAGCATCCATCCATTCATAGACAGTCCATTTAGCTTTTACCACCTGGATGAACGCATTTTATGGTTGTGATGTCATGGTAAATTGGTCTATAGACACATCCCAAACAGTTCTGCTTTGCAAAGTTCAAATGACTGTATATAGTAATTTGATGAGATTAGATTTAACTTTATTGTCATTAAACAGGTACAAGTACAGGGTAACGAAATACAGTTAGCATCCAACCAGAAGTGCAAAACAGTATAAGCGGAATATATCAGTTAGTATAAGCAGAATATACAGAATATGTACAGGGTATTAAAGTGATTAGATAGCAACAAATATACAGCTGTATTGTACAACATTTTACAGTATTTTTACAGAGTTTACAGTGTTGTATGTACAGTATTTTTTACAGAGTTTACAGTGTTGTATGTACATATAGTGCAAAATGTGCAAAATGAAACTGATGGTAAAAATGGTAAGATGGTGCAAAATGATACAGATAGTGCAAATATAGGGAGATTATACAGAAATAATACAGATAGTTCAAATATAGGGGGCGGGGGTTATATAGAGGGGCAGGGGTTAGTGTGGGGTGGAATAAACTCTTCCTCAGTCTGCTGGTCTTAGACCGGAGGCTTTTGAGGCGCCTGCCGGAGGGCAAGAGGGCAATCAGTTTGTGGGTGGGGTGTGAGGAGTCCTTCTGGATGCTGTGAGCTCTACACAGACAGTGCTTCCTCTGGATGTCTTCGATGGTTGGAAGAGGAGTCCCTGTGATGCATTGGGCAGTTTTACCACTTGCTGCAGTGCCTTGCGCTCTGCGAATGTGCAGTTTCCACACAGCACGGTGACGCAGTTGGTCAGGATGCACTTAATCGCACAGCGGTAGAAGTTCACCATGACAGCTGAGGACAGGTGGTGTTTCCTCAGTGTTCTCAGGAAAAAGAGACGCTGGTGAGCCTTGATCAATATTGCTATAACTGTTAGCTGTTCCTTCTTAATATTGCTATAACTGTTAGCTGTTCCTTGCACTCTCTAACATCTCCTCTCATTCGTCTCACCGTCCTCCCCTCCATACCTCCCCTCCATACACTGAGCTCTCAGCACATGCGAGGTCATCGACCAATGTTGGATCTGGTGCCAGTGGACATCGATCTGAGATGGTCTTCCAACCCTGGATCTGGTCGCCAGTCGGACTTTAGTCTCCCTGATGGACAAGAAGAGTGTTCCCGGTCCCTTTTATCATCCCCCTGCGTGTCATGGGCCCAAGCCCAGTGGCTGCCTAAACTGACTTTGTGCTACCTCAAACCCAAGTTGAGCATTGAGTATTGATGTTTCAACAACTTATTAACTCTCTCTAGAGATATGACTGTTTAGCCTGTGTTCTGCTCCTCACTTTCGCCAACCGTCCCTGGAGGAGGGGATCCCTCACTGAATTGCTCCTTCCAAGGTTTCTTCCATTTTTTCTCCCTAGTGAGTTTTTCTGGGAGTTTTTCCTTGTCTTCCTTGAGGGTTTAGTTTGGTTGAGGGGCAGTTCTAGGGGCATATGTGAAGCTCTCTGTGACATTGCTTGTAAAAAGGGCTGTACAAATAAATGTTGATTTGATTTGACTCTGTAGGCTTTGTCATCACTGTTGGTGATGAGGCCAATCACCATGGTGTCATAAGCAAACTTAATGATGGAGTTGGATCCATACATCGGCTTGCAGTCATGGGTGAAGAGGGAGTAGAGGAAGGGGCTGAGCACACAGCCCTGTGGTACACCTGTGTTGAGTGTAATGGTGGGGGAGCAGGAGTGCGCTGACATAACATGCTGTGGTCTGTCGGTCAGAAATAATCCATAATCCAGTGGTAGAGGGAGGTGTTGATGCCCAGCTCTTCAAGTTTGGGGATCAGCTTGCAATATATATCATAAGCAATAAACATGGTAATGCAATATTAGCTTTTAGCATGCTTTTCCCGACACAGCACCAGTTAACCGATCCAGCAGACCCTATCTAGCTCGGAGAGACCATAAAAGTACATGGGAAAGGCTCACGCACTAATCAAGAATCCCAAAACTCTCCAGTCCTCTCCACCCTCAGCTCAAGAACAATATGGGCGTTATGACGAAAGAGAACGGCGCCATCTGGTGGACAATATGGTCAGGATTTAAATACAATTACTTTTAACGTGATGCATATAGTCTACACCAGAGGGCAATGTTGGATCGCAATGCATTGGACGGACGCAAAGGAAGACACGTACGCTTTACAACCTCCAGTAACCTACTCATGACTAATTATGGCTTCATCATCACATTCCTTCACTCATTCAAAAACAAAACAGACAGACAGTTTCGCTTTGGCAAACAAATGTACCATTTTATTGAATATTGAGGGCATTAGTACCAAAAAGGCACAACCAGACTACTTCATGATCATTTTCACTAAAGGGTTTGAGGGAAAAAAAGATAAATCATTCATTCAATCGCTTATCTCCTGAAGGGAATTCCTTTCACAGAAAGGGTTAGAGTTATGGACACTTAGTGCAGACAGATGCTACATAGGCAAAGTATCACTATGTGAGTCAACACAGTAAATAATTGGACACAATGCAAAAGACTCAATTATGGTTCTGGTTTTATGGCTATGTACCTTGAAACATCACACTTATCACAGAGGAGACATCAGTTACCAGTCAGAAATTTAAACATATCCTTATGTTTACAAAGCTATTTCAGTTTGTTGCGATTTTCCTTTCCAACATAACTCATAAATACATGAAATCAGGGAAGCAAGCCCCTCTCCTTTGAAATATAAATCATTTTTGTTTGCTTTTTAAATCACACAAAAGATGAATTCATAAGTGTATTAATCATTCTACATTTTTTGTTTATTCCATCCAGGTTTTATTGCTGCCAGGCCCTATGGCTTTGAGCCAACATGGCGTGTCTAGCTGGAGGGTCCGACTGAGCAGATAAGTGGAACCTGCCAGGTCTCACTCAAGACATGACACCATAGCTGTACTGGTTCTACAACTGTCCTTCTCTGAAGTGGACAAGCTCAGATGGACCAGATTTGTAGAGCATGTGCACACACACTAACACAGACAGACAGGCAGATAGACACACCGACAGGCACACACACACTCACATCGACAGACACGCAAGCACACACAGGCACGCAGGCACATGCTAACACAAACACGCATTTTAAGGTACAAAGTGTTCTAGGTCATTCTAAATAATCCAGGAAGCCTAATTTGGTATTTAATATTCTCCAGGAGAGATTAGACACAGGTGGGAAAGTAAATTGAAATAATTGCTTTGACCTCCCTCTTAATGTTTGACTGTCCAACTATGCCCTCAGTTTAAGCACCTTTGACTGGGGTAACTCTTTGGAAATTACTGGTAATCCAACGTATGAACATTAAGAACTGAGAAATTTATATTATTCAGAATGGTAGTTTGTACATGACAGGAAGCAGTTGCACCTTGGAAAATAATCTAACTCAACAATTCAACTAGCTCCTGATGTCAACGGCAAAACACTCAGGTTCCACAAAAAGTATGTACTTGATCAATAGGTGAAAATGGCCCATACTATCAGACAATAATAGACGTGTGAATCAGATGTCACACATTAGTAACACTGTCACATAACATTGCTTATAATACTGTAAGACTTTAACCACACGCACAGAATACCTTTCCAACATATAACTCATTTCTAAAATGCAGCATACAAAAATACTACACTTAGACAAAAGTTTTCAATGTAATAAGTTCCAGTTCAAAAGAACGATAGCATACTGTAGGCGTTCAGGACAAATGACAAAAAAAACACTGAAAATACCACCCTCCCCCTTCACAAAAAAACAAAGTCTGAAAGTCAGCCTCGTTTCCTGTTCATGTATGTTGTTTCATTTTGTATCAGGACTTGTTGTTTCCTCAGGACCAGGTGTGTGGAGACCAGGTGTGTGGGGACCAGAAGAAAGGTGCTGGGACCAAGGTGTTAGGGCCCAGTGCATGGGAAGACCTGTCATGCCTCAGGCATCCTGGCAAATCTAAGAGACGATGATGTTGATTAACACCACCACACTGACTCAGGTCATGCCTGGGTTCTCTGAAGGTTGAGCTTGAGAGGATGACATCGTCGGAGCAAGACATAACCCATCCATTACTGGTTGGTCTGTTTAAGGTGTCTTTCATGGAGCTATGACTCCTGGCTGACAGTGGGTTTAAGAGCATAAACCTTCAAAGCCAGCTCTTACTCAGCTGAGGGTTACTACTGTGTGTGTGTGTGTGTGTGTGTGTGTGTGTGTGTGTGTGTGTGTGTGTGTGTGTGTGTGTGTGTGTGTGTGTGTGTGTGTGTGTGTGTGTGTGTGTGTATAAGAGAGAGATTGTCAAGGCAAGGTTGTGGTTCCAAGACCTGCATAGTGTATTGAAGGCACAGTGGGCAGGTTCATATTGGTCTGCTCATAGGAGAAAATGGAGGAGGAGGAGGAGGGTGTTGGCACATTGCACTTCCTGTCAAAGTAGGGGCAGAGGTGAAGTGGCACACTGCTAACAAACAGAATGACATCATCGTTCCTTCCTCTGAAGAACAAAAGGTACTCCTGTTGATGTAGTTGTGCTCCGTCCTGATGTCATGGTGGCGCTTCCTTGTATCGCTTTAACAACCGCAACCACAACATGAACCTGCAGGAGCCTCATGGTCTCTACATGTTAGCGTTAGCTTGTCTTTGGTTCAAAACTCCCATTCTTCTCCATGTGGTGTTCAGATAAGGGGGTCTAACCTCTATGACAGACTGCGGGTGGGTGTGTACTGCCTTTATGAATCTTTACCAGATAGGGTAGATCAAGATTTCACTCAAACCGATTAAGAAATAAGTTCTTTGCAAAAAATGAAACGTCCCAACATAAGTATCAAGGAACAACCTGAGAAACGCTTAGAAACAGTCAGGTGTCTGTCAATAAAGATTATGAATTTCCTCAGTATTCCCTTAGTTTTCCTGTAATTCAATTCCCAACGTGTGTCACAGTGGAGAAGCATGGTTTCAATTCAATGCAGCGTGAATGGTATGGTTTTCAAGAAAATCTGACTTTGGCAGTTTCCTTTGTGGACCTATGTGGCTATTATTCATCTTAGTCTGTTGCCTCCAGAGGTAAGATAACTCTGGTTAGCGGAGAGCCAGCAGTTTCATCATAAATCTGAATTATCAGGTAAAAAGTCAGACATGCGCCATTTCCCTCTCGCTAGTCTCCCAACCTGAGGTGTCTCTGGGTTACCCGGAGGGTGGGGAGGGGTCCGCTCCCTCTTCTCCCACCTTCACACCACAAACTCAGGCACCTCGTCGCTGGTGAGGTCCAGGGAGAAGTACTTGCTGGTTCTCTTGATGGGAAAGGGGTGCTGGTCACCACGGATGCCACTGCATTGATCAGCGAGACCCTGGTAACCACTGCCGCCATCGCTAAGCTCCTGGGCACAGCCAAAGGTGTAGCTGTGCGCTGTGTCCTGGCAGAGCTCCGCCCACTGCAGGCAGTCCTTCTGGTACAGGCGCACATCGTCCAGGGATTGGCTGTGCCGGTCAGTCGACGCCTGGGGCTTCCTGCACACAGATGTCTGTAGAGCGAAAAAAACAATTACATAACATCGTAGAAAGCGATGTTGAGAGCAGCTTTATAATGGTACTCTTTTATTCGGACGAAGGGAATTTACATCTCATTTATTTAGCAGACACTGTTATCCTAGACAGTAAGATTATAGTACACAAAGTAAGTCATGCAGTGAGAAACAGTAAGCATTCAAGAAACCAGACCAGCAAATCCACAGGTTGCAGATTTAAACCCCCCTGTGCCTTTGGATCAAAGCATCTGCCTTTGGGACTACAACTGACTACAGCTATAAGGCATCACCTGAGGGAGAGACTCGATGCTCTGGCCCCTCATCTTCACCACTGTCTCAGAGGAGCTGGAGGTGGAAGAGCTGACGTCCTTCACCACAAGACCTGAGGATTGCCGAGAGGAACACGTCACACAACAGCATGCTGCATCCTCCAGGGCACAATGGTTACCACGCAAGGTAGGAAGGGCGTAAAAGTATTGTTCTGGTGGATGCAAAATGAAGGTTGTATGTGCCCCATTACTTGCATAAATGTGTTGTGTACAGAGATTGCATAATTAGCTAGACTATGTGTCTCTGTGTGTGTACTCGCCAGTGTTGTTGTTTTCTTGCTTTATTGTTCGCAATCTTTGTGTTATGCTTTTATAGCTCTTCCCTTGGCAGTTATTGGTTCTCACGATGTATATTTCACGATCTAGAAGCCCACTGTGTTCGGGGTCTATAACGTTGCTATGCACAGTGACCGATGCTCTTTGTAAAAGCTCTCTCTTGTAAGTCGCTTTGAATAAAAGCGTCTGCTATATGACTAAATGTAATGTAAATGTGCTAGTTGCTTAGGCAGTATTTGTATGCATTCTGCCTGACATGGTTGCTTAAACGTGTGTGTATGTGTGTGTGTCTGTGACTAAGGAAGTTACATCAATGTGGCAACTACTAAGGTAGATGTTGTTCTGTACTGTGTTTAAGTAATCCAGACAGTATGTGTGTGTGTTTGTACTGCACCAGAGTATCCGTTGCTTTGGTCAGGAGACATGGTCAGCATGTCCTCGGTGATGTGTATGCAGAGGTCTTGGCTCAGCTCCAGGGCCAGCTCGTGCAGCTCTTCATAGTCCTTGGGGTCGTCCACCAGCATCTCAATCTCTGCGATTAGGGAGAGGAGCTTAGAACTGCTCTCTATAGGCCTCCACACACGGTACACGGTACTGCGTATGGTGCTGTCTCACACACGTTACATGGTTACCCCTCTCACTCAACCCCCCAGCATCGAGACAGGGCGCCACGGACGTACCGTCATCGTCCAGCATGCGCTCCTTCCCGCTGCTCTCGATGCCCGAGGTGTGGGAGGAGCCGTGGCTGGTGGTGGAGGAGCTGCAGGTGCGCAGTGCCCGGTGGGGGGCCTGGCCGGGGGCCTGGAAGCTGTCCGTCTCTACGCCCGATGTGTGCGAGCTGCCGTGACTGGCCGTGGAGCGGCGAGAGGACAGGCGCTTGTGGTGTGATGTGCTGCCCGCGCTGCTGCCGCTGGCTCGGGAGCGTTTGTCCAGCTGGTCCATGTCCAGGTCCAGGGCATCACTGATATATGACTCACGGTACTGTTTCTTCTCTGAGAGACAAAGGGAGGGAGAGGGAGCGAAGTCGACAGAAAAAAACAGAGAAAGAGAAAGGAAAAAAAGGACAAAGAGATAGTGATAGATGGAGACAGACAATGACAACACACAAACGCACAACACACAAACGCAAGGTCACACATCACCTGATAACGAACACAGTGGTTGACAGCAAGGTTATATGGCGGGGGTTACCTTCGCTCTCCTCCAGCCTGCGGACCTGCTTGAGGAGAGGCTGCAGGTTCATGTAGAGCCGGTGGCTGCTGCTGAGCAGCTGTAGTAGGTGGCGGGAGCGGAGGGGGCAGCCTGTGTAGTACATGAGCTTCCTGGCCGACGGCAGCCCGTCTGGGAGGATCTCAAACCTCTTGCCCTGGAGAGAGAGAAATAGTTAGGAGAACCAGGTTAGGAGAATCAGGTTTGAGGACCCTGGTTTGGGGGAACCAGTTTGAGATATCCAAGTTAGGCGAATCAACGCATTTAAGAAAGAGAGCAGAAACACATGAACCAGCTAATGTACACAATCATGGTGGAGTCAGAGTCAGGCTAGTAATCAGAAGGTTCCAGGTTTGAATCCCGGATGTGCCAACATGATGTTATGTCCTTAGGCAAGGCACTTTACCCTACTTGCCTCAGAGGTAATGTCCCTGTACTTGTTGTAAGTCGCTCTGGATAAGAGCGTCTGCTAAATGACTAAATATGAATGTAAATGTAAATCTGAAGTTAGGAAAGCGTCAAGAGAAAATGGCTGCTTGTAATAGAGCAGCAACGAGGCCCTGAGGCCATTCCTAAAAACAGTAAAGATATGTCAGGCTCAACAATATGTTCTTCAGAACAGATACAGCTGCAGACACAGACCCGAATAGACTTGTGCTGGATATCTGGAAAGAAGAGGCCCTATGGAAGCACTTTTGGTTTAGCATCCAACCGAGGTCAAAATGTCTGAGTCCAATGAAAAAGAGAGGTATCATCTCCCCTGGCAACAACAGCGGCAAACTGCTTGATGTCAGCAGGGTTTTCTCCATGAAACCCTGTAAATATTTCTGCTGGTGCTTCCGCTTTGAAATTTAAGGGGAGGTTTAAAGACCTGGAAAGAATGCCATGGGTTTTTTCAGGGAATAGAATCACATTTTCAGTTTATCCTTTCAGATCAAAACAGTGTCAGAACGCTTAGGATCTGCCAGACTTTCAAAACAGCAGAACACAAGGTTATTAAACAACTTGAGAGGGTACAGTTTCTGGGGAAAAGAAACCATTGTGAATAATTTCCTCCTTTCTGGGGAAATTGTGGGCTTGCCTCACTTGCAGATGGGTGGGTTTTTTGTAACCTAAAATTGTACAATTAATATTTCTTTTAATTTATTTTGCCAAAGGCAACTACACCCTAATTAACACCCGTTCTGTGACCCTCCCACTACACTCCTTACAGCTGAATCTCGATCAATCACAACACAATGTTGACTTATCCGAAGCTTCCCCACTGGGCAATCCCCAGCGCGTGCCCAAACACAAACACACCCTGCCAGTCCTGGCAGAGGTGTCAGATAGCTGGTTATTAAAAGGCCAGCCACTCCTCTGAGTAGGGTCTGGTTTCATCTTCAGGGTCCAGCTGATCTCATAGAGGGTGACAGATGTCACACACGGCCTGCTCCCTCCTCAATTGGACCTCCATGAAAGAGCCCAGCTTAGGCACACATGCACGCAGAGGTGTCTGCCCACCAGGATCACCCAGCTGGGCTAACCCCTGGGTCTAAAAGCCCTCCTTCCCAGCTTGGCTACAGATGCTGCATTGTTGGATGCCAGGGAGGAGGAGGAGCCAAAATGTAGCCATCCAATAGGACCAACTCCCCTAAATCTGCACAACATCTGGTGTTTATTGACATGGTCCCTCCACCCTGCACTGCCATCTCCTCTCCTTTTCCTCTCTTCTTGCTGCCTTCCTCCATCGTCTTCTCTCCACTCCTCACACTTTATCTTCCCTCCTTTTCCTCTATATAGTCCCTCTCTTGTTCTCTCGATGAATCTATATCTTCCTTCCCTCCATCCCATCCCCCCACCACAACCTCTCTGTTCACAGGCGTAGCCAGGGTGGGGCATCAGCAAGAGCCTATGTTTGGAGTGTGCGAGGCAGGCACAGGTCCTGTGAAAGGGCCCTCGCCTCATGTCCCTTGCGCCCCAACCAAAACCGCTCACTGTGTACCCACCCAAACATGAAAATAGACCCATAAAATACGTCAAGAGTCCTTACAGAATGTCTCATCGCACAGCAGGCCTGTCCCGTCGCTGCGACTAGAGCACCACCCTAAGTACGAGCTTTCTTCATGGTCCTAAACTCCTCCAGCAGGTGGGGGCTCAACATTTGCAGTCTAGCAGGATGAAGCTACCAGTTTGACGAGACAGACGACCTGCTACCTTTGGTTTCCAACATTAAACTGTCCTCAGCTTGAAGACAGGCCCGTTCAGTCAGGAGATAACCTGTGGATTTACTGTAATGTCAGTCTATACTACAGGGCTTTAAAAAGCTTCTGGATTTCTAACCAAACTGCAGGCTGGGGAGGATGACTGGCAGGTGAGAGACCTTACAAAGCACAAGAACACAATTTAGATAATGCTACTGATTGCATAACACTCTTTCAAGACTTCATTGATAAGGTGTGTGTGTATGTGTGTATTTTCTGTCCCAGGGAAGTCTTTCTAAATCTCCGATTAGTTCCAGACGGCTGTCACAAAGCCATGATGAATCAGACATGGAGGAAAGTAGCCGTGCGTCACTGTTCCCTGTTCCCCGCACTGCAGGAGCGGAGGATTTTCACACACCGCCCTACTCCAGGGCCTTAACGCCGCACGTCACGGCTGGAATGTGCGGTTGAAGAAGGAACAGTGACGAAAACAAGGGATGCTCTCCAACAGGAAGTAGGGACATTCTCCACAAGGAAGTAAGAACATTCTCCAACAGGACTATTTTAGTGACTACAGACATCTGCTATTTAATTATTATAATTTTGTTGGTGTGTGAGCGAGAAATTATGAGATTCTTTACTCACCACAAACACCAGTTTGCCCACATTGGTCCACGGGAAGTCATACAGAAGCTGTCTGACAGTGCCTACATTCTAAAACACAGACAAATGCAGAAGAGGATTTCAAAACCTAATGCCTACCGTAAACGTGCCCGTTAATGGACACCTCATTTCAAACACGATGAGCCTTCTGAGGCAGTACCTGAAATACTTGGATCCCACGCAAAGTCAGTCCCAACGTCATGGATGCCTCCACTTCCTTCTTGTCCTGTGAAATGTGTGTTGATCAATGGAGAGCTTTAAAAAACCATCATATCTTATCCTCTTGTGTGTACACAGTATATTAAGATAATCACAAGTATTGATGAGACAACATTCACTTAATTTATTTGAGTCATTTAGCAGACACTCTTATCCAGAGCGACTAACAGCACATACAGGAACATTCCCCATGAGGGAAGTAGGGTGAAGTGCTTTACCCAAGGACACAATGTCATGTTGCCTCTGAATCAATCTCACAACCTTCTGATCACTAGCCTGACACCTTAACCACTCAGCCACCTGACTCCAAGGTAACATACTCCCTGGACTTAATTCTAGATAGACTATTGAAATAAAATCTTACACTGTTGACCTGTACATGGATCAATAGCCTTTGATACTACCAATGATGCATTTATTCTTACTATCACTTCACCATAAACCTATATTGGATATTGACAAAGATTGATGAATGACGGGACAGTGCTAATTTTGAATTACTCACACCTGTGCGAGTGCCTTCTTCATTAAATGTTATTTAGGCTTCCAGTGTCCAATAAGCAATACCAGGAATGGAAGGGCTATTGTTACTGGAACATCCTAGGCATACTCATGCTAGTTAAAGAAAGACCCTTCCAGATATGTACCATGAGGGTATGTTCAACTACATACTCCTTATAAACTTGAATGATTAATCTCATCTTCCATGAGAGTTTAGGTTGGTTATTGGTGCTGATCTGTGGACATCAGTAAAGCCCTCTGTCATCATCAACACATCCCCACCTGACTACCGTGTGGAGGTTTTTGGTAGCCCCTCCAGTCTCACCTTGTACAGGCGGTAGTAGTGCACCGTGACATCATCCAGCTGGGCGCACTCCTTGATGTACTTGAGGTGAGCCTCGGACGCGGTGAGGGCGAACTGGTCCTTGTGCATGTTGGGGATGTGCCTCAGGATGTAGTCCCGGCCGCGCTTAGAAATCACCTGGACAACACGAGGGGTGGGGTTGAGGTTAGCATGCTTTTTGCGGGAAGATACAGACCTTGAGGTCCAGGAACTCAAACTTGTCCGGTTGACATGAGGCTTTCATGGTGGTCATTAGCTAGGCCAGGGAGTGATAGAGGCTCAGTAGAGGATGCCCAGGTCTGCCTCTAATTCATAGAGGTTGGCAACAAAGCCAAAGGGATAGGCTACCAGTGAGGTTAACAAAGAGCCCTGCTCCAGATGTCTCCTCTGAACCACACTGAGCGCATTTGTGGAGCAGGAGCCGAGAGGGCCTCTAAACACAGCAGCAGGCCACAGTGACCTCCACGAGGGAGACATGGTAATGCTGTCATGCTGCCCACTAGTGGTTCAAAGGGACCAGGAGTTACTTGGGGCGTCGACCCACTCCGTCTCCAGGGCTCCAAAGCAGTGATAGTGAAGCTTGGCTAATCACAGGAAGTAGAAGCAATCGACGGGGTGGGGTTGCTATGACCATGAAGAAAGAGCTCAACCCACTCGCCCAGAGACCAAATTATTTAAGTGTGCCACTTTAAGGGACAGAAATAAAACTCAGTGTCCCAGTTCCTAGTCTACACACGTATGGATGATGGAGAGTTTCAGATGCTTCAGTGATTAACGACAGACTAAAGTTCAGACCCACACACACATTCTTGCATAGAGACAACATACAGTCCAACCCAGTACAGTCCAGACCTACTTACCCAGGGAGGAAAGTAGGCCTCAGGTTCAAAGTACTTCCCAAAGTGCTTGTTGCGCTTGAAGTTGCCTAGGTCGGCCTGGAGGGCGAAGGCAGCGAGCAGGAAGTAGGCCTCCTCTCTCTGGATGCACTGGGACAGAAGCACCTGCTTCCTCAGGTGCCAGTAGTAGTAGTACCTGGCTGACCTGTCACTGTGTGTGTGTTTATGTATGTGTGTGTGAGAAAGACAGACACAGAGAAAGAGAAAAGAGAGAGACAGGGAGTAAAAATAATAAAATGCAAAGTCTAAGTTCATTTTTGTGCTTTAACTTGTGCTAGAAATGGGCACTGGGTTTTGATGGTCTTTTAGTTATAATAAAAGTTCAATAAAAATAAATTCAGTGGAGTCAGTCCATTAAGTATGACAATAGAAAGCACAATGTTAAAGTATATTGATTGTTTAACAATTATTGAAGGTTCAGTGATTCTACTTGCCTTATTAGTCTCCCATTTTCTACGTAGTACTGGGCCCTGAAGTGAATAATCATGGGTGGCCCAAACTGGTCTATCCCCTGGGACACAAACACACACATGAACATGGAATCTTTAGCAAAATCCTTGATAGTATCATGTTTATATTATGAATGAACTATTAAACTACTTTGGTAACACCTAAAGCTTCAATATATTCCCATAAACCTGACATACATTTACAAATAATGTAATGTTGTTACATGTTGTTGTATGCTATTGCACTGTACTGTATATAGTCGCTTTGGATAAAAGCGTCTGCTAATTAAATATAAAATGTCATGTAAATGTACTGATTCTTTTGTTAGTTGGAGACAACAGGGGAAATGGCTTTCTAAAAATACTATCTTAGAGTTTTTCTTTGTTGGAACAGATTTATGTTCCAACTGAGGGGGGCTGGTGCTGTCTTGGTGTCTAAGGCTGTGTCAATAGCCCCTTTTTAATTGCTGCATTAGCCCACACTGACCGGTGGGGACCTCATTCTTAATATTGCTATAACTGTTAGCTGTTCCTTGCACTCTCTAACATCTCCTCTCCTCCGTCTCACTGTCCTCCCCTCCATACCTCCCCTTGGTATGGGGGGACTGAGCTCTCAGCACATGCGTGGTCATCGGCCAATGTTGGACCTGGTGCCAGTGGACATCGATTTGAGATGGTCTTCCAACCCTGGATCTGGTCGCCTGTCGGACGTCAGTCTCCCTGATGGACAAGGAGAGCGAGCGTTCCCCTGTCCCTTTTCTCATCCCCCTGTGTGTGATGCTGCGCCAATCATGGGCTCAAGCCCTGTGGCTGCCTAAACTGACTTTGTGCTACCTCCCTTACTTATTAACTCTCTCTAGATATGACTGTTTAGCCTGTGTTCTGCTCCTCACTTTCGCCAACCGTCCCTGGAGGAGGGGATCCCTCACTGAATTGCTCCTTCCAAGGTTTCTTCAATTTTTTCTCCCTAGTGAGTTTTTCTGGGAGTTTTTTCCTTGTCTTCCTTGAGGGTTTAGTTTGGTTGAGGGGCAGTTCTATGGGCATATGTGAAGCCCTTTGTGACATTGCTTTTAAAAAGGGCTATACAAATAAATGTTTATTTGATTAACACTTTAAATCCAGGGGCTTGCAATAAGCTTTAGTTCTTTAATAGGTAATAAGGCTCTATAAGATGAACATTAACATAAATGTATTAAGATTTACTAACATAAGGACCCATTAACTAATACTTATTCCATGTACATCCATTTGAAATGCTAACACTACTTCTTTACACATTATTATTATTATTATTATTAACATGACATTAAGTAGTAACACATACAGTGTTACATTAATTGATATGTCTCCTGTTCTGTGTTATATATATCTATACATACCTTGCTAGCCTCCCTCTTCCACTCTTTGGGGCAGTACTTGGACAGCTTCTGTCCCAGCTCCATATATATGTGCTCATTATCTGGAAGGAATGAAACCAGCCCAATAAGTGTTAACCACAGTTGAATCAGCACCTCTGCTCTGTTGTCACCTCAGAAGCGTGTGTGCGCACGTGTGTGTGTGTGTCCGGACTGGTCCCTGAAGCAAGAGAAAACTTCAAAGGGAGTGCTTCAGAGAAAAATCACACACACACTGGCGGAGTCTCTGGTGCCCTCAGGTGTGTGTGCGTGTGTGTGTTTTCGCCATGTCCCTTTGTCATGTTTGAATCTTCTCTCCTAGCTAGTCCTGAGCTGCTCTGATTTTCCACCAAGTCTGCTTTGATTCTATGCAAGCCCTTAGAGATTCTGAATAACCAATGAGAGGAGGGCAAGAAGCCTGATCTGCAAGTATGTGAGCCTTACAGTCTTGCAAAACAGATAAGAAACAGACTTTCTAGCATGAACAAACTGTTTAACCACACAGAGTGGCTGACACTCGGGGTCCAACTAGGGTTGTGTTTGGAGGGAGAACAGGGGAGGCTTGGGGGAAGAGGGGGCAGGATCCTGGGGCAGAGGAAAGGGTCATGCAGCCTCAAGCTTGGGGTGGGTGGCCGCTGTTTGCCTGGGGATTTCACGCTGTTTAGACAAGCAGTCAAGGAATGTCCCTCAGCTAGGACCATTGGCTCCGGTTCTACTGGCCTGCCCATGTCTGATTGGCCCGTCTGGGAGGCAGCTGTCTGACAACACTGCCCAAATGAATTGCTGTCCTCTGCAGTTGCTCGACATTGTCACCGCCAGCCTGCTTCTACGTGATGGGGCACACACACCCAGCCCATCCTCCCAACTCACATACACACACACACACACACACACACCAACCTCTCTGTTCTCATAAAACAACAGTGACATGCCAGAACAATAGAAGCTATAGAGGTCATAATGCTGGCAAGTCAGCCATCACAGAGAGACACCATGGTAACAAGAGCCATTCTTCTTACTCTGAATAACGCTGAGGCCGAACAGGTGACAATCCTTCAGCCTGAGCAGGTCACACACCTGGACCAGCAGCTCCTGGCACAGGGTCTTCACCTGGACAGCGGAGGTGTCAGAGGTAAGAGATGAAAGGGAGGAGTCAGAGAGAAGGAGGAAGGGTCAGAGTTAATGCTGCCATCAAATGGGTATTTGTGACTGTTAGTCTAAGAAGAGCGTTGCAGTTTAACTGCCAGTTCTCACGTTGACTATGACGTTGAGTGTGTCGTCGTTGGGGAGAAACACGCAGACACAGCGGCGGTCCTGCATGGCTCTGTTGTTGTGAAAGCTCAGTTTGTTCATCTTCTTGTGGCTGGACAGGAGTGGCCCACGCGTCTGGGCTCCGGACCCCTGGCTGGCCCCTGGGTGGTCTCTTGGTGGCTAGCTCCTGGGTGACTGTACTTCAGCTGCTCCTCCAGCCCCACTTATAGCCAGACACACAGGCTCCCTGCGGCTCAGAGGGGCAGGCAGCACACACCGGACCGGGCATGGAGGTCAGCGGGGTGCACGCCACCCTCAGAAACTGTGGAGGCAAGACAGAGAGGGGTCACGCTAGCATAAATACAGCCCATCGTGGGCATGCCTTATAATATCCAGTGAATGCAGTGAATATCCAGTATTAACAACTGCCTGAGAGGAAATCTCATAGACAGGAAAGACAGGGGGACACAAGTAACAATACAGTTGTGTTCATACTGCTGTATGATGCCTGAGGGGAATATTAGGTTATATGGAAATTTGAAAAGGAGGAAAAAGGTCAAGTGGAGGATTGGTTTAAACCTTAAATTATTCAGCCAAAGGGGCAATCAACTTCTTAAGATGTCTCGCTGTAAAGACAACGTTCTAATCTCAGCCTTACACTGAGCGAGAGAGATAGAGAGAGCAGGCGGGAGTTTTGGTGGCGGTGCCAATTGTGGGAGGAAGAGAATGGAGGTCTAGGGAGTAAGGACAAAGGGGAGGGGAATGGAGAATTCCTGTTCATCCTTGTGTCTTATCTAATGACAGTACTGTGGGGTCCTTGAGCAGCTCCTTCAGCAGCAGACTGTTACACCCACGGTGTAGGACAGAGAGGTTCCGAAGGTCCTTCATCCCGGCAGCTGTCAGATTCTATAACACCTGCACCACCTGATCATGTTGTAGTCTCTGCTCATGCCATGTCATTTATCTGTATATATTTTTATTGTATTTTGGTTTATTCTGTTTATTATCTGTTTTTGTTTTGCCTTTTCTACTTTTGTTCTGCTACTGTGGCAAGTGAATTTCCCCGTTGTGGGATTAATAAAGTATATCTAATCTAATCTATTCACGCACATATCTTGTATGTGTAAAGGAGTCTCTATGGAGTTTAAGGCCCTTGACTGGCCCTCTTAGTTTCTTACCGGATACACACCACACACAAACAAACAAGCACATCTCCCTGACATGTTAATGCTCAAGAGTAAAACACAAGGATGGTAAAAAAAATAACTATCAATGCTTAATAATGATCTCTTCCTGTTGGAATCAGCAAAGTGAGCCAGGAATTAGGAACATCTCTAGGACAAGTAACAGGTTCCACAGTGAGGCTGCTTCATTACTTGTTTATCCAAGGTGTTGACATGTTGTGCAAATGGCACATGGTCTATATATGCTCACTAGGAGAGCATGACCTTACATGCTTCATTAACCCTTTTTAAAGCAGCCCATTCCATAAGCAGTTGTTGAATTTGTCTGCGTGAATAACTAATCACTAAGTATTCCCAGCAGAGATGTTGATGCAGAACAGGAGCCTGTATTTGGGTTCAGTTCCCTGAACATGGGGACTGGGGTGAAAGGTCATAGCCAGGGTAACAGAGGAACTGCTGTTGACTGCTTGTTGTTCAGTTGTCATAGTGGCCATTCTCGGTAGGTCCTCTAAACGTCTACAGCTGTGAGGTCTCCATTGTCCTTCTCTATTCTCTATTGTTGTTGCGGGGAACCAGGACTGGTCTACACCACATTTCTCACTGCTTCATACAAAGAATGTGCGCATGTAAGAGACAGAGAGTGTGTGTGTATATGTGTGAGCGTGTACTAGTGTTTGGGCATGCATGCGTGTGTGGGATGGAATGGGTGTATGTGGGTGTGTGTGTGGGGGGGTGAATGTATGTGTGTATGTGGGACTGTGTGTGTGGGGGGGTGCATGTCTGCATATGAGTGCCTGTCTTTGTAAGCTGGTAATGGCGTGTTGCACTCTTGCACCACCATACGTCACCAGCTCCAGATCCATAAAGTGGCTCAGCAGGTTAAGGCGTTGGCCTCATGATCGGAAGGTTGTGAGCATGATTCCCGGCTGTGACTATGTGATGTTGTGTCTTTGGGCAAGGCACTTCACCCTACTTGCCTCAGGGGGATTGTCCCTGCACTTACTGTAAGTCGCTTTTGGATATTTAGCTCCAGCAGCCCAGCTGAGGTGTGTGATCGCAGCAGGTGGAATTAGAGACAATTGTCTAATTGGATCCCTTACTCCACTCCCTCGACTATATTAGAAATATCAGATATATCCTTTCATCCCTCCTTTTCTAATCTACTTAAGTGTTAATTTACATTTAATCATTTAGCAGACACTCTTATCCAGAGCGATTTACAGCAAGTACAGGGACATTCCAACTAAGGCAAGTAGGGTGCAGTGCCTTGCCCAAGGACACAACATCATGTTGACACAGCTGGGTTCAAACAGGGACCTTCTGATACTAATCCAACACCCTAACCGACTGCACAAGATTCCCTTAATGAAGTCTTTAAAGTGAATCGCAATAAATACAGCAGATGAGCTAAGCCTATCCCTTAATCTCTCTCCCAAAATGTTTAAGAAAGTAATGTTTTGTGTTCACTCAATAAAGTGCTATTAATGTTATAAAGAGAAGTAACATTTATATAAAAGGTAATTTAACTCAACATACTATAGAAAGATGATTCTGACATGCTCTCATTATCATGAATGGGTTTATTTAACTGACTGAAAGGTCTGAAAGGTTTGGCCCTGCCAACTCTGAATAACCAGTCAAATGCTCTAACCACTGAGCCATTCCCACCACTACTGTGCACCATCCAGCAGCATTAAGCACTCCATCACATAACAGCACTTTTGTTACGCAACCTAAAACCAGCCTTAAGTAGCTGTCTGGGCTGGGTAGATAACCATGGGGCTTGATCGTTGGTGTTTACAGATGTGTGGTGTCGTAAAGAAGTCACGCGACCTTCATCCATCCCTGTTCCTCCGTCTCCTGTGGAGGGCTGACGGTGTCTGAGGGACCGTCACAGAAGTCTGATTGTGTTCCGTCTTCACGGGGAAATGTGATGCTTGCGTGCCGTTAGTACAGTTTGGCCATGTTGTGTCATGTGGAAGAGTCCTCGTTCGGGAGGGGAAATGCAGCCACGGCTGTCACCATCACCAGTCATTGGCACCACCAACATGGGTTGAATAAATTGGTATGGGCTCAGTGGAAGATAATTTCCTTGAAGATCAAGAGTGATGAGGTTCAAATCCCCCCTGCATTGCTTTTGTTAAAGCATATGCTACATCAACATCATCCTTTCTGAGTCAGTGTCAGATCCATCCGTTGAAACATACCCACCAACACTTAACAGCAGAGCTGGCGGCTGCCCTCACCAAACCAACCCAAGGTCATTGCTATCCACTGCCTACATGCTTGTGAGTCAGGTGGCTGAGAGGTGAGGGTGTTGGTGTAGTAATCAGAAGGTCCCTGGTTTGAACCCCAGCTGTGCCAACATAATATATGATGATATATTCTACCTATACTGTTTTGCACTTCTGGTTGGATGCTAACTGTATTTCGTTACCCTGTACTCGTACCTGTGTAATGACAATAAAGTTGAATCTAATCTAATCTACTAATGTTGTGTCTTTGGGCAAGGCACTTCACCCTACTTCCTGGGGGGGAATGTCTCTGTCCTTGCTGTAAGTCGCTCTGAATAAGAGCGTCTGCTAAATGACTAGATGTAAATGCACTGCTTGTCCTGGGCATGGAACCGAATGACTCGTCCTTTGCCTGCAAAGCTATGACACAGCCCAGGGGAGAGGCCTGGATCACAACATTACTGCTGCCTTTTAGAACCTATTCATATCCGAGTGGTGATGCAACCCTGTTGTCCTAGACGGGCAGCCAGGGAGAGGGACCGTTCCCATGTCCTTTCAACATGGCAGGCCATCATGACATCAGACCCGATACTGGGAGACAGCAGGAGAGCACCTTTGACATGGCCGGCCAGCCCTGCTACCCTGTGCTGGCCTGGAGAAGGTGGGGGGGGGGTCCTTTGTGGGGCAAGGCCGAGGATGTGTTGGAGCCAGAACCAACCTGGCTACAACAAGGGAGGGACATACAGGAGAATAGGGAGTAAGGGAGGGATGAAAGGTCTGGAGCAAAACAATACAAACAATAAGTGCAAGAGGTGGGAGTAACTGACAGGCTTGGCAGTAACGATAGAAGGGTCTGTTAAGAATAAGGGAATGGCAGAGAGATTAAGACAGGAGGAAGAGAGGAATGAGGGAGGAAGCAAGAGGGACAGGGACTAAAAAAAGAGGTCAGGAAGAAAAGGACTGAAGAGAGAGACAGAAAGAAGGAGAACGAGTGAGAGATGTAGGGCTCGGAGCTCAGCTATGAAAAAAAAATGCTGCAGTCAGGAAAATTCCAAACTAACATCTGCTTCCCATTCCAACAATGGAGGCTTTGATTCCAGACTCGCGCAACTACTACTGCTGCTGCTGCTGCTGCTGGTCGTCTCATCATCTCCTTTCAACGACTAAACCTACCACCTTCTCCTGCTGCCCTGGTCCGCATTCACTGCCACAGAAGACTCCCCTGAGTCAACAAGCTTTACATGCTTACACCCAACAGCTTCTGACAGCCCTGTGAAACCCAGAATTGGCATGAGCCACCAGGGGCCTTCTGGTGTCTGCACACATGCATACGTGGATGTCCTACGAGCAGGGAGGTAGATGGTCAGATGTGTAGCCTGCACTGCAATGTGTAAATGGGTTTCTCCTTTGTACGAGAGAAGTGTTTCTGTTAATACAGCTTCCAGCTGGTCCTGCTCGCAACGCAGTTATCTGTTTTCACAGCTGGGAGTAACTTTTCGGTGAATTGGAATGATTTTCAATGGTGAGCTGGTTGATGGATAGACAACAGATCATTTTTGCATACTGTCAGATCAGTGAGAAAAAAAGAATAGGATGGGTCATTTTCTTCTTAATTTTTGTGGATTTATCAAGCATCAACTATCAAGAAAGAGATGTACAGCATTTGATTTACTGTATTAATACTATTGTAATTGTGCTAATGCTAAAAGGGAGTCATGTGGCACAGTCAGTTAGGGAGTTGGGCTAGTAATCGGAAGGAACCTTGGCTGTGTCAACATGACATTGTGTCCATAGCACTTCAAGGCACTTCAACCTACTTGCCTCAAGGAGAATGTCCCTACACTTGCTGTAAGTCGCTCTGGATAAGAGCATCTGGTAAATGACAAAATATAAATGTAATGCTTATTTTCACTTAAACTACTTAGTAATGTTTGACAGTGGATCTACTGTTGGAATTATTGAAATTATATCAGTTTCCAACCTACAGATGTTGGACTGATAGTGTAAATACGTTGCACTATTATTTGATCAGATTTCATAGTCATTAACAGTCAAGGCCAAACCCACACACATACGGCACCACTATGAGAACCTCTCTACAGAGAAAAGATCTGTAGCTAACTCCTGACTATAAAATACAATAAAATCTGTGAAATTTCTTAATGCAATTCGAAGCCATGGTAAGAGTTGTCACAGTTGATGGAAGAAGTGTGGAAGAAGTGCTATATCAGTTTCCAACCTACAGATGTTGGACTGATAGTGTAAATACGTTGCAATATTATTTGATCAGATTTCATAGTCATTAACATTCAAGGACAAACCCACACACATACGGCACCACTATGAGAACCTCTCTAGAGAGAAAAGATCTGTAGCTAACTCCTGACTATAAAATACAATAAAATCTGTGAAATTTCTTAATGCAATTCGATGCCATGGTAAGAGTTGTCACAGTTGATGGAAGAAGTGTGGAAGAAGTGCTTGGTTTAAAAAAATTTTTTTCAAAAAACCCTGCAAGCTCATTAATAGGTTGGCAGTTCCAAGCTCAAAGCTTTATGACCTTTTAGAAAGTTTTGCAGTGACCTTTATGGGAAGCTTTTAATGGCGAACCCAGCATTCTTACTAACTGGTTCCCATGCGTTCTGAGAAAGGGAGTGTAAAATCTACAGTACAACACATACACATGCACGCACACACACACACGCCTCAAACTGCCAGTGCAACCCAACATGTTTAAACAGGGTAAGCAGTCATTCTTGCTGCTCCTAGACCCACCCCCCCACCACCTCCTTACACTCTCACACACACACAGTTCAGCAGTGTTTAAGCTCACGATAAACAAGTTACCAAACTACCATTACGAGTCCCATGCACAGAACAGCAACCACCCCAGCCATTATATCCACTCAAAATAGAACAAGTGGCCCAAAAGAAGAGGCTTCGAAAAATAGGCTGGAATCAGCCCAACCCAACCCCTACCCACACCCAGTGGTTTTGTTTATGAAAAATCCTTCAGTTAGGGATGAAAAAGTCATAAGAAACTATGCATATTGCTAAGGACATTATACAGACTCTTTGTAAAGGCTAGAAGCAATACTTTTGAATGTTTGGACCTACAGCTATAGTGGTACAGTCTTCAGAGGTCGCTGGCAGCAGTCAACATCCTGGAAAAGAGCAGAGACGCTCTCTGGGAGTAAGCTAGCATGGAGTAGGGAGCCATGTAGACAGGGTCAAAACACACAAGAAATATGGAGGGAGAAAGATGGAGGGAGGATAAACAGGGATAGCAATCGAGAAACTGAGAGGGCAGAGGGGAGTGGCAAAGAGAGAAAGAAAAGGGAAAGAAGAGATAGATCTTTTTTCTTAGTTAGCTCTCTGGTATATTTCACACAGGGATAGGAGGAGAGTGGCAAAGGGACTGTTTTCGATTTGGGAGCCCCAGGCATCTGGGTGCCTTACACACCAGTGGGATCTTTCGCATGAACTCCCATCTACGTTGCAAACGTGGCGATAAGGCCAGGCACGGAGGAGAGATTGGGTTTCTCCTCGTCAATGGAGATAACCGTAATCTCATCCTTTCTCACGGAGTAGTTGCAGTCTCGCACTGCTGTGTCATATTGTCCTCTGACGAGAATACGAGTCCTCTGACATTTCATCCATCAGGAACGCTTCTCAGGCTGTGTTGAGGGGACAACAGTTCTTCGCATGACGATGGAGATCCGCAGACTCCAAAGGCCAGTAAGCATTTTGCTCAAAGAGTTTGCGTAAGATTAGTAGCATATTCCTGAAGAGCCAAGTAGTCCAGACCGAGATGGACTGATCATATCAGTAAGATAAGTAGGAGATTCAGAGGCCAAGTCTTGTGTGTTGGGACCTTTAATGCAATATTGCCTGAGCAACCACCTGCACCTGTTTTTTAAGGCTTTGTCTTCGTGCTTGTCTCTTGTTTCCTGTTTAAGGAGAAGTGAGATCCTGTCCAGACAGCACTTGCAGTGTTTAACACATCTGAGCCTCACATCCCTGTTTTAGTAGCCTGCTGCTCTGAATGACCGGAAGCATGACTCTGAAAAGGAGGACACTTGGGTCCAATGAGGACAATGGGACCAAAAGAAGAGGACAATCCCAAAACGTTGTAGAACTAAAAGTTATCCCAGCGTTAAACTTGCTGTTCTGTTGCTAACATCTATATCTACACGACAGGCGTTGGTGGGCAGGAAGAGTCCGGACAAAGGGCTGGACAGCCATCCATACCAACCAGGCATCCGGACGTCTGGAACCCTACTGCTGCTCGCTCCATCAGCAACAGAAATAATCACAAAAGCATTATTTGTTTTCCCTCCATTTTCCTCCACAACAGGGAACGACAGGGCAAAAGAAGGAGAAAGAGAAGGAAGGATGGAAGGAAGGAAGGTTAATCAATGTGCCTTGTCGCTGAAAACCGTGACATTGATGTAGGTAGGGATTTGCCAGAACACTGGTCTAATATTAAAACGAGGAGAGGAAATCGTTAGCATTCCTGAGTACTGAAACAATTTAAGTTTTCCGAACTGATGACAAGGAGGTGGGGAATTCCCCTGGATGCAAACACAAGAAACCGATGTGCAGGCTTCGCCTGTTTTACTACAAAATATGGTATTTGCAGTAAATATTTTAAAATACATAATCATGTAATCCCCTACCGACAAAATAAAATCTACTCGCTTTCTGACCACTGAAAGACGTGCTTCAAACGGCTTCCAAAAAGTACATCCTTGAATATCACTGAAATCCTATTTAGCTCTACCGATCTTATTCGGGGATACATTACTTAAACCAGGTATAATAAAACCTAAGCTTTAGAAACAGTATTACCCCATAAAAGCCACATGGACGTTATGGGACAATTTTGAGGACACTTAAATTACTAAAAAACTCATGCGCACGAGCAACCACTCCGTTCTGGTGTCGAACAGTGATGACTAAACCTACCTAAGGTATTAAAATATGTTGACAGACAGCATCCATCTGAAGAATACCAATACGATGGTTATTAGAACAGTGTTGTGGCAAACTTGTGTCTGTTCATAAGAATGTTGAACTGTATTGTTGTATTTAGTGAGCCGTTTGAAAACAAAATCCTGCTTTGAAGTTGGCGGAATACCTTATGTACGCAAAGTGGATGGAATAGTCCACAGTAAAGGAATTAGTGAGGTAAATTCCGAAGAAAATCGTAGAAAATCAGTAGGCTAAAGAAAAACTCACCGTTTATGAAAAAACAAGCGTGTATAATCCTTTCCATTAATAAGTATAAAAGTGTTCGAACGTTTACGTAAATCCAAATGGTCGGAAGCAAAAATACGTTTTGAATTTGAAAACAGACAGAGTTGCGTGCGTCTCGATCTACATTCTGTTCCGTTGGAACACTACAGTAACAAGTAGGAATAGCCTACATGTGCAATGCTGGAAGTTCCAAACGACTGGTGGGGGTTGAACAGAATCCATGCCGTAAAAATTATGTTTTAAAGGTTTTTTGTGACAATGAATTGCCTTTTATTGGTAAAATATTTATTTTTGATGTGTACCTATACATAAATGCCGTTATTCTCTTCGTATATATCGATATAATAATGGCGTCACTGAAGTGCAGCTTTCCCCCAAGGCAGAAATTTGGTAGCGCCCACGGCTGCCTCTCATTCCATTCCTCCCATCTGTAGCAGTGCAGCATAATTTTGGAAAAATTGTAACGGAGTCTCGCTTAGACCGTTAGCACGCTCGTAAACAAATAAAGTTATGGCTCACTTTGTACAAGTGCATGTTAAAGAACCGTAAATAGAGTTTGGATAAAAGGAAGCGATTGGGGAAAGTATTTTTGAGAGACAACTGTGTAGTCCTATATAATGTTGCCCCAAATAGCTGCTTGTTGTTTATTGTTGTTTGAGTTTAATACAGAAATATGTTCCCCTTATTTATATGACATTATAATGTAAATTATTACGCAACATTTAAATAAACCTGAAATAAAAACACCACTGGGTGTGACAGTGTATGTTTAATTACTAGTTCTCTAATGGTTTAGTGCCCAACACAAGGCTTAGATGATCTGCTTTGGGAGATTCCTGTGTTCTTTTGTGATGTCACAGGATGAAAGATTGTTGCCATGGCCACAGAGGGTCTGGTGTCCTTCTCCATGTTGACATGGTGTCCTGCGATTAGGGCTTGAGGGGCACATGCAGTCTGCAGCTTTGATGTGTAGCATGAGAACGAAAGAAACCATTACAGTAACTACAGGAACAGATGAACTGTAACAGAAGAGGGTGATAGGCTAATACAACTGGATATACCACTTTAAAAGTTTGTAAAATTACTTCAATGAATCCCCTCTCTTCAGGTTCAGGGGTAGAGAAAAGTAATTGTTGACCAATCTGTTTCCCCCAGTCCTTTTATGTTAACGATGAGACCACCTATGCACTAGATATCGGAGCATCCAAATCTTCAGCTATCCAGCTAGCCACCCAACCAGGCACCCAGCCAGCCAGCAAGCCATCCACCTGCCTTTGTCTTTGTCTGAAGCCTCAGTTTGGATTATATTAGCTGTCTCAGGGTGGAAGCAGAGTGTGCTGGGAAAATGGCAGCAACCTTTTTGTTGTTGTGGCGAAATCAATCTAATTGAAATGACTCCTCTCTAGCTTGCTCCCGAGGGAGAGAGGGAAGAAGGAAAAGTGGATGAGGGTCCAGTCATGATGAAGACCGCTCACAGAGTGCTGGGCCTTTTCCCTAATGAGCCCCACACAGCCTGGTTACTCCGCTCACCCCTTAAACCTGTCCACGTCATTTACCACATTACTGTCTCCTGTCACTTTCATGTTTTCATTCTAGAATTACTCGTGTTTTCATTACGCTTTAATCCAAAGCAGCATAATGTTTACACCTATTGTTTGGTGTACACTAACTGTTTTCTTAAAGCTGAGAGTCAAGAGTCAAATGCATCTGTACCACATTTGTTTTACACTCATAAGGATTGTTTTTCTTTCCTGCTTTTGTTTTTGCCCACAAAGCTGTGTGGCCATTTGAAGAATGACTAGACCATTGTATGAAGTGGAAATCCTCCTAGAATGTTTTCTGCAAATTGCACAATGAGCATCTGGTTCCCTCAGAGTTGACTTTGAAACCTGAGGAGAAGTGTGTGGGTGAGGGCTGGCAGATGCTCTGTAATCACCGGCCTTTGGAAGATCTCTCATGGAAGGACAGATAAAGTTCCTCCAAATCGACTCTGGGTCAAGAAACAATTAGATGGCCACACATATCTGGATGGAAGGTTAGACTTCAACGTCAGATCCTTTAGAGATGTATGGGACCAGGCAAGCCGATCGCCTTATGATTTGGGGGGGATTTGCTACATGTATTTCCCATGCTTTCCCATGCTTTCCTTACTTACTTACTAAGTTATTGGGAGGGTCCTGCTTAGAAAAGCAGTATTAAACCAAATTGTATCCTCTCCAAAACATTGTACATTGGTCAAATCTGAGACAGGACAAATACTGTCTATGCCCAGTAGAAACCATGTACAGCATATGGGGCAGATGGCTGGTCATCTGGTTGGGTTATCCTACCCCGTATAGGCTACCCCATATTCTTGCCCCTCAGGGACTTGTTTCAGGGGGAAGGCAGGAGTGGGACAAGGAAATTATACTAATAGAAAACAGAAATGCAGGAGCAAAACAGATTTTGCTTGATTTTTTGGGCTTGAGGGATGGGGGTGTGAGTGTCCTGTTACAATGACACCAAGAGGAATAGATGGTGAACATGTTCATTCTCAAGGGCATCATAAAAGTTTCTTTCCAAAAGGCAGACGTTTCCCTGCAGAGCAGAGAGAGCGAGCGAGAGAGAAGGAATTGATTTTAGTCATTCTGCCAAAGCCTCTTTCTGCTGTGGTCCATACAATCCATACTGCTGCCATTAGCTCTGTTTCAGCAGTGATGGTATTTTAATGCAAATAAGTAATTAAGCCCAAATGATGAAACAAATGCTGAACAGGCTGTTTGCATTAACACATTTTATTTTCTCTCATATTATCATAATTAATCAGTTTACATGCAATGAAAGTTGAAAGTTTAACCTAGACCAGGGGTAGGGAACCCTGGTCCTTGAGAGCCATAGTCCTGAAGGTTTTTGATGTTTCCTAACTCTAGCAAACCTGATTCTAATGAAGGGTCGTTGTCAAGCTCTGTGGAAGCCTCATAATTAGAGTCAGTTGTGCTGGAGCAGGGAATCATCTAAAAACTTCAGGACTGTGGCTCTGGAGGACCAGGGTTCCCTACTCTTGACCTAGACGCTTTTTAATTTCAACTCACATTCAGACACATACAGACACACAGAGGAGAGACGAGATGACAAACACCTCAACGCGTCCAATGCTGAGGTGGAGACAATTCCATCTGTGTAACCTAACACAAAGGGTCAGGCGCTGACAGCAAGGCCTTCTGAAGTCACGCGTGCCTCAGCTCAGTCGTCCGCTCCTTCCACTAGGGCCTTGCGCTGTAGGCTGGCACAGCCCTGAGCCCATCGCCAGATGGTAAACAAAGGAGAACACACAATGGCAACTCCATACCAGTCCCCAGACCACCCCACTGCACATGCAAGACGGCACCAGTCTCTGGCTTGAGTACAGTAAACTTAGGTCATCATGACTCCCTGTTCTCCTACACACGCACAGACAGTCACACACAGACACTTTCTCACAGTGATGTTATACACAACTGAACCACAAGATGATGACGCCCTAGATATGATTTTTTTAATGCCTAAACGTTTCCTGGAAAAGGACAAAAATCAGTCAGATGTCTGCGTGGTTAACAGAGGGAGAGGGAAGATTTGTTTGAGATAAGGTGTCAGGGGTGGCTGAAGTAACGACACAAGGTTGTTGTGGTGATTGCATGTTGGAGGAGGAGCCTGACCTAAGTTCCAGCTATCGTACCTGGCCTTGTCCCCATTTCCTTGGTCCCATTCCTGCGTGGCTGGTTAGTGGAATGATGCAGGCTGGTCTCTCTAGTGTCTCAGTCTGTAAGGCTGGTCTCTCTTTCGTTTTCCCACTGTCTGTAGAGTTGGTCTCTCTAGTCTCTCTTCAGTCTATAAGGCAGGTCTCTCTCATTTTCCCACTGCCTGTGGAGCTGGTCTCTAGTCTCTCGTCAGTCTTTAAGGCTAGTTTCTCTTTCGTTTCCCCACTGTCTGTAGAGCTGGTCTCTCTAGTTTGTCTTGAGTCTGTAAGGCTGGTCTCACTCTGTGCAACAGTTGGGTAACTGATTAAATTAGATTCAACTTGATTGTCATTACAAGCGTACAAGTACAGAGTAACGAAATGCAGTTATCATCCAACCAGAAGTGAAAACAGGCTGCAGAAACCAAATATACAGTGAGTATGTACAGGGTATTAACAATATTTTGGTATTACAATATGTACAGATGTATTGTACACATTAATACAGCATTTACAGTGCTGGTATGAACAGATTGTAGAGTTCAGAATGGTACAGATGGTGCAAAATGACAGATTGTGTAAAATGGTATAGATGGTGCAGAATGGATAGTGCAAAACAGATAAAATGCAGACAAACAGTGCAAATATAGGGGGGCGGGGGTTAGCATGGGGTGGAGTTTGGACTGACAAATTCTTGACAGCTCATGTGAGCTGGACACAAGGCCTCGCTTTCTGACTGTTTTAGCTCAAGAGGAAGGCATGGATGGATGGAGGGCCGGCGTGTGGAGGGTCATAGTGTGGGGGTATTGATCACAGTCATGTAGTTAATGAACCATTGTCTTACAAGGGGCAAACGCGACAGGTAGCGACAGTTTTATCTAGTAGACAGAAACACCCAAACGCCTACACCATCTACGATCATCCTCCGTGCCAGCATAGGGCATGGCCAAGGGTCTGAGGGCCACGTTGAGTTAAGACAGGCCTCAGCAGCTGGGATTTATTGGGACAAGATTACTCTGCTGGATGTCTGTCCCTGTCCGGTTCCCTGCCCCCTAATCCATATTCAGTTTGCTTTTTGAGGTAGACTGGCTATTTACTGAAATTAAAAAATATATGGACGAGGCGCCTGGCCATCTCAGATTTACCTTGGGGTCATACTATCTGTTACAAGAACTTATGTATGTGTATTTAACTGATGAAGATTTGGTAAGTGGGTATACGCTAGTGTACCAGTGGGTATACGCTTTCTGAGGCTCATAGAACCGGCTTCAGTCAGATGGCTTTTGTGCGATCAGTCACAGGTCATTGCTAGTTCCTGGGTCATAAATCAGCATTGTCTGAACGGACACTTCTCAGCCTGATCACTGATAGATGTGTTCTTTCTGGAGCACAACACAGTGTAAATTTGGTTGCATGTTTGTTTGAGTGTTTCTGTGTGTCTGTATGTGTGTGTTGCAAAGAGGTAGGTTATATCCTCTTTTGTGTTTGAGTGTATTGTGCTGATTCTGTGTGTTTGAATCAAGGAGGTAATCCAAAAAAAAAATGTATGTATGCAAGTGTGTTGGAGCGTGTGTATCAGAGACTAGGTCAAAGCTGGTTGTAATTCTAATCCTTCCCTGACACACAAATCAACAAGTCACCCACACAAACACATGCAAAAACACACATGCAAATACACACAAAAGAGTATACAAAAACATACACAAACACCCAGTTCCTCCTAGCCCCAGTGGAATGTGAGTGTTTGTTTGCACTTCCTTGCTCCAAAGCCACCCGAAGCCACAGGAGCTGTGCTGCCCAAATCTGGCCCTTCCCCTTTACCTCAGGCATGAAGGTTTCCTTCTAGAGTAGTTAATGTGTGTAGAGGCAGTAAATCCTTAAATAAACGCTTCAGGAGAACAGGAAGGTGACGGCTTGATTATTTGGTGAGGAAAGCTAACTAGGCTGCCCTGTGGAGAAATTAGGTAGACCCTGTCTCTGACCCCCCACTCCTCACTATTCCACCAATCCCAACCCCCACCTCCTTCACAGCAGTTAAAACATTCTCAGGCAGTAAGGGGGTGCTGAGGAGGAAGAAGAGGAAATCCTGATGGACAGAAGCAGATTTCAGACAAATTCTCGTTTATATAGTAGCTAGTAAAATGTTATTTTTCGGGGACGTGAAAAGCAAGGCTGGTAGGATCCCACAGTCTCCATTTGCATCTGCAGAACACCAGCTAGAACCATCATCCCCCTCAACATCCATGTGTGGCACCAAAGACACTGTGCTTTGTTCAACAACCTGTCAATCTGTCAGTTGCATGACATTTCAAGAGTTTTTATTCGCTGTGTCGAATATACTTCGTATGGTTGTGGCAGGGTAACAACTATCCCAGGGGCAGAATAAATGTGAGACCACAACATCTCTCTATAACCTTGATGTTATCTGTACAGTGCTTTGTTTTAAGAGGCTTAAAGTCCTTGGGTTTATGCTGTAAAACAAAATCCCAAGCCATGACAAACACAACGTTCACCTGATGACTAAAACAGGCAGAGAGCAGATTTCTGAAAAAACAAATGTGTGCCAAGTAAACTATTGTTATTTTGGAGAAAATAAAGGAGTAGAAAACTAGGAAAGTAAATATTTGTCTTGGCAGTGCAAGTGTTTGGGTTTCGGTGTTTAGTCCAAAGTCTGAAGCCCCAGAATGAGAAGGGGAAAACTGGTTTGTGAGTTGTCCTTTTGCTCCATTCTAAGCTCTTTAAGACTGGAGAAGCACTAACACTAACCGAGGAACTGGATTAGTCGCAGTATTCAGGACAGTTATTCCATGACAGCAGCCTACATCCAGGTGTTGTTTGACCTGGATTCCTGCATGTGTGTGTCATTCTAGCTGACAAGAAGACGTCTGTCCGAGGAGCTTAGTTTCGCTCTCTCTCTCCCTCCCTCTACTAGCTTTACACTTTCCCATCTCTCCTTTTCTCTCTCTCGCTCACTGTCTCTCTCCTCTCTGTTTTTCTCTGTCCATCTCTCTGTCACTTTCTCGCTCTCCTTTGCTCTCTCAACCTTTCCGCCACTCTTGATCTCCCTTCTTTCCTGTTCGGAGGATTAAGTCCTGTTGGCACAAATGACAGAGGCTGGGAAAGCTCTGCTGTCTCAGACAGGGAGAAGGAGATGAGCCCCCCCTCCCCCCACCCCTTTCCTCACGCTCCCTCCTCTTTCCCCCTCCCCCGCCCCAGCCCCAGAAACTGATCTCCCCTCTCGCCTAGATAGAGCCAGTGTGGACTAGGAGGAAGTGAGATGAGAATCAAGAGACCACATGGTGCTAATAGGAACGTTTGCAATGATAAAGATTTCAAGATAAACATTGGGACTGTCCTTCAGTGTCTGGAACTCCTCTGTTCTTGGGGGTTGGGAAAGCTGAAGTCAGGAAGGCCAGACAGCCTGCCTCCTTGCACCACAGGGAACCCTGGGTCATGGGTGGTGCACCTCACCGTTCAGTCTGTTCTCTTGAGCATGTCCTGCCTCTTGTCTCTGATCTTGTGTGTCCCTCTAACGCATGCCGCAAAGACTTCTTCTCCTGAGAGAGGCACAGGTTTACGAGAACCACAAAGTTGTCTAGGAACAGACATTACTTGCATGTGGACCTACAGTTCTGAATCACATTTTCAAACTATTATCACCGGTATTATACCATTATCACCGGTAGTGATAGCCAACGTAATGGTGACCTGCCCTTAACTGGGTTTTACTTTATTGAGATCACACTGTAGTGAGTTATACTTTTTGTGAACAGCACAAGTGATTTTTACTTTAGCAGTTATCAGTTAAAGTTGAACTATTTCATTGTGACCTGTAGATTAGTGAGAGGCTGAACAGAGCAGAGGCTGAGCTGACCTTGTTGCTTCACTCTCCGAGGTATCAGGGCTTCATCTATACACACATGCCAGAGTTCCTTATACTGCCTTTAGCAGTGGGGTTTAACAGTAAAACTGTTTGATAAGCATCTCCAAAAATATGGATTAGGATTTTTGTATTATTATTTTTTTAATTTTTTAAAGTTCAGCGCTCTACCAGTATCGAAGTATGGATTGCCTAATTTACTTTTAGAGTGAAGCTTTACTGTTACAACAGTGTGTTTGGATGACATCCATTGGGCGTCTCCATAAAAGATTCCAAGCTCCGGGGGCTGGGCAACATTTCAGGGGAAAATCCAATTTTGCAAACACTGGATGCCAGAGAGGTGCATTACCAGACTGTGTCCGCTAGCTAACGTGATGCTCAAGCAAGTTCATGCTCTGTATGTCACGTCTGGTGTGTTGCTGTCAGTCATGCATTAGTCATCTGCATGTCCCTTTGTCTGACCTTTCTGAACATGACAGGGCATGACAGGAAAGAACGTATCCTGATGTACCACTCCTTTTCCACAATAATGAATATGATTTTCTGTGGCCTCTTTGCAAATGTTCAGTTTCATTCTTAGTCTGTTGGACTAAGACGCCTGATCACCTCATAATAATCAGTTTGGCTACGCTTGCCTCAACCCAGATCAGTTTTAATTGATGACATTAGACAAGGTCCTCAGATGAAAAAACTATTGTTTATTTAGATTTATTTAAAGCATTTGCATGTGTGAAAGATTCTTATCGGGGGGCCTTTTTACTGTTTATTTCTTGTTTGTAGAGGCGTATTTTCCCTGCAATTACCTCTACCATAAAAAGGTTTAATGGCACTTGACGGGATTGCCATTGGAGGAACATAGAGATCTACAAAGGGAAATTTTGAGAGCTATTAAAAGTTTGGACTGCTGCTCTGCCATCCAATAATAGGCGATTAGGGAGAACAGTAGCCCGCAGCAATGCCACCCAGCTTGTTACCCATGCTGTAAACTACACTCTGTGAGAAGAAATTCAGCCTCAAATGTGTTACAATGCCAAAGTTTTCACTGGTTCATAATTTAACATGGTTTCTTTTAGATGTGAATGAGACTGTTTAAGGTTAAGTTAAGATAATACAGCAGTTAGATATCAACAAAAATTGATATAGTTAGTGTGTGTTTGTTTGCCACTTTATCATTGTGTACGTTTCTATGTAAATCAATTCAAGTAGTCCTGAATAGTGTATGTAGGTATACTGCCTTAAATTATGACAAACTGCTGCTCCCAAACCCACAGCACTGTCACAAAGGCACCCAATCATATCACAGAGGGAGCCAAGGACTTTTACTCTGCAGTAATCCTCCAGAATTCACTGGGGAAAAACAACATGAGGACATGAGAGATCCCACTTTGACAGATCACCGCTCCATTCAATGTTACTGGGCTGAAGGACTTGAATGAAACTTAATTTGTTCAGACCCTTTTTTAATAAGCAATGACATTTTCAATGATGCCAATGGATTTTTTTCATTTTTGAGAGGACAGCTCTTGCTGTAAGTCGCTCTGGATAAGAGCGTCTGCTAAATGACTAAATGTTACCATGGGTTCTCTCCTCCCACAGTCCAAAGATATGTATGTGATAGGTTAATTGCCTGAAAAATCACCCTACGTGAATGAATGTGAGAGTGAATGGTTGTCTCTATGTTGTTTGTAACTGTAACTGTCAACCCCACCTATGACCCAACAGTAACTGGGATAGGCTCCAGTCATCTGTGACCCCTCACGGGAATAAGCAGCACCGCTAATAATAGGCAGTAGTAAATAAATGATTATTCCAAAGCTCAAGCCAAAGCAAAAGCCTTAAGTGTTTCTTTCTGGGAGGAATGATTGACTGGTCCAAAAGGCCTGACGGAGGTATCTCCCTGGGAAACAACTTTCATCTCCCTGCTCTGCCAGTGAGCTAAACCCTTCCCCCCTCCAAGCGTACCAGACAGCCCCCACTCTGCCTAATCAAGTAGCCTGCTTCAAAGCACCTGTGGTTTGGCCCAACACTCCCTCCTCTCATCTGTCTCTCTACCTGAGTGCTCTTGCCTCTTGCAAATACCATGTGTGGTTGCCAGTGTATTATTTTCTCTGCTCTATTCAATGGTGTTCATGTGTTAATGTTAGCCTTTGATGTTTGGTGAAAAACAATGCCACGTGCTATCTGGGGCTTTGATTTTACTGGGTCCAAACAGCCTACACAAATACTCCTCTAAGAATTACTCCTATCCTCTCTGTTCTTCTCTCATTGACAGTCAAGTAGGATCTTAACCATGCTGATTATGATGGTGTTTGAAAACCATCAAACTTCCTTTTAAAGTCTCAGTCTGATGACATGTTTCAAATGTTCTGTTTTATGTTCTACAAAACCCTTTCACTCCTTTAGTTTAGATTTTGTCAGAATGAGGTTTTGTTCAAGTATATTACATAATGTCCAATTGGTACAGTATGTGGTTGGTACAGTACACAGTATATGCAAATACTCCTAATACTCAGAATAAGCAGCCTTCATTTTTTATCATTTTTACATGCAAATAGATTGTTTTATATTTTAACTTTGAGTGAAGGCTTTTTACATGGAAATTAAGGTGATGTAATATGAATTATTTGTCATAATCCAGACTATGCATGAATAAAGTCCGTTTTTTTTCTGATGTGAATTGATTATGTACTTAGTGTGAGGATTTAAAGATCTTACAATCCCATTGTATGTGTGGTTTACTTGTTTTCTCATCTTGGACCTCCGTACACATCTGCTACGGCAGGACCAACTAGTCTGAGTCTGGAGGACAACAGACTTCAGCAGGCAACAGTCCTTGTCTTCTCCCCAGCTGTAGATATGTTTACTTGTTTTCCATGAAAACAAGTGTTATTATGTTCCAAATGCTGCTTCTGCTGCTTCTGTCAGGTGGCGCTGCCTGGTAAACAATATGGGGTCTGACCTCAACTAAGAGGCTGTCTGAGGTCACTTCCCACTGATTGTCTGGAAGAATGTTTTGGGAGCCGTGATAGCCGTTCAGGAAGTGCCACACAGGGGCTGAGGCTGAGGCTGGAGATTATGTTGGAGCTGGGGCTGAGGCCTTGGGGCAGAGTCTTGTGCTGGGGCCTGAGGACAACAACCTGGTTCTCATACCAAACCAGCGGTCCTTTCTTGGTTCTCTGTGAAATGAGTGCAACAGCTGAAAAGCAGATTTACACAGATTCCACCTAAACTAAGATTAACAGCAATTAGTTTGTCAGTAAAGAAGCAATAAAAACACTAAAGCAACAGCCCAATCATGTCCTAAAAAATGACTTTATTTCATCATGCGTACAATCAGTACTATCCACCCGTGAATCACTTGATTGATGATTTTACCATCCCCTCTTTCTTCATGGAATACAAAACATTTCACAACAACTCTCAAGCAACAGAGAGAACTGCCACTATAAGGTTTCTTCCCTCCCACTTTATTTCTGGAGCCAGCCTGTGTAATTTTCACCACATAAAACAAAAAGGCTGTCTTCTGATGTGGAGTGTGAGGCCCGTCAGCCCACAGGCCCTTCTGGAGCGTCCAGAGAGGAAGGGCTGAGAAAAATAATGCTGTTTAACAGCCAAGGATAAAAGAGATTAGGTTCATGTGGATGGAGGACTGCTCTGAGGGAAGGCATTAACTTCAATATCTCATGACTGAACCCCTGTCTCAGGAACCGCTTCTCTCCTGTTTCGACTGAGAAAGGAACCTATTACAAATAGTCCCTGGAACGAAGCGTGGAATAAACACTGCCCTAAACAGAACCAGATGGCTTTGCAGCCATGACCTGCGGCCTGCTGTGATCCTGCTGAGGGTGGAGCTCAGCCCCACTGTTGCTGAGGCAGACTGAAAGGGTTAGTTCATCCAAAACACACACACCAATATTGTTCTATCCTCATTCTGCTTGTTGTTTGATCCTTTTATTACAGTTGTTTTACACATTGTGTTTGACAGCATATTTTGGGACTTTGAGTAAGGAGGTAAGGGGTTCAGTGCTGTTGATGCTGCAGACTTGGGATTAATAGCCCAAGCGTCTTGTTTGGTCTTGGCAACATGTCTCTGATCCTGTGCCTTGGGCCTGTACATTTACATTTATTCAATTAGCAGACGCTTCTATCCAAAGCGACTTACAGCAAGTACAGGGACGTTCTCCCTGAGGCAAATAGGGTGAAGTCCCGTGCCCAAGGACACAACGTCAGCCAGGAATCAAACTCACAACCTTCTGATCATGAGCACAACGCCTTAACCTTAGCTGAGCTACCTGACTCCCGTCTGTATTAAAGTTCAGTTTATTCAGAGGGAACCTCCACTTCTGACAAGTGCCAACAAGGCATTTCATTCTGTTCAGTGTTCCTTTGAAGTTGTAAGGAGACTAGGAGGCCTGTTCTCCTTATGTGCAGGTTCACACTGGCAGTGATTCAGCACGTTTAGCTCCTCCACAAACTTCCTGGTCTGGGGTTGAACTTCTCCACGAAAGGATTTGGGCCCTGCTGAGGGTCTGCTGGCTGGGACACAAGCACACATTCCAACCCAGGTCCAGAATGAGGGACGGGGAAGGGTAACCATGGAAACACAGAAAAAAACATAACAGGAGGGTCTGGAGGGGATGGATGGATACTGTGAATTAGTGGGAAAAGCAGTCAGTGGAAAGTTCAAAACATTCATGGAAAGTAGAAGTATAAATGTCTTAGAACCACATTGTGCAGATCCTAATGTATAATTACAACATCATCCCTAATATAAATTATTTTTAGAGAAACGATAGGTAAGAGATATGATGAGAGGCGATGAGACACAATAGTGTTTTTACAGGTCAACCGGTTCAGGAGGTCACTGACCGCATGTCTATCATTAACTTTCAAATTCAAGACGATGTTGCCTGTCTTTTTTTTGGCTTCATGCTTATGTTGGAACTGGAAACCAAACTGAAGGGGAGAAATGATACGAGAGAGAGGGGACGTCTGAAGGAGAGCAGCACTTAAGGATTAATCTCCATGGTGTCCATGTTTTCTGTGAAAACAACAGATTTGCACATTCCTCAAACTCATCAAGTCATCTGGCATTATGGTGAACGCTCGGGTTTGTCGATGATGCAAACAGACCATGGTGATGTGGTATTGTATCCCTCTATGATTTATCCCCCCCAAAAATATGTTGAGTTCAGGGAGGGCTTGACTGAGCCAGCCTTATTTCCCCGGAGGACAGCGACATCCATTCCAGCTAGACTTGCCACAACTCTTGGGCCATGTGCATTATGCAACTTGTGGCCTCCTCCTCCCCTCCTCCCCCAAACCCAATGATGTTGTTCCAGTGGCCAGGCCTGTTAGCGTTTAAATCTCAGGAGCTGTGTCGTAGCTTCAACATGCTCAGAACACTCTACCACATCATCACTGTAGCCACAGTATCTACGTTGCTTTCTTTCCATGATGAAGTGTCACACTAAAATAAATACTTACCACTGAAACTCCTATTGTGGATGATATGTGGGAGAGGTAATGGTAACAAAATGCCATGAACAAAAAACATTCAGAAACGGCCAGGCATTTATGAGTACCGGTACTCAGAAAGTCCCAGAATAAGGGAATACAACTGGGAAAATCTTAAACTTTGAACGTGTTAACAGAAAATATAAGCGGCTGGTTTTGGAGGCAAAACGAAATGTTTCTACTCTTGTGCCAGACCAAAAGATGCTCTCCTATGAGTGGTGTCTGGGATTTTCTACTCTGCTGAACATTGTTGGGGCTGTTTTTTACGGTCATGGATAACCCATAAAGCCAGCTCAAAGGCTAGTGTTAAATGACCAGACCCTAAAGGTTGAATCTGGAATCCAACTCATTCCAAAAACCATTACCTTTTTTGTTTAACTAGAGCTGTCACTGTTGACTGTGCCATGGTCGTTCCACAGGGCTGGCATGTATCCCGAAACAACAATAAGACCAACAAAAAACAACACCATAGGAGCTGAATTCTCTCAAGTATCTATTTAGAACTCCTAGTTTAGAGTTAGTGTTAAATCTAGTTAAATCTATTTAGAGTTCTCCTATTTAGAACTCTGCCTCTCTCTATCTGCTTGTCTGTCTGTCTGTTTGTCTCTCTCTGCTGTGGTTGAAAAAGGGTGAATTTTCCTCTTGCTAAGTAATTGGAGAAGCAAAGGAATATTAGAACTTCAGCAGTTGAGTTTGCATACAGTGACAATCATCTTCATACCTTCTTCTTGGTGTCAGACGGCATCTTTCAAACGCTTAGCTCAGATTGTGAAGGTATGCTTGTGATTGGCCAGGCCCTGCTGAACCTGTGTGTCAAGCATGCATGTCGGTACCTGTCCAGGTACCTTTCCAGAAGAATCAACAACACCCTTGACTCACATCAAGACACTCGGAGTGTTCTTAAAGTAGGGAGAGGAGGGACGGATAGAGAAACAGAGGAAAGTAAAGAAATACCGTACTATAGGTCACAATTGAAAACAGGATTTCTCAGTATACACAATCTGCATTTAATCGTGACTGTAGAACAAAGCCTGTTTCAGTGTCCCCACACACAAGAATGAGAACCTTATTGAATTACACTGTTTGGGGGAAGGGTTGGGGAGAACTGAGGAGAATGGTGAAACTTGGTAACTGCACAGGTTAAGACCTGTCCTGTGTTTTATCTGATATGTAGGAATGTGTTCATTTGTGGCGCATTAAATCTGTGGCATATTTTCTGTGCCTGTGTTCGTCGTATAAGAGTTGACATCTGATTTCAGGCAGTCTTTCTGCTTTCCAAGTCTGGTAAAGCTAGAACTAAACATTGACGTTGTGCAATGTAACACCAAACTCCACGGAAAAGTTTTGTAAAACAATCATCAACATCTCTGTAAATATGCAGATTGGTAAATGTTCATGAATAAGTTACACTGTAAGTATACGCTAAATTCAGCTTCCTAGCTGCCTGCTAATGTCGCACATGGACAAAACACAGATGAAGACAGTGAAGGTTGTAATAATAATATAATACATTATTCCAGATGCTACAGTGTTATGGTGCTACCAGGGCCAACTCAATACTCTGGCTGAAGGAGGAATTTAAGAATTTGGATCCTTTTGAGTAGTAGACCCTGTCGACCCCATAGTGAATGGGGTCTTGACCTTAGGGTGCCCCAGTCGGCTGTTGGACATCACAGGGTGGGGAGGTAGGACATGTTAGTCAGGGGACATGAATCTTCCACATGTAGCTCAAGAATCTTTGCTCCAGACTCTCCGGAGTCTTCCCCAGGGAGCTTCTAGAATTCCGGCACCTGTGATGTTCCTCTTCCCTTCAGAGAGAGCCCCTCATTCCTCACACTTACAAACCAGTAAGGAATACGGAGGGGAAAAAACAGAATATTGTGATTCAACTCTTGTGTTAAGGGTCCTCTTTTCTACATTCCTTATGCAGGTGCTGCATAGATAAATCAATGTTTCAATGATTCATATTTCGTGTGAAGGTTGAAGCTTTGAAGGAGAAGGAGTTTTGATAATGAAACCAAGGGGAGGAGAACGTCCCTATGAGAACAGACTGGGACACCGTGACAGCGACTCGGCTGTATGGAGACTAAGGCTTTGAAGACAGTTCTGGTCTTGGTGATTACTGTCAAAGGTCATACAGAGTACCAAGAAGGAGAATGAAGTAAACCAGCGTTCTAGTTGAGAGATTTAGACCCATTCCTCATTAGTGATGTACTTCCACCTACTGGGAACACCTCAATATGACATGACACACAATGAATCTTGAGAAAAATGTGATAAAATCACAGACAAAGAAATAAGCACATCTCGAAAAGTAAGTTAAAAGAGACTCAGCTTCACACAATATGAAGTTCAGATTTTTATGATGGATTTTTATATTTTCAGGATGAAGCTACGGGATCATTTGTATGTTCATCTCCCCATATCTGGTGTTGAGGAGGTGAAAGGATGCTGGAAGAGGTACGCCTTGGACGACGTGATTCATCATCTAAGCATCCGATGAGTCAATTACTGAGGTGAATTAGGACACGTCCCTCCCTTATATCCTAATCAACCAGCTCGTAAAACACTCTCTCTCTCTCGCTCTCCCCTGCCTACCCCAGAGCCGGCGATGGATGGTGTGAGCCTTCCCTCTACCCCTATCTCTACACTGCAAAGTCAAAGGGAGATAAGCCATAACAGCCAGGAGCAAGTGGATATTTAACAGACCTACTAGACAGCTGCCACGCGTCAAGCCTCTCTGGTTTTAATCACTCCGTGTGATCACACATGCAGAAAAGCTATTCACTCCTCTCCATCAGTGTCGGTACAGTGAGCCTTATTGAGCTGAGACGAGGTATTGCTGAACACAGACTTCCAAAACTAAACTGTGTATCACCAGAGAGACAGCAGGAAATAGAGGACACACTGTCTCCCTGAACATGACCTATTACAGACTCCTACTGTCTTAAATAGACATGAAGTGTTCCACATCCCTCCTCTCCCCATGTTATTATATTTGACTCTGACCTCAAAATATATGTTGATAAACGCCTAAGCCTTGCAATTAAAAGGGACAATCCATGGGACAAGGAGACTGCTGACAAAAGTGCAGTAATTGTCCTTCCCTTCATATAAACCTTGTAATTACTGCCTGTAATCATGGCATCTTCTCATGGAGAGTGCGTCAGGTCTGTACAAAAATAGGACATCTTCTTTTCCCTTCTTGCCTCACGCCTGGCAGCACTGGCCTAGACATAGACTGGAGCCTGTGCTGCCTTTACACCAGCATATCGTCTTTCTTGATCGTGTGCATGGTAGATAAACAGGAAGTGTTGACTACAAAGCAGGAAATGTCAAGACAGTGATAGAAAGTCAGCAGGAGAAGGATATTGGAATGATTTGTGTACTTTTGTTGCAATCCCAAGATCTTGATAAGTGTGGTTGTGCATGCTGCAGTTTTTTAGTTACAACAATAATTTGCAAAGCAAATAATAAAAAAGACATATGAAAAAACCTGCCTGAACTAGCAAACACAAAACCACACCTATACTTTCACACACAGTTTGGTTCTGCTTGTCATCTTACGTGATCTATTCTTTCATGTGCTGTTCAGTAAAAGGCTGCCCTCACATAGTCGTAGTGAATGCTGCTGAAGAGGACAGAGCAAAGGGCTAAATAACCTGTCACTGCTGCTTAGAGGAACATTTTTGATGCTGCATCTGACTGCATAAATACAATGACTCACAAGGCTGACGGGCAGATAGTGTCACCACTAGCATGGCCTGGTTATGTAACTGCGGCAGCAGAACATCCCAGTATTGAAAGGTACACTACTCTTAAAGATGAACAAAATGGCCCAGCTTCAACCTTAGCCTGTCCCTTCTTGTTGCCCCAAAAACCTTGATTTCTTATAAATAGGAATTCTTCCTCAAACGGTCAAGCAGCAAATTTTCATAAGGTAAATTATCCTACACAACCCCTCCTTGTGATACTTCATAAATATCTATTGCCATCGGCCACCCATTTTTTTATCACCAGTAACTGTTATACCCTGTTTTTTTTCACCTGTTCTCTTGTCTCCACACCTTACCAAGTGTTTTCATCTCAGCTAGTTAAACTCTGTTCTCCGTTCTGTCAGTTGCCAGATTGTCTTGTGTGCTACGCAGTCGTTTCCAGCGCCATCCCAGTTTTCTTGCTCCTAGTTTTCCTCCACCATCCATCCATTTTCTTCCACTTTATCCGGAGCTGGGTCGCGGGGGCAGCAGTCTGAGCAGGGACGTCCAGACTTCCACGTCCAGGCCAGCCCTTAGACATAGTCCCTCCAGCGTGTCCTGGGTCTTCCCCGGGTGCTGCCTCCCGGTGGGACATGCCCGCAACACCCACCAAGGGAGGCGTCCAGGTGGCATCAGAATCAGAATCAGAATGGGGGTTTATTCGCTATGCAAGATTAACAAACATAGAATTCACTTTGGCAGTAATGAGCAAACATAGAACATATATGTGGCATACTGATAAAATAAAAAAATACAGATAAAGTACAATGTAAAATACATTGTACAATGTAAAAGACACTACAGATATGATACATATTAACAAATAATACAAATGATACAAATAATACAAATGATGCAATAGTACAAATGATACAGATAACATGGAAGTACAAATAACATAGGTACAGAGTTATTTGTACTTCCATGTTACCTGTATCATTTGTACTATTGCATCATCATGCGAAACAGATGCCCAAGCCACCTCAGCTGGCTCCTCTAGAAGTGGAGGAGCAGCGGTTCTACTCCGAGCTCCTCTCGTCTGACCCAGCTCTTCACCCTATCTCTAAGAGAGCGCACAGCCACCCTGTGGAGGAAACTCATTTTGACCGCTTATATCCGTAATCTTGTCCTTTCAGTCATTACCCAAAGCTCATGACCATGGGTAAGAGTAGGAATGTACACTGACCGGTAAATGACCGGAACAGAAAACCTCTAACAAATGGCTCTGAACCCCATACTCCCAAAGAACCCCCTATAGGACACTTCTCAAGATCCAAAAAGAGGATGTGGACGGGTTGGGCAGTATCCCATGAACCTTCAAGCACCCGATAGAGGGTATAGAGCTGGTCTAGTGTTCCGCGACCAGGACGAAAACCACACTGCTCCTCCTGAATCCGAGGTTTGACTATCGGTTGGATTCTCCTCTCCAATACCCTGGAGTAGACCTTACCGGGAAGGCTGATTAGTGTGACTCCTATGTAATTAAAACACACCCTCCGGTCCCCCTTCTTGAATAGGGGGACCGACAACCTGGTCTGTCAATCCAGAGTTACTGTTCCAGACTGCCACGCGATGTTGCAGAGGCATGTCAACCAGGACAGTCCTACAACATCCAGAGAGTTTAGATACTCAGGACGGATCTTTTTCACCCCCTAGAGCCTTACCACCTAGGAGCCCATCGACTACCTCAGTAACTTCAGTCCGGGTGATAGGCGAGTCCGCCGCCAAGTCCCCAGCCTCTGCTTCCTTCTCGGAAGATGTGATGGCAGGATTGAGGAGATCCTCAAAGTATTCCTTCCATCATATAACAACATCCCCAGTCAAGGTCAACAGCTCCCCACCCACACCGTAAACCTGAGACGCTGAACGGTTTGCCAGAATTTCCTTGGGGCCGACCGATAGTCATCTCTATGGCCTCCCCAAACTACTCCCAATCTCAAGTTTTTACTTGATACCTCTCAACTGTTTCGAGAGTCTCAAAAGCCAAAAAGGCATGACAGGACTTCTTCTTCGGTTTGACGGCATCCAATACTTCTGGTTCTGAGGTGGTAAATCAGTATCATTGCTGTTAAACCCCACTGCTAAAGGCAGTATAAGGAACTCTGGCATGTGTGTATAGATGAAGCCCTGATACCTCGGAGAGTGAAGCAACAAGGTCAGCTCAGCCTCTGCTCTGTTCAGCCTCTCACTAATCTACAGGTCACAATGAAATAGTTCAACTTTAACTGATAACTGCTAAAGTAAAAATCACTTGTGCTGTTCACAAGAAGTATAACTCACTACAATGTGATCTCAAGAAAGTAAAACCCACTTAAAGGCAGGTCACCATTACGTTGACTCTTTGAAAATGTGATTTAGAACTGTACGTCCACATGCAAGTCATGTCTGTTCCTAGACAACCTGGTTCTCGTGACTCTCTCAAGAGAAGAAGTCTGTGCTTGAACATCGTGTTCGTTATGTACAAACTATGACTACCACAGAAGTCCACTCCGACTCGGTATCTGATCCGCGGAGGCGTTCTTCCCAATCACCCTTCTCCAGGTGTCACTGTAATTTTCCACGTGCGCATTGAGGTCCCCTAGTAGACCAACATAGTCCCCAGTCGGTGCACTGTTCAGCACACCTCCCAGGGACTCCAAGAAGGCCGGGTACTCTACACTGCTGTTCGGCCTGTAGGCCGCCACAATAGTGAGAGACCTGTCCCTGGCTTGAAGGCGCAGGGATGCGACCCTCTCGTTCACCGGGGTAAACTCCAACATGTGCCAACTGAGCTGTGGGGCTATAGACAAACCCACGCCAGCCCGCTGCCTCTCCCCGTGGGCAACACCAGAGAAATGAAGAGTCAAGCCTCTCTCAAGGATAATGGTTCCAGAGCCCAAACTGTGCATGGATGCGAGGTCGACTATATCTAGCCGGTAACCAGGTGCTTGCCTGCGATTTCTCACTTGGCACCTGCCATTTGTTTATCATTATTGGGGGGTTTTCTGAACCACTCTTGGTCTGGCTTGTCACCTAGGATCTCTTTGCTTTGGGAGATCCTACCAGGGGCAAAATGCCCCAGACAACATAGCTCCTAAGATCATCCGAGCACTCAAACCCCTCCACCATGTTAAGGTGGCGATACAAGAAGGGGCCTAGTTTTCCTGTTCCTAGTTTTTCCCTGCCTTCAAAGTTTTTGACCCTCTGCCTGTTTAGTCTCCTGACCTCAAACTTGCCTGCCCATGTGTACTTCCGCCGCCTCGCTGCTCGCCAGTCTCCCAGCATGCGCAACCCAGCCTCTCCAGAAGATTCAGAACGCAGCAGTCTGCCTGGTCTTCAATCTACCCAGACGCTCCCATGTTACCTCACTCCACATCTCCCTCCACTGGCTTCCCCGTACAGCTCGTATCAGATTCAAGACCCTGGTACTGACTTTCCAAGCGGTGAATAGGACTGCCCCCAACTACATCAAGTCTCCCCTCCAGCCTGACATTCCCACCCGCCACCTATGGTCTTCTTTTGACAACCATCTGGTGGTCTCACCGCTAAAGAGCGCCCGGTCCCAACACAAGCTCTTCTCCTGTCTGGCCCCCCAATGGTGGAATCAACTCCCCAGCTCCATCAGAGACTGTCTCCCCACCTTCAAGAAAAGGCTCAAGATGCACTTGTTCCATAAGTACAACGGTACTTAGGAATGATTTTATGGACCTGATGTTAGTTACCTCCAGGATCAAAATGACTCCTATTGAGGGACTTGTTGCTTTTGTTGGTCAGTTATAACGGATTTGAATTCTTGAACATTATTGTTGCTTGCTTTTCTACAAGTACACTTTTAGCAATTGTATGCCTTATGTTTTGGCTACCCACAATGTTTGGGGCTATCTTGTTGAAATGATCAGTGACATATGCTCTTTTGTAAAGTTCTCTCTTGTAAGTCACTTTGGAGAAAAGTATCTGCTAAATCAATAAATAGAAATATTGCATGTCCTCGGAAATGGACTAAATAAATAAAGTAAAACTGGTTGCAAAGTTCCTCACCCAAAATCAATAAAGTCTAATAAAGTCAATTCATTTATGTCCAAATATGTGGACATAAATAAATGGCTGGGTCGCAAAGTTGTTTACCTGGACCAAAGAAACATTTGAGTATCGATCCACAATCAATATGAATTGTACCCAGTTATGATGAAAGACTTTACTGTTGAATTCAATATCAATATGAATTGTACCCAGTTATGATAAACTTTTCTGTTGAATTCCAGTCCCATGATGAGGCACAGAGATATGATTAATGATGCACAGCTCCCTCTAGGGACACAGTTCTTTATGAAGTATTACACTACGTCAGCCTGAAGCCTTTTCCTGTATTTATCCTTGTGAGAATGTAAGGTGCTATTTCTGTCCAGTGTGTACAGAAACCTGGGCATGCTTACACAACTGAGGTCTGGGCATGGCCTCGCATAAGTCAACGAGTTGAGAAGATCCCAATTACCAGCTTTGCCCTAACTGTTTAGTCATTCCATTGTTGAAATCATATCTTCCAGATTTGAACTTGGTTTTTCAATTGAATGATACGTGAAGGCAAAAAATGCACAGCTTGTCCATGTTACAGACCAGCTCAACACATCCAGAATCAGCTCTCCGCCTCTCGGCTCTTCGTGAGTTAATAGTCCGACAAACTGCTTGGAGGCTGCTGAAAGTGCACACCAGTTCCTCGAACAAGTGCTGCCTTGTTGGGCGTCTGCCCCTCACGCCTCACTGTTGTCCAGAAACCCTTCGCAGCCGTCAGGATCATGTAACTCCAGCTTGTTTTTCACATGCATTTTTGAGGTTTGAGAAAACCCCTTCTGGCCACAAGCCCAGAGGCCAGACATTCAACTGGGACAACTTTTCAAAACTCCCTTGATCTCAAAATGGGTCTCGTGTTTCAGAGACACATACAGTGACAAGAGTGACAACAACATAAAAAAATACATACAAATTTTTATTTTTTCCCTTTACTTGACTGGCCATGGATAAAACTGCTAATAGTGTGTTACTGCAGTTTTAAATGCTGCAGATTAGACTGATATAAAAAGTACACTTTATGGATTCAGACACCAAAATACTTTAAGATCTATGCACTTCTGATTCTTGATCTGCTGTCATATTTACATTCGTTCTTTGTAACTTTGCAACTTTGCTTTGAAATAGAGGATCTGCTAAACGGATCACAACTAAAACAAATGAAAGAGCACCTCCATTACCCAACAGTGAACGGGAAATCCAGGAGATCAACAATCTGTTTCCTTTAGTGGTGTGTTGCTCACCACAGGAAAATCTGACTCCGTGGAAAACTAGCCTTGTCCTGGCCAGGCGGGGTTTCAAGGAAGTCTGCATTACTCCTTGATGTTGCTGAAATGTCACAAGAGTGACAGCTAATCCACAAACAACATTTTCACCTTGTAACCAAACTCTCCCAGAAAACTGGGAAACTATTCATGACCTTCCCTAGAATTGGCCACCATCTCTGATGTCGCTTAAGACAAGGATGGACAAGACAAGGACAAGACAATGATTACTTACACCACTTGTTTACTGCTGACTGAATACATGCATACTGAGAATCTATTTAAATTTGAATATATATATGTGTTAATTTACACATGGATCTACTGTACTTCTGCTCTACTGTATATCCATGGAAAACCCCTTTATGCAGCTCCCTCAACTACACAACTAGCTAGATATCGTGAGTTTTCATCAACTCTGACAGAATTCTATGGCGCCATAGAACTGAGAGATACTAAACTAGCAGGGAGATTATTGCTGACCAGGCGTCTGTCACCACAAAAGAGGTTGTTGAGCGTACCGGTACCTGTTGTGTCATGTAAGGGTGTGTCATGCCTGTATCCTAATGCACATGCAATGTGATAATGGGGCCTGGACAGTGAAGAACATGTGAGTCGAATCTATTCTGCAGGTTGCCACCAAGCACCCAGGTCAGCCATTTTAACACTCTTATTCACTCACTTTAGCACACTCATACATTGATAGAAAAGGAGAGTGATTAAAGTGGATGGAGAATTGCAAGTGCAACACTACACCCACAGACATGTCATTGAATACATCACTCACTTCACAGCATAGAGCCATAAAGTAAATATACAGGGGAACTTCAGAATTCCCTTGTGTACAGTATGTGGCTTTTGTAAACAACTGAAAATCCCAGTAACCCAAAGTGGTGTCTTAATGTTCTTGAGCAATGTTGTTTGTAGAGTTTTATGTAACCTTTAATTTCCCTCAGGATTAATAAAGTGAATTGAAAGAGATGCAACTAGAAGCATTATCAGGGATATGGACCCAGGAGAACCATGAAGGACATGGATCTAGTAACGTTCCTTAGAGGAGTCACAGACAGAAAATCTGTCTAACAGCAGCGTTGTCTGTGTTCATCTGTAACAGCACCAGAGGAGAGCCCTGTTGACCCCCCCGGGAGCAGATCCACCAACCATACACCCTGGGGAACTATGCTCCAGCTAAACAGAGCGTGTGCAGAAGGTCACTCAAGCTGCAATGACAGCGCTGATTGGAGATCCACATCCCTGGCCTGCTCCCCTACTGACCCAGGGTGAGGGATGGTGGCTAAGAATGTGGATGATAGTGGTGAGGGGAAGTGGGATTATTTTGAGGGGGGTATGATGGTGGAGTGGTAGTGAGGGGAGGGAGTTTTTTCATTTCAGTAGACACTCTGCAGCTCGTGGTCTACCTGTGCTCGTCTACAATTTCATAATACACTTGAACCTGGTGTCGTTACTGCAACACACAGTAAGGACAAGATGCAAATGATCTGACTCCATACTACCAACAAGCATTAACACACAAATTAGACTTTAATGATTTCATGTCAAATCTTCTCATGATTAACAAGAGGTACAACACTACCACCTGCTGGTTGGTAGTGCTAAGACCAGATGCCATCGTCCACCACATGATCCAATTAACGTTTTAACACTGAATTTTTCCAAACATATCAATTCTTTATTTAGAATGGTCTGGTTCACACTTCGCACTGCAGGCTGAGTTTCATGTTTAAGGAGTTGTTGGCCTTAGCAGAGGTGAGAAGCATGGGTCAGGTAGATAAACAGTTGCAAAATTACCATTAATAGTTGTTAGCTTGCTGAAAAGCACAACTTGGGTGTAAAAAAACATGGGCTATTAAATATAACTGCATCATCAAAACGTAAAAGTGATTTTATGCACAAAAGTATTACAGGTTCTAACATCTCAGTCTGCTTCTATGACAATCTAGAGTGTTGGATTTGTTACGAGCATGTCTGGGGATTCTAGATTTGGTTTAATCTAGATCCTTGTGCTGTAGATCATATTCAGTGAGGACATGAGATGAAACTGAGTTCCATATTACCTTCAAAAGAATCAGTCATGTTTGTCACCATCAACTACTGGACCCAATCAGAAAAACCTCTCTCACACACGCACACATCAGCACTGAACAGCAAGTGAAAACTTGATGGAAGGAGGAGGAAAAAACAAAGAAGACAAAAAGAAAAGGAAAAAAATAAGAAAAGGTCCAGCCACTTCACTTGTCCACAATGTTTACAGGACAAGCCATCAAACATCTTTCATCCACACACTGAACGGTACAGTTAGTCCAACAAAAGAAAACAGATTTTGCATGATCTCCACACCAGCATGCACTGTGCAAGAGCAATGGTACTTTCCCAATCACAAATGTGATCTCAGCAAGAACAAGTCAAAGAATATTTAAATTACAATATCGTCTACCAAACAACCCATCATGAGGTTCCCTTTAGACTGCCATCTAAAAAAGCCCACTGGTTCACACTCTGCAAGTCTGTTTAGTTCCACTGAATGTCAACCAGGATGCAGTTTTAAATCTGGCAGTCTGAACTAGACCTCCTGATTTCAGTATTTTGTAGGTCTTTTCGCAGTGAAGACAAGAATAGGTCATATTTACAGCACAAAACTAATATTTAATCATCCATATTTTATAATAGTCACACTCGTAGCACCACAATCCTGACACTGGAGTAAGTCACTCAGGCAGCACACAACCTCCAAATTGTTGGGGGTCAGTCTTACAAAGGAACAAGAGCCACCGCACACTAAAACTCAACACTTTGGTGTCTTTGCTCATAAATGGATACTAGTACCAAACGCTTACACGGTATTTAAGAGAGCCACCAGATTAGTTTTATTTTTTTTTCATAATGTTTACCTCTTTTCTGGAGATAAAGCAAAAAGTTGCTACCGTTGTCATTTCTCATGAGTAAAGACACACAGATGACCTGCATTGTGGTGAACTAACTGCAATTATAACATGAAATGCCTGGGAAGACTTGAAGAGGATGAAAAGATGAACAGGGATTTTTGATGAACAGGCAGTGGAAAACAAGATATTAGATATAAAACATCTTACATTTAAGGGCAAAACACAAGCATTATATAATTTGTTAAGAGGGACAAACATATAAATAGCACAGTAAAAAGATGCATAGCATGAACAAAACGGCCCCAGAAAATATCAGATCTACTGCACTTCATACCTAAATCTCACACCTTGGACTGATTTCAGACAGGTAGAGCAAATGTTGGGAGTGTTGCCCCTCCGCGGGGAGGTAGCTGCTGGTGAGAGCAGTCGTGACAGTCTAGACATCCCCCAGAGCAGCCGAGGGATAGGAGAGGAAGCAGGAAGTGGTTTCTAGGCCCCATACTCCTTGAGGCTTAGTGGGCTCCCTTCTGTAAACACTACTGCAACTCAGGACGGTGCACCTCCACTAACCCCCTCGCTGCTGATCCCTTGGGAGTAGAGTGGGGGAGGCGTCTGCAGCTCCTGCCTTGGCCTCTACGCATCCTCGTCCTCCTGCTCCTCCCGGTTGGCCACCACCCTCTTCCTCAGGGCTTGGTCAGGGAGGGCTTGTCCATGTGGCTCTGGGCGGCCCTCGGGCGATCCTCTCCTCCTCCTCCAATCCTCCTCCTGTTCACCATCCTCCTCCTCCTCTTCATCATCTTCCTCGCCATCAGCCTCTTGTTCATCCTCTAGCTGCTGGATAAGCCGGGCTTGTTCCATTGACTGTTTCTCTGCAGCACAGCATTATCAGACACATATCAATACACTTTTTAAATGTTCAACAGTACAATTATCTACACACAATACCCCCTCCATGCCTTATCCGTATGGGTTATAGTTACATGTGATTGTATGGATCAGGATATAGCTACATGTGATTTTATAGGTTAGGACAGGGGGAGGCAACCCTGGTCCTAGGGAGCCACTGTCCTGAGGATTTTAGATGTTTCCCTGCTGCACACCTTAATGAATGGTCATTATAAAGCTTCCACACAGCTTGATAACAACCCTTCATTTGAATCAGGTGTGCCAGAGCAAGGAAACATCTAAAATCCTCAGGACAGTGGCTCCCTAGGATCAGGGTTGCCTACCCCTGGGTTAGAGTATGGCTTCATGTGTATTTTATGGGTTAGGTTAAATTTCCTGCCATCACACACTTACTCTGGTAATAGTCAGAGGAGGAAAACCTACGCGATGGGAAGACGAAGTCAGCGATGAACACCAGTATCTGAGGAAGAGAACAATGAGGATCTGCTGAAACTTGACTCTTCAGTGATATGGATTCTCTATCTGTACTAGAAGAACTTTAAGGAGATGAGGAAACAGTGTAATTACTGTAATTTACATTCTCCTTGTGTCTCATCAAATGAGCCAGACTTCACTCACCAGTCCCAAGACCAGACCAGAGAGAAGAGTGGCCAGGCCAAAGATGACATATGAGCCCCAAACGGGAATCCCCAACTGCTCTGTCAGGTAGTTATGACAACGCTGCAACACAGACAAAAACAGTAGCAAGTTTTACTTTCAGTTAACTATGTAGAAACTGGTAGGTTTCAAAAGTTTGTAGCCTTTTTCTTTGCTGGATCATATCATGAGCACATCCTTTCTCACCCGGATAAACATGGACAGCTTGAAGAGAGCAGACATTGTGTTCATTCTGTGAAATGACAAGAGAATCAATTGGTGGAATCAAAATGTGATCTTTCAAAGAAGTTCCTGCCCTATCGTATTTTCATAAACACATGTAAAAACTGAGGACCATATTGAACATCATACGACAGAAACTAGCAAAAATATAACGCTGATATACAGTACAGAACATGCAAAATCACAGGGGGATCAAATACTTATTGACCTCACTGTATATCAGGCCAAGTATCAGTCAAGACAAGAAACTTACAAAAAGGAAGATGGACCAAACCAGGAAGAGACAGGTTCAATTGCCTGCCACCTTTTCTCATCTATGAAGCTCAGGAAGTCATCTTTAGTACGTGCTCCCTGGTACCTCCGGAAAACCCCATCCTTGCAGCTGAATACACAGAACTGAATCAGAAACATTTTAAATCGAAGCGGACATGCCGAGATCCACTTCATATTCTAGCCCACTTATGTATATTGTATATAATACATGATCAGTATTCAGTACAAGTATGTGGTATTTCTGTAACATATTCAGTTATGGTGATATCTTCACTCAGCGTTGTCTCACTGATGAACAGGAAGTCATGTGGTGTTTAACTTTGTTTTTTTACTCACTGGTAAATGGTCGGAAGTGAAGTTATGATGAATCGCCCGCTCAAACCTAACAGGACATGGTTTCTTAGAATGAGCTAGCATGACAAGAAATTACTTCATTATAACTAACAGACTACATTTAAAAGTAAACTTGATCATTTGTCACAATTATATTAACATATTACAAGGCCAGTGTGCTTCTCAAATGTCCTTGGCAGCACGGTGGTAGGATTCTTGCCTACCATGTGCAGAAGGCCTGGGTTTTATTCCCGGTGGGGGTTCGAATCCCGGCCAATACATTGAATAAGTGTGCGCCTGTGAAATTTCCCCACTAGGGTACTAATAAGGGACCATTTCTATTTACTGTAGTTCAAATGACAAGTCCTTCAGCAGTCACATACCCGGTTGTTCTGTGACGTCCACCTTGGCTATGTTGACCCCCATGTCTTCACCCCAGTCAGCAAACTCAGTCCATACCGGCTGAAGCTGTTGGCATGCCGGACACCACGGTGCAAAGCTGTCGAAGAAGCGGGAGGGTCCAAGCAAAAGTGTGAGCGGAATTTGTAGTGTCACTGTCAGTGAAATGTCAAATAACTGGTACGTTTTCGCGAGTACAAAATAGTTTGCTTACAGATAGCTAGTGCTAGCTACCTAGCATCCCTTAATAATCATGCATTTTTTGACGAACATACTGTAAATGTCCAGTGTGATATTGTATTTGTAAAGTCAAGAACCATCAAGAACAAGCTATCTTTCTAATTCACTTTGCTACACTTTTGCCAGCAACGCAAACGTGGCTAAATACCTAGCTACACACCCGCTACTAATCCATGACCAGTAAACTAGCAAGCTTCCTCACACTTACAATTCTATCATCCATTCTCCTTCCAATATTTCCTGCCAGTTTCCATCAGTGACTTCTTTAAGGCTGCCGCTTTTGGCAGAAACGGGTCGCAACGTAAGATGTAATGCCAAAATGAAATAACATGTCAAGATTTTATGATTAGCTCGCCCGGATAAAGATAACATTGCATCGACACCTCTGCTACCCAACGGGTACGCCATGTTTAGATTACTTGTCTCCGTCTTCCCTCACTTCCGCCTACCGACCGGTTTAACGTCACCAAAGAGACACGTGCTCAACCATAGTGCTCAACTACAGCGCAATATGCAGCACTCTCATAGTTGTGCTCAGCAGTGAGAGTCAGCACAGAGCACATGAGAACGTAGCCAAATGACTGATTCAGGCAATTAAAAGGCATCATAAGGTTGAGCCTTTGAGTGTGTCTTTGGCAAAATCACCGGATGTCAGACAGATATGGACGAGCCTGATGACTGATCAGATGTGTCACAGGTTGATATACTCAGGAGTCCATTAATTACTGTTCTGATATACTGTAGTTATACTTTGAATAAATATAGGCTTAACAGCTTCCACTGAAAAGTGGTTATAGTCCACGCTAATGCTATCAGTACCGATAGTTGTGGTTACAGCTACAATTTTGTGCATGGTATAGTGGTATACTTGTCTACTCTTAACTTTACACCGACATTTACAAGCATAATGCTATTCTGAATCAGTGAGTATCTTTTTCCACTTTCCACACTTGCTCTTGTTAGATAATGTGACACTGAAGCTGCGGATTTGGCTGTAGAATTATTTTCAATATCGATTCTGTTTCTAAAGGAAGAATATGATTAGGTATCAGAATTGGATTTAGAAAATGTCTAATACAATTTTATAACCGCTTGTCATCTGTTGACTGAAAATATGACCACACATAAATAAGCTTTATAATTTGATATTTAATTCAATAGTACTCATATATTGTATCATAAAAAAATGCCTTACCTCAGCTACTATTATGTCTGCTAGGCCTTCAGGTATCTGGGGAGGTCGCTGTTCCTCTCAAAGCCAGTGTAGAAGGTATTCAACTCCTGTGGCAGTAGGACAGATGACTGGGTCTCACTGTAGCCTCTCCCTTTGTAGTTTGTAATAACTGTAGTCCACTCCACCTGTACCTGGGTCAGAGCGGTGGTAGCTAGACTCCACTTTGGTCCATACACACACAGACACACAAACACACGTGTTCACACATCATGTGTTACTGTGTACCTGCAGATTGGGCTGTTGCTGCCACCCTCCACTATCCCCATCTCCTCCATACTGTCTCATTGCTAAAGGATGTTGGTAATACTTTGGAAAGCCTTTTGATTTTGGTTGGTAAAAAAGATCTGATAGAACCCCTGCCAACGACAAAGCTACAGTATTCCATTGCAGCAAATGGTTAAATCAGTACACGGGTATCTTTACTGAAATGTATATGACATATGCGTTGCTCAGTGACCGATGCTCTTTGTAAAAGCTCTCTCTTGTAAGTCGCTTTGGATAAAAGCGTCTGCTAAATGAATAAATGTAAATATAAATGCTCACGGTGTACACACAAATAACCACACAACACACATATTTATATTCATATAATTCCCATTCAACATTTTTCTGTTATTCCCCTCATTACACACTACTTATTTTCCTTTTTGTTTCTTTCTCTCTCAATCTCTCCCACTTCAGACTAATACAACTCTTACTGACAGTTGACTTGCAAGATACAATTTATTCATGAAAGGGTTAACTTTGTTTCGGACAGAGGACTGGGAGGGGGGGAGCCCCTTATCAGGATTCCACTGAAACGAAACTAAAGAGATTCTGGACTAAGGAAACACATTCTACCGTACTTAGTTTAGGTAGAGTATCATCTGGCTATTTTACATACAAAAATCACTGAAAACAACGTAAGTACCAACAGGTGAGAATAGAGAATGAATCAGGTGTATCCAATGATGATGTAGTTATTAAAATACAGACTGTTGCTTGACATTTGACAGACCATACAACTATGCTCTTCTATATGCAGTATTTCTGTAAAATAATATTTCTGTCTGTATATTTCATAATTTACCAAAAGTGTAATTTACCAATTTCAAGTGCAATTTCAACAATATACCAGTAGATTGTTTTATTGAGTTCATAGATTCACAAGATTTAACTTTAACTTCTGCTCATATTTTAGAAATGGCTACCTGCAGCAGTCTCATATCTGAGGATCAGTTCCTCTGTTCTATCTGTCTTGATGTGTTCAGTGGTCCCGTCACTATTCCATGTGGACACAACTTCTGCAAGGTCTGTATCACCAAGTACTGGGACAGCAGTGACCTATGTCAATGCCCCATGTGCAAGGACAAGTTCTATAGGAGACCTGAGCTTCGTGTCAACACTTTCATCTCAGAAATGGCTGCTCAGTTCAGGAAGTCAGTGAGAAGTAAACTCAACAGCCAATACCTATGGCCAGCCAGATCTGGAGACGTGTCATGTGACATCTGTACAGGTACCAAGCTCAAGGCCCTGAAATCCTGTTTGGTGTGTCTGGCCTCTTACTGTGAGACACACCTGGAGCCTCATCAGAGAGTTCCAGCCCTGAAGAAACACAAGCTGATTGACCCTGTGGAGAACCTGGAGGACAGGATGTGTCAGAAACATGAGAGACCCCTGGAGCTGTTCTGTAGGACTGACCAGACATGTGTCTGTCTGTTCTGCATTGAAAAAGACCACGAGACCCATGACACAGTTCCTCTTGAGGAGGAATGTGAAGAGAGGAAGACTCAGATGAAGAAGACAGAAGGAAACTTGAAGCTGATGATCCAGGAGAGACTGGAGAAGATTCAGGAGATCAATATTTCAGTAGACACCAGCAAGAGAGATGCAGAGAGAGAGATCTCAGACTGTGTTCAGGTATTTACTGCTCTGGTACGTTCCATTGAGAAAAGCCAGGCTGAGCTAATTGAGGTGATTAAGGAGAAGCAGAAAACAGCAGAGAAACAAGCTGAAAGATTGATTAAAGATCTGGAGCAGGAGATCATGGAGCTGAAAAGGAGAAGCACTGAGTTGGAGCAGCTCTTACACACTGAGGACCACCTCCACCTGCTGCAGATATTCCCATCCCTGAGCACCCCTCCACACACCAAGGACTGGTCTGAGATCAGTGTCCATAGTGGTCTGAGTGTGAGGGCAGTGAGGAGAGCTGTATCTCAGCTAGAGGAGACACTCAATAAAGAGATGGAGAATCTGTCTGAAGTCAAGTTGAAGAGGATTCAACAGTATGCAGTGGATGTGACTCTGGACGCTTATACAGCACATCCCTATCTCTTTCTGTCTAATTGTGGGAAACAAGTGAGACATGGGGACATAAAGCAGGATCTCCCTGACAACCCAGAGAGGTTTGATTATTGCCCCGGTGTCCTGGGAAAGCAGGGCTTCTCCTCGGGGAGGTTCTACTATGAGGTGCAGGTTGAGGGGAAAACTGACTGGGATCTGGGAGTGGTCAGAGAGTCCATTGTCAGGAAAGGGAAGATCACAGCGAGTCCTGAGAATGGATACTGGACTATACAGCTGAAGAATGGAAATAAGTATGAGGCTAATGCTGACTGCGCTGTCCTCCTCTCCCTGAGACAGAAGCCTCAGAAGGTGGGGGTGTTTGTGGACTATGAGGAGGGTCTGGTCTCCTTTTATGATGTGGAGGCCAGGTCACATATCTACTTTTTCACTGGCTACATCTTCACTCAGAAACTTTATCCATACTGTAGTCCCTGTCGTGATTATGGAGGTAAAAACTCTCTCCCTCTGATCATCAGTCCTGTCACAGAAATTTAAACATGTTGTTTTGCTGATGTGGTGACTTAAAAATAGGCGTGGGCCTCATGATCGGAAGGTTGTGAGATCGAGCTCCGGCTGTGGCTATATGACGTTGTGTCCTTGGGCAAGGCACTTCACCCTACTTGCCTCAGGGAGAATGTCCCTGTACTTACAGTAAGTTGCATTGGATAAAAGCGTCTGCTAAATGAATAAATTAGTAAGATTCCTTTGAAACTTTAAAGATTCCACACATTCTTTATTTTTGGAAGATGATATTTATCCATAACTTTACGCCACATGGAGCATCTTTATTTCAGTTTATTTCAGGCATCTATTAAGAATGTGTGGTTGCAAAAAAGTTAATTTTCTACAAATCATGTAGAAAAATAATGTATAGAAAGAAAATACAAATGATGGTACGTCTGTGACTAGCTGACCCTAGTCCAGGGTGTACCCCCTCAGGCCTTAGGCCTGAAGTAACTTGGATAAGCACAAGTGACCTGTGACCCCTACCAGGAATAAGCAGCACCGCTGATAAGTACCAGTGACATTCATTAATAAACCCACCTTGATTTGTTAGACTAGTTAACCAATTGTATTCACTTGAATTGTACAAACCATTTCACATCTACTGAATTTTCAGCTGGAACTTCCACTAGGGTCAGTCTTGTAAAGATTTGAGTTAAAGAAAACTGCACTATAAATACAGTGTATTATGAATACAGTTGTTGTAAATCTGAATGAAATTTCAACCATGAAAATAGAATAAGAACTTAAGAACATTGAAACGGATATGATTGAATGATAATTGGTTGGATGAACAGAGTTAGTCTAAAACTTCAGTATAGGCTAAAGTTTGACTTATGATCACTTCACTTGTGGAGATAACATAAATAGGCCTAATAAACTGTGAAACCTTTGTGTGGAGCGACTGTCTGTTTCCAACACACTAGTAGCTGCATTTTTACAGTTGGGGCTTATCCACATGAGAGCTGTTAGTTTGTACATTCAGTTGTTTTACCCGGGCACTTCGAGCGCCTTTTGCGGAAGCTCTACCTCCTAGCTATTCAACCCCTGATTCAACCAGTCACACACAGGCACTCATTTTCAAAACGTGAGGGAGGGATAGATAACGTTTTCGAAATAACGATATATAATTGGCTAGAAATTCTGTCAATAAATTGTTTCCGTGGATATCCAATTTCACGATTGGTTGGTAACATGTCGGCGGAAGAGTAAAGCTACTGTGGGCGGGAGTATGTAAGGGTGTCAATACGATTGGCTATAAAATTGTTTCCGAGTGCGTTGATTGGGTTTTTTACTGGAGGAAAGTCGATAAGGGCGGAGCTGAAAATGCTTGGCGGCCATGTTGAATATTTATTGACAGTTGTTTCAGAGAACAGAAAGCTTGTGTTGCCTAGTCAACTCATAAGAAGTAAGTTTACGCTGAAATGTTGTACAAAAACAGGACGTCCGTCCTCAAGTATTAATGTTTTTCCCGTAACCAAGATATGGATCAAGATGAGCGACAGAGGAAACTAGAAGCTGGAAGAGCAAAGGTTTGTACTCATTCAGGTTGATGCTAAATTGGCTAAGGGGCTAACAGTCAGTATTATACTTCTTAGTCTGTGCTTCCAGCTGCTAAGATATCAAGTTAGCTAGCAAGTGCTAGCAGCATTGACAGTAAGAGATTGAATTTTACAGACCGTCCACTCTCTTCAAAATGTCACCCAGTTATTTGTGTGTGTTTATTTTGAAATCACTGTCTTTAACAGCCATACTTTTAATAATATACATGTGTATGGCGCATATTGTACGTTTTCAACGATAGCGAAAACAAGCTTACTATTAAGGAGTTTACTTATTAGGAGATATGCAATTCTATAGCTAATAGTGCAGTATAATGTACATTACCTGTCACCATTCTCACAGCCACATGACCAAGACATTTGCTTATAAGTTATAGTTTGTGTTAGAAACAGACACGACCTCTTGGAGTGTGTTCCCATGTTACAGGTCCTGATGATAGCATCTCTGTCATTAACGTTTCACTACCCGACCCTTGTTATTCACAGACGTATCCCCTCTAGTCGGGTCGTGTGGTTGCAACACAAGTGCCCTTTTTTGTTTATTGTTCCAGTTCTTTCATTACACAAGGCCAAGTGCAGTTAGTTAGATCAGATGGGATGCACATTTGACGCACTCCTAGGACACTTTAAGTTTGTGTTGATTTGGACTGCGTGTCCGGTCTGGTCGCCAACTGCCATGAATCTGAACCATGTCGGTAACGATGGTAACTTTACTAGTGAAAGGCTGGACGTGCGGGCCTCTTACTGATCAACATGCCCAATTACTGGCCTAGCTTTTTGCTAATGGTGGCAGTCATTTCACCTGGTCATGAACGCAAACATAGACATTTGACTGAAGGTGGCAGGCATTTCACCTGGCCATGAATACAAACCTAGCCATTTCACTTTGGACCTCATTCATGAAAGTATTCTGATGCACTAATATAATCATTAATTTAAGAAAGGATCATACATAAACCAGGGAGTTAGGTGGCTCAATGGTTAAGAGGTTGGGCTCATGATCGGAAGGTCCCAGCTGTGTCAACATCACACTGGCCTTGGGCAAGGCACTTCCCCCTACTTTCCTCAGGTAGAATGTCCCGGTACTTGCTGTAAGTCGTTCTGGATAAAAACATCTGCTAAATGAATAAATGTAAATGTGAACCACTGTTTATTAACAGAAACCTACCAACATGCAGCGCAATCAGACGGTAAGTACACAAAGCTCGTTGTGGATGTGGGTCTATGCTAATTCTGGTGATGGGAGAGGGGTGGAATGGGGAAAAAAGGGAAATGCCTATGATCACAGTTCACTTACTACATTATTTTACATGCATGTCGGCTAATCTGTGGTGGAGGTGGTCTGTTACTGAGATTAAATACATTTATGTGATTTAGTTGTTCTGTATCTGAATCTGAGGTGTCGTTGCACACTAATGCCTGTAGATGGTGTAAATGTAATGTAAATGTAGTAAAAGTCTGAGGCTGGAGCTGGGGAGCAGGTTCTCTGGCCTACACTATCTATTGGTGGTACGCAGAGTTTCATGACATGGGAGGAAGCTAGCGTGATTCCACAAACGCCAGTCTGATCCAGACTGGTTCTATTTTGGTCCACTTTGTCTCAAGTACCAGGGTAAATGTTCTGTTGGGTGCGTAATGTTTGCATAGTTACAGTTGCTATGGTGATGCAGTTGTCAACTTTATTCATCAGTTTAGATCTCAAGCTTTCATCACAAATCCATAGACCACATGCACATGCAGTCTCTCTCTCTCTCTCTCTCTCTCTCTCTCTCTCTCTCTCTCTCTCTCTCTCCCTGTTTGTGTAACTTGCATGGCGAATAAATTAATTAATTAATGACTCTGATTGTGGAGAGCACCCTCATAGTTTGTGGATGACAAAGATGAGTTACGACATGTTATGAGTTGTGACATGGGGCAGAGGGGGGTGAGTGGGATGGCAGAATAAGGGTGGGTGGGTTTGTAATTGAAAGCTGGGAAAAAGATGTGTGGGTTGCAGAATTCAGGTGTAGAATTAAGGAGCGTGATAAAAGCATAGAGGTTAACTGTAACTGTGGAGCGCGAGCAGATAGGAGGAGCGGCGCGTGTCAAACATGTAAAGGGGAAAGCACAGCGGAGAAGCCCAGTCAAGTGAAACCACCCACGTTTGGAGATCCGGCAACACACACACGATTTCATTTATTCTTGCTCATCGGGGTCAGAGATGCTGCTCAATGCAGCAGGAGTCCAGAGCTGGATTAGGCTTGGTATGAGCCAGGCCAGGCTGGAGAAGACTTGTGGTAGACAGACAGCCATGCTCATCCAAGCCACACCTCCTTGGAATGAAACTCCTCCTACTCTTAACATACCATCACCAAGCCAGATCTCTTTCGCTTCCATGCTTTGCAAGCTTGTGGCGATTCACTAGTGAGGATCAGTGCAGCCCAGATCAATGCAGCCCAGCATCAGAGCAGCCCAGATCAATGTGCTTGCCAGCATGCTCCTGTCCTGCTGTCTGATGGTGCGTGATTGACAGCTGTGACTGGACTGCTGTGACAGCCAGTGAGACAGAGAGACACAGACAGAGAGGGAGAGACAGGGACAGAAAAAGTGTTCGTTTAGCGGCGGAGCGTTGAATGGTGTATCTTTGTGTGAACCTCTGTCATCTAATTTAAGCAGCTTAAAGAACAGAGGCAGATAGAGAGACAGAGGGGGAGTGATGTGCAGAGTGATTGAAGCGCTGGAATAATGCTGAATCAGTGCAGCTGGACTTCAATAACCGTATCCTGGAGTTTCTTTTGCCTTTATAGTTTCATTGGGAACTTTGTTAGTGATGAATGAAGAGCATGCTCAATCCCTGGATGAATATTAGGATTACCGAGAAACTACAGAGAGCTTCCGGACCCCTGGGCATGGCTGTGACCTCCAACCCCTCTGGTTCTCTGGAAAAATGAATCAGGGCAGAAGGGGATTTTCTCTCGGTCTATGTGGTGGTGGGGGATTAAATTCTAGACTGGACTGTAGGTTCTGGGTTAGCCTATAGCAGACAGTAGGCTTGTTTGGCTGAATCAGGGGAATGGTGTCTCACTTTTGTTGCATCAAAGCCTGCTGGGTAAAAACCTAGTATGGCTCTGTAACCTTCCCTCTCTCTGGATTTACCAACACAACTTTCTTTCGCTTTTAACAATCCCAAACTTTTGGGCTTTTTCCGTTTTTTTGTAATCCTTCACCGTCATGATGATCTTTGGTGGTGTGGAGGGGGAGGGGGGGTGGGGGAGTCCCAGGGTTTCTGTGGTCCTTCCCCCCTGACCTGTGACCATGCTGGTGGTGTGGTGGTGCTGTGTGTTGCTGACGTACGTGTCCCTCTACCTGTCGCTGTCCTTCCTGCGCAGCTTGCTAGCTACAGACAGCGCCGGTCGAAAGGGAACGGTGCGGGCGCGGCGAAAAAGACGCCGAAGGGGAAGAGCACGAATGACCCGGCGGATGAGCGGCCAGCGCAAAACGCTGCCGTAGGGGCGGGCCTCGTGCTGACTGGGAACCACGCGCGACAGGTCGCCAGGGCGAACCATGAGGTACGTATAGCCCCACTCCCCTTATAGAAACTGTCCTTTGTGAAAGGCAAGTCTGTGAGGGCAGAGCTACAGCTGCGTTCACACTGGATGTGAATCAGCAGCCTAATTCACGTCAGGTTAGACGAATGCGAATCCGCGTCTAAATAGGTTAACTGCACTGCACTGCGAGCTAGGTTATCGTAAAGGCGGAGTAAGTCAGACATCAGACCACGTATAAGAGTTCTGTGAGTAGTTTGTGGGTTATCTGTTGGGACTGAAATTGCTCAAGACCTTTTGTGAGGGTTTATTCTATGTACAAGTACCCTGCTCCATGCCTTCTGTAAATACTTAGGTCACCAAGCACAAAAGTAGCTTGGGGGGGGGGCATGTTGTCATAGCAACACATTCAGGATAAACAATTACCACTATGTAGTATCCACTGCCTTCCAAAGGGGAGGTTTAAATAAGAAAAAGCTTAATCAACATTTTTAACCCCTTAGGGACCCCAGAGATCTGGAGAGAAATCTCAGTGCCAACCTCCAGGTCCCCACCAGAACCATGGCTCTAGTGCCCGAGATCGAAGCCTCTCATTGGGTGAAACGCTGTCCACTGACCAGACAACGGTGGCAGAAGATCTGGTCCAAGTCGATCTGGCAACACTCACTGGCAAAGAGCAGCTTAAGGTAAACACATGGGCCAAATGAGAAGGAAGGCCGGAAAGAGACACTCAGTTTTAACATCTGTCCACAACATGAATAGAGAGGTTAAATCGTCAAATAACTCTAATGACTACAGATGGCTAAGACATGTTCTAATCAGAAGAAGAGATCCGTTAAGACCCACTGCAAAACTTCTGTCTGGTTATGACAAGCGGATGATATGGAGGCAGAGAGGTGGATAGATTTAATGAATGTGGGATGCAGATTACATCAGAATTTTTTTTTTTAACTACACATCTAGTAACACACACACATAAGATCTTCTGAAAGGGGAAAAATGTGTTTGGGTAGTTTGGATTCATCGTCTGTGTTCATGCTCTGTGTTTATGCTCTGTGTTAAGCCTAGGGGGCTCGTCCTTCTGAATATAATTAGAGGTGTGTGTGTGCGTGTGTGTGTGTGTGCGTGTGTGTGCCCTCTTGTGTGTGTGCCCTCTTGTCTCTCTGTCCTTCTCATGATGCTCTGTTCTGGGAATATGAGGTAGTGGCAGCAGTTCTGAAACCCATTAGGGGTTGAGACCCATGTTTTTCTTCTGCCTGGGTGTGAATGAAGCCCTTTCTGTCTTCAGCCTGGTTGTGTATAAAGCCCCATGTGTCTGTGCTCCTGACCCGGTCCTCTCCTCTCCTGCAGCAGTTGCAGGAGGCTGTGGAGAAACGCAATGAGATCATCTCCAGGCTGAGTTCCAACCTGCAGGAGGCGCTGGCCAGCCGAGATCAGGTCCAGCAGGAGGCCCAGACGCTGGCTGGACAGATACAAGCCTTGCAGGTCCAGCTACAGCAGGTACACACACACTCTTGTCTATGCTGATTAAGGTTGACTCCTAGAGCCTAGAAAGGGTTCACAGGCCCTTCTTGTTCTCCTCCCCAGGCAAGCCAGTACCTCCTGCGCTCCAAGACCCAGGCTGGCTCTGAGCTGCCCCATGCCCAGCAGCAGCAACCTGAGCCTGGGTTCACCTCCCAGGACCAGGCCCCTGTCCTCAACCACCTGGAGGAGCCAGGGAGCGCAGGCCTGAGGCAGCCTCTGGAGGGCTCTGGCTCTCAGAGCACAGAAACCAACTCCAGCACTGACAGGGAGATGGAAGCCTTGCTGCACAGAATGAGGACAGAGCTGGAGGTGGAGAAGACGAATAGCCAACATCTGCTCCATCTACTGGAGGAGGAGAAAAGAGGGAGGGAGGAAGAGAAGAGAGGGAGGGAGGAGGAGCGGAGGGAGAGGGAGGAGCAGCTGGAAGGTCTTCGGACCCAGCTGAGCGGAGCCCAGGACCAGGTGCAGGAAATCCAACGGTTCAAGGAGGAGAAGGAGGCGCTGAACCGGGATGTGCTAGAGCTGAGGAGGAGGCTGCAGGAGGAGACAGAGCGGCAGGAGGAGGAGATGAGGAGGGTCAGGGAGGAGCACCGCGAGGAGGTGCAGAGAGTCCGATGTCTCTTGGAGGAGAGGGAGAGAGGCATGGAGGACGGGGGGAAAGAAGAGTTGGGGCTGAAGGCTTCTAAAGACAAGAAGAACCAGGCGAGGGCTAGTGTGGGGGAGGATGGGGAGACGGGGGAGGACAGTCTGGGTTTGGCTGTGGAGTCCAGCCCCCTGATGGAGCGCTACCTGTCCTCAGCTCTACCCAAACACTCACCCTACTCCTGGACTGAAGATAGTCTGGAGGAACACAGCTTACTGGAGAACTCTGGAAACTACAGGTCAGTGGAATTTGCATTGGTTATCCATTGTTCCTGTTAGTGACAGTGTTCCTGTTAGCAACATTATTAGTCCCAGAGTGGGGAAATTTCACACGCACAAACTTGTTCAATGCATTTGGCCGGGAATCAAACCCCCACCGGGAATCTAAACCAGGCCTTCTGCACCTACTGAACCACCAGTGCTACCCATTAATTCAGATATACCGTATTTTTAAGGCTATTGATCGCACTTTTGTAAAAGCTGCACAGACGTTGATGACGTTGTAATTCATGTTAGCCCAGAAAAATACATAGATTAACCTCATTGTTGTTTTAGGCACAGGGTTCAAAGCTTAAGAAAAAGCTTAAGTAGGGACTTAAATGATAAATTTATCATCCGTCTCCTGGCCTTCCAGGTTCGAGCTGGACAGTGAAGTCCTGGGAGAGAACTCCCAGCGTTCCCTCTCTTCCCCCTCCCTCCAGGAGGGGCGGAACATCGACCTCCACAGCTACGCCGTCCCGAGGAGCCCCGCCGAGGATGGCTCCCCGATCCCGGAAGCAGGAGATGGCTCCCCGCTGGGCTGGCTCCAGGCCTCCGCGGGCGAGCTATCCCAGGGGGAGCTGGCCGAGGAGCCGGACCTGGCGAAGGAGCTGCTGATCCAGCAGTGTGAGATGCTTCGGAGGGAGCAGGAGGTGCTGAAGGAGGAGGTGCAGAAGAGCGCTGAAGATCTGGAGGAGGCCAGGGAGAGGTGAGATGTTTGTTTGATTACTTTTTGTCTTGCAGATGTGTCTTGATGTAAGCTGTGGTCAAGAAAGCATTAAGTCTCTACACATCCACTAGAGAACAGGACATTTCAAACTGTACCGTAAACTCTAATGATTCCGAATTGAGTTTTTTTGGGGTCTGAGTTTGAAACTCGTGCACGTGTGCAGGTGGGCCCAGGTAACAGAGGAGCTGCGGGAGGCACTGTGGGAGCTGGAGGAGGAGAGAGAGGCGAAAAAGAGGTGCCAAGAGGAGATGGAGGAGGAGAGGGAGAGGAGGAGAAGGGCGGAGGAGGAGGTCCACTCGAAGAGCCATGAAGAAGACAACCTGAAGAACAAACTCAGTGCCTTGATTGAGGAGAGAGAGAAGGAGCGTCTGATGGAGAGCGAGGACTTCCTCCTCCCCCTCAGCCCTGCCGGGAAGGAACAAAAGGCTCTGCGGGAGGCCCTGAAGGAGGCGCAGGAGGAGAAGGCCGCGCTCATCTCCCGCCTGAAGCAGCAGGAACATCTGATGTCCTCTCTGCCGGAGGTGAAGCTGGAAGAAGATTCAGTCACCTCCGAGGCCCAGGTGCTCTTCTGCAAACAGCTGCAAGCCTTACAGGTATGTCAATGATAGTGTGTGTGTGTAACTACACACTTGCATACACACATATATACACACACTCCATCCTTGAGGGTCTAGGTTGGTTGAGGACAAGGGCATAGATTTGGCATGGACAGAGGGGACGTGTCCCTACCAATAGCCAGCAATCATTGGCATGTCCCCACCAATATTATTTGGTCGCTTATGACTGGTAAACGATTGGTAAACGTTTCATTCGGGGGGGGGAGCAGTTCTATGGGAACATGTGAAGCCCTCCATGACAGTACAAAAATATTTAGATTGATTGAAGTCCCCTGTGTTCATCCAGGAACACTGTGACCAGCTAAGTTCTGAACTGGAGGTGGCCAAAGCCAGACTTCAGACCTCGTCTGCACTCCTGGGTCAGAAGACCATGGAGCTGGACCAGGCCCTGGCCGAGGCAGAGGAGTTCCAGAAGGAGGTGCAGAGGCTGAAGGAGGAGGCAAAGGAGAGCACAGGCCGGCTGGAGCGGACAGAGCAGGAGAGTAAGGAGCTGCAGTCACGCCTGCAGCAGAACCTGGCCAACCTGGACGAGGCGCAGGCCTGCAGGGCTGAGGAGAAGGAGGAGCAGCGACGAAGGCAGGAGGAGCTGGACGCCCAGATCAGGAGGATGGAGGAGCTCATAGAGGAGGAGCTGGAGGAGTTCCAGACGCAGCTCGACGCCAAGGAGGAGGAGGTCGGCCGGAGGAGTGGGGCGTTAGCGTGCGATGGTTTCATGAGTCGACCAGAAATTGGATTACATAAACCATTAGCAATAGATGCAGGCTTCTTTGTTTGATGGTAGCCATGACATCCTCGTCCCAGGTGGCCGAGGAGAGGGAGAAATGGGCAGAAGAGCGCCAGGAGAAGGAAGAGGCCCTGCAGACCGTGAGGCGTCTCCTGGAGGATCAGCGGAGGGAGAGGGAGGAGGAGGTGCGGGCGCTCCTGGACAAGCAGCTGCTGGCTGTGGAGGAGGCCACGGAGAGCGCGAGGAGGTCTCACCAGGAGGAGGTGCGGGAGCTGCTGGAGGAACATGATAAGGAGGTGCAGGAGCTCACCGCCCGCATGGAGGCGGAGCTCTGTGAGCAGAGGGCTGCCATGGAGGAGGAGCAGAGGAGGCAGATCAGCCTCATAAAACAGGTAGACACACACGTCACGAAAAGGGGAGTCATGTGGCGCAGTCGGTTAGGGGGTAATCATAAGGTACCCAGTTCGAAACCAGACTGTGTCAACCTGACGTTGTGTCCTTGGGCAAGGCATTTCACCCTACTTGCCTCAGGGGGAATGTCCCTGTACTTGTTGTAAGTCGCTCAACTAAATGAGTAAATGTAAAAATGATTGCCTTGAGAACGGTTTTAAGGAGCCAGGGCCATTAACAGAGCTCTTCAGACAGATGCACCAGTGATTGTAGGAAGCTTCTAACTGACCCCCCCCCTGCCCTTTCTGAAGGTGAACGAGAGGGAGCACCAGAGGATGATTTCAGAGCTGTGCTCCAAGCAGAGGGAGGAGCTTAGTCGCCTGAAGGCGGAGCTCTCGGCTGACCACCGAGAGAGCTTGGAGTTACAGCAGACACCGGTACTGAAACCGGTACTGAGACCACACACACTCACAAAACACACACACACACCCTGTAACCCCTGCATCTTCCTCCCTCCCCCAGTCCCATCAGACCCTGGAGATGGAGGCCTTGCGCCTGAGCCTGACCAACCGCCACACCGCCCAGCTGGAGCTCTCCCAGGCCAACCTGCAGCGCGAGCGGGAGGCGGCGCTATGCGAGCTCCAGGCTTCGCTCAGGGAGAAGTGGGCCCAAGAGAGTGCCGTCCTGCAGGCCCGCCAGCAGTTTGAACTGGAGCGACTAAGGGAGCAGAGCCTGGACAAGGAGGAAAGACAGAGGGAGGTGTACCAGAGGAACCTAGGTGAGATGGACAGAGAAGGAGGGAAGGTCTTGTGAAACCTGACGGTTGATTCAAGAACACGGTGGAAAAATCCCTTCATGTGATGCAGACTTGCTGTTTCCTTCAATTGGAATGTGCCTATCTGCTTTTGACTTGGTAGCCCGTGGGGCTGTGTGTACACTGCGTTTTTGCTAGACTGGCAGAGCAGAAGAAATAGAAGCTCACTAGACTGGCAGAGCAGAAGAAATAGAAGCTCACGTTGCTAAACAGCATGTGCTTTGACCCCTGGGGCAGGGCCAACATGCAGCTGGGTGAAGATATCACCAAGACATGCTCGAACTAGGGCACAGTGAACATCAGAATCATAATTCGTCTTTAATCGCCATGCAAGATACACAAACACAGAATTTATTACGGCAGGAAAAAGCAAAGATAGAACATATATGGAACATAAAATAGATCAAATATAAAATGCAAATAAGATAAAAGGTGGGCTCTAGCTGTACAGATGGGGGGCGTATAACTATAGCAAGAAGAGAATGGATATACAGTATATAGTACAGGGGGAGGGAGGGGGGTATATACACAGTAGTGCAAATCATCATCTTCATGTCATGTGGCGCAGTTGATTAGGGCATTGGGTTAGTAATCAGAAGGTCCCTGGTCCGAACCCCGGAGAATCTGGCTGTGTCAACGTAGTATTGTGTCCTTGGGCAAGGAACTTCACCCAATTTGCCTAAGGGGAATGTCCCTGTACTTGCTGTAAGCGTCTGTTAAATGACTAAATGTAGGTTGGTGTGTGTGTGTGTGCGTGTGCGTGTGTGTATAGATGAGCTGGAGCAGCGGTGTGAGACCGTCTCCAAGGAGAAAGCATCCATGGAGGAACAACACGCTACAGAGTTGAAGGTAATGCGCTCAAAACTGTCTACATCTATCTTGTCTTCACTTGACTTAAACCTTTTCAGAACTTGTCTTTCCTCCGTCCTGTTAAACTTCAACATCTTTCCCTCATCAGACTCTAAAGCTGCGGTGGCAGGAGGCAGAGAAGCATCAGGCTGACCTCCAGACCAGCCTGTCAGAGGCCCAGCAGAGCCTTGCTGACACCCAGGCCACCCTCACCCAGACCCGGGCAGACCTGGCCCAGTCCAGGGCCCTGGTGGAGGAGCTCCAGGTCTCCACAGTACAGGAGATCAAGAGGCTGGAGGAGGAGCTGAGCCAGGCCCAGAGCGACAGGGACTTGGCAGCCTGTGAGTCTCTGCAGTTCTGTTCCCCTACCCTCACTTTGGATAGTATGAGCCTTTTATTTTTTGTCAATGAGTTAGCCTATGAAAGACATCATTTCCAAAGTGAGTCAGGTGGCTGAGTGGTTAGGGCGTCGGACTAGTGATCGGAAGGTCGCCAGTTGTTGTTGTTCAGAATCAGAATTACTTTGTCAATCCCCGAGCAGAAACTCGTTAGTGTTGTTGCTTTATTGTTTGCGTTCTACAGGTAGACTACTGTCCGTCTGAGACTCATCTTAAATTTGTAAAATATACAGCTGTATGCTCTTATAGCTCTTCCCTTGGCACTTATTGGTTCTCATGATGTATGTCTTATAATCTATAAATCCACTATGTTTGGGTTCTATCACGTTGCTATGCTCAGTAAATTTAGTAAATGTAAATGTAGTTTGATTTCCGGCTGAGGCAACATGACGTTGTGTCCTTGGGCAAGGCACTTCACCCTACTTGTCTCGGGGGAATGTCCCTGTATGTGCTGTAAGTCACTCTGCTAAATGACTTAAATGTAAAATGCAAAGTAGGTGTTCGCCCATGCGTTGGTGAGACCACACTGTGACTGTCTGGATGTGTGTTCCCTGCTTCCAAGGCTCGTTAGAAGATCTGGCATCCAGTTCTAAGAAAGCCCTCCTGGATAAAGAGCAGCTCATAGCTCAGCTAGAGGAGCGAGAGAGCGCCCTGCAAAAGCAGGTGAGACCCCTCCACACACGCACACGCACACACAGTGTGTTTTCCTTCCAGTAAATGAGCCCCGCCCTTCTTGACGGTGTCCCTCTGTCCCGGTCAGGCTGCTCGTCTGCTGGAGGAGCAGGTGGCTCTCAAACAGAGCTCGGAGCAGGAGGTGGCTCAGCTGTGGGCGCAGCTGGATGGCATGAGGACAAGCCGCCAGGAGCTGGGAGGTGAAGGCGCACGCACACACACACACACACACACACACACACACACACACACACACACACACACACAGGTTCAAGGACAAAAGTTCAAGGACAAGATATTAAAAAAGCCTTTTCATCCCCTCTCTCTCTCTCTCTCTCTCTCTCTCTCTCTCTCTCTCTCTCTCTTTCTCTCTGTCTCTCTCTCTTCCTTCCCTCCCGCCAGAACTGAAGGAGCAGCTTTTGGCTCGCTCGTCGCGTGTTGATGACATCGAGCGACTGAAGGTGGAGTTCAGTGAGCAGAGGAAAGAGATTCGTCAGCAGAATGAGGCAGAGTTGGAGAGCCTGAGGAGGTACGTACACACACACACGTACGCCTCATTGTGTCCACATAGGTGAAGGTAAACTCTTGACACCCCCATGGCTCTGTATGCAGGTACTTTGAGCAACGCCTGCGGTCTGCGGAGGAAAGCTACAGGGAGGAGATCGCCCTGCTGCAGCTGAGGCTGGTGGAGGGAGCCCTGGAGGAGTCTGTACTCAAGACCGGGGATGCTAGGTACGCTAACAGGCCTGGCGCCATGCTTAAGTTACATGCTGTTGGCTCTCTGGTTCTGAAGGACCGTCTGTTCTCTGATCAGCTTCATGTCGGAGGGCAGAGGCGAGGAGGAGAGGAATGAAATGCTGTCTGAGATCGCCCTCAAACTGGAGAAACACAAGGTGAACACACACACAGCCTTCATGCTTAGTTGTGTGTATGAAATTATTGTTACTGATCCTCTCTCCTGTCATTTGTGCTCCCCCCTCCCCATTCTGTGTGGTTGTCTCTGGTCTCCTGTTCCTGCGTCTCTTTCAGGAGGAGCTGGATGCCCTGCGTGTGCAGCTGGAGGAGAGACATGCTCAGGAGCTGTCTCACCTGCGCTCCTCCCTGACTCTGGCCAACAGAGAGGAGATGCTGCAGGTCACAGCACTTTCTCTCTCTCCCTCTTATTCTCTCTCTCACACACACACACACACACACACACACACACACAACCTCTACGATTCTTCCACCATACACACACACACACACACACACATACATCCAAACACACACCCTCACCCTCCACAAACCTTCACTAGAGAGCACCATCCTGAAGGCTTTAGATGTTTCCCTGTTCCAGCACACCTGAATGAATGGGTCATTATCAAGCTCTGTGGAAGCCTCATAATGACCCTTTGAATCACGTGTGCTGGAGCAGGGAAACATCTAAGAAGTTCAGGACAGTGGCTCTCGAGGACCAGGGTTGCCTACCCCTGCACTAGACAAAAACAGTTCGCTTTAGTACGTCATCACCAGTTTTTCAAGTTCTTGCCACTTCTGTCTGCAGGTGCGCACTGACCTCACCGACCGTTACTATAGCGACTTGCAAGAGCTGAGGACTCGTCACGCTTTAGAGCTGGAGCAGCTTCGAGCCAAGCTGTCTGACAGCCACGTCAGAGGTACACTACATGTATACTACGTACACACACACACACACTAATAAACACACACAAACTACATAAACACACACACCCACTTCATAAACACACACACATTTCATAAACACACATACACACTACATAAACACATACACACTTTATAAACACACACACACTTCATAAACACACATACACACTACATAAACACATACACACTTTATAAACACACGCACACACTTCATAAACACACACACACACACACACATTTAATGAACACACACACTTCATAAACACATATTTCAGATCAAAAAGTCACCAAAGTAATTGTACCATTTCTGTTTTAGAACTGGCAAGGATTCGTCTGGAGGCAGCGAGGCAGGTGGAGGTAAGAATCAATGTCATCACATCATCCAAGTCTAAAAACATGGTGGTGACGATGCTGCTGATGATAATGTTGGGGATGATGATGATAGTGTTAAACATGGTGGTGATGGTGATGATGATGATAGTGATGATAATGGTAGGAATGGTGATCGTGATGATGATAATGTTGATGAAGATGCTGGTAATGATGAAAATGATAGTGTTGATAATGGTGGTGGTGGTGATGATGCTGATGATGGTGATGATGATGATGAGAGTGTTGATAATGATAGGAATGGTGATCGTGATGATGATAATGTTGATGATGATGATGCTGGTGATGATGATGATGCTGGTGAAGATGATAATATTGATAATCAGTGGTGATAGTGATAATGTTGATGACGATGCTGCTGTCCAGGTGGAGGTGGAGCAGCGCCTGTGGCGTGACAGCGAGGAGCTCCAGACCAGACTGACCCTGATCCAGACCCTGGAGACACGACTGTCCAGCCTCACCCAGCAGCATGCTGCAGATCTGCAGAGGAACTCACAGCAGGTCCACACACACTCCCACACACAGGCCCTTTCGAACACCCACACACACAGGTGTGTCGATGGAATGTTTTTAAGAAAATGTGTTTTAAAAATGAATCTCATAATCAAATATGCGCCTCCTGTCGCAGCTGAAGCAGCAGTTTGCCGAGGAGCTGACCATCCGATTGGAGGAGGCGCGGAGTCAAGAGAGGGAGCGTGGGAGAGAGGAGCAGGTCCAGAGGAGTGGGGAGAAGGAGGAGGAGGAGAGGAGAAGCCTGCAGAGAGAGCTGGAGGAGGCCAGGGCACAACTGTGTAGTCAGGACTCGCTGGACCAGAACACAAGTAAGACTGGTTTCTCTCACTCTCTCCCTCCCTACCCTTGACTTCCCTTCTTTGTATTCTGTCTCCTATCTGACCTCTTGTATAACTAGCTCTCCCCTCCTTCTCTCAGACCCCCTGGTGGTAGCAGTGAGGCAGAAACTTGAAACCCAGTATGACAGCGAGCTGCGCAGGGCGGAGAGCTGCATGGCTGCTGAGGTAAAGGAACTCACCGCCCTCCTCCAGGATCAGGGGGAGGAGAGGCTGCAGCAAGCCCAGGAGAGGTGAGCCCGCTGGGGGGGGGGAGGTTGGGAGGTTGGATGGGGATAGTCGTTTTTCCCTTTTTTTCGTAAGGAACCCTGTAAGGAACTACTCGATGTTTCGAACTTGGATGTTTTCATGTGTTTTAACGCGGGTCTCTTCAGGTTCCAGGAGGAGAGGGGCCAGTTGGAGAAGCGTCTCGCCCAGCAGAATGAGCTCTCTCTCAGGGAAATGAGGGTCAAACACCAGGCTGACCTGGAGCACCAGAGAGCCAAGCTCATAGCTGCTCACACGCGAGAGACGGACACACTCCGAGCCAATCACAAAAATGAACTAGATTCCCTCTCTGCCAGCTGCCAGGAGCAGATTTCTGTCATGGCGACCGAGCTGGCCTCCAAGCACAAGGCGGAGCTCATCGCCCTGGAAACGCGCCTAGAGTCCCAGCGGACCGCGGAGCTGGATCGCCTCCAGGCGGTCCTCCAGGACGCCAATCAGGCGCAGCTGGAGGCCCGGGAGGCGGAGCTGAACCACAGGCACCAGGAGGAGAGGGACGAGCTGGAGAGGAGGATGCTGGGAAACATGGACACTTTGGAGGCAACCTACCTGCAGGAGATCCAGGTGAGCGGTGCACTAGAAGCCTAGTGTTTTTCAACATTAGAGGGTTCCTTTGTTCTTTATACTGATTGATCCCACTTGGGGAATTCAATGCATTTACCGTATTTTTTGCACTATAGGGCGCACTGGATTATAAGGCGCACTGTCAATGAATGGTCTATTTTCGATCTTTTTTCACATATAAAGCGCACCGGACTATAAGGCGCATTAAGCGGAAAAAAGCGGATAAATCAGTCGAATAATATTATGGTGAAGCACAGTATGTATTACTCCGCGACGCTCCTGGTTACGGTAGCTGTAATGCTGCAAGCGGTGCGGCTTTGTAGTTTATCAAAGTCGTACTAAAACATTTTGATTTAGCGCCGTGAGCGCCTTGGACCACACAAAAATCGCTTAGAGGTCAGTAAACAAAATAATAATCCATATATAAGGCGCTTCTGATTATAAGGCGCAGTGTCGTTTTTTGAGAAAAATAAAGGCTTTTAAGTGCGCCCTATAGTCCGAAAAATACGGTACCCCAGGTTTACACACACACACACACACACACACACACACACACACACACACACACACACACACACACACAGACGTCACACAGCTCTCACACAGCTCTCACTCTCCCCTCCTGGAAATGTTAGATGCTGAGGGAACAGATTCAGCAGCTGGAGGAGCAGGGGAAGGTGGCCCTCCAACAGGAAGTGGCGCGCGAGAGGTCGGAGCTGCTGTCCAGCCGAGAGGAGCTGAGGAGGGAGCTGGCCCAGGTGCACATGGACAAGTTCAGCGCCATGGCAACCGAGCTCAGCCACGCACACCAGGTGAGAGGGCAGACTGAGCACGCTCGGTGCCGGTGGAAATGAATGACCCACGTGACCCATTTCCTGAATTAGCCTTCTCCTGTTCTCAGATGGAGCTAGCAGCCCAGAGGGAGGCCCTGGAGGTGACACAACGCCTGGCCCTGGAGGCCCTCAGGAAGCAGGTACCTCTCCATGCCTCCACACATCCCTCATTCATCAGATCATGTATCATCTGGCAGTTTTTGTACATAGAAAATAAAAGCGACGTACATTTTAAAGTACAGGGACATTCTCTCTGAGGCAAGTAGGGTGAAGTGCCTTGCCCAAAGACACAACATCACATAGCTACAGCCGGGGTTCGAACTCACAATCTTCCGATCGCAAGGCCTGCGCCTTAACCTGCTGAGCCATCTCGCTCAAATTGTGCTGTGGCCCCTCTGATTGGTCTGTTGTGTGCCAGGTGTTGGAGATGGAGCAGCAGCATAGCGCTGCTTTACAGGCATTGGCTCACACCTGCACCAATGAGAAGAAGGAACTTGAAACCCAGCACCAGCTGCAGCTGCAGGTGTGTGTGTTGGGGCTTGGAGCTGCGGCTCTTTACATTTTTTTTGAAAAACATTTCTGTTTAGTTTATGACGACTTCAGCCCTGCGTTAAGAAGTTTGGGCATTTGTGAAATGTGTGTGTTTTGCATGCAGGAGGTGAGGAGCGCGTCCACGCGTGAACTGGAGGCATGCCGAAGGGAACTGGAGGAGGAATCGTCGCGGCAACGCCTGCACTTCCTGGAAGAGGCAGAACTCCTCAGAGTCCAATCTGAGAAGCGCCTGGAAGAGCGTATTAGCCAACTAAAAGTGAGTGAGAGGAGGGAAGGGGAGAGGAGAAGCTGGTGGGGTGAGTCAGGGAGGGAGGGGGGTGAGTAAAATGGGATTGAGCGCTAGGAAGTTAAGGCAGGAGGATGGCAACGCTGGGAAAGGATCCCGCCCCCCTAAACAGGCTGCTCTTAAATCATAAATAAATACTCATTTAGCAGATGCTTTTGTCCAAAGTCACTTGCAGCAAGTAAAGGAACATTCTCCCTGAGGCAAGTACAGTGAAGTGCCTTGCCCAAGGACACAATATCACATAGCCACAGCCGGGGTTTGAACTCGCAACCTTCTGCTTATGAGACCAATGCCGTAACCCGCTGAGCCATCTGACTCCCCATCATCTGTGTGTTCTTAAACCTGTGTTTTTGGTGAGCCCCCTTCCTTCACATGTCATGATGTAATGACTCAGGATTATTGTGTGGTCACATGTCTGTCTGTGTGTTCCTCTAACAGCGAGGGCTCTGCCCCTCTATCTCTGCCCCTCTCTCCCTCCCTTCTTGCTCCCTGCTCCTCTCTCTCTCTCTCTCTCCCCTCTCTCGGCCCCTCTGGCCTCTAAGCCTCTGGCCTCTAAGCCCCTAACAGTTTGCTCTCTTCCCTGGTGTTAGTTCATGCTTGGCCACTGTCCCACATGGAGTTTTGCACAAGCCCACCGCCCACATAATCCCTTCATCATATAGGAGTGTGTCTGTGTGTGATTCCCATTTGTGCGTCTGCCGGCTGTGCGTGTGTGTTCCAGCCACGTGAACAGTGGCTAAATGGGATGGATTTGAGCTTTTTTTCATCCTCTGATGCAGAAGGTTTTATTTAGTACTCTTTTGAAAGTCTTTATCACTTGAGCTTTCGCGGCGAACAAGCTAGCAGTCCCCCTCTTCCTGTCGGTCAGTTCCTCCCAGGCTGAGATTTTTGTTGTCAGGACAGAGAGGTGGCGTGAAAGAAATTACATCTAGACATTCTTCTGGACCTCATACCCATCTATGTGTCCATTTTCCTCTGAAGGCAGAGTTTGAGGAGCAGAAGGAGGCGGAGCTAGATGAGCAGAGGCGGAGCTTCAGGTCTGAGTACGAGCAGAAGGAGTGCAGCTACACAGAGAAGATGAGCCAGCTCTCTGCCCAGCTGCAGCAGCTTGACACGGTGGTGTCCCAGGTAGCACGCACACACACACACAGACACACAGACACACTTCTGCCTTCACACATGCATGCACACAAGCACCTAAACCAGGGGTGTCAAACTCCAGTCCTCGAGGACCACTCTCCTGAAAGCTTTAGATGTTTCCCTGCTCCAGCACACCTGATTCTATTAAAGGGTTGTTATCAAGTTCTGCGGAGGTGTGCTGGAGCACGGAAACATCTAGATTCTAGAACCTTCAGGAGAGCGGCCCTCGGACTGGATCTTCACACCTGGGACCTAAACATACAGTTGCCATGTCTGTGGTGTCATGGGTATCACGTTCAAGACAGGCCTTGGTGGGGAGGGTGGGTGGAGGAGGAGGGCTGTTTAGAATGGAACCTAGCCTGGAAGCAAAGTCCAATTTTGGCGGATCACTTAGAAGAGAACAGCAGAAAAGAAAGATGACACAGGGATGATCTGTCTTTGTGTGTTTTCACCTGGTGTCAGATGAGCAGAGCAGAGCAGAGGCCATCCATTAGAAGGTCAGGCTTCCCTTTTGCAACTGCAACCCAGCCCTCCTAAAGAGATTATCATGCCCATTAAGCGCTATACTAATCCTGCGCGTGTGTGCGCGCAACTAACAAATACACTTCTGCCAGGACATTCATCTCCAATCTAACATAATGGGGTTTTAATTTGACACGCTCAAGCATTCACCCGCTCATTTCATCTAGGGAGAGGGAGTCAGGTGGCTCAGCAGGTTTAAGGCGTTGGCCACATGAGTGGAAGGTTGTGAGTTTGATTCCCAGCTGTGGCTGTGTGATGTTGTGTCCTTGGGCAAGGTACCCCACCCTACTTGCCTCAGGGGGATTGTCCATGTACTTGCTGTAAGATGCTTTGGACTAAAGCTAAATGAATATTTATTGTAAAATGAATATTTATTATAAAATGAATATTTATTATCTATCAATTTATGTCTCATCTCCCTCCCTCTCTCCATCCCAGCTGCGTTCGGAGGTGGGCTGCCTGCAGGGGGAGCTGGAGGGGAAGCGTGTAGAGATGGAGACTCTGGACACCCTGCTGCAGCGGCGGGACAGGGAGGCCCAGGAAGGAGGGAACCTGCTGGACATGCTCACAGAGGACCTGAAGAACACCAAGGAGGAGAGGTGAGGCGCTGGAAGGGGGACGTGCACAGGGCTGGGAGCTAGGTGCAAAAAGCTGCTTTGGGTAATACCTCATTTAGCAGACGCTTTTATCCAAAGCGACTTAGATTTTTAAGGACGGGGACAATCCCTCCATGGCAAGTAGGGTGAAGTGCCTTGTCCAAGGACACAACATCACATAGCTACAGCCGGGGTTCCAACTCACAACCTTCCGATCGCAAGGCCAGCGCCTTAACCTGCTGAGCCATCGATGAAACCAAAAAAAGAGGCGAAACAATTCTCGTCGTCCTGGGAGTCAGGTGGCTGAGCGGCACAGTAATCAGAAGGTTGCAGATTCAAATCCTGGCTGGTGCCACCATGACGTTGTGTCCTTGGGCAAGGCACTTCACCCTGCTTGCCTCAGGGCGTTTGTCCCTGTACTTGTTGTAAGTCGCCCTGAATAAGAGCGTCTGCTAAATAACGTAAATGTCGTCCGCACCCTTCAGGCAGGAGCTGCTCCTGGCCAATCAGAAGCTGAGGAATGTCCTGCTGGAGGTGGTCCGCAGCACCATGGCAACAGAGGAGCTGATCGAACGGCGGCTCGGCGCCTGTGTCGGGGTCGGAGATCCACTCCAGGGGGTGGTGTCGGGGCACCCGACAACCAATCAGAAGACTTTTGGAGGCAGACAAGACATGCAGCAGATGGGTATGTTTATGACTGGTGAAGGATGAAAATGGGGAGTCAGATGGCTCAGCGGGTTAAGGCATTGGCCTCATTATCAGAAAGTTGTTCGAACCCCAGCTGTGGCTATGTGATGTTGTGTCCTTGGGCAAGGCACTTCACCCTACTTGCCTCAGAGAGACTGTCTCTGTACCTAATGTAAGTCGCGTTGGATAAAATCATCTGCTAAATAAGATATTATTATTATTATTATTATTAATAAAATGGTTGGATTTTAGGCTGTGATGTTGACCCCCTATGGTTGACCTCCTGTGGAGGCAGGAGGGAGGCTAATTGGATGGAGGTTGATGGGATGTCTGCCTTGGTTTGTCTCCAGAAAGCGTGTCTGTATCAGAGGTGTCCGTGGATGACCTGGAGCTGTCCCAGCGTGTGTGTGAGAGCCTGCTGCTAGCAGACACCCGCCTCCGCCCCGAGGGAGAGGAGGAGGTGCTGGGGGCCTGCAGGCGACTCAGACAAACCGTAGACACACTGCTGGAGCTGCTCAACCAAGCCAACACACAGGTGACTCACTCATGACACACACACACTTTTCCATGTCTTCTTTTAGTGGACACTAGATCCAGGAAGCGTATGTTGTGAGTGCAGTGATGACTGGATCAACAGTACAGTGTTCTAACGTAGTCAATAGTATATAGTATCATATATATATATACTATATATAGTATATAGTATCTTAATAGTATCTTATTCAGAGCATCTAATCGGGGAGTCAGGTGGCTCAGCGGGTTAAAGCCTTGGCCTTGTGAGTTCGAACCCCGGCTGTGGCTGTGTGATTGTGTCCTTGGGCAAGGCACTTCACCCTACTTGCCTCAGGGAGAATGTCCCTGTACTTACTGTAAGTCTCTTTGGATAAAAGCGTCTGCTAAATGAATAATTGTAATTGTAATCATTGTAATTGTAATACCCTGGATCATGCCAAGGAACAGTTTATATTACCAGACTTGGGACAATAACATCCATTCCAAATATAAATCACACCCATGCGCAGGCATACTGTGCATGCTTTGTGTGTGTGTGTGTGTGTATGGGCCTCACCTTTGCTCTGCTCCCTCCCTGCTCATGCGCAGCTCCTGCAGACCCACGGCGTACACCTCTCTCTGAAGGAGAAGTTCTCCCAGGGCCGGGAAGACTCCGCCCAGCTCCTCCAGCAGCACACGTACCTATTGGATCAGCTCAACCAGGAGGCGGGACAGAAGAGCCAATTACAGCTGGATCTCCACAAAGCTGAGGGTAGGACACAACTTTACATTGGTTAAACCTCGGGCCACTCAGATGGAGCAGACAAGCCCACTTCTGGAGTGTTGATGATTTACATGTATTCATTTAGCAGACAATCTGATGATAATGTAACATGTCCTCTACTATGTGTGAAATGAGATGTTTCCATGTTCTCCCCACCTCTCCGGGTGGCGAGTACAGGCCTGCTGGAGGGCTACGTTGCTGAGAAGGCCGTGCTGGAGGAGGCTCTGCAGCAGAAGGAGGCCCAGGAGGAGCGGCTGGCCGAGGAGCTAGAGGGCCTCCGGGGGCAGCTCCACCAGATGGAGGGCCTCAGCGTGGAGCTGGAGAGTCTCCGGGTGCAGCTCCAGGAGCTGGGCGAGGAGAATGCCCTGCTGCTGCGCCAGAGGGACCATCTGAGCGCCGGACTGGGGGACAGGGAGAAAGGTGAGAGGGGGATGGAGAGGATGGGTTGGGGGGAGAGGGCGGGAGGGAGGGGTGTGGATGTATCTCAAGCTGCGTACCTTGGGGGTCCAGATCTGTCATGTCCCCGTCCTGTGTATCTGTTTGTGTCTGTGTGTGTGTCTGTGTCCGTGTGGTAGAGTGTGTGAGTGTGACAGATGCTATGAGTTTCCAGGCTTGCTGATCTAAAGGTGTTGTGTAATGCCTGTGCTCAGGTGTATGCTCTCTCCCTAGGCTGCTGGCGACATTTAGAGGGTGGCACAGGTTTGTCGGTCAACGTGTGCGTGTGTGTGCGCGTGCGCATGGGAGTTCCTTTTGCGGTGCTGTTCAGAGACTATCTGGTCCTGATCCTCCCACATCAAGGCTGTGGCATGCAGGAGACTGTGCTGCTGCTGCTGTGCCTGGGTTTGCTGTGTGACCTTTAGTGTGGACTGTCCAGGTGCTGTGTGTCTGTGATACTCCAGAAGGAGGTGCCAAAAGTGGGATTCAGCGTACAGTCTCATTCTAAATAGGCGTGTGTGTGAATTGGATACTTCTGCGTGTGTGTGTTGTGTGTGCTAAAAGAGTTTTGCAGACAGTCTCTCAATCTCCAGGTGTGTGTTTGTTTGTGCACGTGTGAGAGAGAAAGAGAGAGACCCCTCTACGATCTGTATCTAAGGCTTAAACACGCCCCATGTTGGCAGGTCTCCTGGCGGAGGCCCAGCGGTTGGCCCAGGAGAGGTTAGACGTGCAGCGGCAGGCTGAGAAGGACCTGGGCTGCCTGTCCCTCCGCCTTAGGGCCCTGGAGACAGAGCTGGAGGAGCAGGAGAGCAAGGGTCTGGAGACAGAGCTGCACCACAGGGCCCAGAGCGAAGACCTCCACCAGCGCGTCCAGGCCCTGGAGAAACAGCTCAAGCACAACCGGCAGTTTATCGATGTGAGTGTGTCACCCACCCCACCCCCATCACCCATACATTACTTTAGCAGACGCTCTTATCTAGAGTGACTTACAACAAGTACAGGGACATTCCCCCCCAACGTCATGTAGCCACAGCTGGGAATCGAACTCACAACCTTCCGATCATGACACCCAACGCCTTAACCGCTGAGCCACCTGACTCCCATACAAACACACTACCACAAACATGCAAGTCTAACACAGCCATGTGCACACAATCAAGCCAGTACCTCTTATATATCCCTGTCCTGTGTGTGTGTCCTTTGTGTGCGTTCAGGAGCAAGCGGTGGAACGCGAGCATGAGAGAGATGAGTTCCAGCAGGAGATCGGCAGGCTGGAGTCCCAGCTCAGGCAGACCACCAGGGGACACGGTCCTGGGGACGACAAGGGTCAGAGGGTGAGTCTGGCTGGGCTGACACCAACACCGGTAACTGGGCCATAACCTCAACAGGCTGTGTGTGCTGGCTAGTAGACACACAACACCCTAAACACACACACACACACCAAACACAGGACTGACATGATACTGGCTTGTGTTTCCCTAGTGTTAATGTATTGTTGTTTTTTTATGTGAATTGAGTGATGAGAATTGTTTTGTGTTGTTGCTTGCATGTTCCTTGTGTTTTTTTGGTTTGCATTGAGTGTGTATACCTGAAACGTTTGTTCAGTCGACTGTTAATGGTCGAGTTAATGATGACAGTCTGTGCACGACTTGCACAGTTTTATTTGACTTTTACGGACCGGCTGACGTTTGCTGTGTGTTTGTTGTTTGTTCTTGCTCTGAACGGAACGCTGTAGATTGAGGACTTGGTTCTGCAGGTATGGAATATCACCGTGGTACAGTTCCTAACTTACCCGTAGCCCCCTACTCCCCCCCGCATGCCGTGTGTTTAACATGATCATCGTCCGACTGATAACACCTCATCTGTAGAACTTCTTGTCGAACGGAAACATCTCTGAACTTCTCCTTTTCTATCCTTCATCCATTCTTACCACTGATTCCTACGCTGGTCTTTTTAGCATGATCTTTTTGAGCTTGTGTTACATGGCTTGGCTTTAGTAGTTCTAGTGGCTAAAGATCTGGAATGGCTTTGTTACTTAGAGTTCCTGTACTGATGTACGTGACTCCCTAATGCAACTGGAGTCTTCTGATCCAAGATGGCGTCCCTGTGTGTCTCCTCAGGTGGAGAGTCTCCAGGCTCTGGTGAGGGACAAGACCGAAGACCACGCCTCTCTGCTGTCGGCCAATCAGCAAGCCCAGCGCGACGTTGACGAGCGCAACGAGGAGATCGACAAGCTGGCTGGGCGAATCAGAGAGCTGGAGCAGGCGTTGCTAAGCAGCGCGGAGAGCAACAGAGCTCTCAGCCAGCTGGAGCAAGAGATGCACCGGGCTAAGCAGAGGGAGCTGGAGCTTACACAGGTATACATGCGCGCACACACTCAGGTACACACACCCACACGTTTTGAATAATAATAATAATACCTCATTTAGCAGATGCTTTTATCCGAAGCAACTTACAGCAAATACATGGACAATCCCCCTGAGACAAGTAGGGTGCCTTGTCCAAGTGCCTTGCCCAAAGACACAACATCACATGGCCACAGCCGGGGTTTGAACTCACAACCTTCCGATCACGAAGCCAACGCCTTAACCTGCTGAGCCATCTGACTCCCATATCTGACTTGAATATCAGGCTGCTACCAGAAGTGCTTCCCGCTAAATGTACGTTTCTGCATGTCTTCAGGACAAACAAGCTCTGGAGCAGCAGCAGCTGTCCAACAGGCTCCAGATCTCGGCCCTGCAGTCCAAACTGGATGAGACCAGACACCGTTACCATGACAACCAGCCCGACCCCACCCAGCAGCTGCGAGACATGCTGGACACGACCCAGCAGGAGCTCCAGGACAGAGAGCGTCAGGTGTGTGTGTTTGAGTGAAGAGCTTTTCTAGTTCATGTCAGTGTCCTGACAACCTGTGACCTAACACACGTGGGTTTCGAGTCTGTTGGCTCAACGGGTTAAGGCATGGGGCTCATGATCGGATTCCCGGTTGTGGCTATGCGAAGTTGTGTCCTTGGGCAAGGCACTTCACCCTATTTGCCTCAGGGAGAATGTTCCTTGTACTTACTGTAAGTCGCTTTGGATAAAAGCGTATGCAAAATGAATACATGTAAATGTAAAGCTGCTGAATGGGATGTTCCCAGGAACCTTCTGGTCAGAGCGTGTGTAACTGCACTCAGTGACTAAAATAGGATGTCCTGAAAAGTCCTGTTTCCTAAGCTTATGTCTCCATGTGTGATATTTTGCGATTTGCTCTAGGTGGAGAATCTGCTTGGCCAGTTGGAGCAGCTCCAGAGAGACCTGACCATCAAAGAGGCGGAATTAAAACACCTGACGCTCCAACTGGAGGTGTTGACCAATCAGAATGTAGATCACGTCAGCCAGCTACAGGATCAGATTGCTGCTCTGAAGGTGTGTGTGTGTGTGTGCACGTGCGTCCAAACAACGAGGGCATTCCACTTCGAACCCCCAAACCTATCACAAGCGAGCTAAACATGGATCCTTCTGTTTCCAGGAGACCGTGTCTAGTCTCATGCACCGGCAGGAAGAAAGGGAGGATAAGAAGAAGGGACGGAAAGGGGAGGAGGAGAGCCTGCCCTCTGCTCTCCTGCAGGAGAAGAACCAGGAGATCGACCACCTCAACCAGGAGATCCAGCGCCTGGAGCAGGAGGTGGAGAGCTCCAGGGCCAACAGGGTCAGTACAGCGGGTAGTCAGATTATGAAGCATACATTGTGGGAAACCAAACAAGTGCCAAAGGGAAGAGCCACAAGAGCATTCAGTTAAACAAGTTACAATTAAATAGCATGCATCTCAAACGTGCAATAGTTTGGGAAAGCAAGTAATAATAATATACCTCACACCGAGTACAAAAATTGGAAATCGGATTAGATCTGGACAAAAAGGGCAACAATGGTCCTGGGTCCACATTTAGCACATATTTCCATCCACAATAATTAGCATTCAGCTAGCCAAAGCTGGAAATTCAAATTCACAAATTCACCCATGGGTAATTCCATTGGTGGATATGTCTTATCCTTCACATTGATACTACTGCTCACACACAAACACACACACACATACACAGTTTTTTAGCTAGTGTTATTGCAATTGGAACAAGACCAACATTCTGGACCTTTCCTTGGTCCCTTCTGTCCAGACATCAGAGGCGGAGCTGGAGGATCTGCATTCTCAGGTGGAGCACCTGCACTGTGACCTTATCAGGCTGCGCCAGGACAAGCAGGAAGAGGAGGAACGCCTGCACGAGGTCATCAGCACGCTGCAGGCGGAACTCAACACGTCAGGCCCCACCCTGCATGAGGTCAGTGACTCCCAGGACGGCGACAGCGTCAACCCCTCGCCCTCCCCCAGCCCCGAGCCCCCTCACCCCTCACTCAGAGGGGCGCCCAGGAGAGGAGAGGGGCACAGCCTGAAGCAAGAACTGCGGCTCCTCCATGCCTCCACCTCCCGCTCCCTCCGCTCGCGTGTGGAAGCTCTCCAGGGCCAGCTGGAGGTGCTGGCGGGGGAAAAGGAGGTGATGGAGCGACTGCTGCACAGCCAGGAGGAAGAGTACCGGGGTCACGGGGCCGAGATGGGGAAGAGGCTGACGGAGGAGAGGGAGCGGGTGGAGGAGCTCACCCGCCTGCTGTCCTTGAAGGAGGCCGAGCTGGAGGAGAAGAAGACCAGGAGAGGAGAGGGGGAGGAGGTGAGTGCCCTCCAGAGAGAGAAAGCTCAGCTCAGCTCCCTGGTCCTGGAGCTTCAGAAGGCGGAGGAGGACAAGGATAAGGAGGTGGCGCGTCTGAAAGAGCGGGACGAGGAGAGAAGGAGAGAGGCCGAGTCGCTCTCGGAGCACGCGCTCGCTCTTGAGAACCAGCTCCAGGAGGCGAGGGCGGACGCTGTCGCTATGGAGAAGCTTGTCGTTGATGGGAAGGCCGAAATGGCCGCCATGGAAACAGTCAAGGCCGAGCTGTCTGCTGAACGCGAGGCCCTGAGGAGGAGGGAGAGGCAGCTGCAGGAGGAAATAGAACGCTTCAGGCGGGAGGTGACCTCGCTTCAAGCCCGTGTACAGGAACTGAGCCTCCAGTTGGAGGAGAGGGGAGCCAATCAGGAGGAGTCTCAGAAGGAAGTTCTGGTGAGTGAAAAGAATGGCCCTCAACGCTGTAGAGAAGTGGTGTTTAGCCCAGTCAACTAGCAGCACTCTGCCATTGAGAGGCAGAGGAGCTCATCACCCTAACACATCTGGATGTAGTTAGAACACAGAGGGGTGGGAGGAACCAGACTAATGAGGGTGTGAGAGGAGGGAGGGATGCTGACAACATCTTGGCCGTGGCCCACATACAGCGTCATTTTTCTCACAGAGGAAGTGCCATTGCCGAGAGTAAGGAAGTAAGGAAGAGCTCGTTGAGCTACATTGCGAAAACATTAACATAAAAGTCTGTTTTAAAAGTTCTTTACTGTGTCGTGTAGCGTGTAGTGCTGGTGAGCTGAGGTAAGGAGTAGTTGTGGTTGGAGTGTGGTTACGGCATGGAGTTTTGCCTGCTTTCCACATTTCTGAACTCAAAGTAAAAAAAGAACACATCTTGAAATGGCAGTTGACATCTGCAACACAGATGGCTCTTATTGGAAACATCAAAACGTATTTTTGATTGAATAGTTAGTTGTATTGGTGTTTTCAAATCTTACATTTGCGATGTTGATCCTGGTGTGCTTTCTGTCCCAGACTCACGCTGAGGCGACCCTAGCGAAGGCGGACGCTGCTCTCCGACTGAGGGAGGCGGAGCTTTCCCGATTGGGGGCGGAGCATCAGGCCCTGAGGGCGGAGTTGGCCGCTGTAAAGGAGGGGCTGAGCTGCAGTACTGAGAGAGCTGAGAAACTGAAGGAAGAAGGCCAGGTACGATCCGTTCTTCTGTCTCGTTGGACGGAAACACGGCTCCACTTTCTGATGCGTCGCGCTCCTGCGCTAACACCAAAAACAAACATTTACATTTTTTCATTTAGCAGACACTTTTATCCGAAGCGACTTAAAAGAGAGAGCTTTACAAAAGAGCATCGGTCACTGAGCATAGACATTTTTACATTACATTTATTCATTTAGCAGATGCTTTTATCCAAAGCGACTTACAAGCAATAACAATGTGATAGACCCAAACATAGCAGGCTTAAAGATTATGAAACATACATTGTGAGAACCAATAAGTGCCAAGGGAAGAGCTATAAGAGATTTTAGCCGAACAAATTAAATATTTAAGTAGATATATTTGGAATAGAAATATTTGAGTCTCCGATGGACAGTAGTCTACTTAGGGGATGCGAACAATAAAGCAACGCGAACAATAAAACAACAGCACTAGCTAGACAAACCCTGTCAAAGCTTGATTTCATTTATATATTTTTTTTTTTTGCTTACCGCTCAGACCAAAGACCGTGCCCTCGCTGACCTAGAGACCTACAACCATCGTCTGAAAGCGGAGCTACGTGGCCTCCAGGAGGACCTGGCGGTGCAGGAGGAGGAGCTGGCCTATCAGCAGAGAGAGCTGCTCCAGCTCAGGCAGCGCTGCGACCAGCAGGCCACACCCCCTCACAGCCAGTCATACTCACCGAAAGGTAGCAATGCATGCAAACTTTTCACAGGGGACAAGTTATGAATGATTTACTGGTAGATTGTAAAGACCAATATTGTTTTGTTGTTGATCTTTTAGATCTTTCTCATTGTGGGTTTGAAGAGGTTGTGTGTGGGTCTCGGGATGAGGCTTCGCTGAGCTCCCCGGAGGTTCTCAGGAGACTGGAGTGTTCCGAGGACAAGCTCAGAGGAGGGTTCCACGCCTCGGGTCTCCAGGGTTCCCATCTCTCTGAGTTGAGTGCCCTGAACTGCACAGGGCTGGAGCCCCACCCGAACAAGGCCTCCACCAGGGGCATACCAGACCCATCTCAATCCAGGACCATCACCCCCGAACCGGCCACCCGCAGTACCCCCTCCCCAGGCTCCATCTCGGCCTCTGATAACTTCTCCATGCTGGACTCGCTCGATGCTGATAAAGTAAGTGAACTTCTTTCACCCTCCTTTGCTGCCTGTTGACTCTTTCAATCTTTGGGACAGTTTGATATGTTGCTCTGTCCCTCCCTCAGGTGCACGAGTTGGAGAACCTGGACCTGACGGCTCCTTCCTCTCCTCTGGGCTCCACCTCCTCTCTCTCTGCCCCTGAGTGGGCCAGCGACGGATATGGCAGCAGTACGTGTGTCTGTGTGGGTGTGTTTTGGATTGCGATGTGTACCCCAGTTCATTGGTAACTCTCGCCCTTCTCTACACAGACGTGAGCTCAGAGCTGGGGCTGAGGCTGAGGGTGGAGCTGGAGCAGACGGAGCGACTGGACGCCCAGTTCATCGAGTACCTGCGCTGCCGGGGCATGAACCCCACCGCCAACACGGACAGTGCTGCGGGCAGCATGAGCTACAGCGATGAGCTGCTGTCTCCTGAACTGCAGGTATGCACTCTGACAAACAGCTGAGATGCACAATGAGAGACAGGCAGAGAGAAAGAGACAGGCAGAGAGAAAGAGGCAGGCAGAGAGAAAGAGACAGGCAGAGAGAAAGAGACAGGCAAAGAGAAAGAGACAGGCAGAGAGAAAGAGGCAGGCAGAGAGAAAGAGACAGGCAGAGAGAAAGAGACAGGCAAAGAGAAAGAGACAGGCAGAGAGAAAGAGGCAGGCAGAGAGAAAGACACAGGCAGAGAGAAAGAGACAGGCAGAGAGAAAGAGACAGGCAGAGAGAGAGAGACAGGCAGACAGAGAGGCATACAGACAGACAGAAGCAGGCAGGCAGACAGAGAGGCAGGCAGAAAGGCAGACAGAAGCAGGCAGGCAGACAGAGAGGCAGGCAGAAAGGCAGACACCGAGGCAGGAAGACAGAGAGACGGGCAGACAGAGACAGGCAGACAGACTGTTGTGATGTTCTGCTCCCTTCCAGGGCCTGCTGAAGAGGGTGTACCAGGAGAGCTGCCGGGTCCTCGCTCTGTCGCAGCGCCCAGCCGCTGCCTCCTCCAAGCCCTGCCTCTCAGACTCCAAAACCTTACTGGAGCAGACCCTCTGTCCGTCAGAGGGGAAAGGCCTCCCATTGGACCAGGCCTCGATCCCTCCCCTGGGCTGGCAACAGGAGAAGAGGGCACTTCAGGAAACTGTGATCGCACTCAGGGAACTTCTCTGCCGCATGGCGCAGAGAGACACACAGGTCAGTCCAGTTGTTACTTCACCCTAGGTAACCAGTTTTACTGTGCACTGTGTTGAACAGTAGCCATATAATTAACATTTAGTCAATTAGCAGATGCTCTTATCCAGAGCGACTTAAAGCAATTACAGGCACATTCCCCTTGAGGCAAACAGGGTGAAGTGCCTTTCCCAATGACACAAGGTCACGTTGCCACAGCCAGGATTCCAACTCTCAACCCTCTGAACACTAGCCCGATTCCCTCACTGCTGAGCCACTTGAATCCCTTCACATGGCAGCAACATTTCACTGCTCACTAGGTGGTTCAGTCTATCTTCACGTTGTATGAGCTAAAAACAGAGGCATCCCAAACACTGTCTCTTGTGCTCCAGACTGACGGCAGAGGAGACAGGGCGTGGCTTGACGGACAGGTGGAGACCCAGCTGAGGGAGGAGCTAGATCGCAGCCGGGAGCAGCTTAACTCCGCCCACAACACACTGCAGGACCTACACAACAAGATACAGCAGCTCAGGTCCACTGTCTCTCTACACCCCTAACATTAACAAGCTTGTCAGTGACAGTCTGACTAGAGCAGCGGTGTCAAACTCGTGCCATCGCGGGCCAAGAGGGTGCAGGTTTTCGCGTCAACCAAGCCCCTACACCAGCTGATTTCAATAACGAGTTTCTCCAATTAGTGAAATCAAACTCGTTAGTGAAATCAGCTGGTGTAGGGGCTTGGTTGACGCGAAAACCTGCACCCTCTTGGCCCGCGATGGCACGAGTTTGACACCACTGGACTAGAATGTGTGTAACTCGGTGTGTAGAGTAGCTCTGTGTGTGTGTGACGATGTGTGTACTCCCCAGGCTGGCTGTGGAGCAGTGTGAGGAGGCTCTGAGGAAAGAGCAGAGCAGAGTCCAAGATCTCCAGCTGGAACTGGAACAGGAGAGAGCACACACACTCCGCCGGGGGACAGAGGAAGAGGAAAAGCGAGAGGTATGCGCACACACACACCAACGTACACTACGTCCATGTGTTGGTCTAAGACGGGCCCTGACCGATGCTGCCTGTCTTCCCAGACGCTGCGTGTTTCCCTGGAGGAGCTGGGGTCGGAGGTCGTGTCCCTCAGGAGCCAGCTGGAGCAGGAGAAGGTGACCGTCAGCAACCTCAGACGAGAGCTTCAGATTGAGCACTCCCGGGGCCTCCTGCTCCAATCACAGCTTGACAAACGCTTAGCCGACGCCCACAAGGACCTGGAGGAGGAGCGGCAGCGTTCCACGCGTCAAATGGAGTCCCAATCACAGGACAGGGCCCAACAGGAGAGCCTGGTCAGAGAGATGGAGGCTAGCTTAGTCGATGCCCGTTCTCAGGTTTCCGACGCCCACAGGAAGCTGGATGAGGAGAGGGAGAGTTGCTGCCGGCAACTTGAAGACATCACGCGCAGGCAGGAAGCGGACACAACCCGAGACAGGAAGTTCATCTCCGACATGCGCTCCCAGCTAGAGCAGGAGCGGCGGCAAGGGGAGGAGCTGGCTGCAATGACGGACAGGGTGAGGGCGGAGCTTCTGCAGTGCCGGAGAAAGGGAGAGGAGGAGGAAAGGAGGAGGAGGGAGGAGTCTCTGAGAGAGCAGGAGGCCGCCACCCGCCTCCGCGTTACCGTAGCAGCCCTGAAGGAGCAGAAGCAGGAAGTGAGCGAGGCGCTGGAGGTGGAGCGCCAGCGCGTCGCAGGTCAGGGGGCGGAGCTTAAGGAGCTGAAGGAGAAACTGCACCTGCTGAAGGAGAAGGAGCGGGAAAGGGAGGAAGAGAGAGAGAGGGAGAGGAGGAGGGAGAGGCAGGAGCAGATGGAGAGAGAGAGGCGACACCAAAGGACCAGCGACAAACTGGTGAGACGTCTTACCTGCCAGAACACACGTTCAAACATGTCCCCATGGGTGTCCAATCCTGGTCCTCAAGGGCCGCTGTCCTGAAGGTTTTAGATGTTTCCCTACTCAAGCACACCTGATCATAATGAAGCGTCTTTATCAAGCTCTGTGGAGGTGTGCTGGAGCAGGGAAACATCTAAAACCTTCAGGACAGTGGCCCTCGAGGACCAGGATCGGACACCCCTGCTCTACCCCGTCATTTATATTTACATTTACATGTATTCATTTAGCAGACGCTTTTATCCAAAGCGACTTCCAAGAAAGAGCATCGGTCACTAGGCATAGCAACTTGATAGTCCCCAAACATAGCAGGCATATAGATTTTGAAAATTACATCGTGAGAACCAATAAGTGCCAAGGGAAGAGCTATAAAAACAAATGACAAATTTAAGGTGAGTCTCCGACGGACAGTAGTCTACCTATGGGACGTGAACAATAAAGCAACAATACTAGCGAGTTTCCTTCACTGACAGGTATAGCTAAAGCTTGTTGTTGTGCAAGGGCTAGCCAATTTCCCTTCCAGTGTTGATATAGTTGAGCATTAAAAAGCCTCACTGACGACCTCTATCCCTTAAATATCTCCCTCCCCATGTCCCTGTGTCCAGAGCCAGCTGGAGCTCCTGAGGCAGCAGGACCAGCAGCGCATGCGGGATCTGCAGCAGACCCTGGCTGAGCTGGAGAGGGAGGAGAGAGAGATGGCCTCTCAGAGACTGGCCGGCTCCCTCACCACCCTGCCTGGAGGAGCCCCGCGGCCACACACTGGCGCCCGGGCTGGCCCCACACAGGCTGGCTCCCCCCTGCTCAACCACCAGGGACACAGGGTTAGTTCTACATCGATAGATAGGATTTGGTTAAAGGTTTGGCATTGCTAGGATGTCAATTGAGGGTAGATGGTTTTAAGGACCTTTTGGATTTTTGGTTGGACCATGAGGGGACAAATCTTTTTTTTTAAGTAAATATAAATATTAATTTAGCAAACACTTTTACACCAAACACCAAAGCGACTTGCAACAAGTACAGGGACAATCCCCCTGAGGCAAGTAGGGGGAAGTGCCTTGCTTAAGGACACAACATCACATAGCCGGGAATCGAACTCACAACCTTCCAATCATGAGGCCAATGCCTTAACCCGCTGAGCCATCTGACTCCCTTGCTCTTCCCTCCTCTTCAGTCATCTCCGTCTCCCTCGGCGCTGGCGGAGAGGCTTCTGAAGGAGAACTCAGAGCTGTCGGGGCGCGTGGCCGAGCTGAGCGGGGAGAGGGTCGCTCTGAAGCACACGCTGGGCTGCCTGGAGCAACAGCTTCACCGCTCCGAGAGTGAGCTTGCCAAGGTCACTGCAGACACCGAGAACAGACCCGCCGTAGCTGCTGGGATCAACAACAGCAAGGTAATGCGGTACTCTTCGACCACAGTTTTGACGTTCTTTCGTTTTCTGCTACTACGGGAGTCATGTCAGTTGGGGTGTCGGGCTGGTTATCAGAAGTTACCTGCTGTGCCAACATGACATTGTGTCCTTGGGCAAGGCACTTCACCCTACTTGCCTCAGGGGAAGTGTTACTGTACATGCTGTCGCTCTGGATAAGCGCGTCTGCTACATGTAAATGTGTTCCGAGTACGTATGGAGTGAGCTTGTCTCTTCACGATGGTGACACTGTATTTCCTCCTGCCTGCAGGTACAGCGCCTGTACGAGCGCTACCTTAGGGCAGAGAGCTTCCGAAAGTCTCTGGTGTACCAGAAGCGCTACCTGCTGCTGCTGCTGGGGGGGTTCCAGGACTGTGAGCAGGCCACGCTGTGTCTGATCGCCCGCATGGGGGCACACCCCTCTCCCCCACTAGGGGGCCAACGCAGACCCCTCACACGTTTCAGAGCTGCCGTACGAGCGGTTGTTGCCATCTCAAGGTGAGTGTGTGTGAGTGAAGTAGGGGTGGGAGTACCGGCGATGTTGTGACTCCAGTTAGGTCACTCACCATGTCTCTCTCTTTCAGATTGAGGTTCTTGACCAGGAAGTGGCAGAAAGCGACCAGGAGGGGTGTATCCACATCCATCACTGTCAACGGATACACAGCAGGTCAGCTCATGGGTTAAATTTACATTCAGTCATTTAGCAGATGTTTTTATCCAGAGCGACTTACAACAATTACAGGAACATTCCACCCAAGGCAAGTACAGTGAAGAGCCTTGCCCAAGGACACAACGTCCTGTTGGCATGGCCAGGATTCAAACTTGCAACCTTCTGATTACTAGCACAATTCCCTCACCGCTCAGCCACTTGACACATTCCCTTGATTCACATGAATCACTCTAACAGAAAATTGCATCTCAAAGTGTTTCCTTACAAATAATTTGGCACCATATAACTGTCTGCATGTTCTTCTAACAGGACCCAGGACCGAGGTTTTGAGACAACAACAACCCGGAGCCAAACACAACTCCTCCCCGCCCACTAGAGATAGTAGCCCCACCCTAATGGGTGGAGTCTCAGCCTTAGTTCCACCAATGAAATCGCCCTTCCGTCTACACAACAGGTACAGCATGCTTACGTTTGTCAAATTTGTAATATCATTGTAAGAATAGAATTCCATTTAGGACAGGTGTTTTGGGATTCTTGATGTACTACATATTTGTGCACACAAGTGACATATTCAACTGGTCTCTGGGAATTACTTGTGTAAATAAAGATTTTAAAAAGTAGACAAAGGTGGCTGATTGTTTGATTGTGTTTGTATTTTATCCGAAGGGGATACTCCAACCCCACCCTGGTCTCTGAGCACTCTGTTGGGACATCCCAGGATGCCGAGCGGTCGCTGACTGAGTATATCAACCACCTAGAGAAGGTCCAGCAGCGGCTGGGGGGAGGACATCCAGGTGAGGGAAGGGGGGGGGGCTCCCCACGATCACCAGGGTGAAGAGGGCACTGACGGTGACCTCCCTGTGTAATCATTCCACTCTTCAGTGAGTGTGAATTGGCTAATAAACGTGATTCTTCTGGACTGTAGCTTTAAACTGATCGTGACTGATTACACAAGACGGTGTTGGTTCGTTTGGAGTGAGGGCTCACAGGCCAAATCGGGATGATTTGAAAGCCTTCCTTAAAGTGTTGGGCACCCTTCAAACATGGGTGGAGACTTGCTACTGCCTATTCAAGGGTAACTGTATTCATTCGCAATATCTCCCAACCCAGTTAGCAAGGACAATGTATCCCTGCCTCCAAGAGGGGACAGGAGGAGGTGTGGTCAGGCCACCTGCTCCCCTGATATGATTGGCTACCGGCAGCGGTGGCTGAAAGAGAATAGGACTTGGCTGTACCTGAGCTGCCTGTCCCCCCTATACCTAAACGGCCCAGGTGAGTGGGAGTGGAACACACTCACTCAGTCTACCTCACCTGCCCAGAGGAACCAAGCCTTGTGTTTTCAGTCACTGGGGGGAAGCATCCTTTCTGAATTAATCAGTTAACCTTGGGGGTTGTTAAGACATCTTTACATTTATTAATTTAGCTGATTTCCAAAAGGGAGCTTTACAAATGAGCATCGGTCACTGATCATAGCAACGAGATAGCCCCAATCATTGTGGGTAGTCAGATTATGAAGCATACATTGTGGGAAACCAGACAAGTGCCAACTGCTGGGGTGTTTTTGTAATACTGTTAGAACTGACTGAAGATGGGTGGGGTGTGCAGGTATGGAAAGGTGTTTGGTCTTTGGATTGGTTGTAATATTATTATTTCCTGTTTCCTTTTAAGGTTCTGCCACTCTCCTTTCCAACCCTAAGAGGTCTGACCACTGAACAAATATATCCATGCTGCCCAATATCCTGAAAGTGGCCATGGTTCATATCCAACTGTGTTCATCAATGTACAAGGGAATTGTTCATGGTAAATGTTTTCATTTCATACTATGGTGTTGTTTTTTTAATCCATAAATTATTTTCTATGTTGTTTTCTATGCTGATTTTTATATGGTTGATTGCCAAAGCTGCAACTCCTAAGGATCCTCCCAAGATTAATATTGTTTTTTTAAAGATAGTGTTAACTGTTTTTCTACTTGTGTTTTCTACTGTTTATCGATGTGTATGAATGTGTCACATATTTGCACTGGGGTTCCAATATTAATACTAGAGATGGTGTACACGCACAATGGTAAAGTCTTTTTTTAAACTTTTTTTAATATGGGCATTTCTATTAAAAAAAACTATCATTCAATATTTTGTCCGATAGGACAGCAGTGAAGTGTTGTTATTTTCTATTGAAAAGTATGTGTTTACTTGAAGGTATAGGTTCAAGTTCATTTGGTATTTAAATAATAGGTATGATGGTGATACAGTTAAACCTCCTATAGCAGGGGACTAACAATTTAAAATTTTTCAGCATTTTAATACGCTGTCAACCAAACAACGAGTCCCATCCTATTGCTGTCATTCTCCATTGTCGGCGGAGATATTGCGTTCGACGGGTAGAAACCCATGGATAAATCCCCCAAAAAGAAAGGTTTCTGAAGAAAATAGATGAATTCTGCGTTGACAAATGCATTTGCTTTCACTGTCGACGATGCTGATTTACACGTGGGTTACACTATGCATGATATGTGACGATAACGGATACAACAACATAAAATAACAGTCAAATACATTTCCAGAATAGACACGCAGCTTTTGCTGAAAAGTATAAGGCTGGACATGAATGAAAAAGAGCAGCTTCGGTACTTAAGCGGAAAGCTGATCAGAGCAAATACTTTCACGAAGTGAATGTGCTGCTAGTTTTGTGGCAGTTATTGTATTGCTCTTTATAATAACAGGCATAACCAAAACCAAAATATAACACGTTTATACTCTAATTAAATAAATGCAACAAACTATAGTTATTTATAAGGGCTCAAATTGATCAAAGATTTGGTTCACATGATCAAAATGTGTAGCTGCTAGATAACTGAGTGTAGTGAACACTGAATTGGTAATACTGTTTCCTGCATGGGCTGCAAAGATTTAGCCAGCAATTAATATATTTGCATGGATTTAATAAGAATGTTAGTGAACATCAGGTTCCATCTGCCCTCATATTATGTAAGTATTTGAGCCCAGAGGGATAAAAAATGGCGTTGAAATTCACACTTAAAGAATACAACTATGAAAGCGAATTTTAAACGCAGTACGCGAGAAAAAAAATATTGGCCATTGAGGCTCTAAGTATCTTAATCAGCAGACTTTTATTGGAGGCCACTTGAACAGACTGGTCAGGAGGATCCCGCTGGTTCGTCTATCTGACCCGAATGACGCTCCGCTAAACCTGCGCATTAGACAAGCTAGCAGGACGGCTACTCCACGTTAGCTTACGTGTCGTGGATCAGCTAATATCACTAGCTTGATTTTTATCCAACGAATAGACCTGGCCCCTATAGAAAGCCGTGTTTCCATTTTCTCCTATTTGTCTGGGATGTACGGATGGATAGTTGACGGAATAACATCGCTCTTTGAGCCCGTTGACGGGCACAATCCCACGGGGTGGCCTGCTAACGTTACCAGGGAGATCCGCACGCCAGCGGCAGCAGCTGGGAGAGTGCAGCGGCAGGAAAGTCACGCCAGACCGGCAAAGAGGAACTATCAGAGGTAGGATGGAGGCATTGTTTCCCAACCCAGCAAGTTAGCTAGCTTAGCTACTGTCAGCATGCCTATCTGGGTTAGTACAGTACTCAAATTATTATGTTCCATATATGTTCTATGTTTGCTCTTTGCTGCCATCGTAAATTATGTGTTTGTATATCTTGCATAGCGAATACAAATTTTGACTCTGAAATTAAACGTCAAAGCTATGTCGAGCTAGTAACTGTTTTATTCAGTCATTATCTAACTAGCTTTAGCAATAAATGACCATATCAAGTTAGTGGCTAGCCCAACAAGATAATGAAATAAAACATGGGAGATGTTCTTAATGAAATGTAACTGCCCAGATACGCTGATGTTACTGTTGACTTGGGGTATATGGGAATATCGTGTTAATGCACTCATTCCATTAGCCTGTCATGGTGGCAAAATTCCGTTTATTCCGTTTGGCAGACTGTTATAGAAAAGACATGCAGAAACTACTGAGTTTGTATCTGAGTTAAGTCTAATGGTACGTGACTGGAAGTACCTGAAGTTTTTAGTGTGTAAGATAATGTTGTTTTTGTCCTAGTGTTCATGCTGCAGATAATGTTGCCCAGAACGACCAAGTGGAGATCAAAAGACGCAAAAGAGGTAGATGATCAGTATTAAGATTCCTGTCAACAGAAAAGTATTATCTCACCTCAAACTGAAGTGAATGCTTTTAATAAAGTGTTTATTCACTAACCCTATAAACGATCTTTATCTCTAGATGTGGTTCTCAGCTTTGTGAAGAAAACTGTGGCCGGGGTAGCTAGATTGTTCAGGCTGCACCGTCCTCTATCCCCCACTGGAAAGAAGCCCAGTCACTATGCAGATATTCAAGTAGGTGGGAAAGTTTGCCACTTTTATCCTAAAACATTCAACATTCATGTAAGTAATGAATGTTTTGTCTTCTCTAGATTGGCCCTGTAGCCCTGATGGGGATAGATGAACTCAACACCTCATGGATGAGTAGCTGTGATTGGATGATGGGTAAGTAAAGAAGGCTTTGATTGGCTACTCATTTGTAGTTGAAGTGAATCAAAGAATCTCCTCAACCTGCCTCACTCCATTGTCCCCCTCTTTCTCTCTGCCCCACCACCACCCCTGCAGACAAGCAGCCCGCCAGTCGACTCTCTGAGAGGGAAAAGGGAGGGATGAACCTGTTCCAGAGCTCCACTCCGTCTTTGCTGAGGAAGCAGGCATCGTCCGCAGTCCCCGAGAGAGGGAAGGAAAGAGAGAACCCCCGCCTGCGCTCGGTCCAGCTGCTTTCCTCTTGGTCGTCCGTGGTTGCCGGTACAGGGACCTGTAACCCCGACCCAGCGCCCCCAGGGTCTGGAGCCCCCCGCGGCCACAGGACCTGCCTGGCTGTGGAGCAGGTGAGTCACGTTAGCTGGTTTGGAGACTTCAGATATAAACTGCTGTTATACTGGTGTTGATCCTCTGGTCCCTGTGCCTCTGGTTTTTGTCTTGGCCTTCATCCCTTGTGCCCAGGCTTTGAAAGAGAGTGATCGGGAACACTACCGACGGTTGGTGGAGATGGTGTCTGAAAAGTACAGCAAGAGTCAACCGTTACCCTTCAATCGCACCAAGCCCCAGGGGTGAGTAGAAGCCTACTATATCACCAGCCATTACAGTGTCAGTTCACAGTTCACATCTAAAGCAGTGGTGTCAAACTCGTGCCATCGAGGGCCAAGAGGGAGCAGGTTTTCGTGTCAATCAAGAACTACTCCAGCTGATTTCACTAAGTAGAGAAACTTGTTACTGTAAGTTTGGCTGACATGAAAACCTGCACCCTCTTGGCCCTCAATGGCATGAGTTTGACACCATTGATCTAAAGCAGTGGTCTTCAACCCTTGTCCTCAGGACCCACTGTCCTGCATGTTTTAGATGTTTCCCTGCTCCAACACACCTGATTCTAATGCATGGGTCGTTATCTAGCTCTGAAGAATCCTGGTAAACGATCATGCATTAGAATCAGGTGTGTGGGAAGGGGGAAACACCCAAAACATGCAGGACAGTGGGTCCTGAGGACCAGGGTTGAAGACCACTGATCTAAAGCGTACCGAATGCGTTGTTCTCAGCTGTTTTATATCCAATAAATGAATGAATGAAGAATTTTCTGGACATATGCAGAGGTCTGATCCTGTCCTCTTCCTCAGTGTGCCGCACTCACAGGACGGTCACAGAACTGCTGTGCTTGGAAGAACTAGTGAGTCTGCAGTCATGAGGCCAGGGCCCCTGAGAGGTACAGACCCTCGTCACTCCTCTGTTTCCATCCCTCCGTCTGCCTTGTCCTGCCATCCCACCCCACCCACACTTCTCTCCCAACCTTTCTTCCTTCTCTTCCCAGCTCCCACCAGCGTGTTCATGTGGAGGGACATGTCCACAGCCAAGCAGACTAAAGACAGGTGAGTTTAGTTTGTGTGGGTTTGGGACTGTCAACACAGTTTGTGTCTGATGTTGTGCGGTTGTAACGCGTATCTCTGTGCCTCACTGTGCACAGGAGAGGGGAGATGTGGATCAGTAAAACTCTGACCGGATCTGTGGACACACAAGCAGCCGGCGGGGCTACTGTAAGTTACACACACACACACACACACACACACACACACACACGCACACATTATACGGATCACAGAGACAACCTTTTCAGGTGCCAGACTGTGCCAGTCCATTGGACGTTCTAACTGGATGACGGCCCGCGAACGTCTTTTCAAGCTTTTCTCCCCCTCTGACACACAGCGAGCGGAAGTTGACCTGTCTGCTGAGGTTGCTGCTCGACTCAATCTGCTGGACAGGGAGACCCCGGCGCTTCCGCAGACCGACGCACACACTACACATACCACACACGTGCGACACAGCGACGAGGACCTTCCTAGACTGACCAAGGTGAGATCAACAAGTGTGTTTTCACGTAAGCACAGCGTGGGGAATAGGAAGTATAATGTCGTAGAGGCTTCGTGCCCTTGTCATCCTTGTATTTGTGTGTCAGGAGATGATGGCGGAGGTGAGCCGAGCTCTGGCTCAGAGAGATCCTAACCTGGTGTTGAGCTCCGCCTTCAAACTCCGCATCACGCAGCGAGACCTGGCAACACTTCAGGAGACGAGCTGGCTCAACGACGAGGTACACGTCTCTAGCAGAGGAGCAAACAGGGACACCGTGGGGAAGAAGCAGGAATTTATTTTGCCCCCATTCCTTTATCCCTGTGTGCACTCTTCTAATCTTTTACCTCACACCCTTACCGCTGTGTGCTTTTGCGAGACTGTGTGCCGTTGTTGCTAAGGAGTTTCCCCTCTGGGATTAATAAAGTATTCTGAATCAGAATGCAAGTCTTTGATGGTTGAATGATCGGATGAGACATTGGAATGAGTCTCAGAATGGAAGGACTCTTAAAGCAGGGAAACCACAAAGCTTCCCTCTCTAATCCCCCCTCCCCTGCCTCTCCTCTGTGGCCTCTCCCAGGTGATCAACTTCTACCTGTCCCTGGTGGCTGCGCGGAGCTCCGCCCAGGGGGTGGCGGGTCTCCGTGTCTACGCCTTCAGCACCTTCTTCTTCCCCAAGCTGTGGGGCGGGGGGGGCCAGCCAGGAGGGCACTCCGCTGTAAGGCGGTGGACCAAAGCTGTGGACATTTTCCAGTACGAAATTCTGCTGGTACCCCTGCACCTGGGAGTCCACTGGTCTCTGGCGGTGAGTCTGTTTGTAGCTAGAATGCTCCACAGCTGCTCCCCACTAGAGGGCGTTCGGCTAGGGCCTGCATGTTAAAACACACAAATGAGGCAAACTTAAATGGAATCATGTTAAAGCAGGGGTAGGCAAACCTGGTCCTCTAGCACACCTGATTCAAATAAATGAGTCATTATGAGGCTTCCACAGAGTTTGACCCATTTATTAGAATCATGTGTGCTGGAAACATCTAAAATCTTCAGGACAGTGGCTTTGAGGACCAGGGTTGGCTACCCCTGTGTTAAGGGTTCACTAGTCAGGATAAGAAATGTGACAGTAAGTATGAAATTTCTCTCTCTCGTTCTGTCTTCAGGTAGTGGATTTCAGGTCCAGGTCAGTGAAGTCTTATGACTCTATGGGGCAGAGACACGATGACATCTGCACCATGTTACTGTGAGTCCTCAATGCTTACGTTTTAGGAACCTTAATACTTCACATTTGGCTAACTTTGTTAACCAAAGCAGCATACAGCTCATGGTGTGATGTGTGTGATTTGTGTGATCTCTCAGGCTCTACCTGAAGGAGGAGCACAAGGCCAAGAAGGAACGAGAGATGGACATCTCCAAGTGGTTCATGGGCAGCATGAGGGCCAGTGTAAGTTGGGACCTTTTTGTGGGGTTAGATGTATAGATATAGATGTATAAAAGCTAAATGTCTCGTCTACACTGCTGGCCAGTGGAGGTCGATGTCCGCACATGGCGTAATGTCAACTCGCTCACTCGTAACATTGTGTTTTAAAGATACATACTTTTTTAATAACCATAACTTGCTACATTTTCTACTCATTTTAAAAGTTTGGTTTGTTATAAACGTCAGCAATGTGCTTATGGCAGTGCGTACTTGTGAATAATTAAAACCATGGACTTTCATATGTAAATAACATTGAACAGAACAGATGGGTACAAAAAATATACACAAGTTTAAGTTATTCACGTTAAATCAGTAAATAGGCTACTAAACATCCGTAGGCTGCACAACAGGCTGGCATCTTCTATTCTGAAGCCAGCAGTTTCCTGTATCATAAGCAGCTAAAGTTTAGATGCACACACAGCAAATTGTCTGTGCTGATTGTCTGCCTCCTAGTGGGCAGTACTGTGGAAGGTGTGCTGCTTGTCTGCCCCCTAGTGGGCAGTACTGTGCAAGGTGTGCTGCTTGTCTGCCCCCTAGTGGGCAGTACTGTGCAAGGTGTGCAGCCTCTCATTCCATTGTTTGTGTCCATGTAGGAGATTCCCCAGCAGAAGAATGGCAGTGACTGTGGAGTGTTTGCCTGTAAATATGCCGACTACATCTCCCAGGGACGCCCCCTCACCTTCAGACAGGTACCCTTCATCCTAGACCTGCCAATCATTTACATGTATTCATTTAGCAGACACTTTTATCCAAAGTGACTTACAAGAGAGAGCTTCAGTTACTGAGCATAACAACTTGATAGACCCCAACATAGCGGGCATCTAGGTTAAAAAACATCATGAGAACCAATAAGTGCCAAGGGAAGAACTATAAGAGCATTCAGCTGAACATTATACAAGTTTTTAGGTGAGCCTCCGCCAGGCAGTAGTCTACCTGTGGCGTGAGTAATAAAGCAACAACAACAATAGTGAATTTCTGAACTACAGCTACAACAAGTGATAACAATCACAGTGTCTAGCAAGCAGGTGGACATTTTTAAATTAAATTCTACCTTATGGATGACAGATTTGTTTTCAGCACCTATCAAATTAGCAGAGACAAGCTGGGAAGTTCTTGTGTGTCTTCCAGAAATATCTGCCTGTGATAAATAAGGTTGATGTAAGACTGCAAAATAGTTGGCATCCTTGACATTTTTCATACTTCGTCACGAGTGTTTCTCATTGAAAAGTATTGCAATTACACATGTTTATATCCTCTGTGTGTACTGGAACAACAACAACAACCAAAAACAGGGAAAAAAAGCAAATTTGACTAAGTCTTACAAAAAACTGGCCTGGACAATGCCAAAAAAGGTCAGGGGTGCCAATAATTTCAGAATCAGAATTACTTTATTGATCCCAGAGGAAAAAACTCTTTAGTAACCACGGCTAATGCACATCGGTTAAGAGTGTAGGGGAAAAAAGGGTAGAGTGCACACAGGGATAAAGGAAATAAATGCACTCAGGGGATAAAAGGTTTGGAGTAAGATAAGAGTGCTATGATACAGTATATACAGATTGGGAGATAAGAGATCAAATACAGAGTATGGTAGAAGTTGTAATGTATAATATACCCAATTATGGGTATTTATGGTACAGAATATACAAATGTACACAGACTGCATTTGTTGCAGAAATGCAGTGATCAATGTACAGTCAAATGACTGGTCATATTCAGAATTCAGATTCAGAATACTTTATTAATCCCGGGGAATATAGACTGATCTTAGAAGTTGTTATGTATAATATACACAAATTTACATCCAGTACAGGTTTTTATGTTACAGAATATACAATTGTACAAGGACTGCATACATTGTAGAGGTGCAGTGGTGAATGTCCAGTGGCTCAAGGTCATACAGACTAACATTGGCGTGAGGAATTAAAAAGTTTGATGGCCACAGGCAGGAATGACTTCCTGTGGCGCTCTGTGGTGCTTTTTGGCCATGACTGTAGCTATGCTTTGACCCTGACTCATGGCATTCGTGTTAATATGAACCCATCTAAGCAATGCTGTTTTCTTTCTTCCCTTTTCTTAGTGTCACATGCCACTTTTCAGAAAGTTGATGATCTGGGAGATTCTGAACCAGAGGCTGCTGTAGACATCTCTATTGGCTCAATACTACAACCTCTTTTGGGAGACAACTATACAAACTGTACGAATTGACAGCTAATGTAGAGAAGATGCCAAAAAGGGCAATAGCAATGAACAGGAGCGAAGCTTCTGAAGAAAGGGATTGGATGAGGAAACTGGCACACCCAAATCCGCAGCCAGTTCGACAGGATGAAAATAGTTGTCTGGAACTAGGAACAAAAGTCTTAATGCTGAAATGTCTGTAGAAATGAAGTCATTCCCAGCCTAGAACCATCTTTAATTTAGTTGAGCTTGATGGCCTGGACTAGCATTAGCACTGACCAAATGAATTTAGGTTCTCATGTAGATTGATTGTATTTTGTTTGTGAATTTGCCCTAACACTGCCTTAAGTGCCTTGGGAAGGTCTAGCTCTCCAAGCATGAGCTTTGTCATATTTTGCAGTGTTATTGTTAATTATAAAACTTAAGCTTTGTGTGAAACAAGGGTTAAGTATAAGTTATTATCCTATAGGCCCTTTATTTTTGTAAGTTATATGTGAAGTCATGAGGAATGCATGTGTTTGGAGCGTTGCAAATTTTTACTCTGTAGAAGAGAAACTTGGCATACGAAGTGTTCAGCTTGACTGAGTGTGGACATTTGGCCATGGACTGGAAGACAGTGTGCATAGCTGAAGCTGTTGTGTGCTTGTATGTGGTGATGCATGGCCATCTCTAAAACCCGTCAAAAACCTTTGCAACATGGAATATTTATTTGAGTTTTGCCGATGCATCTTTAATTCTTAGTCTTTAGTAAACAGAATTGTCTTTTCCACACTATTAACTGTTATTAGAATGAATGAGTCTATTGTTCTTATGTTGTGCCGTACAAACATTTGTCATCCATTCAACTGCAAAGCAAAATATTTATGTAATAAAAGGCCAGATATAATTTAATGGTCAATTTTGGTCTAAGAAGTGAAAGCATTCATCCATGGGAAATATTTTTTAAAATCAGCTGCGTATCACACCCAGGTTGAAATGCATATTACTTGCAATATACTCAACACCAGGGATCACCAACTTTTTTGAAACAGCTACTTCATGGATACTGAGTCATATAAAGGGCTACCAGTTTGATATGCTTTTCTGAATATGTCTGAAAAGTCATTTTCAAATCAATGTATTTGCCAGTGTGATTAAAAAAAGAATAGCCACAATCTAAAATAACATTTTAGACGCAGCTCACCGGTGAATTGTGCTATTTATTGAACAGGCCGGCTGGCAAATCATGGTCCATGGGGACTACCTGGTGTCCGTGGGCACTGTTAGTGATTACTGCTTTACACCATGCAAGTCTAGAAAATGCTTAGAAAGAACAAATTTAGATCTTACATTGACTATTGTTCAAGGCACTATACAATCTTCCAACAAAAAGTTTACTGAAAGTGACCAGAGAGACAAAATAATCAGGAAGCACCACAGACAATGATTATGTAAAGTTTTATTGCTGGAATATATCAGACTTAAAACACGGTATGTAAATACACACAACACTAATCGATAAAGGACTTTCGTACACTTTACAATTTTATCCTGTCAATGGAAACAGACATAAAAAAGATCTAAACTGGGCGTAGGAGACAGCTCATCTACATAAAATGGAGCAAAGAAACACAGAAAGGATGCGCACCTTACAAACCAACCCGCCACAACATCACCTTCACGCAGACGTCTGTCTACTCGTACAAATTAAAAATAACCATACCGCTGTCCAATAGATTTGAAGTCCGTAAACAGTTATAGACAGGAAAAAACATTTAGTTTGATATTTGTTGTGTCATGAGAGGATTCCAAATATTATTCACTATGCACTAGCCCCGTAACCCCACCCCATACCCCCACCCGGTATTGTGTTCACTCCCCAGGTTGATATTTCCATCTGGCCAGAGGTTTTTTTTGGCCGCCCCTCAGTAGTGACCTGTTAATACCAGAGGGAGATACAGACAGATCAGTTCACAACCACTGTTGAGCTCATAAGTGTTATTAATTTTATCATACACTGGAGCTTCCCTATCAGACATTTCAGCATGGTTGACCTACGTGGGGAGTGTGACCGAGAGCGTGACCTGTAGGCCCCTCGGCTGTAGTAGGGGGACGGAGACCTGCGCCTGCAGGGAACAACAAACCAACACGGTCAGGATCAACACGAAAAAACTGCCACAAACACTGAACATCTATAAAACCCATTGAGTCAGTCTCAAAGGATAAAAGTGTACTTCACCCGTATGACCTGTAGTAGTCCCGGTCGTCGTAGCGATCATAGCCACGGTCGCCACGGTCACCGCGGTCGCCACGGTCCCCTCGATCGTAACCGCGGTCGTAGCCTCTGTTGTAGCCTCGGTCCTCCCTGCTGCGTCTGGATGTGCTGGGTCCACCGCTGCTACCCCCGCTGCTTCCCCCTCCTCCACCACCACCACCACCACCACTGTACGTCACATGCAAAAGGTTACAAACAGGAAGCTACTCGCTGGAGTATAGAACAGGCTGATGACTTCCTCTGACAAGTCACTCACTAGGTGGGCCGGCCCATGTAGATCCCAGGGGTGGGGGTGTGTGGTCGCTTAGTGATGGAGAAGTCCACTCTGATCCTGCGGCCGTCCAGCTCCATGCCATTGGCACGCTCTTTAGCCTGAGAGAGGGGGACAGTGTGAGTCTTTTCAGGTTACAGTTGAGAGAAAGTAAAAATCTAAAGCAGGGGTAGGCAACCCTGGTCCCCAAGAGCCAGTCCTGAAGGTTTTAGATGTTTCCCTGCTCTAGCACACCTGATTCTTAAGAATGGGTCATTGTGAGGCTTCTACAGAGCCCATTCATTAGAATCAGGTGTGCCAGATCAGGGAAACACGTATAACCTTCAAGGACTGTGACTACGGTTGCCTACCCATGATCTATAGGCAGAACTCAACACTCCCACCCCCTCCCCCGTCTCTCACACACCTCTTTGGAGTCCTCCCTGTTTTCAAAGTAAACAAATGCAAAGCCCCTGGAGCGCCTGGACTGCTGATCACAGACGATGCTGACGTCGGCTAGCGGGCCGTATTTGGAGAACACCTCCCTCAGGTCTCTCTCCGTGGTGTACAGGCTCAGGCCGAACACGCCCAGACAGGAGTTAGGGTCAGGGTCGGCCTAAACAAAGGAGAGAAGAAAGGAGGGAAAATAAGCTACGTGAATGATAAACCAAGAGGAAGATCTGCAGGGCGAGGTTGTATGGTTGGTGAGCGCCCGGGCAAGCGCTGCGTACCCTGTTCCCGATGTGCCTGCGGCGGTTGGACATGGGGGAGTGGCTGTGGCTGCGATGGCGGCGGTACTCCCCGCTGTGAGAGCGGCTCCTGGAGCGCCGGCGGTGGGAGCGGGAGCGAGAGCGGGAATACTGCCTCCGGGAGCTGCGGTGGGATCTAGACCTGAGGGGGAGGAAGAGCAGGAGGATGTCTTCCAAGGCGAGGGTGTGTGGGTATATTTTAATGTATTCATTTAGCAGACAATTTTATCCAAACCGACTTACAAGAGAGAGCTTTACAAAAGAGCATCGGTCAATGAGCATAGCAACGTGGGTAGACTACAGGTGAATCCCAATTCTCTGTCCTAAACCTTACTTTTGCATGTTCAATTGAGTGCCGTCCCAATTCTCATCTTGACTGAGGGTAATGGCTAAGGGGAAGGCCTACGGGGAGGGACTAAGACTAAGGGGTTAGATTAAGGGGAAGGGGTAAAACAGAAAATTGGGATTGGCCTTTACAGAAAACACCCTCCCTCCATCCATCTCAATGATGATTAAAATATGGTGACTATGAATTTGGTCAACCTAGCAGCCATATTAACAGAGTACAATATGCCCCATTAGCCTACCTGGACTTGGAATGAGACCGGGAACGAGACTTGGATCTTGAGTGGCGGGACCGGACTGGGGACTGGGCAGGGGAGCGGCTGGCAGACTTCCCTGAACCCTGAGGGGTCACACTCCTGGAACCGGACCGGGATTCCTGAACAGGTCACACACACCGCAGTCAGATAAAGAGCACTACTGAGAGGCACAGTCTGACAGACAGACAGGAGAGAAGGAGACAGGCCGAGGACCTCAGTCTCACCTACTACAGCCCGCACTTAAAAACTGAGGAGCCAGTAGACAAGATCACTTTCAAAAAGACTGGGTAGGCACGCCTGTTAAAGGCATGAAAATTGTAAAGCTTTACAGTCAGAAAATGGCATCTACTTTTGTAAGTTAAAACGATGAACCGATTTCACTTGAGAAACTAGTGTGTTGTGGACTAACATTAACTGAACAATTTGCATGCATGTTTAAGAAAGAGAAAATAGGAATTGTAGTACATTTAAAACATAGCAGGCCATATGAAATTACTCATACCCCCGTATACTTCTGATAATAACTTCATAACTTCTTTAACTTCATAACTTCAAAATAATCATTCTTTTCTTCTTTCTTCAGTTTACTTTCTCCTCCTCCTCTTCCCCCATTGCCTGCCATTACTCCCTCTACCAGTGGGGGTAATGTTGTTCGCTTCTGCCAGCTTGCCAAAGCCATTACATGCAACCATCAGCTTCATCAAATATGACCATTAACAACTTCACATCTGAATACTTCTTCCGCATTTTCATTCTTCCAAACTCAACCTTAACGAAAAACAGACAAGGGTGATGAAGCAGGGCCCTTCCTGTAAAAGGCATGTTTATATAAATGTAAATAAGTTGATCATGTAAGACCCAAAGTACAATATTAGAACAAAAAAAACTGAGACTAGTATTAGCAAGATGCAGCGTGATCACTCGTGTGAACATGGTGGCACAAGACAAGAGCCATTTTGAACAAGCTAGGCTAGCAAAAAAAGAAACTGGAATTCGTTTAGTAGACACAGCTTTTTCAAATCTACTTAAGAAATGAATAGCAGAGAAATCTTTTAAAACAAGATTTAGTATTAAGATTTAATAATATGGCGTAATTAGCTCCACAATCTTAACATAAAAAACGGCAAAACTGCTAAAATGTTATTCTGCTGCACTCGCTAGCCACCATTAGCTCATATGCACGGAGGGGAAACGCGGTCCTGCATAGACATTCTTCGAAATGATTCGCGACTTCGTGGAGATCCTTAATACTTACCCTCTCGATAAAGTCCTTCTCGTTGTCGCTCATTTTTCTTAACAGATGTGCTTATTATCGGAGATAAAAGCAATACGTTATTTGTGTAATGTCGACGGTTTCGTGCAGGCTTCCTACGAGGCCAACATGGGATTTGGAGCCTTCTTGTTCTTCGTCGTCGTAGTCGTCTTCTTCTTCCTTAAACTTCCGGTACACAGGGCGCAGTTTGACGCATTGCTGCCTCCCATAGGTCCTTCTTGAAAAAGCGCGCCAGAGACGCCTCACTATTTTTTATTTCTCACGGAATTGAATAATAAGTTAATAAAAAAATGCATTCATTAAAACCCATATTAGAATAAACGTGTCATTAAGTGGACATTTTACAAAGTTTACAAAGACAGGGCGCAGTTTGACGCATTGCTGCCTCCCATAGGTCCGTCTTGAAAACGCGCGCCAGAGACGCCTCACAATTATTTATCTCTCACGGAGTTAAATAATAAGTTAACAAAATAATCATAATAGGGTAAACGTGTCATTATATGGACATTTTAAAAAGTTTTGATAGTAGGGAAGTGACGATTTCTTTTTTGGACGTTCTGGCGTATGGACCAATGGCAGTACTACACTGTAACAACACTTCCGACTTGCTGTCTCTCTCTTGATTCCCGAGCCCCGAAACTAGCAAGCTTTTGGACGACCAGTGTTAACTGGAATTTTAACAGTAAGTCATTTTGTGAGTTACTGACAAAGGGAAGGAAAACATCATGCTGATTTGTGCTTTGTGGTTTTGTTCACTCAGAAGAGGTTTGTTATTGTCTGTTCATGGCCAAAACCAATAGATGCCACAGTCGCAATACCTTGTCTATTCTTGGCATTTCTCGCTACCACGGCTAGTTAGCATGGCCATATGGGTTCATAGCTAAATGAATGGGACTGCAGGACCACATGTGTTGCACCTAGCGGCCTTGTACATACCCATAAGCTGGCCTATTTGTCATAAAAGTCTGTGTTTAGTTATGTTAAATAAAATAACGAGGACGGTTGGGGCGTATCGGTAAATGTAGCTGACAACCTGTGCCTAGATCCCTGATGATGTTATAGACCCCAATACCAAGTTACATTTACACCAAGAGCTATAAAAAGTGTAAGCAACTGCATATTTCGGGTATTTTGTGTTCAACCGGGTCAGTTGCGCCTGCATTTATTAAGTGCTCGCTTTTCTAGATGCCCCCAAAGAAGCGAGAAGCACCCAAACAGGCCCCTTTGATCGGGCGTTTTGGGACCTCGCTAAAAATCGGAATCGTTGGAATACCAAATGTGGGGTACGTTCATATTTAGTAGTCCTAAAACACTAGAGTCTGTACACGAAAATCAAGAAAATACCACACTACACTAGAACTCTATGGTCTCCTCATCACTACAGGAAGTCAACGTTCTTCAACGTCCTGACCAAAAGCCAGGCAGCTGCTGAAAACTTTCCATTCTGCACCATCGATCCAAACGAGAGCAGAGTGCCCATCCCCGATGAACGTTATGATTACCTTTGTCAGTTCCACAAACCACTCAGGTTGGTGCTCACTCATTGGGTCTACTTTAAGGTCGGCTTTCCTGCGGCCTGTATTTGATGTCTGACCTCTCACTGGTTCTTGTTGTAGTAAGGTGCCCGCATTTCTAAACGTGGTGGATATCGCTGGTCTGGTGAAAGGAGCGCACGCAGGGCAGGGCTTGGGAAACGCCTTCCTGTCTCACATCAGCGCTTGTGATGGCATCTACCACATGACCCGTGAGTCACTGCTCAGATGCTGACCAAAGAAAAGCCACTTACGCCCTGATTCCCTGTCTAACCCGCGCATGGGCTTGTGTTGCGCCAGGTGCCTTTGATGACGAGGACATTATCCACGTGGAAGGCACCATCGACCCAGTGAGGGACATCGAGATCATCCACGAGGAGCTACGGTTGAAGGACGAGGAGATGATCGGTCCGATCATGGACAAACTGGAGAAGACGGCTGTTCGGGGAGGGGACAAGAAGCTCAAACCAGAATACGTGAGTGTTAGGGAGTTGTGCAAGATATCAGAAAAGATTCAGAGAAGATTCTCTGATAGGGAGTCATTTGGCACAGTTGGGTAGGGAGTAGGGCTAGTAATCAGAAGGTACCTGGTTCGAACGTGACATTGTGCTTGGTAAAGGCACCTCACCGTACTTGCCTCAGAGGGAATGTCCCTGTACTTGCTGTAAGTCACTCTGGATAAGAGCGTCTGCTAAATGACTAAATGTAAATGTATGAGGCTAGCCTCTAAGTAGCGGAAAGAAATGCCGTAGCGTTGTGAAGAAGAAGAAAGAAGGTATCCATTATTAGTCCCCTAGTGGGGATATTTCACAGGCACACACATATTCAATGCATTGGCAAGGATTCGAACCCCCACAAGAATGGGCCTTCTGCACATGGTAGGCAAGAATCTTACCACTGAACCACCGGTGCTGACCAATAGCATTGTGTATGGTAACGCTTACCGCCCTCTCCCCCACGTGTGTCAGGACATCATGATCAAGGTGAAGCAGTGGGTGTCGGAGGAGAAGAAGCATATCCGCTTCTACGGCGAGTGGAACGAAAAGGAGGTATGGGAGTTAGTGTGTGTGTGAGACAGTGAGTATGCTTACGATGAGTCCCTTTGAGTCCCTTTCAAAATAATTTGCAATACATTACTTTTTTTTCTTAAGAGACATACATCACTTTCTGTTTGCATTTCAGATTGATGTGCTGAATAAATACCTGTTCCTGACATCCAAGCCTATGATCTACCTGGTTAATCTTTCAGAGAAAGACTACATCAGGAAAAAGAACAAGTGGTGAGTGTCCCATTGCGTATGCATGTGTGCACTGGAAAACAAGCGCTTTCCTGTTTGTTTCCAGAGGGAGTCATGTGGCGCAGTCGGTTAGGGTGTTGGGCTATAATCAGAAGGTCCCTGGTTCGAACCCCAGCTGTGTCAACATGACGTTGTGTCCTTGGGCATGGCACTTCACCCTACTTGCCTCAGGGAAATGTCCCTGTACTTGCTGTTAGTCGCTCTGGATGAGAGCGTCTGCTAAATGACTAAATGAATCCGAGTTCCACGTTTTCGCTTTTCTTAAGGCTGGTAAAGATCAAGGAGTGGGTGGACGCCCACGACCCCGGCGCCCTGGTCATCCCTGTGAGCGGAGCACTGGAGAGCAAGCTGCAAGACATGAGTGAAGAAGAGAAGGAGAAGTACTGCCAGGAGCAAAAGACCCAGAGGTGAGAAATCGCTTATCTGTGCCACAGTCTGGGCATGGATTCCACAAACAAATGACAAACTAAGATTGTCGGACTGTCACCGACCACAAATCACTCAAACTGTTTGTGTACAGCGTGATGACCAAGATCATCAAGGCAGGCTACGCAGCGTTGCAGCTGGAGTACTTCTTCACGGCAGGACCAGACGAGGTGCGAGCCTGGACCATCAGGGTAAGAGCCTCTTCATCTTTCCTCTGCCCATTACAGTATATTGCTGCCTGTTACAATCCTGGTCATATTCATGTATATTTACATTTATTCATTTAGCAGACGCTTTTATCCAAAGCGACTTACCGTAATTACAGGGACATTCTCCCTGAGGCAAGTAGGGTGAAGTGCCTTGCCCAAGAACACAACGTCATGTTGGCACAGCAGGGGCTCGATCTCACAACCTTCCGATCATAAGGCCAACGCCTTAATCGTTGAGCCATCTGACCCCATAAAGGATTGTACAATGCTTCACATTTCCCTTTAAATCCAGAACAACCAATCCGACCACTTTTTGACCCTTATATTTACAATTATTCATTTTTGCAGACGCTTTTATCCAATGCGACTTACAGTAAGTACAGGGAAATTCTCGCTGAGGAAAGTAGGATGAAGTGCCTTGCCCAAGGACACAACGTCACATAGCCACAGCCGGGGCTCGATCTCACAACCTTCCGATTTTGAGGCCAACGCCTTAACCCGTTGAGCCATCTGCCGTGGCGTGTAGTGATGCAACATTGCTGCTTTTGGGTGTATTCAGCTGGGGGAGGGTGGTTATTTACATATTTGGTAATTGTGACTTATCTAAACTGTCTGTATATAACTGCTTCTCTTGCACTTCTGACTGGATGCGAAACTGTATTTAGTTTCCATGTATTTATACATGCGTAATGACAATAAAGTTGAATCTAATTTAATATAGAATACACCCCCACCAGTCACCTACGGTCATCTGCTGACAACCCCCCCCCCCCTCAAGAGCGCCCAAGCGCAACACAAACTCTTCCACTGCCTGGCTCCCCAATGGTGGAATCAACTCCCCACCTCCATCAGAAGCACAGACTGCCATCTTACCTTCAAAATAAGGCTTAAAACTCACCTATTTAAAGAATTTAATGGCACTTAGGAATAGTATGGCACTTCACATAATCTAATGTGCTTTAGAACAATCTGTTGGTCCCCATATGGTGACTTGCCAGTGTGTTTGTTGTATCTCTTGCTTTATGTTCACAATCGTTGTGTTATGCATTTATAGTTCTTCCCTTGGCACATTGGTTCTCATGATGTATGATTCACGATCTAAAAAAACCCGACTGTGTTCGGGGTCTATCACGTTGCTATGCTCAATGACTGATGCTCTTTGTAAAAGCTCTCTCTTGTAAGTCGCTTTGGATAAAAGCGTCTGCTAAATGAATAAATGTAAATATTCCTGGATGCTTGATTTGCCTTCAGGGAAGTCAACCAAAATGGCGTGTTTATGTTTGTCTTTTATCGTGTATCAACAGAAAGGCAGCAAAGCACCCCAGGCAGCGGGGAAGATCCACACCGACTTCGAGAAAGGCTTCATCATGGCTGAGGTCATGAAGTTTGACGACTTCAAGGAGGAGGGCACTGAGAACGCCGTTAAGGTGCGTGTCTCCATGCATGGTTTACTTATTAGACAGAGCTCAGGGTCATCAGTCAAGAAGTGTGAGTGGAAGTCATGTGGCTGAGCGGTAAGGGAGTCAGGCTAGTAACCAGAAGGTACCTGGGCAAGGCACTTCTCCCTACTTGCCTCAGGGGGAATGTCCCTGTACTTGCTGTAAGTTCCTCTGGATAAGAGTGTCTGATAAATGACTAAATGTAAATTCATTTGTTTTCCCTTCTTCTGCCACAGGCTGCTGGCAAATACAGGCAGCAGGGCAGAAACTACGTTGTGGAGGATGGAGACATTATCTTTTTCAAATTTAACACACCCAGTGCACCCAAGAAGAAGTGATGAGGCCAGGTGGTGGTTACAGCAGGTTAAGCCCAGTGCAAGGTTGCAGTGTCTGATGATTTTGGTTCATTCCATCTCTCTCTTTTAAGGGATCAAATCAACCGTTTCAAGTGTTCATAGCACAGTAGTAACAGAAAAGCGTAAATACTATTGTTTTGTGCTTATGTGCATTCTACACTTAAAGCATTCATAATATGTACATTCTGATCTGAAACCTTCTGCTATCAATGAATTAATTAATCACACACTGTGATCCTAAAGACCGAGAGTGTTTTTGTTTGACATTTTTTCATGATGTCTGGAATGAGAAACCAGAATTCTGACTGCTTGATATGTTGGGGGCTTTGGAATGTATTGGACCTCCTTATTTTTCTTTAGTAGTTATCTTGTCAGCTGTTCATCCATGCACACCACCTGAATACAAGATATAACATCATTGTGAATAAGCAAGTTGATATGAAGATTCTGTAATCAGGACCTGTAGTTCTGAATGCTTCTTTTTCCTTGTTTCATCATCACTGACTTTACCATGTGAATATATACAATGCACACTTGTGCACCTTGTGGCCAACACGTTAACATTGACTTCAGTGGATGGAGTGATAAAGACAAACTGACTTTCAGGGGCCAGGGAGAATTATACATTCATGTCATATTCTTCAATAAGTAGGCACTTGTTTGAGAATACACGCACCCGACGCTGTGTCCACAATCAATAAAAGACAAACCAGATACTTTGTTTGTGTTTTAAAATGCTGCAAGTAAACTTTTAATATTGGCCAAACAAGTTTACAGATACGAGAATACAATTAGTAGGATCCTATAAAATATTCAAAACGCAAATTACACATTGTCAAATGAAGTCTAGCCCCAGGGGAGTTGAGTATTAAGTTGAAATATGGACCTGAAAATGCTAAAATCTTAAGTATATTCTATAATCACAATCTGTTTTATTCGCTATGCAAGATAGACAAACACATAATTTACTATGGCAGGACAGAGCAAACAACATAATAAGGGTAGATAAAAATATAATTAAAAATGTAATATAAAATACATAAAAGATAAAAGTGAGATAAAATATATCCGATTTGCCCGTAGCTTGGCACTGAGTAGCGAGTGAGTAGATGTTCAGTCTACCGCTCGCTCTCACACGTCATATTTCCAAATATTTGTGGGCTCGTGTCCCAACAACAAACAGGAAACGTTTAAACTATTAAATCTGTTGACGTTTTAACTGGCCACAGACGACGCGGACGTGCCAGCGGCTAACCAATCGCGTTAGAGAAGAAGGGCGGGATTTCCTGTAATGCGATGCAAATTTGCCTTTAGAGCTTGTTAGCCCCGCCTTTTTGTGTTTCCCGCACCGTCAATCAAAATAGAAAAAAAAACTCGACCCGAATTCACCGATCAACACTAGCCCGCCTTTGATAAAATAATCATGTTCGGAGTTTAGTTGATCCACATAATCTTCCGATTATTACCATTCACGCTATGACTGGTACGTAACATTTAGCCCATCGAAGCATACAACCTACCGGTGAGTTTGAGCAACGGTTAGCAAAGCCAGCTACGTCTTTTTAATCTTTTACAGGAGCTATGTGCTAGCTAGCCAGCTAGCTACCGTTAGCTAGCTTGTTGGGTTAGCTAGCTACTAGTACTAGCAAGCCAGCTAGCAATGAGCTGACAAAGTAAACATTCAATTCGAGTCGAAATCCTCGTTGAGTCTCCGTTGCAAAGTTACGTTTTGCAGTCATCTCATCGAGGGCTGAGGTTTTTGGATAGTTTTTAGCCTTTTCTGTCCGTTAAGTCGCAGAATTTTCCGAGTTTTGATCAGTTTCCCCTCCTCTCTGCTAGCGCCAGAGCAGCCTTTGAAACAAGGAGAAATGGCGTCCGCGGACGTGGACAGCAGTCAAAGCGAGTTTCTGCAACACGGCGGCGGAGCGGAAACCCAGGTATCCGACATGTTCGCACGTCCTTCGTTGTTTTCTACCCACGATTGCGGAATGTTTTTGGCTAGCATGAAGTTCACACGTTTTAAATTTTGATGCATGGGGGGAAAAGCAGTACACTTCCTGTGTTCCCCGTAATAACGGCCACCCACTTTACCCCCTCTAAAACCCGCCCATAGTGGGTAGGACACTAGCTTCAGTCAGTCACTCAGGTCGGATCTGGTAGCCAGTGTACCTTAGTCTGGGAGATGCTTTATACATTCGAAAGATTTACTGAATCTTAACCGAATTCCAATGTCTGAGTTGTGGATCGCTAGTGCACCCTCCCCCCACCCCCCTACTTGAATGAGTGCTTGTTGAGATCTGGAAGTCCCATCATCATGGCGACCCTAGCATATGTATATCATTCTAAAATATCTAGTCAAACACAACTGCCTGATTAAGTAAATCTTTTTTTTGCCAGTTGCATCGCTTTAAATATACCTGTAATGGGATCGAGTGTCGGCCTGGCGGGCCTGTAGCCAGGTTGTGATTGGCTGACGCTGATATGGCTTTTCATCTGAGTTATGGTCTATCCGGTTTAACTTGTTTATATAATCTAATTTTGCTGGACTAGGAAGATCATAAAGCTATGGATGGTAACCTCTCATGGCAACAGGGAATTGAGATTTATCAACATTGCCCCTTGTGCATATCTTTATATAGATGGGTATTTTAGGCTAGTACGAAATATGGTAATTTAGTGGTAATAAATGGGAATCTGTCTATCTAACATGATCTGCAGTGTGCTGTGCTATCTTTGCTGGATTGCTTGACTAATTTCTTCTTCAATGTGTTTTTCAGACCACAGATATGTCAGCCATCCAGCTAACAGGATCAGACCAGTGGGAGGTTCTCACTCCGGTCTCTACAGGAAAGGAGGACCAGGGAATTGTCCACATTTCAAACTCGGGAATTGTCACGTCCAATGGCCAGTATGTGCTACCCCTTGGGAATATGTCCAACCAGCCCATCTACGTCACCGCGTCCGGGAACGATTCCTCGGCCAACGGCTTGTCCGGCATCCAGTATCAGGTATGGAAGCCCGCGCGCGCACACACACACAGACTGATGTTTACACTCATGAATTGGCACTGATCTGAGCCCCCCCCCATCATCCCTGCCAGGTTATCCCACAGATCCAGAATGCAGATGGAACATTGGCAGGATTCTCTACGCAGGGATTGGACGACGGCACGGGACAGATCCAGCTCATTTCCGACGGTAGTCAAGGCAACCTTGGAATCAGCGTTGCCACCACGACGACCTCCGACCTATTAACGCAGGCGGGCCACGTCCAGTCCATCCAGGGCTATAGTGGAGGGGTCCCCGTCGGTCTGCCCAGCAACATAACGTTCGTTCCCATAAACAGTGTGGACCTTGAGTCGCTAGGGCTGACCGGCGCTCAGACGGTTCCCATAGCCACGGGCGTCACCGGGGTGACGGCTGATGGTCAGCTGATCATGGGTGGCCAATCGCTAGACGGCCATGGACAAGACGGTGGGGCCAAACAATCCCTGGTCTCAGTTAGTGACGCTCACCAGGACCTGTACGTGCCAACAACCTCCTCCTCACAGCTCCCGGAGACCATCGACGGGACGGGGGTCCTGACCCAGGCCACAGCCGTGTCGGCCGGAGTTTCAGACCCCTCGTCTTCAGAGAACTACAACTCCCAGAACCACCTGCAACACGTCCAGGTCAGACAAGTCAACAGCACACTTGTGGTTTCAGGCAGTTATGTCAGTACATTTAGTCCGACATGACCACAGTGGCATGTATGTAAAATAGAAACGTAAAATGCATGTATCGTGTTTTGCATCATGATATGTCTGGATTAAAACCAGGTCTCCATCTCCAATTCCTTCCCATTTTCCCCCAGTCCATCCTCCAGCTCTCAGGGGACAGCCAGGGGCAGGACTTATCCCAGGCAGGTGGGCAGACTATGCAGAGCGTACAGCTGGTCAACCCTGGAACCTTCCTCATCCAGGCCCAAACTGTCACCGCCTCTGGCCAGATACAGTGGCAGACTTTCCAGGTAGGAGAGTGTGTGGCCACCTATGTAGGACTTTGGGACCCCGAACACAGTGGGCTTTTAGATCGTGAAACATACATCATGAGAACCAATAAGTGCCAAAGGAAGAGCTATAAAAGCATAACACAACGATTGTGAACAATAAAGCAAGAAAACGACAACACTGGCGAGTCACCATATGGGGACCGACAAGTAGTTCTGAACAACAGAACCTTTTTAACATGCGTGTCTGTAACAATCTAATCTACCTTTCTCCTTTAGGTCCAAGGGGTGCAGAGCCTCCAGGGTCTCCAGCTGCCCCAGGGCCAAGGGCAACAGTTGACCTTAGCCCCCGTCCAGACCCTCCCGATGGGCCAGGGGGGGCAGGTCAGTCTGCCAAACCTTCAAACGGTGACCGTCAACTCTGTAGGCCATGCGGGGGTGCAGTACACACAGGGAGACGAGGCTGGCAGTCCGGCCGGTAAGGAACCCCAACACACACTAACACCTCTCTTCTCTGTAGTCCAATAGGACCTGTGTGAATGCTTTTTAATTCTGTGAAATCCTGTGTATCCTGTAAATCTTGTACATCCTGAACCACTGTAATATTCTGCAAGAGCGATACTTGTAAAATTGTATAGTCTGTACATAATCATTTATCCCAGCCTTTACCCCTTTTGTGCATTCACTTACTTATTTTGCCCCCAATCCTTTGCCCCCTGAATCGGAATCTGAATGTTTACCTTCCGTCCCTCAGACATCCAGATTAAGGAGGAGCCAGACTCGGAGGAGTGGCAGCTAAGCGGAGACTCCACCCTCAATCCCAACGACCTGTCCAACCTGCGCGTCCAGATGGGCGATGAGGACATGGACATGCCCAGCGGGGAGGGGAAGAGGCTGAGGAGGGTGGCGTGCACTTGCCCGAACTGCAAAGAAGCCGGAGGAAGGTGGGTGTCTCCCAAACGTGCATGTGCTAAAATATCCCCAAGTCTCGGCATAAGAATCGGTGTCCATGCGTTTAATAATTAGTTGTGGGGGAGTCGTGTGACGCAGTCGGTTAGGTAGTCGGGCTAGTAATCAGAAGGTACCTGGTTCGATTCCCGGCTGTGTCAACATGTCGTGTCCTTGGTGCAAGGCACTTCACCCTCCTTGCCTCAGGGTGGAATGTCCCTGTACTTGCTGTAAGTGGCTCTGGATAAGTGTCTGCTAAATCAGTGGTCCCCAACCCTGGTCCTCAGGGCCCACTGTCCTGCATGTTTTAGATGTTGCCCTGCTCCAACACACCTGATTCTAATGATTGGGTTGTTATCTAGCCCTGAAGAATTCTGGTAATGGATAGGCATTAGAATCAGGTGTGTGTGAAGGGGGGGGGGTGAAAACCATCTAAACCAAGCAGGACAGTGCGCCCCGAGGACCAGGGTCGAGGACCGCTGTGCTCAATGACCAAATGTAAATGAAAACAAGGTAAACCGTTGTTTGTCTCTTCTCAGGGGTTCGAGTCTGGGGAAGAAGAAGCAGCACATCTGCCACATCCTGGGCTGTGGGAAGGTGTACGGCAAGACGTCCCACCTGCGTGCCCACCTGCGCTGGCACAGCGGGGAGAGACCCTTCGTGTGCAACTGGATGTTCTGCGGCAAGAGGTTCACCAGGAGCGACGAGCTGCAGCGGCACCGGAGAACGCACACAGGTAGGAAACTGTCCTCTCGTCTCGTCCTCGCTCAAACGCGCCTTTTAGAACGTGGAACGGGGGAGGGGCAGTGCTGCTCGCCGCTAGTTTGACCGGCATCTGGGAGTCATGCGGCGCAGCTGCACTTGCTGTAAGTCGCTCTGGATGAGAATTCAATTTAAATGTAGTCATTTAGCAGACGCTCTTGTCCGGAGCGACTTACAGCAAGTACAGGGACGTTCCCCCTGATGCACGTAGGGTGAAGTGCCTTGCCAAAGGACGCAACATCACATAGCCACAGCCAGGATTCGAACTCGCAACCTTACGATCACGAGGCCAACGCCTTAACCTGCTGAGCCACCTGAATCTGCTTTAACCATTTAGACACTCTTATCCAGAGCGACATACAGGGAAATTCCCCCTGATGCACGTAGGGTGAAGTGCCTTGCCAAAGGACGCAACATCGTATAGCCACAGCCGGGAATCGTACTTACAACCTTCCGATCACAAGCCCAACACCTTAACCGCTGAGCCACGCGACGCCCCTAAGATAAGAGCGTCTGGTAAATGCCTAATTGGAAATGTGGTCGGTTTCCCTCCGCAGGTGAGAAGAAGTTTGTGTGCACCGAGTGCTCCAAGAGGTTCATGCGGAGCGATCACCTGGCCAAGCACATAAAGACTCACCAGAACAAAAAGGGCGGCGTGTCTGCCTCCTCGTCCCCGCCCCCTAGCGACACCATCATCACCGCAGACGGAACGACGCTCATCCTCCAATCGGGCGCCACCACTCACGAGCTCCTAGGCAACCAGGAGATACCTTTGCAGCTGGTCACCGTGGCCCCTGGTGAGGTCATGGAATGAGGGCGTGGTTTATAAACTGGCCTATCACAGGGACCTCTGGGATTTTTTTCCCTCCTCTCCCCCTCAGTTTTTTTTTTACATATGAATATATACGTGAATATATATGACAAATATATATATTTTAAGAGTTATCACGATGACTTTATGTTGGTTTTTGCAGTCTTTTTATAGACGGAGCAAAAATGCGGTCGCGATATACACGCGTGAAAATATGTACGCACGCATAGACAGAAACACACCAGGACATGAATACTCAACACAAAGAAATGCCTTATTTTGTATCATACTCTGTTGTATAAAATGCTGGAGATGCATGTGTGTTTTTAAGCTTTGCGGATAATTGGTATGGGATCGAAACATCGGACAATAGAATAACTACGGCGGAGAAACAGGAAAAAGCGGTCCACCAGGTCTGTAGAGGGGCCGGGCCCATGTAATGAAAGTAGCAGCGGTGTTGATTTTAGGGGTGCTCGATTTGTCGAGCCCCAGCTGAAGTAGGACGGCCTGGCCCCAAACCTAACACACCCAGCTCCAGTACCAGGGGTGGCCCAGCCCTGTTCTAACCTGGCAGGACAGCATGTGACCTCTATCTGCCTAGGGTCACGTGTGTGTGTGATGTCAGGACATTTCAGGTTAAGTATCTTGTTTTAGGCAGCGGTGCCTGAAGTTGCCCCCAGAGACTGAACCCTTGGTCAGTTGGTGTCCTTTCTCCAAGGGTCCTTTGGAGAGAGAAGCTGGCCCCCCAGCTCTGGGGAAAACCAGCACAGGACCTGATAGCTGGGTTAGCTGAGCAGAATGTCTGGTCTTCTGTCCAATACGAGCACACTGTGGTGCTCGACTATGTTAAACGTGTCTTCATTGAAATATTATGCTTTTTTTTTTCCTCGTTTGTTTTCCATTTCGTTTCCATGTATTTCCCCGTATATTCATTCGCATTTGTATTGCGGTCTCGACTCGTCATGTCTGAAGGCCTGCAGCAGGCTCAAAAGAGGGCGCGTCTCCGAGGCGTACGAGGACGCCAGGCCTCCAGGGCCAGGCGTTCAGATCGGCCGCTAACGAGACGAACGAGGGAGACATGCACAGGAACCTGATAGAGCGTGTGAAGCGAACCGGAACATTCCAAATGGCTTAACACCTTGAAGATGGCTGACTTGCCCGTCGCTGTGGGGTGGGGTTAGGGGGTGGGTACTGACACCTGTATAAGATTCCTGTGCTGACTAGTCACTATTCAGTAGGAAACAATCATGCCATTTTTGTTTCGCCTGTCAATTTTTTTATATATATATATATAATTATCGTAAACTTCTTTCTCGTCTGTCTGTATGTAGCATCCATGTTCATGTATATTATCTTATTTCCACATTGTCTATAGAAGCCATCTACTTTAGTTAACTGATTCTGTTGTATCAAAAACCTTTATTGTAATTGATTTTTTTTTAAAGAATTTGTGTAAAATTTGAATGTTACTTTTTGTAAAACCTTTTTTCAAATGGATCACAATAAAATTCTGAATCCTTCCAACGAGAAGGCCTGGTTTTGAGTGCGGTTACTTTCTCTACAGCAGGGGTGTCCAATCCTGGTCCTCAAGGGCTGCTGTCCTGAACGTTTTAGATGTTTCCCTGCTCTAGATTAGATTACATTCTTTCTCTTTATGCATGTATAAATACAATGTATGTATTTACAATGTATGTATGTACAGATTAGTTAAATGGGCATTTATGGTCAGTGTAACATAACAAATGAGAAAAAAATATTTTTATATCTTAATGATAAATATATAAATAAGGTTGGGGAAAAAGATGTTTTATATTGAAGGTGCAAATATACAGATTAGCAATAAATATGCAGATGCAGTCTGGGCAGAAATATATCCAACACACCTGATTCTAATAAATGGTCCTTATCAGGCTTCCACAGAGCTTGATACTGACCCATTTATTCAAATCCCTGAGGTGCAGAAGAGACAGAGAAAAGAACACTAATATGTCTCCTTCCAGGACTTTGTATTTTTCTTGTTATTAAAGAGCAAAGTAAGAAAAGACACACATCATTACTAATTTACCCAGGGTGGGTATTTGTTTTATTAAAAAGTCCCAACAGTGAACATTTAGCTGAAACAAAAGCGAAACACAGCAGTGCTTGCTGATGAGCAAGTTGGATGCTGGCACCCCTCCCACCTTCAGCCATGAAAAGCTAGAACGTTCTAGTAAAGGTTCCACGCAAGGATCTAAAGTTTCGTGACAACAAGCCAATCACATAAATTCTCAACAAAGTATTCGATCCGTTCCAATTTCCCAGTGAAAAGAGTAAGGCCATACAAATGAACAGTCTAAAACAAAACATTCAGTTTCTGAAAAAGAATGGCAGGCGGGTTGGGAGATCCTGACACTTTTCTTCCCCTTACAACCCGTTACAAAGCCTGTAGTGACATCAGCAGCCTTAGGACATGCATGTCATAATCTGTCAATCTTTCCACCAAACAAATTCACACGAGATAACAGCAGCTATCCTAATGATAATGTGGTCAGTCTGGCTAAATAAAGCTGTAATCAGCCGTTCCCTCACCATGGACCTAGAATATCTATCCCTGAGTTTTTGCACTGTGCAGTGAGAGCTAATCTCACGGAACAGACTGCACTAGTCTGACACAAGCTAACACACACTGGCCCTGTTAGCAGTACAACCACGGCACAAACCTTGTACCACTGACTTCATTTTGCACATGTCCACCTACATCAATTGCAATTGGAAGCCAGAAAAGTTCAAAAAGGTATTTGTTTATATCGTTTATTTGACATTTTATGGGATGTGCTGAATCTAAACGGAATGGGTTTTGGAAGGACTTCCCAGGAGCGTTTGTTTTGAACCAGGGGACGGGGAGACGTTGCTTGTGTTCCCCTTAGACGGCACAGCCTGACGGGGCTCCAATCAGTGCAAACATGATTTGACAGGAAGAATGGGGAGGGGGACGGGGACAAGGAGGGTGATATCGGCAAGGAAAATATATCTTAATCGTGATTTATTACACAAACTGACTACACACACACCCTTTCATCCACACGCCTGCGGAAAGACACGTACCCACGCGCAAAACCACCAGCCCCTCTGCTGTTAGCCTCGCCCCCTACCTAACCACACAGTAAGACAAACAGAACAAAGAGAGAAACAAGAAGAGGGGGGGGGTTTCTGTGACCGTAGACGGACGGCCAGCGAGTCTTGGGTCCAGGCGGAGAGGAGTGTCTTGGTAGGGCGGACTCTTTAAACAGAGTCTCTTCCTCCCTCCTCACTGCTGAGGGCAGCCTCACAGCTCAGTGTGAGAGTCTGGGGGCGAAAGGAGAGGGAAGGAAGGGGAGGGGGATTAGCCCAGGGGGATTATCCTAATATATGAATATGTTCATCTAAACACAGTCTAAATAACTGTTTAGATTATGGTATTGGCGTGAACCTGGAACATTTTGCCCTAAAAGGGTTATTAACTGGTGAGTGTGTGCCTGTGTATGTATGTATGTGTGTGCGCGCGTGTGTGTATGTACCTGTGTGTGTCTACCTATGTGTGTGTCTGTGTGTGTGCGTATGTATGTGTGTATGTATGTGTGTGCGTGTACCTGTGCATGTATACCTGTGTGTGTGTGTGTGTGTGTGTGTGTGTGTGTGTGTGGTCACACACCTGTGGTGTCCTGCGGGGCTGTGGGGCTGCTCGCTGCTCTCTCTTGCAGTCTGTTCTGCAATCGTTTGATCTCCTGGTCCAGGTCGCTCCACTCTGCTACGATACGCACTGCTGCCTGCAGCTTGGGCTCCTTGGTCCTGGGGTTGTTACACTGCACACAAACCAGAGCCATCAACACACACACACACACACACACACACACAAAGACAGACAGAAACAGACACACACACACACAGACAGACAGAAACACAGACACAGACAGACAGACAGACACACACATAGACAGTCACACACTCCCTGGACATGATATCCAAGGCAAGGCACTTCACCCTACTTGCCTCAGGGAAAAATGTCCCTGTACTTACTGTAAGTCGCTTTGGATAAAAGCGTCTGCTAAATGAATAAATGTAAATGTAAATATCCCCCTCATCTATTTTTCTCTCTACTAGACGCAAATGACTAGCTGCAAGCTAAAAACACTGTCAGCAAAAGCTCAGTCAACAAATCATGAATCTCCAAAACACACACACACAGAGACACACACACATTTACATTTATTCATTTAGCAGATGCTTTTATCCAAAGCGACTTACAGTAAGTTCAGGGACATTCCCCCTGAGGTAAGTAGGGTGAAGTGCCTTGCCCAAGGACACAACGTCATATAGCCACAGCCGGGGATCGATCTCACAACCTTCCGATCACGAGGCCAACGCCTTAACCCGTTGAGCTATCTGACGCCCCAGACACACACACACATAGACACAAACAGACACACACAGACCGACCAACAGACACACACACACAGGCTCAAACACACTCACACAGACAGACAGACAGACAGACAGACGCACGCACGCACGCACGCAGGCACGCACACACACACACACACACACACACACACACACACACACACACACAAACAGACAGACACACACACACACCGACCGACACACACACACACACACACACACACACACACACACAAACACACTCACACAGACACACACTCACACACACAGACACACAAACAAACAGTATACCAGGTCTATAGTCTTGGCCTTCTTCTTGGAGGAGTCGTCACACCATGTCTCACACCACAGCCACTCCTGGGGGAGGGACTTGATTGGCACCTGGTGGATCATGTTGTTGGGCAGATCCTGAACAAAAGGGGGGGGGGGGGGGGTTAGGAGCTTGTGCACATACCATACACGCGCACACGCACACAAACACACACACACACACACCTGGTCAAGGTTGGACAGGCTGTTGGGGTCCTGGCTGAGGCCCTGATATTGCCCTCGGAGACGGTCTCCAGCTGCGATCTTCCGGAACTTCTTCAAGTCCACCACGTACAGAGCGCTGTGGGCGAGGAAAGTTAGGTTTGGATCAGGGAACTTAAGAACCATGCAGCACAACACACAGTCTTCACCAGTCATGTTCTAGTAAGAGTATTCTACACGTCCTAATTAGCTCTTTTCTTAATAATAATAAGTAAATACTCATTTAGCAGATGCTTTTATCCAAAGTGACTTACATCAAGTACAGGGACATTCTCCCTGAGGCAAGTAGGGTGAAGTGCCTTGCCCAAGAACACAACATCATATAGCCACAGCTGGGGTTCGAACTCACAACCTTCCGCTCATGAGGCTAACGCCTTAACCTGCTGAGCCATCTGACATCCAGAGTTCTTCACTAATGTCCTCACTAGTCTGGTTCTACTATTCCAACTGTCTGGTTCTGTAATGATTTCCATTTAGACATTTAGTCATTTAGCAGACGCTCTTATCCAGAGTGACTTGCAGCAAGTACAGGGACATTCCCCCTGAGGCAAGTAGGGTGAAGTGCCTCGCCCAAGGACTCAACGTCATGTTGGCGCAGCCGAGGTTCGAACCAGGGACCTTCTGATTACTAGCTTGATTCCCTCACCGCTCAGCCACTGGACTCCCTCTATGTGGTTCCAGTCCGGTCCATACCTGATGTGGTACTTGCGTCCGGCCAGGTGGCTGGCCCAGTAGCCGGACTTCCAGAAGCGATAGCCGTCCATCTCTCTCCTGCTCTCACAGAAGGGGGTGTAGCCATAAGGAGCCCCCTCCAGGTCAAAGTCCCTGAGCTCCTTCAGGTCCGTACGCACAATCTAGTCAGGGGAGGGAAGATGGGGGGGGGGAATAGGGGGAGTCACTAGAGCTGAGCAAGCAGAGAAGATTGTTGGTACAAAGATACAAGCCAGAAGAAGAGGTGTTTGTGTGTATGTGTGTGTGTGTGTGTGTGTGTGTGTTTGGGAGAGAGACCTGGTCGGCATCCACAAACAGGAACTTGTCCACGGCGAGGGGGAAGAGCACATCCAGGAAGAGGATCTTGTATCCCCAGATGATCCTCTGCTTCTCTGTCTGCTGGTGGAGCCAGCGGGGCCACTTGTACTGCACCAGCTCGTACTGGAAGCCGTACTGCTCAGCCATGTGAGGGATGAACTCCTGCGTGGGCCGGACAGATATCAAAAAACACAGACAGATAAACACACGCACACAGACAGACAGATAACCACACACACACAGACACAGACAGATATCACACACACAGACACAGACAGATATCACACACACACACAGACAGACACAGACAGCAATATCACACACACAGACACACACACGGAGAGATATTTACATTTACCTGTATTCATTTAGCAGACGCTTTTATCCAAAGCGACTTACAAGAGAGAGCTTTACAAAAGAGCTTTGGTCACTGAGCATAGCAACGTGATAGACCCCGAACATTGCGGGCTATATCACACACACGTATAGACAGAGCACATACTCAATGGGGATTTCCCATCTTCCAATCTGTTGTGGAAAATAAAGAGTTGGGTTTGGGGTGTGGGTGTGTGTGTGTGTGTGTGTGTGTGTGTGTGTGTGTGTGTGCGCACGTCTACCTTAAACGCAGGGGACAGGTAATTCTTCAGGAACCAGAACTTGACTGGAGTTTTGGTGTTCTTCAACACAGACAGCATCATGATCCTGAAGGGAAGGGAAAATGATGTTGGCCTCTTGTGAGCAAGTCGGCAAATCTTCATGAACAAAACACACACCTGGGCACGCACACACATGCGCTCACACCCACACACACACACGCTTACCTCAGGAACCTCTCATACAGGTGTCCTGACGCCAAAGAGAAGATGTTGATGACGTCATCCTTCTCATGCTTGGACTCCTCTGTCTTTGCCCCGCCTGTGAACCCCCTGAGAGAGAGACAGGCAGGAGGGGAGAGAGACAGGCAGTAGGGGAGAGAGACAGACAAGAGGGGAGAGAGAGACAGGCAGAGGCAAGAGGGGAGAGAGAGACAGGCAGAGGCAAGAGGGGAGAGAGAGACAGGCAGAGGCAGGAGGGAGAGAGAGACAGGCAGAGGCAGGAGGGAGAGACAGGCAGAGGCAGGAGGGGAGAGAGAGACAGGCAGAGGCAGGAGGGGAGAGAGAGACAGGCAGAGGCAGGAGGGGAGAGAGAGACAGGCAGAGGCAGGAGGGGAGAGAGAGACAGGCAGAGGCAGGAGGGGAGAGAGAGACAGGCAGAGGCAGGAGGGAGAGAGAGAGACAGGCAGAGGCAGGAAGGAGAGAGAGAGACAGGCAGAGGCAGGAGGGGAGAGAGAGACAGGCAGAGGCAGGAGGGAGAGAGAGACAGGCAGAGGCAGGAGGGGAGAGAGAGACAGGCAGAGGCAGGAGGGGAGAGAGAGACAGGCAGAGGCAGGAGGGAGAGAGAGACAGGCAGAGGCAGGAGGGAGAGAGAGACAGGCAGAGGCAGGAAGGAGAGAGAGAGAGACAGGCAGAGGCAGGAGGGGAGAGAGAGACAGGCAGAGGCAGGAGGGGAGAGAGAGACAGGCAGAAGGATACAAGGAGTGAGAGACAAAAGGATGAAAAAAAACACGGTTAGAGATCGGGATGATAGACTTTTATGTTCCTGTCAGAGTGCAGGTGCAGAAGAGGACAGACGAACAGACGAGCAGAAGCACGAGACAAGAGAAAGACAAACAAACAAAAGGATAGAAGAGTGGAGATGGAGACAGAGAAAGGGAGATACACAGAGATACACAGCCAGTGAGAGAGACAGAGATACAGAAAGGGAGAGAGAGAGATAGTGACAGACAGACAGAGAGACAGACAGAGAGATAGACAGAAAGATAGAGAGAGTGACAAAGAGAGAATGTCGGAGATAGGGATGGACAGAGAGCTAGGCAGTGACAGATAGACAGAGAGAGCGATAGACAGATGGAGGGATGATGCAGTGGAGGAGCAGAGCGGAGCAGCAGGTTCACCTGGTGAGAGAGCCCCAGAAGCTGGAGTCATTCTCCTGGGATCCATCGCTCAGCAGCTCCTCAATCAGCATGTCTGGCTTCTTCTGGACCTGGACACACACACACACACACACACACACATCTGTCTAACTGCCCATTAAACAGTTCATCAATGACGGCTCTGAAACGGGTGTCTGAACCTCACCACCTCTCTCTCTCTCTCTCTCTCTCTCTCTTCTTAACTCCCTCCTCTCTCTTTCTCTCTCCTTAGCTTCCTCTCTATGTTTTTACTTTCTCTCTCTCGCTCTTTACCTCCCTCTGTTTTCCCTCTCTTTACCTCCCTCTGTTTTCCCTCTCTTTACCTCCCTCTGTTTTCCCTCTCTTTACCTCCCTCTGTTTTCCCTCTCTTTACCTCCCTCTGTGTTCACTTTCTCTCTCTCTCCCTTCCTTTCTGTGATGTCGCTTTCTCTCTCTATACCTCCCTCTCTATGTGTTTACTCTCTCTCTTTCCTCTCTTCTCCCTCCCTCCCTCCCTCCCTCCCTCCCTCCCTCCCTCCCTCCGGTTTACAGCGCTATATCCCAGCTCACCTTCACTTTGATGATCCTGCTCTTAAAGTTGTTCAGCACCACGATGAGGTCATCCGAGTCGGCCTGGGAGTCTGTTCCTTCGTGACTGGTGTGTGTGTGTGTGTGTGTGTGAGTGAGTGAGTGAGAGACAGAAAGAAAGAAAGTGTGAGGGACAGACAGATGGGTAACATACAGTAAATCCATTGTATACAGTACTTTAGGAATCCACACCCTTAGGGAGGGAGGGAGGGAGGGAGGGAGGGAGGGAGGGAGGGAGGGAGGGAGGGAGGATCTCACCTGTAGATCTTGTAGATTTCGTCGGAGCGTCCTTTCCTCAGCTTGAGGACCCAGGCTCCAGGGTTGGCTTTCAACTGGAAGTAGCCCTGCAGAGAGAGAGAGAGAGAGACCGTTCACACCTGCTCAGTTTAACCTCAACAGCATCAGCATTCACAACATTACACTTTCAGGTCTGAGCAGGGGTCAAAGGTCATTGTCAGGTGGTCAAAGGAGTAAGGGGGGGGGGGGGGGGGTCACGGACCAGGTTCGCCATGACAATGGTGTCCACGATGACAGGATTGGAGGCGGTCCCCAGGGTGAACTGCAGGCCGCGGGGGGGCTGGCCTGTGCTCACGTCGAAACAGTGTCCCTCCAGGAGCAGATGCTCCAGCTCGTACTCTGCTGCCACCATGTTTTCCACCTGCATCACACACACGTACAGGGTTTTACACTTATCCTGACACACACACACGCATGGGGTTTAACACTTATCCTGACACACACACACACACAGGGTTTACACACGTCCTGACACACAAAAGCACACATACAGGGTTTAAACACATATACTGACACACAGACACAGGGTTTACACACGTCCTGACACACACACAAACACACACACAGGGTTTACACGCATCCTGACACACACACACACACACACACACACACACACACACACACACACACACACACACACAGAAACAGGGTTTAACACATATCCTGACACACACACACACACAAACACACAGGGTTTACACACATCCTGACACACACACACACACAAACACACAGGGTTTACACACATCCTGACACAAACACACACACACACATACACACACACACACACACACACACAGGGTTTAACACATATCCTGACACACACACACAGGGTTTACACACGTCCTGACACACAAACACACACACAGGGTTTCCACACATCCTGACACAAACACACACAGGGTTTACACACGTTCTGTAACACATAAACACACACACAGGGTTTAACATATAGCCTGATACACACACACACACACACACACAAACAGGGTTTAACACTTCTCCTGACACACACACACACACACACAGGGTTTACACACGTTCTGTAACACATAAACACACACACAGGGTTTAACACTTCTCCTGACACACACACACACAGGGTTTACACACATCCTGACACAAACACACACACACACACACACACACAGGGTTTACACACGTTTTGTAACACATAAACACACGCACAGGGTTTAACACATATCCCGACACACACACACACACACACACAGGGTTTAACACATATCCCGACACACACACACACAGGGTTTACACACGTCCTGACACACACACCAAGTTTACACACGTCCAGACACACACACACACACAGGGTTTAACACACATCCCGACACACACACACACAGGGTTTACACAGGTCCTGATCCTGACACACACACCAAGTTTACACATGTCCTGACACACATACACACAGGGTTTACACATGTCCTCCCAGACACACAAACACACACAGGGCTTAAACACATCCTGACACACACACACACACACACAGGATTTAACACATATCCTGACACACACACACAAACACACACAGGGTTCAAACACATCCTGACACACACACACACACACACACACACACACACACACACACACACACACACACACACACACACACACACACACACACACACACACACACACACACACACACACACACACACACACACACACACACACACACACACACACACACACACACACACACACACACACACACACACACACACACACACACACACACACACACACACACACACACACACACACACACACACACACACACACACACACACACACACACACACACACACACACACACACACACACACAGGGTTCACACACGTCCTGACACACACACACCTCCTCCAGGTAGATGTTGTCCAGGTCGTAGCGTGTCCTAACAGACTCCACCATCCAGCTCTCAGGGGTGTTGAGGTTCAGGGTGAACAGGGGGGTGTGGGGCATGTCCAGGAAGCGGGCCATGGGCCCTGGAGTCATGCTCCCATCCACCTGGAACCCCACCTCTGGCTCCAGCACGTAGCGGTAGAAACTGCAGAAGAAGAACTTCCCCATATCAGACATCTCCAAGTCGAAACATGGATCATTTATCAGAAGATAACAACTCTACAATGCTAATTTAGGGTGTTCAATAATGAAAATGCAAGGCAACTTGCAACATACTTTACTGTGATACGCCTGAATGCAACGTTCATATCAATAATGGGTGTGTAATGTTGTGAATACCACAATATTCAACAGTGTTAAATGGATGGGTGGTTGAACACAGGTTAAATGGATGGCCAGATGCAGTGGTGTGTGTGTGTGTGTTCACCTTTTGAGTGGCATGTCTGACAGCTTAGACTGACAGTTCATGAACACACGCAGGTTTACGTTCACCAGCTGTGTTAACACCTGTGGGTCAGGGACAGACAGACAGAATGGTCAGGAAAAGACGACCCTTCACTAAAGTCCAGAGCCCAACACAAACTCTTCCCCTGTCTGGCTCCCCAATGGTGGAATCAACTCCCCACCTCCACCAGAAACACAGACCGTCTCCTCACCTTCAAGAAAAGGCTCAAAACTCACTCATTCCGAGAACGTAATGGCACTTAGAAATATGTCAATTAGAAAGATCATCTGTTGTTGTTGTTGTTCAGAATTACTTAATTAATCCCCGTGCGGAAACTCGTTAAAGTTGTTGCTTTATTGTTCGTGTCTCAGAGGTAGACTAACTGTCCGTCGGAGACTCACCTTAAATTAGCAAAATGTTCAGCTGAATGCTATTATAGTTCTTCCCTTGGCACTTATTGGTTCTCACGATGTATGTTTCATAATCTATAAGCCTGCTATGTTTGGGGTCTATCACGTTGCTATGCTCAGTGACTGATGTTCTTTTGGAAAAAAGTACTGACAGAACGCTTCCACTGATCTTGACTGAAATCTGACCAACCAATCAAAAATAAGGTAGCTGTCCACTCACCAATAGAAGTGGAGCAAGTTTCTGGGCCTCCCGGGTAACTGGGTCAACCACGGCTACGATGTCGAAGTACACCTCCCCTTCCTTGGGCCTGATCTTCACAGCGCTGGAGGGAAACGACCAATCAGAAACTGGATGAATATCCAACAAACATGAAGTGATGAGGGGGTATGATGAGGCTAATAATTTGCTGCTAAAAAAACTCAACCTCAGGTCTGTGGGTTATTTATACTTATTTATACTAATTACTTCGTAATTTGGCAGACACTCTTATCCAGAACAACTTACAGCAAGTAAAGGGACATTCACCCTGAGGCAAGTAGGGTGAAGTACCCTACCCATGGACACAACGTCATGTTGACACAGCCAGGGTTCGAACCAGGGACCTTCCAATTACTAGCCTGACTTCCTAACCGACTGCGCCACATGATCACCCCCCCCCCCCCCCCCCATTTAGACCGCAGGGTTGAAGGTTTGAAAGCTAAAGCATCATGGGTAGTTTGGTGTTGTACCTGTAGCGGTCATCTGAGAAAGAATGATCTATCCTGGCTTCTCCTTTGGGCTGGGACGACAGCAGGGCATCCACTTTCATCACCAAGTCACTGGCCCTAACACACGCACACAAACACACACACATACAGTTAAACTGTACACTCGTGAAACATAGAAAGATAATCTGACTCAAACACAAACAGGATATGTGTTGGAGAGCCTTTGTTAATAATTGAAATGGATTGCCCCCCCCCCCCCCCCCATTACCTGTCTTCCTCCACCCCAAACTGCTCCACTTTGCCTTTGATACGCTCTCCAGATGTCTTCAGAATGATGCTCTCCAAAAGGAGGAAGTCATCCTGGTTAAAGACTTCTTCATCATCCAGCGGACCAATGATCTGCAAGCAAGGTGAGAGGTGGAGTTTAGGGTTTACCAAAGGGATGAAGGTGTGTGTGTGTTTGTGAGAGAGAGAGAGAGAAAGAGAGAGAGAGAGAAAGAGAGAGAGAGAGAGAGAGAGAGAGAGAGAGAGAGAGAGAGAGGGAGGAAGAGTGAGAGTGAGAGTGAGAGCGAGAGCGAGAGAGAGAGAGGAAAGAGAGAGAGAGAGAGAGGGAGGAAGAGTGAGAGCGAGAGCGAGAGCGAGAGAGAGAGAGGAAAGAGAGAGAGAGAGGGAGGAAGAGTGAGAGCGAGAGCGAGAGGAGAGAGAGAGAGAGCAAATCACCCTTCCGTTGCTGACAATGGCCCTCTGTCCCTTCTTCAGCTTGAGCACGTCTCGACAGTAGGCAGCGTGGGACAGCAGGAAGTCAACCTTGGAGTCCTCGTACGCACTCTTAAACAAGGCCACATCCATCCCCTAGACACACAGCGATGACACAGCTGTGAAAATCTCAGTCGAACGGACTCGACCAGTAACCATGCTACGCTAAGCTCCGACGGACAGCCGTCATTGGCGACTGGACCGGGCGAGCCTCGTGCTGCGCTCGCTCACCCCCACGGCGAACTCGGTCACGTCCGCGCCCCTCTCCAGCGCGGCGGCCGTCTCCTCCTTGGTCAGCTTGGTGATGAAGTTCTTGGCGTTGTTGGCCGACTGCGTCT